>CM077576.1:1873707-2522640 GCA_039657325.1 Stephania cephalantha | reverse complement strand
ATTGATTAAAGGTATTGCATATTTTTCCCCTTTAGAATATGGTTTTATCCTATCTGTCCAAGCCTTGCCATTGCTTTTAATGAAGCAATCCTAACATTATTATGTTCCGATATAAAAATTCTATGAGAGCAATTTACTCTTTTCTTATACTAGCATTTTTTTTCCTACATGGTATTTTTTAGCTAGTAAAGCATTAAATTTATGTATATATATTCTCTATCAAAGTTGGAACAATGTGTTGCACATTTTTCCTTAGCTTTCGTTTTATCCCACCGGGTTTTTCCTAGCAAGTAAGCTTTTAATGAGGCAATCAATAATATTATAGTTGCACAATCAAGGATTCACTATGAACATTGTACTCTTTTTTCACATACTAGATTTTTCTCCCAATAAAATGGATTTTTATAGTATTGTGGGTTTTAACGAGACATATTCTTCTCGCAAGTTGTCATCCATGTGGTGAATGTTGTAAATTGACTTACCTTTTTTAACCAAGTTTATAGAATGATCACATTATGCCGCGCATGGCACTTCTACATTGCATTGTAACATCAAGCATGACTTCTACATCGAATGTAACTTGTACAGCTCTACATAACTTGTGATTCAACTTCAACGTATAATCACTTGTCCATGTAGGGTCATCATATAACTTGTAATCTCGTATGATATGAGACTTTGCAAAATTTGGTACACACTTTGTGCAAGTACTTCGTTCTCATCATGACTAAGTGGCCTATATAAGTGGGTTCCTTTACTTATAAAGAACACACCAACGATAAGGAATTTAAAATCTTCACATTCTCATCTCTAGTTCTCATCTTCTCTTGCCTCATCTTCTCTATTTGTTCTAAATAGTTCTTAGGTTATGTCTTTCTATACTTTAAGTCTCTAGCAAGTCCCAACTTAAGTTCTAGTTGGCTTAATAACTTAGTTTACAACAAAAATGACCACTAAAAAAAATCAAATTTATTGAAACTATAAAACTATAATGATTGTTTGATTTCTACAAAGAATGCTAAAGAACTAGTTATCATCTCTGTAGAGTTCTACAGAGAAACTATGAGGAGGAACATGTATGGTCAGTAAACTCACCGACCTATCTGTGTTGTTTTGTATTTATAGGCGAATTTTAGATACGACGCAATAAACCGCCGATTTGTACATGAGTTTTAGCACAAATGATACAATCATCAACCATTCATCTCAGTACAGCATGATAACCATATATATTCAAATGTAACACACAACTTCACATGCACAACACGTGCTTGCAAACACGCTCACATTTACAACACAATGAAATCATGATTAATCCTATTGATGTCCCTTCCTCAAATCGCGGGTAGAGAAACAACCCCCCAAGTTTGTCACTGAGAAACTCAAAACCGTGAAGCCATACAATGGTTTAAGTGAAGAGATCCTCTAACCTGATCCAATGAAGTGAAGGAATATGATCGACCGCAAGTCGGGCATGATGTAATCCTTGTCCCCAATGAGTGCTGAAAGATCAATCACAATGTTTAAAGCATATAACGACACACCTAATTCTTGGCAAAGTTAAGTAGTTAATTTATGTTATCTACACCAAATTGAAATGGGAGCAACAGAGGAAACGAGAGGGCCCAAATTCCTTTAATATAGTTTGTAATCGAGAAATCTCGATAAAGGAATAGCAGTGCAAGAGCACGATATTCAGACTTGGGCACGTAGATCGAGCAATTGCACTAACCGCTTGTACTTAGATCGGGTCATGCAATCAAATTAAGCGACCCAAGATACAGAAGATAACTCTGCTAAATGTATCTACTATTACCCAAGTGATGTTGCCTCGACAACATCGTAGAACTGCCAAATACAAATGAACTGATGAATCTAGACTTAAAGCACCATAACCATATTGGGGTCATACCTTTCTAAATAATTTAAAACACGTTTCAAGGTTCTCGCCACAGGTGTAATAGTAGGGTATCACGAAATTGGTTAAGCTTGTTCACAATGAAGCTATATGTCTCGGCTTCAATCACTTGACCAAGTATCAGTAAACCTCCTAAAAATTCCTAAGAGCACAGAAAGTGATGTCAAGGGAATATACGATCCATCTCACTTAGCACGCGCAGAAAGGTCTTCCTGCACAAAAATTTGCAGGGGTGATTGATAGACTGGGGTACTGGGCTAATTACCATTTTTGGCATAAACAAATGCTAATATATGAGGATTTCCATTTGGGGCAGAGTTCACTCTTATCTCGACGAGCTTCCCCATACCCAAAAAAAAAAAGCACTCATCTCCCCAATATCTTTTAATGCAAAAGTATACGATGCAACTGAGAAACGAACGATCACAATAAAAGTAAGAATCCGATCACAAAGAATAAACGATATCATCCATATACACCCAACAGTGTGCCAACACTCGCAGAATCGTAATGTAAGCAAAAACAAAGAACTATCAGCTCGAATTTTACGGAAGCCCCAAAGAGAGCAAGAGTGGTCCTCAACTTCACAAACCAAGACTTGGCCTCGCCCGAGTCCATATAAAGCTTATGTAGTTTATACACAAAACAAGGATGAGCATAATCCACAAAACCAATCGTCGATTTGCAAACACTTCCTCCTCGTGCTGTCATTCAAAAAAGCATTACTTATGTCTAATCGCTAAAACACCACCCAAAATGGACTCGCCACAGACAAGATAACTCTCACAAAGAGAGCCACCCACTGGACTACAGTCTCTCCAAAATCAATACCGGAACTTGTTTAAATCCCTTGGCCACCAATCTAGCCTTGTATCGTAATAACAGAGCCATCGTAGCCCTGATGGAACATATCCATTTACGTTTCAACAATGTTCGATGGGTGTAGTGAGGAACCAAAGACCATGTAACGGTATTCATTAAGGCTTGATATCTCCTTATCCATGGCCTCTTTCCACTTTAGGAATCACTTGAGAGCCATTTCAAGTATTAATAGGAATATCATCTCGACACTTTTTCGAGAGCGAGTGGTCAAAAACATATTTTTCTTTATGCTAATACCATCCTTAGCTCTAGTTATCATAGGATGAATATTGTGTAATGTGTCGCACAATTGTGACAGAAATCCCATTATGGATATCAAAACTAAGGCCAGGGATTACTAATAGATGATGAGCTTAGGAGAAGAAGAAACATAAGAAGACTTAGGAAGATAGGATTGAGAAGGGAATAGAAATAGATGGAACAATGTAAGCATGTATACATCAAAAGCAGTACTCACCAGCAGAAAGCCGGGGAATAACAGCGTCACCTTTGGACAAGCTTGTATGAACATGAGACTCGCAGCTTGAGAATCCTAAGAAGATGATTGAAGAAAATAATGGACATAAGGAAATTCCCCTGTTCATTAAACACAACATTACGAGTAATAAAAACTCTCACAACAATATTTAAACATTTCTATCCTTAAGTGAATGGAACTGCAGCGTTAGAAACACACATTTTTAGATCTCTGAATTAGTATTTATGTTTATTGTATGGTCGAAGATAAGGAAAAACAAGCACAACCAAAGGTCTTCAAGAGGTTATAATCAGTGTAAACAACCATACAATTTAGTATAAGGGGAGATGCGCATGAATGCTAACAAGTAGTATGTAACCTATTAATAAGAAAGTTTAGCTTGTTTCACAAGCATCCCACCAATAGCTGTAAGCGAAGCTTGCTACGAGAAAGCAATAATGCAGCACTCATTTCAAAATAATATGTATATGCTTACTTTCAAACACCGACTCATTTTGTTCATGTGTGTGAGGCAGGGGTGTTGAAAAAATATACCAAAAGTTAATCTAACAAAGGTTTAAAATTGCGATATTCTCCACCTGGGTCAAGGACTATGCTGGTTTTGATAGAAGTACCCAAAAGCTGTTTTTCAACAAAAGAGTTTAAAATGTTTAAAAACATGAATAACATCGAGATTTCTCACACGCAAAGAATACAACCATGTATATCTAATACAATCAGTCAATAAAGTGAACGTAATAGTTATAACCACTCGAGAAGTTTCATGGGAAAGCGGGACCCCAAAGATCATTATGTGTTAAATCCAAAACATGAGAAAATATTTTGGTAGAATGTTTAAAAAGGAAAAGCATGTATTTTACCAATTTGACAATCTGAACAGAAATCAAAAGAATTATCAACATGTAAATGAAGAAGTGATTATTCAACACCTGTTTTAAAACTTTCTTCTAAGAAGGATGACCCAGGCGTGCATGCCACAAAACAGACAAACCTTTATTAGACACAACATAAGCAGATTGAGACCCAACAGAAGACACAGGAGGGTCCAAAGAAATGATATAGCCCATTGTGAAGATAACCTTGAGAGGAGAACCTCATTGGTTGAGGGATAAGATCAAATCTTCAACTGCACTTATATTGGAAACTCATGTTGTAACCATTTCGAGCAACCACTTGGTTACAACCGCCAATCTTGAGACCAAATCTCCAACAGTTACGATTCTGATTTTAAGCACATGTGTCAATGTGTTGGATTTGGAACACTTTCATCTAGTTGTAACAATATTATGACAAAACTCCAGTAGTTGTCGATATCTCATTTGACACTAACTGACAAGGTAAAAGAAAACGAGGAAAGAATCGGTCACGCAGGGCATTACTGTTTGTTTCTGGCGCTTTCTCATGATTTCAACTCTCATTTTCCAGTAAGAATCGATCACGAAGACACGTACTATTTGTTTCTGGCGCTTCCTCACAATTTCAACCTCATTTTCCATTGGAATTCCTCAAGCAGAACATAAATTCTTCTTTGCGCTTGTTCAATCTAAACGAAGAACAATGAATCTTTTCTTTATAAGAAACGAAGAGATTGAAACTAAATAAATCACACAACAAATACAGACAAACGTACAACACGAATTCATAGAGAAACTTGGAAAATCGATACTCAATTTACTTGAACCAAATCAACAACTTACTGATCAGAATCAGAAGATCAAATTGACGAGCCACGCCACTCCTACTTCCACAGATTCTTCTCTCCGACTCCTGTTTCTGATAGCTATGAATTCCGAATTTCAAAACAACCGCTCCAAACAGCGAACCAATGCATTGGGCGCCAATTTTTTAATCTTCAAAAATTTCGTGCTCTTTTTATATGCAACTCCGCGGACTCGCGACATCACACGCATTCGCTTTTGGGCCTTTCGATCAACTTAAAAGGCCCAAATGCCCAACCAACCGTTACTTCGGAACTGTTCGTTTTTAAGAAGAGGCCGCTATGGGCACCCCACCAATTCATGAAGGCACCCATTTTTTATTTTTTTCATTCTCCCCTCTAAATTACACTTTCGATGTAAAATGACTCTATTGCCCCTTCATATATAACTCACATCCAACTTCACAACCCATTTTCAAACCATGACTTCATGACTCTCGCTGGCCTTACGTACATTGGCTCCTAAGCTGAAACCTAAAGCCGTCAATTTTGTTTGGCTAAGCGTAGTATCGATTTCGTTAACGTCTTCACATCATCCGATAGTGAAGGCCAACATTGTTTTACAAACCATATGAAGCTTTGAGCGAGACTGTTTTTTTGATCTAAGCGCGGTGAAATTGATGATTTGGTTTGTCGATGTAAAGGGTTTGGTAAAATTCGACCAATCCGAAACTTGTTTCCTTACTAAAATGGATGAATGTACCGTTGTGGTGCAAGAGGAGGTACAAGAAGAGGTATTTGTTGAAATTTATTGTGTTTTTTTTTTTCTCGGTTTTTCATGTTTTTGGAGTCAGAGATTTTGGCACTTGCGATTGTTTCCGGCACTTGCGGGACCGTAGGACTTATAAATAAGTCTCGGTCAAAAGCTCTGCGAGACTTATGTGTAAGTCACTTTCGTCATGCTATAATGACCGAAACTAATAGTATAATCTCGGTTTAAAGCAATAGATACTATTTCGTACATCCTCGGTTTCCATTGTAACGAGAATTGGTTTTAGAATCGCGGACCTGTGCCTACCGAGAATTTGGTTTTTCGGGTTTTTTCGAGGTGAATTTATTTGTGCATTTTGGTTGAGTCGTAATGTTACAAATGTATGTATTGCGAGGTAATGTCGGTTTCAACTTTAGAGCCTTCACTGGACTACAAGGATGCGTTTACTCCTTTGTAAAGTCATTCCCATATAGTGAATCTGGCTTATTTCATGGCTTCAAATGATTGGTGTCAGTGAGAACAAGTTTGTGTTAATGTAACGAACACCATGATGCGGAGGGATTAAGCGCTTGAGGAATGGTCAAACTTGCGTGTGAGAGGTTCGGTACATATAGGGGAATGTCTTGAAAGAGTAGGGGAAGGGTAAAGCGGCAAAATTTGCTTTCAAAACCAAGAAGCGAAAAAAGAAGAGGAAACGGGGAGGACTCAAACCGGTACAAAGAAATGTGGAGTGCCTTTTCTTATTAACATCGAAAGGAAAATGTTGATTCGTTGTGGTATGTCTTGTCAGGATGTACGGGGAGGCTGATAATCACGACCCAGCTAAAAGCTTGGACTCGCCAGCTCATTTGCGCGGGAAGATTGGATAAGGGTGACGGGGTGGTTGTGGTGCGGATGACTAAGGAGAGTAATGTGAAGCCAAGCAGATATTCTTCAATACGTTGAAGCGAAAGAGATGTTAAAAGCATTATCGACAATGCGGACAATATATAATGCACTACAAATCGCTAATGCGACATGATCTTTAAAGCCTTCTTTAACAAATATCAGTCTAACGGGACCACCGGCGAAAAGGAGCACACTTTTCTAAATGCCACTTGTGACTCTCCTTCATTATGGCCACCTCCACCACTAAGTGCTCCCGCCCCGCATAATACGATACGAGTACTTGCGTGGTCGCCCCGTGCAACGATGAGTCACTTACTACTAGGCTACGATGCGCCAAGAGCCTTCATCTTCGCCTCAAGCAACTACAAGATCTTTTCGTTCTTTGCGTGTCGATGTTAGAACCCTCGTCGTGCAATTGTAAATTCTTTGCACGATTTCCAAACAATCTTACCCTTTCCCCTTCACATCTATCTTTTCCCTCTCTTTCTCTTTCAGATAAGATGCGATTCGAGGGTCTCCGCCGCCGCCCACATGATTGCACTCCTAGAGCACTTTCAACACCAACCTCCTCTCACAGTCATAGGAGTTTTCGAACGAGCCATACTACGATTAAGACTACAACATGGGTAAGGTCGTCACCGGACCGAGAAGCATGAAGTACAATTCAAAAAAAGAATGAAATCTTCCATTTCTATAGTCTCGGTCAAGCAGCCTGTTTGAAAACAATTAGAATATTGGTGACGCATGAACCCAGATAACAATATAAGCCTCGAGTAATGGACAACCGAGAACTATACTAAGCATTGCTCAGGTTTGTACATCACCGATTGGACATAAACTATACCAACTTCGAATTACTCTCGTGATGTGGTGACTGAGAGCAATCACAACGGCGTTACATTTTACTCTAAAACAATAACACAATTACAATTTCGGTGACCGCGTGACCGAGATAACACAGTGATACCGGTCATTTCATTCTGTAGCCGAGGCTCGTATAAAACTATTATGGCATGTACGGCCGAGAACCACGAGTTGGATAAACACTTCCCACTTTGTCTCGCCATGTGCTTAGGCAGAAGATTGTAAAAATTATTCCCTGGCACATCGCGTGGGCCGAGTAACCACGAGTTTGCAATCACCCGAACCATCGGAATGCTACCGCTATTAACAAACATAACAAATACTCTACCAAATGCAACTTAATTAGTACTATCCAACGTAGCCTTCTGAATGATCGATTTCACGACTCTGAGCAAGTAGAGCGAAAGCTGGGCCAGAGCCCTAATGGCGGAGATTTAAATCCAACAAATTACAGCCTCCAAACTCGAAAATCCTGTACTGACGACAGAGGAGAGAGACGCGAGAGGAACGAAGACAAATGCAGGGGTTCGTGGGTTGCTCGCAATGGATCGAGCATAAAAGAAAGTGTGTCTAAGAGCACGGTGGTGGGGTAGCTGGGGTGCGTAGGGTGCCTCTGTTTTGGATGAGGGGTATTTTGGGAATTTCGAGCCTCAATTTTGGGTGCCCTTGGTAAATGACTTTCAGTGCCCTCAACAACAGGGGTGCCTTCATGAATTGGTGGGGTGCCCATAGCGGCCCTCTTTAAGAATTATGGACAAACCAGCCTTGCCCTCTTTTTTATTAAAGGATTTAGCTAAAGTAGTCTAGTCTAATGGGACCTGGGATGATCTATGCCACTATGAGCTTGGAGACCATGTTTAATGTCTCAATCCACGTCTTAAGCTAGAGTGTGGCTACCACACCAAAAGTTGGTTGGAACTACGCTAACCCCACTTGAGTTTTGTCTCCTCTCTATACTATGATATAAAACTTAGAGGTGAACCAAAGCAGAGTCGGATATACTAAATGTTTTAGACTAAAAAATAATTATAATTGTCTAGTTAGGTTGAGTTTTGACTCCAACCACCCGTGAAACAGTTGCGAGAGAGAGCTAGATCGGGGGTTGGGGAGTTTGACTCCATTTTAACTTCGGCATTGTCAGGCGTTAATTAGAGAGTGCTTTTGGCTCTCACTTCTTTTTTTTTTTGATGTATGTAGGCCGATTCCAATTAATTCGGTATTTATGAGGTTATGTTGTTTATTTGTTGTTGTTGTTTTGGCCCTCTCTTTTGTTTTTTGGCAATGTCAATGTTGGTTGTTAGGGGTTTTGCAGTGGACTTATTTATTGGTGTACGTAGCATTTCTTTTGTATAAAAAGCTCAGGAAGATTAATATAACTTTTTTGGAGCTTGTCTTTATTTTCCTCAAAAGAATTACAAAAAATGTCTAGGTACGCATATAATGTAGTATTGGATCAACATTGATCAACCATTATATGTATATGGTGTGTCTCAAGTGAGCACCAGGGGAGAGTTTTTATCCCATCCTCTAAGAAAAGGAAAACACTGATCAACTATTATGGATTTTTCTTACTTATACATTTTTATTTTTATTTTTTTGAGTAAATCAAATGGTATTCTAGACTTTTTATCCGACTAATCCCACGGGTCTTGGAATTGAACGAAAGAATCTATCGGTGACTTTGACGTTTATTTGTAAATGGGGAATTCGAAATTGAGGTCGTCACGCTTAACCCACACAACTTAGTCCTTGTTCTTATCACTAGGCCACGCATGTCCGGGTTTCTTAAAGCCACACATGTATATATGCATGTATTGTAAAGCACCCAACTATTTTTTTATGCTATGTATTTAATCGCTTGTGTGAACCAATAATGGTATTTAACACGGTATATCAGTATATAATAGAGTATAGTGGCAATGACATTGAAGTCATATAAAATCTACCAATCATCTCCTTTTTTTCTTAATATCCGAATATCACCGCGCTTTTAATATGAAATTCAGCAGATTGCAACCCCTTTTTTATTATTATTTTTTATGGTGCATCTCAGTACCCTTTCAGTGTGCGTACCATCTATTAAAGTTAAGTGTCGGTCTCACCAAACTCATTTATTTGTTGAGTACTATCACTCAGAACATAGTTTTTCTTTGATTGTATATTTCGACTCAACACCGTAGGGGTCCTCCCAAAGTTGAAGAAATTCCACATGTAAAGTTTTTACCACTCCATCACCTGTTGAGATATTAGTTCACCCGTCTTATAATGTTAATTATACAAACATGATCACTTGCGTTCATTGCAAATAATACACTCTATCTGGTCATTTATATAAGTCGTTTAAGGTAAACCTTAATTTGTAGCAGTAAATCATACATATGCTGTCATTCTGACATTAAATGAATTTGAAGAATTGAAGAATGATAAATGTGTTGAATTATATAAGGGTAAAATGGGTAAAAATGTATTAAATACACTTTTGAATTCCGAAAGCGACTTACAATTTTGAACAATAGCATTTTTTGCCGAGAAGCGACTTATAGGCTAAATGATCGAGGGAGCGTGTATATATATATACCATCTACAAACCTTAACATTTACTCGTAAAATTGGCTTTTAAATATTTGATATAATCTGGCTTTATATGAAGTTGGAGGGGTTAAACTCTTAAAATAGGTTTAGCTTTGATCACTTGAAATTTTTTCACACAATGCTTTAGGTTGTACAGTAGCAAAGATCATTTTGATCCGTACTTCATCTGCTAGACTGCATACAAGCATATATCCCAACCTGGCACCAGTGCAATCCGTTCACTATTTTTCAACTTCTGTGGGCCCATAGCCTGATTATCATTTGGAGACACTTTATTTTTAAATTTAAATTGGTTTATCACAACGTTTGAACCCAAAACTCGCGTATAAAGCAACTGTGGATATCCAAGTTGGTGACCTTAATTGTTACCTTGGAAAAACATTGCTATATTTGGATTTTTAGATGCAATGAGGGGTTGTGAATAATATGCATGTAAGGTTAGAATTATGCATCTTATGAACTCTTTCTTTCTATATTTTTCCTCGTATTTTTTGAAAATATGTTTCCTCGTATTCTGGATATAGAAAAGGTAATAATATGATGACTTCCACCTGTGCTTCCCTTAAGTCGTAGTTTAAAATTCTCAATCTTTTTAAGTTTATCTCTTATAAAATGGAGTGTCATTAAGCACTTAAGAACAGTTATTTCCATTAAATTTTAACTTTTACAACCCTTTATTAAACTTTCATCTGAGATCAATAAATGAGAATATTTATCGTGTTTTCTTTTGGAGTTACAGTGCAATTATTTCATCGTTCGAAACTCTTTACTAAATCATCTACATTGTCCTGCAAAATTGTCATCAATATTGCAAAATATCTTGATTAAAATTTTAAAATTGTCATCTATTCAATAATCGATGGACACTAACAATTCGAGTAAGGGAGCGTTTATCCCAGTGTTGGAGTTAGAGCGCACGGTCCTTGAGTTCGGGATTGCTGTGTGTTAGATGCCTGAGTCTTAGGTCTCGACTCCTCAAGCTGTGCTGTTATCAAGCCCCGACGAGGGCCCTTTGGCTAAACTACTATGGGTAGAGCTACAACGCCCCCTTATGGGGATTTAGTCGAGCGAAGCTTGGACACCTCTGAGGGTCATAAAAAATAAAAAATAAAATAAAAACAAAAATAAAAAATAAAAATCGAAGTATGATAATCACAAAATAGCACAAATCAAATCATTTTTTGCCGCGGCTAATAGTGAAACCCGCCAATGAATTAGTTTTGGGCAAAAACCACTTCAATTTTTTCTCTTCATTTCCTAAAACGCCTCTTTAATTCAAATGACACTTTTTACCCTTTACAAATTCCAAAATGACCCATACACCTTATCTATCTTCCCTAATGTGCACCCTACAGACTAGTCTTTCCCACAGCATTTGACCCAGTGACGCATTATTTCGAAGACCGCGCACGACAGCTATGCGCTTTCGATCATGCCATGAACATCGCAAGAGTCGATTTCTTCGTTGTTATTCTCCAGAAAACGTGGATTTGCAATGTTTTGGTTATGCGATTAATGGTTCATGAAATTTTGGATTTGGGTTGTTAGTGGCATTGTTGTGTTGCTTTCTTTAATTGGATTTTAAAGCTAAATTAATGCGAGTGAGGACGTGCTGGAAGTAGCGAACGTGCAAGATGGAGATGATGATCTGATTCATATTTTTAAACATGCACCTAGCATTTGGGATCATATGCTTTGGTGCACGCTGAGAAATGTAGCACCGTTCGGCCTGTCTATCATAGTACCGATTCGAAACATTGAAAACATAGTAAAAATCGATTATGTAGATTTAGCTTCGCTCAACACTTGACCGATCAATATGCCTTATGTCTCGGTATAATTGCATTCGACGCAGACATTGTTCAATCAACAACATTCTTACTGCAGTAGCTCAAGCCATTGACATTTTGGATTTGATTTGGGTTCGCCATGGATTTCCTCAATTAATCATGGTCCTATTTTAATGGTTTTATTAACCATTTCTGTAAGGTGAAATTTGTGTTCTACTTCATATGTTAAATTCACAAATTGGAGTTCACTTCAACATCCATTTGGATAGTAGGGGGCGGAGACGGTTAAATGGGTTCAAAGTGGGAGCAACTAAAAGATGGGTTTGTAATCGTGACCAAAGAGTTTCCGATGCGGGGGTGATGGCGTGCTGTCGTCGGGAAAAGGGAGTAAAGATAGTGTGCCTGAGAGGTCTAGGTTCTTATAGGGGTGACGCATGCAATGAGTTGGAAAGAAACGAAGCTTGAAATGTGCACGCCATTGGTTAAGGAAAAATTACGATGGATAGACAGGGGGAGGTATCGTAGGGAGACATATAAGTAGGGAAATGTGGGCGCAAACTAAGTAACTGGTTACTCATTTGAAATAAATATCAAGAGAACATGTGGATCGCTTATGGTGTCGTCACGAGTGACGCATGTGGTAGGCACAACCTGCTATGTAAAGGTCGTTATGCGCATGGAAGGTCACTCGATCGCCAGTGGTCGTTAGATCCGGAAGAGCACGCCAGTGTTGGTGGCAAATGATGGAAGCGAAATATGTAAGCCGCGTGAAATTTTGGACGACTTTAGAAGAAGATGGATGCAACTAATTCGGTCGACTAATGCTTACGATACGCCAATACAGGGTATAACATTACATTTAATTGGCAATATAAGGAGATTACAAATGCAAACAGAACGTAAAACAATGCATTTGCTATGGGACACATAATGGTTACATCGTGGCATTAAGAAAAAGAAATGAAGAGCTTATAAAGTTTTGTTACAGACTTGTTTGATGGCTCATCCAGACTCATCAAGTTTATTTGCGATAAGTTTCACTTGCAGTTTTATTTTATGATTAAATGATGTTACTGTCCTGAATGACCATGAGTATGTCAAGCATGCCTTTAACTTTAGAGATCATTGGTGTGACGTCGCCACCGAGGTTATCTTTCACCGTGGGTTTTGCGTACTTATATGTACAAGAAAAAAAGATAACTACATACTGGGCTTTGGAGAATCTCAATAATCACCATAGCTATGGATGGGTGGAGTAAACCTAATGCAGATACATACCGTGAGGGAGTTGTGGACTTGATGAATGCAATTTGAGCTCGTGTATTCTTACATGAAATCGACTCACCTTCTTACGTAATTGGCTACATTAATAACGGGCTGTGATAGATATGAAACATTAAAGAAATATTTTACTGTATGTGAGGACTCTCAGCCTTTTCTTGAGTAGGTGGAATGCCATGACAATGCTACAAAAGCTAAGTTTCCTTCCGAACATTAAGAATGGCTAATTTAGTAAGTCAGTTATTTATTGTACCATGGCAGGACCAAGTTGGGTAATCTTGATGGAGACACGTGAATCAGAGGATTACAAAGTTAATGTTTTATAAAGCGTGAGGACAGATGCTTAGACATTGCATCGTGTTAGACATGGTAACGACAAACTGAGGATTGAAAGTCGCACAATACTTTGAAAGAACGTTTTGGACACTCGTAAAGTGAACTCTTTGAGGATTTTGTAACCAAGTTATCCATAGATGTATGGTGAAGTGCCAACGGTATCTGTGGCAGTCAAGGCTTTCCTTTTGAGATTTAATTCGGAATGTCAGGCAAGCATAGGTTTAGCGATCGTTTATAAGTGTATTGCTTGAAGATTTAATATATGGTAATAGTCTAAAGACGCTGCATAAATTCGCAACTGAGGTGCGAACGTGTTGAAAATAAAATGAGATCTTGATCCAATTAGGAGTGTGGATGTGCACGTGGAGACATTTGGCCTTCCATACTACCGCACTAAATTGCCACATATAAACTATGGGGCTCTCCACATATACCTATAAACTATGTTCGACGACATTGGCGAGAATTTAGCATGAACTTTCAGCAACGCTTAGGTCAATCGAATTTGAATACAATTTCAAAGCTGGAAATATGCGTGAGTTATTGAGAGGTTTGAAAGTGTCAGCACTTATGGTTCTTGTAATGGTAATGCAGGCAAAGAAACTTGAGAGTTAGTGGGTCAGTCATTTGGCGTATTATCGGCTGCTTCCAACCGCAAAATTAAAGACAAGGAGGCGAAAGGCTGCCACAAGCAGAGAAGCGGAAAAGTTGGTCACGTGAGGGTAAAATGAGTGAAGGTCATTATCAAAGATGAGCGTGACATATCTATCGAGAGAGATTCACAAGCCATCGCAATTATCGATCACCGTCTAAATCGAGAATTGATAACCCATTAAGAAGCAGTACATGACGCATTGCTCTCTCAGAGTTCACGAGAACTCAGTAGCATATTTGCATAATGTGCAAAAGTAGAATATGTTTTCAACGCGTGTTGCCTCGCCATAACGACTCGTTGCATTTTTAAGTCGTTAATTAATCATTAATTAGATGCGATGACGATTTACAAGACTTTAAACCACCAATTTGATTAAATTATTTAAGTGGAATACTAATAATGAGTGGCATTCGTGCATAATGTGTCAAGTTTGGAGTGTTACAAGTGTGTGGGACTCACTCGTCATGATCTGGATCGAAATGAAGCAGCTTGAGGGTCAAGTTAAGGTTTAGGCGGTGTACCGTGTTTCGAATGCGATAGTAACCCCAAATAAATTTTGGTGGCATGAGTGTTATAGGGGTTTCATTAGGACTAAAAATCGAGGAGATAATTGGAAAAATGCATTTAAACGGATAAGAGAGAAAAGAGATCGGATAAGAGAGAGAAAAGATAGAGAAAGGGAGTGAGAAAGAGATAGAGAAGCCGCCAGAAGGGGAAGGAAAGAGATGGCGGAAACGGAGGCAATTCATGAGCAGCAGCTCCGACCAAATGCTTAACACCAACGATGTTGCAGTTCGGAGGAGCTGCGTGCGACGCCCGTGAGCATCCTGGCCTGCGACCAACGAGCGAGACAGCTGAAAGCTGTGAGCAGCAACGGAGACGCGGACGGCGGCTCCCGATGGGTAAACGCTGGTATCGGGATGATGACGAGCGGCGGTGCGGCCGATGGGCAGCGACGGACGGACGATCGGCTTGATAAAGCGGCAAACCAACGGCGCGGGCAGCAATTCACGGTGCGGCGGCAGATCATCGAAGGGATCGACGGAAGGGAGATCGCGAGCAACAACGACGGCAGGCGAGGCCACTGAACTAAAGCGCGCAGATCGTGGGCAGCGACTCCGGCAGCGGGCTTAGCCGTGGCGAGAAGCAGGACGCCGCGAGAGCGATGGCGTCAGCGAGAGGAAAGCGGCGACATCGGCGGCCAACGCCGTGATGAAACGGCGATGAACAGCGTCATTGTGCGGCGTTGTCGCTGGACGTCGATCCCAAATGAGACACAACCTTGATGAGACAACGAAGACGCATGACTTCGACGAAGCTCTTAGTATGCATTCAGCGCTGTTGCCGGACCAATCGATCCCAAGATGGGTCTTCCATCGCAATAGACTTGGGCACACCTTGATTAGGTGTACATTATTTACGCACAACACATCATATATTAATGTTTAGATGATGTCGCTAAATCGTATCGGACTTGCAATAATTTTGTGCTTGTCAGAAGCACATGAAGTATAGTTAGGTGTTGATTATTAATTTTTTGTATACTTTCTGATACATGAATGTATATGATGTTTTTGAAAGGATTGAGTTATAGGTTTTGTGATTTTTCATTTGTTTTATGATTTGTTAAAACATCATGACGACCAAGTAAAGTGATGCTCGTTATTTGTTGTTGAGTGAACAAAATGTTCTGATCATAGTTGTTTGTTCGGTCGGACTTTGACGATGAGTAGTTCATTGATCGGTTATGTTACACCAAACTATGAAGTTCAAGTCGATTTTGAAAAGGCCAGAACAAAGTCATAAGAAGTACTTCAATTTTTGTTCGGCGATGTATCATAATCGATTTGTTTTCCAGCTAGCACCATTACTGATGCGAAGGAATCGAATCATACACGTTAATTCGGTTTACAATGAGACCGAACAATATCTAAAATAGCGTGCTCGGAATGTTGGATCAGGTGGAGTCGTGCTCGGCAAATCAGTGACATAACAAGTACTCGGTGGCAACTGCTACGAACGAGACCATGAAAAGACTGTACATTTTGAATTTGATTAGATTGCCTATACTTTACCAATGCAAAGAAACCAAATTCTGACGGCAAGCGGAAATACATTCTCATTTAAAAATACTCATTAATAGTACAACAAAAGTCATTCACATGAATTGAAATTAAAAATCGGAAGCGCGTCGATTTTAATAATGCAAAATGAGTACATAAAAATTCGATCGAGTGGTTGACAAAAACATCATAGAAGAAGGGTTTCAGAATCGATGCTGCTTGGCTTGGCTCTTCGAAAGGTCTTTCACTCGTTTACGTTTACGCGGTTGCCTTCCGCTTAGACGTTGGAGTTGGGGAAGAAGGTGGCAGCGGATGTCAATGGGAACCGCGTCGTCACGCTCGGAACCAACTACAATGAGGTGTTTTTAACACCTCGTCGAATCATCTTCAACGCGGAGAGCCCTATCTCCAACTCTGAAGCGGCAAGGCGCTTCCAAAGCCATGACAACCTCCACGGCCGTCTTACGCCGCTGTACAAATAACAAATCACTACGCAAATAAGTAGCTTGAATCAAATTAATTAATAAATTAATATCAGAATGGTGGAATGTCTTGTCTAACTTACATCATATATGTCATAAGTAGTCTTAGTCTGAGTACTTGCTCGCTTTCAGAAGCTGGATTTTCAACTCTTGGGTGGGAAGACATCGATGTACCACCCCATGTAGTCCTCGTTCGCAGCCCATGGGAGAGGCCTTGCGTTGTCCACCATCGATCGTGCGGGCCCGGTACTTGATCTTGCCATCTCTCCCATTGGCTCGGCTTGGAAAGCCGTACTTCACCAGCTTGTGGCTTGCGGCTACCTTCCTACCATCTACTGCTGGCTGAGTAGGAATTGTATCGGTGAAAAGGGGATCCTTTGTACGTGACCCCGACTGCACAGCAAAAATATGTCCGGGTATTAAGGCTCACAATGATCTTGGGAAAACTTTATGGTCCCCGTGTAGAAAGCCGACTCCGTAATATCCTCATTTGTCCTCAAACTCAGTACGGGTCCCATGTAACTGCGATAGACAAAATGGAAAAAACAAGGGATCAACATAGTAGTAAGCCAATACGTAAATCATACAGAAAATAATTACTAATTTGTGCACAGAAAGTAAAAGGTAACGTGAGTGCACACCTTGTTTGACCACGGGTCACTATCGAAGTGCTCCAGCCTGAAGTCGATGTACATGATCTATGTTGAGGCCACTGCTCGGAGAGCTCCACGATCACCTTGACACGCGGGGAAGGTTCCCTGACATAAGTTAAGTTCGGGCGTGGTTCGGGCTTTAGGAACTCACATCAGTAAGTGATGGAAATATACACATCCCTACAAAAAGAGAAAAAAAGTAAGTCTAGGTCGAACTAAAATGAAAAAAATAAAACATTTAACAACTTATGGTGAACTGGCACCTCCCTAACAATGTCTCGGATACCCAACCAATGCTGACATACTTTCCACAGGAGTTGCCGTCCGATTATTCAGTCAGGATACAGAATCTGCCCTTTAGAAAGGCCTGCACCCAGAAGCATATGTATGGACTCATCTACAAAAAGAATTCTCCACTGAAGGCTAGAAGTTCAGCCGGGATGGCAACGTGGATGTCTTGTCAACTGAATAGGAAGTGTACCCCAATAAGGTACCACATGAAACAATATACTCGGGTAAAGCCCTTTGCAGCCTTTGGCCATGAAAAACATGCTTATTTTGGACGTTACCTTTCTTTGAAGAACTTTTGGCAAATCTCCCCATTTTGACTTCGACCCGGGACTTTAAAACCATATGGTCTTTTGTTCAAATATTTTGGCTTCCTCCTCGACACTTGGGTGCACGACCATCAACTCGATCCAACTCATCCTGGACATCGAAGACTGAGTCTACAATGCACTTTCCCAATCACATGGGAATCTTCACAACATGCTAACATCCTCCATTTGTGATTGTGCATTTCTAACGAGAGCAGTAGGTGAAATGTGTTGGTCTCTAGCTGCCACCTCTCTACGAAGGCGCTATCGGGTGTCTTGTGTGCCTTCTTGTATGTATGCACTTGGTGTGCGACTTTCAATCCCAGGATGCTTTGAATAATGCTACGAGGCGAACTTTGTCTCAGCAACACCTTAGCCAAATCTCATTGTACTCAAGCGTGAGCCATGTTTGATACATGCCCCAGGAGGGGTAGTTCTGAGAAAATATTTGGCCGTCGATACGAGCAATATATATATATATATATATCCAAAAACATAATAAGTCAACAAAGTTAAAAAATAATTGAGAAACAACTCTTATTCGGATTTGAATCAACCGAACTAAACCCGTTTGGTCCGATTGTCATGTAATCGATTGAAATATATTCACTCGGATTTAGCAACAACCGAGAAAGAATGAATTAGTTCGGTTTATGCAACTCGAATAAAGTGTTTCTAATATATATATCAAAAAATAATAATAAAGTCAACAAAGTTAAAAAACAATTAAGAAATACTTTAGATGTTCGGTTCGAATCAACCGAACTAAACACATCTATCTCGGTCTAGAGTACCGAGTGAGATATATTCATCTCGGTTGGCATAACAGAACAAAATGAATTAGTTCTTGTTCAGTGCAAGTCCAGAACTACATAGTGTTTCTAATTCAATTTGTCGACTATTCCTTACTATTTCAAATTAATTTAATTAAACCTTATACGTACCTCACCATTCCATATTTAATGCAGCGCGACGTAATTGTTAAAACTTCTTAACATTTGCGTCTGGTTCTTAAACCTCCATGTGGAACGGTGTAAAGGTGTCATTTGTTGTGCTTCTCGCCTACTGGGGTTCCCGAACTTAAACTTCTTTGTCACCACTTTGCAACAACCATTTTCCCCTGCCTGACAACTACCTCTTTTTTTTTTTTTCTTTTTTCTTCTTCTGCCTCTTCTTCTCCTTAGTCTCCACTTTCCTCATCATCACCACTCTGATCCTGAATCACCTTATCCTTTGTCTCACTCCCGTTATTTTCTAATTTTTCACCATTATCACCTTCCTCACCACTATTATCATTTTCTCCTCCATCTTTTTCCTCCCACTTTCCCATTTATTCTTCACTTCGTTTTCTTCTCCCACTTACTTGTTCGCTTCTTCTTCGGTGACTCGAGATGAAGATTGATTGCTTTCTTTCTTATTTGCCTTGTTGGGTGGCTTTCCCTTACTCTCCTCGGTTGAGTCGATTTTGGTCGTTAAGGTTGCATTAAAACTTTCAGCTCGTACGTATGGCCAACTCCTTACCGGCCGACTGAACTCAGAGGTACAGTGATCTGTTTGATGCCTCGTTGGGTAAATCAACAACTTCATTGGCCCTTACACTTACCAGTCCCGACTCTTTGATTTTCTATATCTTCTGAGCCGTTTGAGCGTTCTCGACCACCAGCACTCCATCCTTCAATTGTTCATTTGCCCATCTCCTCTAAACTAACCGTGTTCTTAGTGCGAGCCATACCTATAACAATAACACTAAAATATAAAGGTCAAAATCAACATTACCTAAT
The DNA here is from genome assembly GCA_039657325.1 of Stephania cephalantha. NCBI lineage: Eukaryota > Viridiplantae > Streptophyta > Magnoliopsida > Ranunculales > Menispermaceae > Stephania > Stephania cephalantha. Next base: position 2,502,952 of record CM077576.1, on the reverse strand, counting down.
TACTCAAACAATTTTAAAAACAAAAAGGCAAGTATAGCTTTTCATAAATGTGGTTCGGTTACTGAGTCAGACTTAACTAAAATGAACAAGTCGATGGATAGAAAGAGACCAAAATACTTTTGATCGGTCAAGGCCAAGCGAACTAATAACTCTCAATCGATGATGTTTCACGAATAAATAGTCTAACGACCTTACACACGAAGTACACGACAATTATCTCATATAAAACAAAGAAGATAATATTCATCAATTAAGTACTACGGCTAGTACTAAGCACCGGGTTAAGTCAGCAGGGAATTTAGTTTACTTTATCTTCTACAACAGAATGAATTTTATTCACTTGGTATTACAATATCGAATAAATCTCAATCGGTTCAACGTGCTACCCGATCAAACACAATTAGTTCTGGTCTGTGTGTGTCCGAATGAGACTATACAGATCAAAATCAATTTAAAACCTCTAAATGCGATTGATTCTTGTGTTACCAACAAATATAAACCTAACTATAAGTTCTCAGAAACGAAATAAACCTACCCATCACATCCAGAAATGAAAAATACATAAATCTACCGAATGACATTGAACTCACATTCGAATAAACGAATTCAATCACATTAAACAAAAGGTACAAATGACAATGAACACTTAGATAACAACAATTAATCATCGATTCAACATCCAAATTCAACAAAATACGTGAAATCTCACTTTCCAAATTCGATAACACTTCGAGTTCACTGAGAAAGGAAAACCTGCAGCGTAATGAAGACCTTGACGTCGACGGCTTGAGAACAGCCGTGAATGCGTCGAGATCAAGATGATGCGAAGATGAAAAGTCTTCTACACCTTCAACAATGAACACTTTGAACCACCGCTCTTCTTCTTTCCTCCTCTTCACTATTTCGATCGATTCGATTCGATTTGATTGATATGTAGTACGCGTGGTGTGCAGGGGTAATTTGGAAAAGTAGTCAATTTTTCGTGGGTGCCCACATCTTCACTAGGTGTGCCCTCATCTTGTGGTTTGACCATATGAATTTGTGGGGTGCACATACCCTTGAGGCAATCATTTTTTTTTTTTTTTTTTTTCGTAGGAGACATCAAGCATTTTATCCATTTCGCTCGTACCTACGTGAACTTCCACCGAATCCAAACTCCCAAGTCAATGGTGTGCGTCTCTAGTCCAACCAATCAGATTAGCCATGAAACACCTCTTTCATCAGATCACACGGCCCAGATCACAAACTGCCCCAAATCCCTCACAATCAACGGCTCCGATCTAACGATGCTTGACTCTTCATAGACGACGAAAATATCCACACAAACACACACACTCTTCGATAGCTATTCTGAGCCGTCCCGATTCGGAGTATATAAACCGAGTGAGAAAACTCTCTCAAACTCTCTCTCTATCGATCGACTCGTCTCCTTCGATGAATCTTCGTGTTGTCTGATCTTCGCTTCTCCGAGTGTTCGCGATTTCTGGAGCGATTTCGGGTTTAATCGGTGAGAGAGAAGGTCGGATTGGTGAGGAATTCCCGAATTGGTGTGTTTTGGTGGAATTTGGGGATCTGAGAAGGCGATTTGGGCGATTTGGTCTGGATCTGTGAATCTAGGGTTTGGTTTGGAGTTCTGGAAATGCAGAGGCAGACTAGAGCGATGGAGAGGTCGAGTTCAATGAGGAGGAGAAGAGAGGGTTGGATCCAAGCGAAGCCGAGGAAGGTCAGCCGGAGAGGAAGCGGCCGGCGCTTGCGAGGTGAAAATCTGGATCACTTGTTGTTTTGATTTCTTCGTTTGTGGTTTGTTTTGGTGTTTGTGTGGATCTGTTTGTCAAAGTTGGGACTTTTTGGTGGTTGGTTGTGTAGAACATTAATTTTAGGGGATCGAAGAGGAAATTTTGTGTCTGGTTTACGGTTTGCGCAGTAAAAGATCGAAAAGTTTTCGAGAAAGTATGTTAATTGATGGTTTTACTATAAATAGATGCTTTACTGCTTAGTGTTATTGTGCAAAATGATGGATTCCTATAAATAGATGCTGACTGTTAAAGAGATTTCATGTCTGTTGCCGCTTTTGTCGCGAAATGTTTTGTCGATTATTCATTGTATATCTAATATGTGTAGTGCTGACATAATCTCCATCTAAATGTTTTGGAGAGCACGCCATCAATTGCACTAAATTGAGAGCGCAATGTAAGAGTTTGATTCATATAAACTACCCCGACTAATTTGGGATTGTAGTGTTTTTGTGACGTGTAGTGTTTACGTAATCACTGATATTTTTAACATAATGATCCCATTGATGCAATGTTTTAATCCAGAACTTAATTGGGAGTAGAGTTTTTGTTCTTGTGAAGATTTGCCCTTTTTTTATGGATTTCAAGTAGTCTATGTGTTTTTGTTTGTTACCTATGTGTGCTTTGTAATGAAATTGGCTAATTTGTGTTGGTTTGCCATTTTACTTTGTTATCCTTTGCAGCGTGATAGTTGAAGCACTCAAAGTGGATAGTCTGCAGAAACTTTGTTCATCATTGGAGCCTATTCTTCGAAGAGTTGTAAGATGGATAACCTTGTTTACTGATATTGAATAGTTTCCCCTTTTATCAATAGTAGTAAATCCTGATTTTTCTTGCTTTCTTGTTTGTAGTGATTTTAATTAGTTTATTTTGAAAGCCATTTGCTTTCAGCTTGTTATGTTTTGAGCAAAACATGGGAAATTACGAGTTCATTGCGAACTAGGTGCTGCATGCCTGGTCCTATGCTACTATTATGACATGCAGTAAACTACATTCAAGGCTAATACAAGACATTAACTACCAATTATTCTATGATGGTATAAGTAGATGACTAATTGAACTTCATACTAACTTGTTTGATTTCGACTTTTGGTTTTTTGTAATTCTCTTCTGTTTATGTTTTGCCAGAAGGATTGCCCTGAAGGAAAGTGCTTTTGCTTGAAATATATTGATTATTTTTTACCAATTGCTTTTAGTTTGTCGACCTTTTTGTTCTTACCATATTCATGGGTAGATGCTTACTTTGAACAGCTACTTTGTTTTGAAATTTATTGGACTGCATCTTTTACTTGTTTATGAGTAGAAGGAAAGATTTTGGTCCATGTAGCCGGCCCTAATTAGTTTAGAATTGAGGCTTTGTAGTTGTTGCATCTCTTTCTTGTACTTGTTTGTCATTTAAGTACAAACTCTAAACATGTTAATATGCTTGATTCAAGAAACAAATAGGTCTTTCTCATTTGACCATGGTGTAATACCCAATCAAATAATTTATGATCTGACGTACCTATTGCTTGTTCCTTTTCCTTATTGAATTTCCTCATTCGATGCAAAACAGGTCAGTGAAGAAGTTGAGCGCGCACTTGCAAAGCTTGGTCCTGCAAAGATTGCTGGCAGGTTTGACATCACATGATAATCATTTAGGAATGAGCTTGGTTGTAGGTTAATTTGCATATATAATAGTTTTTTTTCTTTTTGAGGAGTGGGACTGTATTATTTTCATGTTATAAAATCTAAAATCGCTTTGGTAGGGTATCATATCGTGCAGTCAATTCTCCTAACTTAATGGACGTGACGTCAAATAGCTTCGGATGGTCGTCTAGTTGTCTAGTTGCATGAATTTTCCATCCACATTCCTAAATCTCCTCATTCTCTGATTTTCTTGGCAACTTATAATAAAGTTCCATTATATTTGATTCTCTATCTTGTACCCGATGATATCTTTGTTGATTTTGCATAGTGTTATGCTATTTATGTGGGGAAACTATATATATATATATATATATATATATATATATATATATATATATATATATATATATATATATAACAATTTTCTTACTATATCGACTATCAAACGAAAGTACAATCTTTAACTTCCTTTTACTTGAAACCAACATAGGAGCAATATGTACTCCAAATATAGTTAATATGATGTGTTTTTGTTAAATGTTTATGATGTGTATCATGTGTAGAAGTATTAAGACTAATTGCCTTCATTTTATGTGTAAGTATTTATTAGACAAGTGTTCTAATATTTAGTTCTGTGGTGTAACTATGCCCTAGCCTTTGAAGGAATAAGTAGCTTATCTGATCAAATTGAGAAGTTCTATCCGTTTGATGCAAGCAAATTTTCTGTTTTTCAGAAAAATGCTGAAATTCTGGTAATTTTTTTTTTATCAGAAAATTCTGATAATTTATCAATCACTAACCTTTTTATTGAGTTATTTATGAGCTCCTTTTGTTGAGAAAATCCAAATGCTCCATTTAATCTTCATCTACATGAAATCTTTTTAGACCTGTATCATAATTTGAGAATGTTCAAATTCAGTACTTTCTGATGCTTGACGTTCCAAGCAGGTCTTCCCCAAAGCGAATAGAAGGACCTGATGGACAGAGCTTACAACTACAATTCAAATCTAGGTTGTCCCTTCCCTTTTCACAGGAGGAAAGGTAGAAGGTGAACAGGGTGCTGCCATCCATGTAGTGTTGCTTGACTCAAACAATGGCCACGTTGTAACATCAGGGCAGGAGTCATCACTGAAATTGGATATTGTTGTGCTTGAGGGTGACTTCAACAACGAAGATGACGAAGGCTGGACCCAAGAAGAGTTTGAAAGCCATGTGGTCAAAGAGCGTGAAGGAAAGAGACCGCTTTTGACTGGGGATTTGCAAGTGACTCTTAAGGAAGGTGTGGGAACTGTGGGAGATCTCACATTTACTGACAACTCTAGCTGGATAAGAAGTAGGAAGTTCAGACTTGGGCTTAAAGTAGCATCAGGCTACTGTGAAGGCATTCGTATTCGGGAGGCAAAAACAGATGCCTTTACAGTAAAAGATCATAGAGGAGAATGTAGGCTCAGACCTTCCTCGTCATATCAAATTTTTCTTTTTTTCATCTTGATCCTATTGTCATTATCAATGTTTATTCACTACTTTTTGCAGTATACAAAAAGCATTATCCACCTGCTCTCAGTGATGATGTTTGGAGGTTAGAGAAAATTGGCAAGGATGGCTCATTCCACAAGAGGTTGAATAAAGCTGGGATTCACACAGTTGAAGACTTTCTCCGGCTTGTAGTTAGGGATTCTCAAAAATTGAGACATGTAAGTATACAATATTTAGCATTTAACTTTGATGAGGCTTACATGGTTCTTACGGTTCTTTTTTATGTTTGTAGATTCTTGGCAGTGGCATGTCGAATAAGATGTGGGAGGTACTTTTAGAGCACGCAAAGACTTGTGCCTTGAGCGGAAAGCTTTATATTTACCATCCTGATGACACCAGGAATGTAGGTGTCGTATTTAACAATATCTATGAGTTGAGTGGTTTAATTGCTGGCGGCCAATATTATTCGGCTGATAGACTTTCTGAAAGTCAGAAGGTTAGCATATTTACTTATTTTGGCATGTTAATTGTTAGGTTATGTTGAGTACTTTGAATTTGAAGTAGCCTTCGTAGTGGTAGTTTATCGTTTTACTAGGCGTGATAATTATGGGTAGTACATGTGAAACCGAACTTGGACTTCTCTCTCAAATGACTCGGGATGACTAAACTTGTAACGAACTTGTCTTGATTAAGGAATCATTCGGTTTGAAACACGAATTAAGCCTCGGTAAACTAGCCAAACTTAACCCATGCCATAAGCCTAACCTTCAAGACCTAATAAACACATCTTGTATATCTCGAGAAAATTGATGTAAATAAAAGTAAACAACAACGGAAGACTTAAAGATCAAGGTTTTCCGAAATACGATAAAACAAAAAAGATACACGGTGCCATCCTGTGATAATAATTATAGTACCATATCAAAACCTCAAACAATATATAAACAATTGAGTCTCACCACATACAATGGAAGGACGACCACACTTTTAAGCTTTGCCCTTTCCCTTGTCTTGAGCGCTAGCGAGGTACACGAGATTGTTGAAAAGTGGAGTGAGCATTCAACAAAGTTTAGTAAATGGAATTCCAGTTAGACCATCCATTATCCACTATTACCTCATTTGCAATAGCTAAGTGAACAATAATTGCTACAAAAGGTAATAACGGAAGTGAATAAACAATAGATAGAATGAGATGCATGTCAATAGTTAAAATCAGCTAATATACTAGCAATCATTTGGAAAGAAGCTAGAAAACAAGGACAGTGTAACTAAGTTACACAAGAATACCAAAACTTGACCCACACAGTGACCATTGCGTGGTCCTGATAATGTATTCCAGCGTAAGTTAGCTCTCCAACATCCCTAGTGATATCTCAATCATTCTATGAACCCTTGCAAAGGCGGGTTTACACTGGATCACCAATCTACAACTGAACAATTCTTAAACGAATGTGGGTCTATGCAAGATTGTGCATCCATAACCGAACTCTTTGCGGGAGCTTCATCACATACCTATCTTGCATATTCACTTTTACATGTTTGTAAAACATAGATTCCAGTACAAAGCCCTCCAAACCCAGTTCATAAGCTATATGAAACTAAATATAACTATAGACATGACATGAAAGATAAATTAAGTGAATTCCCACTTACCTCGGTCGCACTTCCTTGTTTTTCTGACTTTATCTAAGTCTCGGACATCTCGATTTGTTTCCCCCCGATTAAGGACCTAAAACCAACCAATTGGTGTTAATTACTAGTCGATTTATAGATGTTTAAGAACCCCTAAATATCCCTTAGACTCTCGGTTAAAATCCCAGAATTCAGCAACGACGCTGTAAATTGCTGAGCCTATGCTGCTGTAGGGCTGATGTCCTAAGATAGCAGCCCTTGCACCCATCCAAAGGCTACCAACTCCATTCCCACTGTCCATAACACCCTAAAAAGTGTATAACACATGTATAAAGCATCCAACTATAATTTGGATTATTAAGACATGAGATTCATGTCCAAACTTCTTCTCATTATGAACCAAAACATGAACATACTATGAAGATGGGACAGAACTTGGGACAGCTTTCCTAAGCTGTTTTTCTCAAATTAAATGGCTTCAAATGAACCTAAATATCTCACTTTAGGATCAGCTAATGCTGTCCCTGTCCCAATCCATCAGTTTCCATCACTTTTGGTCTCAATTCATGCGTTGAAACCCACATAAAATGTGTCAGCAGTGATCATAACTCCTAACCACAGCTGTCCCAATTAAAACCCTACTTAAACCCTTCATTTAAATGAGAAAGTTGAGGGAGAGATGAAAGAGCTTACCGCTTACTCAAGGAAGAAGATGAAGTTGGCTTAATCTTGGACTTCAAGCTCCAATAACTACTGATTTTCTCCTTCCACTCTTCTCTCTCTCTCTCTCTCTCTCTCTCTCTCTCTCTCTCTCTCTCTCGTTGGTTTGATTCAAATGGATGAGATGAGATTAATCTCATCTTTGTTTCCTATTTATGTTTTGACCAACTTAAATAATTGCCACCTCGGTGCTTCAATGCATCCACCTCATCCTCTCATGCCTATCCATAGATCATCAACTAGATTTCCATCCACACATCTCGAGGTAGATCATGTGTCTAGCCACTTAACGTGACACACATGCTAGTGTGACACACATCAAAGTGTTTATGATTTTTATTTGATTCAATTTTATATCTTTGGTTTTTAATTGTTTTGGCACACCAAACAATACACAAATGCACACGCACGCTAATCGCTTAACCACGAGTCTAACTCGTGTTAATTAGCATTTGGATTAGTGCTAATAACTAGGTTAAGGACATGAGTCGTTACAAAACTGTTGATTCCATAAAATCTTTAATACATATCAGACCCCTTGAGCCCTCAAGGTCCAAATTCTGTGAAATGTATGGTGTGTCATAACTGTTCTGAAGGTTCTGATCGTTATTGACATGAGATAAATGGCCATTGTTTTCATGAGCAGAAGTTTTTAAGAATTTATGTGATGAAGTCCCAACTTCTTAATCACGATTGTTTTTGGAAGTTGGAACTGACCTCTAGTTCGATTTAGGAACCATGCTAGGCATGGAAGTCAAAACAAAATATTATCTGAATATGAATTTCAGATGTTAAATTTCTAAATATTGGAATTATTTATTGCGTAGACTTTAAATTGCCATCTTCTTTTGAATTTTGACTTTTGAAACTCCTGTTTGAATGATTAATTTTCTGTTCCTTACTGTAACAGTCTATATACTATGGCTTGTCTTCTCATTTCTATTTATTTTCTTGAATCAATGATCAAATCTGTTATATAGTGCTATGACAATGCCCTCAATCCCGAATTAGTGCTGCGACTTCCTAGATAAGGCATATTTTATCCTTATTGTAATGCTTACAAGTACGACAAATGCTCAGTGTACGGCAGAAGTCTCCACCCCTCTGTATGTGACTTGTAGTTTTAGTTTACGGATAGTACTGATAGTCTCTAAGATGTGATCTGGCTTTTGACACAATGTGTGTTTTGTGACCTCAGTTTCTATTCATTACTTTGACCCGATGTTCATGTGAAAGTTTTGGTTGAGAAAACCCTCAGGAGTATCTTTATGTCTCTATGTAGGTCTATGTGGATGGCTTGGTGAAAAAGGCATATGAAAATTGGATGTGTGTTATTGAGTATGATGGGAAGGCACTACTAAATTTTAAGCAAAACAAGAGGTCAAGCACTTCCCATTCTGAAGTTCTTATGAATATGCCAGAATATCAACCCTCATTTGAACAGCAAGTCTCTCTCCCACGGTTGCCTGTTTCTATCCCTCCCGAGCAACAGACAATTGGATCAAGCTTGCCTCATGGGAGTAAGTATTTTTCTTCTTTCTTTAAGAAACTTCTTAGGTTTAGTTCTGATCAAGTAGAAAAGAGTTGGTGATCGACAGCGATATCAGCAGTACATAATTTTGCTTATATCATTTCAAGTATACCCTATTAGGAGACATTACATCACCAACCGAGTTAGCTTTCTTCTGCCGTTTTGTAATACACATATGCGGCTTAGGTTGGAGCACATAATTGTTGGTGATGTTGGCAGCTAAATTATGTGTTGTTTCTGTTTTAACCATATACAATGTTTGGTTAACGTCTTCCTTCAGGTACCCTTTATAATGAAAATCAAGGAGCTAGATATTCGATGCAATCCGAGAACATGAATACCAATGCGAATATCCAGTATGATGGTTCTTCATTCACCCCTCAGAACCAGCTGATTGGCTCATCTCAGCAGACTCAAATGATCAGAAATGATAACATGGTCAGCCTAGCCCTGGGCCCTCCACATTAAATCGACCTCTGTGTTCCATAATGGTGGTCCATCAATGCAGCCACCAACTCTTACCTATGATGATTGGCCCCGCAACAACCGTGAAAATAGGGGAATGGACGACTTTTTCTCTGAGGAAGAGATCCGCATGAGAAGTCATGAGATGCTCGAGAACGATGATATGCAGCATCTCCTTCGAGTCTTCAGCATGGGAGGCAATGGTTCCGTGAATGCATCAGACGATGCATATAATTTTTCATCGTACATGCCTTCACCAGCAACCTTTAGCTATGAGGAGGATAGAACGCGATCATCAGGGAAAGCTGTAGTAGGGTGGCTCAAACTCAAGGCTGCTTTGAGATGGGGCATCTTTATCAGGAAGCAAGCCGCCGAGAAAGCCGCGGAGAGGCGGGCTCAACTTGTTGAATTGGATGATTAGCTGATCATGCGGAATGTGGTATGACTAACTCAGTTACCCCATATCAGACTGACCGAAAAAAAATGGAGGCCTGCAAGATCTACTCGGATTGTTGGCTTCGCTCTTTAGGAGTGTCAGTTTCTACTCCAATGAATTTCGTCGAGCAGCCAAGGATTCCCCTGGCGTGTACATTTCTTGCCTGTACAGTAAGTTTCTTATATTGACAACATGATTATTTCATCTTGTTCATTAAGATACTTTCTGCACGCCTGCCTTATTTTCCGAACAGGCTATGTTTATTGAGGATCCCTTTTTAGGTAAAGCAGGGCTCTATGACTTGGAGAATGTTTTGTTTTCAGAAGGTATGCTGTATTAAATCTTACTGTGGACACTCATGCATTGGATTATAGGTGGGAATAGCCCTCATCGTGTTCAAGACGCTGTTTTTTCCGATAATTTCTAAACCTAGTTTCTGCTTTTAACATGGAACAGTCATTGTGAACATGATAACAATGTCTGTTTAGGGTTTGTGTGATGGGAAATGTCTGTATATTTGGCTCTCGATAACTATTCTGTAATGGACTGATTGCCTGTAAAATTATGAATCTCTAAGAGTGCTTATATTTTTTTTCGAAGACATTGTGTCTTGACTTCATTGAGGGCTCAGTTAGTTATTTGAAGTCCTTGTGTCGGTCGGATCACTAAGGCCGATTTTCGCCTCAGCTTTTGGCGGGCGCGGTCTTGCAGTCAAGCTCTCTTTTGCCTTTGTGCTTGAGGGCCAATCTTCCTGTGGTTTAAGGAAACCTTCTTTTGACATTTTCTATGCACAATTTTTGCAGATTATGCCTGAATTGGTCACATAATGCAGGTCTCAACTCTCAATCAATTCAGATGGATCATGGGATGCTCAATGAAACTCATTTCCTTGTTAGCAATAAAGCTTTTCTGTCACGTTAGTTTTTACAGTAAAAGTTTTTTGGAGGCCAACAATCTAAGTTTGGTTTAACTTACAGTTTTGATAAGAAAAATAAATACTAATAGAACTTTAGAAGTGAAACAAATAAACACTTGAGAAGAAAATGCTTTAGGAGCTCATTGCCAATGTATTTTTAATTTCTTATTGTATGAAGGCGGTAGAAGATTTTTTCTCATTTTTTCTCAAAAAAAATAAAATTGGATGAGTAGAAGATTTTATTTTTAAAAACATCAACTTTTTTTCTTGGAGGGGTTAGGTTAAATGAGTTGTTTTTAGAAGCCGTGAAACAGACTTTGAGTTGGTTTGATGGGATCGATCGTCTTTGGAACAAAAGGAAGATTTATTGGATTCGTATAAGATAAACTCTTGGATGTGGTTTTTTTTTTCTTTTTATTTTTTGAAGGAAGAAACCAACTTATAAACCTTTAATTTGTTCACATTGACTCATTGAGGCACGAGCGAACTCCTGACCCCTCAAACAAGTAATCATATCTCGACTATGGAGTCAACCCTTTGTTAAGGCATTGTTTCAAATGCATGGAATCGTTAGGGCATCGCGTTAAATGCATGGAAAATAACAAATTACTTATTATGTGTGACTACGATAAATGGTAATGTGCATCCCAATATGTGTACTTCATTTATCTAACGATCATCCATTTTGTAACGTAAAAAATCAACGGTGAATGTAGATACTTCCAAAATGTCATTTATTATGATTATCTGACATCCCGATATATAGCAAAAAAAGCATGGTATTAAGATTCGCGACAATTAATTCATTTTGTTTTATTCTAAGCATTTAATAAATCAAGCGTGCAAGAGCTCTATAAATACGTGAAACGAGTAAATGAAAAATAGCTTAAAAGGTTCTCTCGCTTAATAAGTTGTGACGACGCATTGCTTGCAATCAATCCCGATGAGTGATGAGGAAGAGGAAAAAGAAGAAAAACGATGATATGCGTAAGAGGGGAAAGGAAAAATTAGGGGTTTGCGATTTTGCTTCGGTAGAATCCTGAACTCTCTAGGAGCTCCCAACAGTCAATCCACCAAATGGTGTAGCTCTTGCTACATTTCATTAAAGTAGTATTTATTGTCAATGTTCTTTGATCATTTAAGTTGTTGATTTCCTAAGTTGTCACCTTGAGTTTCCTTTTTTATCAAGTTCTATGTACTCTCAAAGGACATGAAGAAACTTCCTTTATCTATTGTTACTTGTTCATGCAAGGATGTGTAGTGTTATCTCATGAAGACAAGGAGGACTCATGTATCACTTGAATAAAAAAAGCTTTCTAAGTTTTATGTACTCACTTTTTTCTTTTCTTGTTGAATGATTATTTCTTCTCTCTTTAGTTTTTCTTTTTTCTCTCATCATGAAGATGTTAAAGGCCAATTTGTCTATCAATAACCGAATGGTTAATGTCAAACTTTTTTTTTTTTTTTTTACTTCAACTAGAGTCGAACCAACGACTTTTTAAATTTTGTTTTTTTTCTTGAGTTATGTCTCATCCATCTCACTAGAGATAATTTGACATTTGACACCACTTTCTTGTTTCTTCTTCTGTGACAATGGGAATTGACGAAATATGCAGATATAATTAATTCAAAAATCTAAAAAAATGATTATGCTAGAAAAAGAAATTATTACTTAATAAAAACAACATTATAGGGCTTAATTGTCACACTTTTATACAGTCAAAACAGCTAAAAAAAAGGCACACTTAACTTCTCTCTTTGAATTGATTATCAACAAAAAGGAAAACATTAGGATATGCTCACACAGCCTTTCCTTGTACAGTTGTCATTGTGCTTTAGATACACATAGAAATGTACTCCAACAAATTTTATTTCACAATATAAAAGATTCAAATAACTTTTTGGGACAGGAGAAGTGTTAGAGCATCTCAAATGGTAATGTGAATTTAGAATATGGATTGGTGTCAAATCATAGATGTGGGAAGGATATTTATCATATGTGGCACTAGATAGACATTTAAATTCCAAAATGATCTTCAATGGTAATGTGAATTTAGACCATAGATTGTGACTTTTCTTTTTGTCTTCATATTGGATAATGCCCTTTTATTTTTGTCTTTTTATTTTTTCTTTGATCGTGTCTTATTCTTTATTTCTCTAACTAAAAGTGATGACGAGAAAATTTCTACTTTGATTCTCCGCCACATCATCGTACATTATCAATCCATGATCTCATCAGAGAACATTTTTTGGATTGGATGTGGATTGTGTCATAAGTGGATCCATTTTAATTCCAATCCATAATCCCATTGGAGATGATCTTAGAATGACAACTTCACGTCACCTTTTGTAAGACATTAGCTCATATGAGTTAACCATGCACATTTCGAGATGTAAACATACATAGATCTTGGTGCTTAACACGCGAGTCGAGGTCGCATGAACGTTTCTCATGAGCAAATGCGTCTTCTTGTGTGAAATTATTGTTGTCATTCTAGTATTGATATAGTTGGCACTCAATATTATGTAAAAACTAAAAACCCTGTAATTTTAAGTAAAAATAAAAAATAAACCGTCAATAGCATGTTCATGGAATATTTTCTTATATATTGTAGAAAAAAGAAAAAGATTATCTTAAAAAAATGAATGAATGTTCTTGTGATAACTGCATTATATTTCTTTAATTTTTTATTTCGAATTATGGAATCAAAATAACGATAAATCAAATCAAAGTAAGGAAGGATTAAAAAAAAAAAAAGTTAAGATACCCATAAAGTATCAAAATAAATCTAATTAATCGGGTTATTACAAAAGTAAGGGTGAAAGCGGGGTTGTGTGAGTAAAACACACGACCTCGATTTCAATTCTTCTGATGCGGAAGATTGTTCGGGCTATTGAATTACACTCGGATAGATTACACTTGAGCGCCTCGTGAAAGTAGTCGAGTTTGTCTGGACACCCACGGATATAAAATATATATATATATATATCAAAAGAAAAAAAGAAGAAAAGGTGCTGAGATACACAAATGTAACGGACTTTCCATTTTCACGTTTTGGCAACTTGTTTTATTTGGCTTTTTTGATGATTAGCACAGCTATCATGAAGACCATCATGAAAACTTTGTACCGTCGGATCCATGAACTCGTCTTTAGATGGTGAGATCGACGGTCTATTATTTCCGTCGTAAATACGACCAACAGTGTCTAATATTTTCTATAGAGGACACGTGGCACGTCAGCTTACTGTTGGCACTGAAAATTTGGGCACCGAAAGTCAAGTCGTCCGTTGCAATTTAAAGACGTAACCGTCGACTTCTCTTTTCCTAAGCTCCAAAGCATGAAATAAGTAACCAGCGCGCCCTTGCTCACCTTCTTCGTCGTCCAAACAACAACAACAATAATAAAGCCTCAATTTCAATTAGTTTACATAGGATTTATGTATCAAACTCTTCTATTACGTCAGTTTAACGTAATTAATGATGTGCTTTTCAAGTCGATTAATTAAATCTTTCTTAATCATTACATCTTAAATTAGTTCGGTCTACTAAAAAATTAATGCATTTCTTCAGCTTTTATTGAGTTGAATTTTTTTAACGAAAACATTTATAGGCGTCTATGAAGGTATCTAAGCTACTTCTATCGCCTTTCTCTCATCTACGAGTGCTACTCCCATGTTTTTTGAGTTTTTGTATTTCTTATTTTATCTTTACGAATTTTACAACATATACCTATAAGCATTCATATTTATGCTACATCTCTATTCATTGCTTTTTTTCTCTTCTTCTTCTTCTTCTTTTTTTTTCATGTGTAATGCTTCTTGGTTTTGTTTAACGTCCTACATTCACTCTTGTCTCTAAAGGAGTTAGTGGGATGGTAAGAATTGAGCTCAAAACACTAATGATGTGAGGTTCGATTCCTTGCCTCCTTCTCCCTCTAATTTTTTTTTCGGGTTTTTTAGTAGGGGGCAATTAAAAATTCCTTAAGGACTAGTCGGCCAGTCAGGTCCACCACAATCCAGTGTCCGACGCGGTGACTCGGATACTTCGGCTAAAAAAATAAATAAAAGAAAAACACTCACTCTTATAAAAGCTTTGCCAGCCCAATTGAAGGGCTTTTCAGACATTTCCTCATATTTCCCAAACTGACATAACTTCTCAAACTCCCACTTCAATTGGATCAACGAAGTTGATTTCTAGGGTTTCGAATTTCGATTCACAAAAGTGAACCGAAATCCGCAAATCTTCATCTCTCAATCAATCCACATATAGAGAAGATGAACAAGCCAGGAGGTCCCACTGCCGCGGCCGCAGCGGCGGCGGCACAGAAACAGAAGAACTTGTTGCAGAGAGCGGACACTGAAATCTCAAACCTACTCGAGAATTTCGGTCTCATGGTCAATGTGGCCAGGGTACGATCTAATCGCTCTCATTTACTCAACATTTCAATCCTTTTGTTCTTCTGTGTAATTTCGTTTGAGAGATCTATGAATGATAACTTTGATTGAGCATGTGTAGAGTAGTGATTTCGAAGAGGGCCTTAGTACTCTTACTAACGCAGAGGTGACGGGTTCCATTCGCATCCTTCGACCTCTGGGTTAGTGGTAGGGGCGCGGTTATAACCCCGAGGGGTTAATTGGGTCCACCATCGGTCTAGCGTCAAAAAAAGAAAAAAAAAAAGAAAAAAGAAGAACTTTGATTTAGCATAAATTTTGAGTGGGAGTTTTGTCAGAATTAATGTATTTTTTGAGTCCACGGTAAAGATTTAAAATGAATGCATTTTGATTCTTGTTTTAGGTCAATGATCCGCCTGTTAGGAACTCGCAGGAATCGTTTATGATGGAGATGCGTGCGGCCAAGATGGTATTTTCTTCTCTGGTTTAATTGTTTGAACTTCTTAATCGAGCACAATGGAAGAGTTTGATCCATGTAGCTGACCCCAATTAATTTGGAACTGAGGCTATGTTGTTGTTGTTGTTGTTGTTGTTGTTTAATTGTTTGAACTTAGAAATTAAGTGCTTAAAGATTACTATCAACATGCAATTCTTTTTTACAGTAAGAATTATCAACAATATTTCATGAGATTCACTTATGTAGCATAAGTTTTGCGGTTGTAATGATAATATTAGAAGTTCCTTAAGCTGTGTACTCTCATTGGCATGTGATTCTATGATACGATTTGAGAAGGGATTGCATCCATAGAATTCGCTTGCCGTTTCCCCAATAGCTTTTTATCCATGGGCGTCTCAGCTTTCAGCTGGACTAATTGTACGAGGCGTTGAGGACTAGTTAGCTCCTCTACCCCATGACACTTAGAGAACAACCTATTTGAAATTGGACAATACTTCAACTTGTATGCCAATGTGTTATTGATTAGTATGCGTTTTATAAAGACATTCAATGGTTGGATGACCAATATGGTCTAGTTTTACTTTATGCGGCACACTTTGTTTTTCTTTTATTTTCGGAAGTGTAGTTGAGAGATTCTACCCTCGATAGTTGGCAAAAAACTATGACAACAAAGCCTAAATTCCAAATTAGTTGGGGTTGGCACTTGAGTAATTTTTTTTGGGCAAGAACATTTACATTTTGGTTCGACCGAATGTAGTTGCATACAATTCATTTCTTGTAAAGATATGCAATTAAAAAACATTTTTTTATGCTTTCTGATGTTAAATTTTGGCAAAGCTTTTCCTTTTTTATACTTGTTATCTGGACCTGGGCTTTCCCCTCATATCTTTTGATGTGATTGAACAAACAGGTTCAAGCGGCTGACTCGCTTCTAAAGTTGGTATCAGAGCTTAAACAAACTGCCATATTTTCTAATTTTGCATCATTGAATGAACATGTGGAGCAATGCACCATAGAGTTCAACCTACTGGCTGAGAAAACGAATCGAATGTTGGCTGAAATTGGGGAGGAAGCTGCTGCCAGCTTAAAGGAACTGGAATCTCATTACTATTCATCTATGCAGAGGACCATCCAATCTGAATCATGATCTGTAAGAGCTTCACTTTACTTTACCTTTTGTCAAAGAAAAAGAACTTATTCAAATATTGTATAAGAAATTTTCCGATGAATGTGGTGCCATTGTAAATGCTTGCAAAATTTTAATGGCAATAAAACAACTAAAAGTCTTTGTTTGACCTGTTGATTAGTTTGTCTGGTTGATTTCATTTTAAGCGAATGTGAAATCATAGAACTTCTGCAATGTAAATTTGCTCTCAGTTCACTGTAGGGAATTGTTTAGGGGCCATGTTTCATGAAAAAGAAACCTCTGTTGGTATTGAAAATGTGTGTACCTAAAATGAAAACACCCATGTTTCAGTAATTCAGTGCTACTATACATTCAAATATGACTGTGCATTTTGTTTATTAGCTGTCGAAGAAGATGCTTCTACAGAATGTGACTGTAGCTAGATTATAGGCCATTGCTGGTTATGGCTATTTTGCGAAGTTCTCATTACTCTTTCAAATTGCATCAAATTCACTGTACTATTGAATCTCAATGAATCAACTAATTAAAACTTTGAAATGGACAAGGGTACCAATTAAAGTTTGGGTAACCTCAACTCAATAAATGTGTTGATTACTCAACCAGAATCCCAAACCAGTTGTGTCAAAGGTACTCTAAGTGGTAGATAATTAGAAAATAAAGCACAAAAGCTTTAAATCAAAGAACAATGGATTGGATAAAAGAAACCTAAAAATTAAGCAACGGTGATCAAACCAGAGTAAAGTCACATTACATAACTCTCCATCATAAAAAATTAATTCTAATTGTTTTAGCTCGACTAAGCCTTCGTTAGAAAACTCGACTCAATAGAAATTGAAGAAATTATACGATACTAGGGTAGACCGAAGCTCACTTGGGATGCATTGATTAGGAGGATTTAAGACTTGGAATGCTTACCATCTATTGCACTAAATCGAGCGCAATGGAAGAATTTGATCCATGTAGCTGACCCTAACTAATTTGGGATTGAGGATTTGTTGTTGTCTAGCTCAACTAAAAGCAGGTCAAAGGGTAGTAATTCAGTGTCCAGATTTACGAAAAGTCACAAACAACTAGGCATGAAAAAATGGAGTCCCAGTAGAAAGAATAATCGTAGTGATCTATATATCATCTATTTTGATTACAATACAATCACACCCCTCATCCTATAATGAAAGAATTGCTAAGTACTTATACACAAGACATTAATTTGGTTCATATTTCTAGCTTAGACAAATCAAATCTATATAGTGCATTCTGTGGGGAGGCCTTGAGGGAATCTCTTGGCGTCTGCGCAGTAGTTGTAGATCATGTACTTCTTCTGCACCCATCTCATCCTCTCTAGGCTTGTTGAATCCAATTCTTGAGACAACCAAGCCTTGTTGTTGTTGTTGTTATTAGCAGATGTTGCAGTCCTAGCAGTGCTGCATGAATTGGACCCGGAAGAGACCACACAGGCATTGGCATTGAAGTTCCTGTAAGACGCCGTGAAGGGTGCATGGCTCCAATCAGTCTTCACAAGGCCACCTCTCGTCGCCCAGTCATCGGCGTTCCACAAACTGGAGTAGATCCTCATGGGTTGGTTCTTTGGGAAGGAAACGCCGCGGGATTCCAAGTTCTTGAATTCTCTGATGGGGGTTCCATCAACAGAGAATCTGCAAAGATAGAGAAAATTAGTCAGTTGTTGCTCTTGAAGTTCATGATCATGCGAGGGCCCATTATTGAAATTTAGTGTGAAAATGCAGGAAATGAATTGGAGTCTTACATGATGCGCTGAGGATTCCATAAAATGGAGTAGGTGTGGAAGTCCGCGGTCGGGTCGAACCAGAGATAGAACTGCTGCTCTCTATTTCCCTTGCCCTGACTGAACACATTAGTGTGGAGAATGTAAGGGTCTCCACTCAAGTTGCCCAAGAACTCGAAGTCGATCTCGTCGTGAGTAGCTCCTTGCGACGACAACTGCAACACAACAACACAGATTATCAATACATCATCTTAAACAAGCCTTCACCAATACTAGAAAGTGAAACTGGGATGTTGAATTTGAAATACTTACATAGTAAGCAGTGACAGTGCCAGCAGAGTTGCCCGCGACGAGCTTGATCTGCATATCAATCTTCCCAAACAGGTACTCATTCTTAGACTGAAACCCAGAACCAGACGCCTTATCGAGCGAAAGCGTGAGAAGCCCGCCATTGTTTAGTATCTTGGCGCGGCCATCACCCCAAGTGACATCAAAATCTCTGTTAAAGTTTCCAGCAACAGCAGCAACTAGAATGCCCAGTGAGAGAGACATTGTAGACAAATAATGAGAACCCATGTTCATCAATTGAAGTAGCTGAGTGAGAGAAGTTTTTGCAATACTAGTTAGTACCAGCTTAGCTAGCTAGATAGTAGTAATATTGAGTGATGAAGAGGGGAGTGTGTAGTGTGGGATTTATATAGAATAGATAGCTGTGAAAGTTATGTAGTTGGTTCAAATATTTGGTGGTGCAAGCTGGGCACAGTTGGCTTAAAAAATCGACGCGGTTGTATGAACCCACAAGGCTCCTTCGTTTATGAACAAATATGGGCCACTCACCAGTTTCATCAGTCACCGCCAACCCCAAAACCCAACTTTTCTTTTCTACTAGTACTATCTAGAGTGGGGCATTGCTAGGCGTACATCACAACGCACATTAGAATGCGATGCGCATCTTGAGGAGCATCGCATGTATACTTATGTGTGTTTGGTTATGTACGCCTAGCATTTTCCATATAGAGTGTCAGATATGCATGCATTAAATGTGTTCACTTTTTATTTTCAAGGACACACGGTCTTGACTCTTGTTTGGTAGAGGATTTTTTTACAGCTTAGAGCTTTTAAAGAGGAGAGTGAAGATGCATTGTTTAATGGAGATATTCAATGTTGTAGGAACCTTCTTGGTCCCCCCTTGATATTTTAACCATGTTTTTTTTTTTTTTTTTTTTTTTTTATGATTATGGGTATTTGCACCCTTTTGGGTGCGACTAATCTTATAAGGTCAAGTCGGTTCCACCAAGAGAAACTGCAAAAAAATGGTTTTATTATCGATGAATGACTCGAACACGCGATCTCTTTCCATATGAAGAAACTCTCATGTAGTCTTTGCGTCATTTTGTCACCCGAGCTGGGTGGTGATCTTTTAACCTTGTTACTTTGTGTTACTATGAAACGTCTACTGAATCAAATTTTTTAACGGAGACATTTGTAAGTCATATATGAATGTGTTTAATTAAACAACCACAACTGCTCGTTTCTTATTTTTGTTCGATTGATGTTATTCCTACTTGTCTTTAGAGGGTTGAACTGGCATTGTTTCTATCCTCACTGTGGATGGCCGGCTGTTTTACTAATTCATACTTCAACTTGTTGGAGCAAACCTTCAAAACCCAATTGGGAAACTCCACGAAAACAAGAACACCAATTAATGCCGCCTTAACACAATTACTATATCTCACAAGTTGCTCATACTAAGTAATACACCACTAGATCACTTTAAGATACGTGCCCCCACATCCCTATGCACTCAATCACACAATGCTAGTGGAGCACACGTTTCATTTTCCAACAAAGCAAGCTACGCATACAGTCCTTTTTCCATTAAATAATGAGAAAGCGAGTGAAACCATATTGAATGAATTAAAGTGACTCATATCATCCATCCATGCCAGCTTAAACCCTCCTCAAAAGCTACCAACACTGAAGTTTCCACTGCCCACACACAACACACCTATAAAATGCAAATTATAGGGACCCTTCACAGCATCTCAAATCATCAAATTCATTTCAAACATCTTCATTTGCACACAATTCTTTCAAAAAAAAAAAAAAAAAAAAGTTATGGGCCTCATGGCTTATTCATCTACAAGGTCTTGTTTGGTTTGTGTGATAGTTGGTGTTTTAGTGATTGTTTCCTATGCTAATAATCTATACAATGATGTGGAGATAACATGGGGTGATGGTAGAGCTAAGCTCCTTAACAATGGCGAGCTTCTCACGCTCTCACTCGATAAGGCCTCTGGCTCCGGGTTTCAGTCCAAAAACGAGTATCTCTTTGGCAAGATCGATATGCAGATCAAGCTCGTCGCGGGCAATTCTGCTGGCACTGTCACTGCTTATTATGTAAGTTTTTAGTTCATCAATTCATAATTGTTTCACTTTCTAGTATTAGTGAGGACTACTTGTTTAGTTAAGAACTTAAGATGATATACATGTTGATGATCATAATTAATGTGTAGTGTTGTGTTAAATGCAGTTGTCGTCGCAAGGAGCTACTCACGACGAGATCGACTTCGAGTTCTTGGGCAACTTGAGTGGAGACCCTTACATTCTCCACACCAATGTGTTCAGTCAGGGCAAAGGCAATAGAGAGCAGCAGTTCTATCTCTGGTTCGACCCGACCGCCGACTTCCACACTTACTCCATTTTATGGAATCCTCAGCGCATCATGTAAGACTTCAATTTGCAAAACCCATAATTTGGTCCTGAACTTTGTGTTTTTTATGCTTTTGGTCCCTAAACTATTATTACTACACATTTGGTCCTTGAACTTTCACAAAGATCTACATTTAGTCCTTCCACCATTTAAAGTGTTAAATTCCGGCGATGTGGGTAGTAAAAGTGAAGTGTGACTAGTCAAGAAGAGTAAAGTGGTTTATACTACTAGGCCAAACGACTTACTTCAATCAACAAAAGCCGAAAAAAAAATTAATTTCCCAAAACATAAAAAAACTCAAAGTTCAAGGACCAAAAGCATAAAACACTCAAAAGTTCGGGGACAAAATGTACACTAATAAAAGTTCAGAGACTAAAAGCATAAAAATCTCAAAGTTCAAGGACCAAAAAATATGTTTTGCCTTTTTTTTGGATAGGAGCGAGACTTTATTTTATTATAGCCGTAAATTATGTACATTTGAAAAAGTAGAAACACCAACATTTTGATGGTAAGACTCCAATTCAAATTAATGTACATTTGAAATGAGGTAGCACATGAAATTCATCACTAAAAAAACTGACCAACTTTGGCAATTTTTTTGGCAGATTCTCTGTCGATGGCACCCCTATTAGAGAGTTCAAGAACTTGGAGTCATCACTTGGCGTTGCATTCCCAAAGAACCAACCCATGAGGATCTACTCCAGTCTGTGGAACGCCGACGACTGGGCGACGAGAGGAGGCCTTGTGAAGACCGATTGGAGCCGCGCGCCCTTCACGGCGTCTTATAGGAACTTCAATGCCAATGCTTGTGTGGTCTCTTCAGGGTCCAATTCATGCAGCACTAGCACTAGTACTAGTACAAGTAGTAGTAGTAGTAGTAGTAGTAGTAGTTCTCCAACATCTGCTAATAAGGCTTGGTTGACTCAAGAATTGGACACAACAAGCATAGAGAGGATGAGATGGGTGCAGAGGAACTACATGATCTACAACTACTGCACTGATGCTAAGCGATTCCCTCAAGGCCTTCCTCCAGAGTGCACAATATGAAGTATTATTAATATTTTTGGTTTCAATGAACTTATATAATGTTTTGTGTAGATGTACTTAAAATTCTTTTATTGTAAGATTCTTTTATGGATGAGGAGTGTCATTGTATTGAGAGATGGATTTAAAGATTGGTATTTTTGAAAAATAGAGCTACAAATACTCATAAGAAACTTCTTTTAAGTTTTTCAATTTTTGGTTTTGTTATGTATTATATCGACTGCTACCGACTGCTCACTGCTCTGCGTCTGCTGGGATTAGAACCTCCGCTGTGCTTAAAGGGCATACGGTTACTTATTATGAAGTTTGACCACAACATAATTGCTTACTCAATTTTTCTTTGTTTACATTCCATTCATACTTAATTTTTTAAGTATTATTAATGATATTTGTTAAGGAAATTATAGTAGTTGTTATATTTCGTAGTTTAGGTATTTAGGTAGTTTCTATATCATGGTATCAGAGCTTGATTTCTAATACTAAGTCGGTCGACTTTTAAGTCGACGACTGCTCACTGGTGCTTGCATTAGTGTGTTCTCGTTCGCTTTCTTGATGTACGCCCATCCTGACATCCGGGTCTCCCTCAGTGCATCCTCCTCCGCATATGCGTCATCTTCTTTCGTTGTTTGCGATGCGCACATCAATCTTTTTTTTTTTTTTTTCTTGAAGGTGAAGCTAATTAGTTATTCAGCTTAAACTCCACATTATCATTAATTATTTTGTCTTTTGTGACAATAAGTGCATTGTGGTTGATGTTCTTGTTGAGACACCGTGAAGTACCATCTTGTTCTACCATCATTGTCGTCAATTTGAACGCGCCCGTGATGTTTTTCTTGCCCGAAACTACTTCGCCCGATTGTCCCGCTGCACCACTTGTCCGCATCTCCGCTCGGCTCCACGTCCGACACATTTGCTCCTTGTATGCTATCCGTCATTGACTATGTCGATTCCGTTGTTTGCATGCATGCCGTCGACTCGATGCTCGCTCGTCGACGACTATGTCGACTCATTGTCGTCTGTCGTCGACTAGGTCGCATTCGCTATTCTGTCGTCGTCGACCCGTCGACTCGATATCCGTTGTTCTACGTTCCGTTGTTCGACTCGCCACATATCCGTTTTTTGTCGTCTTGGGTGGTCGTTGATCTGTTCCACAACGAACCTTAGATTTGTCGTCTTGGGTGGTCGTTGATCTCGCTCCGCAACGAACCTTAGATTTTGTCAGGTTTACTGATTCGATTGACAACCTCAAGTTGAACCAACTTGAGTTTGAGGGAGGGTGTTAAGGAAATTATAGTAGTTGTTATATTTCGTAGTTTAGGTATTTAAGAAGTTTCTATATTTTGATATCTAGGTAGTTTTGGTAATTTTCTTTATTTTATGATTTGTTCAAACTCTATAAATAAAGAGCACTCTCTATTGTACTCAATTTGCTCACATTAGTGGGCAAGAATTGGTTGTGTGATTAACTTGATCGTGGGTGAGTCTTTCGCAATCATCCATCCGAAAGTTTTTTTGCATATGCGTGTTGTTTGCGATGCAATCAGCCGTCCAATCCTCTGCATCGTCCGTCTTGCTCATCCACCGTATCAAAGTTGATAAAAAGAATAGAGAGACAAGTTTCTAGTACTACTTAAATACTTAAACTACTTAAATATAGCAACTACTATAATTTCCTTAACAATATTTATTTATTTCATATATTATAAAATAATATTAGTTAATAATAATTATCAAATAATATAAAATAAATAATTGAGTACTTCAATCATGTTATTGATCATTAAAGTTTTTATTGTTAAAAATAATTTAAAATTTTTTTCATTGTACTTCAAATAAGTTTTTTACAATTACCTTTTCTTTTTACTATTTTTATATATAATATATAACGAAGTTTTGTTTTGGTATATATTTATGTGACAACTGCTAATTAATATTAGTGCTAGATAATAAATAGCGAGTAATTATTTTATGTTTTACAGATAAAGAGGAAAATTAATAAGTCATTATTACTTTGATATCATGGCATTCATTTATAATATTTTTTAATTAATTATGATTAATAGATAATTAGTTAAAGCAAATGATTCTTTCAAATCAAATCGATTCTCTTATTTAATTTCTTCTGTCCCTCTAATAATTGGTGCAAGTTAATAAATGACAAATGAATAATCATGGATTTCGCTAGAATAATCCAGTCCACTATGAACTTGTTTTTATCAATTACTTTACACCAAAAAACTAATTATTTACATATATTATAGTTTTGTTTACAATTCATTTGTTACCTACATTTTTTCTTGGTAAAATTTTGATTATTATCTAGGTATCCAGAGTCATGCCCCAACTAATCTCGAAGTCAAGGAGGGAAGGACTACAAGCGCCACAACCTCTAATCGAAAGTTTTTAAAGTTTTTCTATTTTCGAGTTTAAACTCGAAACCTCTCACAGTTAAGAGAAAAAAACGCGTGCGATCCACGATCCACCACAACCCTCTCAGTTTTTGGTAGATTTAGTTATCCACATTTTAGTTTCAAAAAAAAAAAAAAAAAAAAAACCCTAAGTTTTCGAAACTAATTGATTAGGTAATTAATTTAAATATCATTTTTATCCTTTTTCACGTTTAAGTGATATAAGGAAACCGTGGGTTTAAAAAAAAAAAGAAAAAGAAAAAGAAACTGCGTAAATAGAAACTATAATGAAAAGAAGATCGTTGGAGAAGATTTGAAGCCAAGACCAAAACCATACAAAAAAAAAAAAAGAAATGTTGGTGAAGGAAGATGACGAAGAGATTTGCAGGAACTTGCACGTTTTGGCCGTCGATGATGACATTGTTTGTCTCACAATGCTCAAAGCCTTTCTTGTTCAATGCGGTTATAGAGGTTTTAGTTTACTCTCTCAGATTTTGTTTCAATTCCATTTTCATTTATTTTCTACCAATTGTTGTTTTCATACTTTTTTATTTTTTTGGGTGTTTGGGAATTGCATAAAAGTATGAACTTCTCTCCTCGAGTCCGAGATTAGTCCGGGCAATGCTCCTGGATACCCCGGCAATAATAATAATAATAAAATATGAACTTCACTTTTATGCAGTGTTGGAAATTCCGGATTTAAGTTGATAACATTTTTTTTCTTCAGTCCTAATTAGTACAGCAATGAATGTTCATTTTTTTTAGTGTGCAAGTTTTTTTTTTTTTGATTAAATTTTAGTATATAAGCACTTGATCGAAAGCACAATGAAAAAGTTTGATCCATGTAGCCTGACCCCAATTAATTTGGGACCGAGGCGTTGTTGTTGTTGTTGGATTGTTGTTTTAAATTTTAGTATACAAGTTTAGAATCGAGCGGAGGGGAAGAGTTTGGACTAATTTGAGATTTAGGCTGTGTTATTTTTTTTTTTTTTTTTTGAGGAATGTTGTTGTTTTTAGTGTGCAAGACGATTGTCGACTCGAGTTCTCTAAAGGGAAAATTTTGTTTTATTTGGTTGCCATAGATTTTTTTTTTGGTAGTAGTAAATTGAAGGTTTGGAATATTTGATTTGGTGAATTGGTCCTGACTTTGATGTGTTTCAGTTACTGGGGCCATGGATTCACTTACTGCTATAAAGCATTTGAGGGAGAATAAGGACCATGACAAGTTTGATATAGTGATAACAAATGTTCACATGCGCAACATGGACGGGTTCGATCTCTTGAAGATTATTGGCCTTGAAATGGATCTTCCAGTAATTAGTATGCCATTTTTTTCGCTATACATGTATTGTGCTGAATCTTGATTATTCTCAAGTTTATGATTGAATTTTGTCTTTCACGGCGTGGATTGGACTGCAGTGTTGTCAGCGAACGAAGATCATCAAACAGTAATGAAGGGTATACAACATGGTGCTTGTGATTACTTGTTGAAGCCAGTTCGATTGGAAGAAATCAAGAACATATGGCAGCATGTAGTTAGGAAAAATAATAAAATTAATCCTTGTAGTCTGAATACCGAGGGAGGAATTATGAATCAAACTTCAAGGCCGCAAAAAAGGCCTATTGATGAAGATGGCTCTAGGTCTCATATGGAAGAAGAAGATCACCCAATGCAAAAGAAAACAAGAATTGTTTGGTCTAGTGAGCTTCATCATAAGTTTGTGGAGGCTTTTTATAAAATAGGAACGGAGAGTAGGTATCCGTTTCCTCTGCAACCTTTCTTGCATATCGTCTTATGGTAGCTAACTATATGTTTCTTCATTGATTGTGTCAAACAGAAGCAGTTCCATCAAAAATACTGGAACTAATGAATGCTCCGGGACTTACTCGTGCACAAGTTGCTAGTCATCTACAAGTAAGTTCTTTTCTTCTTCAACACTCGACGCTATTCTATAAACTGTGCAGTATTTTAGTGGTCGTTCATAAATGGAACATGATCACACACTACTTTAGATTTTAGAACGCAGGACTAACTGTTCCTCAATTTGGTTATTATGGACTAAAACACATCAATAGCAATTGTAGTTGCTCAAATGTTTTATTTAGAAAAACTACGAGTAAAGACTGGTAGATTCATATACGAAACATGAATAAAGGGTAAACTGCAAACATTGCATTATACCTTTTAAGTGCAATGTCAATTTACTTGTGATTAGCACTGCTAGAGCTCACAAAAGTTTCTTCTAAGGTTAGTTAGTTATGTAGCTTATACGAACGGTTGCATTTCGATGATGGTTATGTGACTTTTGGATGATGTAAGATGAGAGCATTTGTGCTCTTAATGTTCAGAAGCCTCCATCAACTATTTCTTGATTGACTGTTTGAGTTATTTTTTGTGTTAACCAGGTGTAGAATAATGAGTTGAATCCTTTATATCGTTAAAGATTTCGTAGTTTCATGATTTCTTTTCGATGATAGTTATGTAGTTTTTTTTTTTTTGTTTCATCCTATACCAGAAATATAGAAAGGTTTTGGAAAAGGGCGAAAGTCAAGAAGCCAATACCATGACTGCTAATAATATAAAGGGCGAGCCATCGAATGCCAATGTCTTATCATTTAAATCCCAGCGTCCTAACGAGTTGAATAGCTGCGGTGGCATTGGAGCCAATAACTACCGTAGTTCTGCAATGGTCCGTAATGGTCATGGCATCCAATATCCCAACACAGTTCCTAATTACCAGATGAATCCTGTACCTCCTTTGTTTCCTTTTAATCAGCTGAACGTTGCACTACAATGTCCACAAACTCTTGAAAACAGTTTTTATAACTGTGAAATGGCAAAGTTTCCTGGACTTGGAGAGTTCCCATCAAATTCATTAAAGATGGGAAATCTACATCCGCAATCATACGGCAGCAAGCTTGGACATGAATCTATTCCTCAATTAAACAAAGATTTCAGCCGGTATACGGAGTTGACATCGGGATTTCCTAGTTCGCATGAAAGGCATT
The DNA here is from genome assembly GCA_039657325.1 of Stephania cephalantha. Taxonomy (NCBI): domain Eukaryota; kingdom Viridiplantae; phylum Streptophyta; class Magnoliopsida; order Ranunculales; family Menispermaceae; genus Stephania; species Stephania cephalantha. The sequence goes on along the minus strand of CM077576.1, from coordinate 2,475,443 downwards.
TCTCAAATGATCTTGTACTACTTGAAGGTAAGTTGATTCTATCAAATAGAATAACAATTTGCAGTTACATTGCAATGACGGTCTCTCTGTCCATCACCTCCTTTTAACTCTTAAAATGTTGTAGACAAATGAATTTCATATTTTAGTCTCACATTGTTTCATTTCATCAGGGTTCCATGTGAAATCACCACACCAATTATTTTAAGAAGATTTTGTTCTTGTTTTCTCTTTTTTGGTAATTAAGTAGGGCATACTGTGTAAAAAGACATGCATCGGTTGCTAGACATTTGAAAAATCGCGACTATGTTCTGGCTAATTGATGATTATGTGGAGGGATTCTTCATTTGGTTCAAGTCATTTTCATGTTATAAACAAAGCTCCAATTGTCTTTTTTTTTTTTTCGTTATACAATAAGTCTTGCGCAATTATGTGTGTCAATTTTTCAGATAAAGACAGGTTATATCTTAGGTTGATTTACATCTAGATTTTCAGGTATTCAACATTCCAATGGAGAAGGCTTTGTGCAAAGTGGACAGATAGCAGCGGCGCCTGAGGATTCTACTTCTGATCCCTTGGTAGAAGAAAACAGTTTCTACTTCAGTGGTTCTAGCATTGATGACCTTCACGAAGTAATAAATAAGGTTCGATATCTCCAATCCTTTCTGCCTCTATTCAAGCTGCCTTCTTGTGTCCTGATGTATATGCTCCTTACATACTCGATCGGATCTATAATGATATTAAAGTCGAACAACAACTTCACAAGTCTAACCGTGTTTGCTCTTCTAATTAACTAATGGAAATCTTCATTCTTTCGTGGAAGTTTTGGATTGAACATTGTTCGCCGACTAACATTCTTGATCGATCTTTTAGTGTTAGCTGTGGAGTTGATGTGGTTAACTGCCTAAGTTGATCATTTTTACTTCTATGAGTTTTTCGAATTTAAGCACAGCCTTGCCTTTGTAATTTTGTAATAGACTTATATAGCTTCTGGAATTGGATAAAGAGGGGTGTTATGACTTATTCAATATGGTTCCCTTGTATTCTTGGGGACCTGCGAAAAAGGTTGTCATCTATATTTCTGGTAGCGACAATTATAAAAACATGGTAATGGCCGCTTAATATTTCTATAAAATAAATGTAGTGTTTTTTTTGTTATTTATACTTTTATTTTCTTCTTATACAGTCCGAAAAAAATAGTACACTGGAAAGCTTTGAGTATTAGATGAGAAGCCATTAATACAATGAAATTCCCTCACCATATTTTGAAGTAACTTGATTGCAAGCTTTCTTAGTTTAGTCCATATTAGTTCTGCTGGTTGCTTTTCTTTGAACTAGTAGTTCTACATGTGGCAGTTTCAACGACAATGAATTTTGAAAACTACTTTAACATGGATGTCAACCACGGTGCAGGGCTTAAATGCAGTACATGCTCCCTTTAGTACCTTAGATTCTATCAGCGCCAAATTTGCATTCAGCATCATGTATCTTTACTTGGATGAAATTTTGCCTTGTATGTCGTTGCTTGTGCTATATCACTCACTACAGTTTCATTTTGGCATTCCCAGGTGATCCAATAAATTGTGTATGGATCTGTTTGAGCAAATCCTTTTCTTATGGGAGGTATTGACGCCGATGGATTTGGTGAACAGTTGAATCTCGCAAAATAAGTCACTTATTCATGCTCGCCATAATAAGGTTTAAATGCTACAATGAGTCCAATTCATCTCAATGTGATTGAGGTTAAGTGGTTGAATACTTTTTCTTTTTTCTTAAGTTTCTCAGTTGATTCAAAATTCGTCGACTTTGATACTGTAAATATATATAGAAGTTGGATCTGGGCAGTCTTTATTTTCTTTTTCATATTCACTTTTCGATTTTAAAGTAAATTTTTTTTTACTTCATTGTTTTTGATATATCAAGAACTTTGTTGAAATCTGTTTCTTTATGTTCTGTTGATGCTAAAAAGTTCCCTTTATTCACTTGAAATACAAGCAAAATATGATAATTAATCAACAAAACATGCTTAACTAAAACACTTAATAGACTTGAAAACATAATATAGTTGACAAACCCAGAAAAAAATTCCAAGATAGTTGAGCTCTGTGTGTTAGAACTCTCAAATGGTGCAAATCAAGCATAAAGACTTAATAGCTATAACTTGGCCTTCTCTTCATCTAATTATAGTAGTTTCATTTAGTGATAGAACTACTGCACATTTGCTTCTCATTACCTTATTCATCCGAATATCGGCTTACGCGCAAGCACGATGGAATTGATCACTTCATTTGTTGGGTGAAAAACTGAGAGCACCTCAAATCCTTCCAAGTCCTCCTCCTCAACAACAGGGTACAAGAATGCCCTGGCTCCATTTGCACTCCTAACTAGCAAAGCCCCACCTGCTTTCATGTACTTCCTTAAATGACCAATGATTTTCGCCTTCTCTTCCTTAGTCATTCCAACAAGGGCAGCAAGAAAAATTATGTCAAACTCCCCCAGCATCTCCTTAACATCCATCACGTCGCAAGTTTCAAACTTCATCCTTCTCTCGAGCTCCAAATCAGTCGCGACAATTTGACTTGCGACATGGTTTGCAGACTCGTCGATGTCAATGTTAACAAAATATGTAGCTTGCATGTGGTGAGTGGCCATTATAATGGCTGTGAGAGGCAATGGACCAGAGCCTATGAAGGCCACTTTTTTCGGTTGCTCCACACCATTCTCGACGAGAATGCTGTGTTCCAGACCGGCTAGTAGAACATAGTTGTTGTAGTAAGGGAAGAGATCGAGATGGTCTAGAGGGCGCGGAACATTGGTTAGGAAAGTTGAGAATTCAAGCTCTAGAAAGCCTTCTGCAATGCCACACAACTTTATTAAACTTTGTCTCATGAGTTGCACTTCATTTGGTAAGGTTGAGATTTCTATTGAAGATGGCAGACTACACAGCTTAACAAGCTGAGTTAAGAGAGTGTTTATTGGCTTCGACGGCATAAGCGATTCGAGCTTTGAAACGCTAGCATGTATTTGCATTACTCGAGCAATCAAAAGCTCGGTCGGGACTACTTGGGTTTCTTCATAGGAGGCCATGAAATGAAGAACCTCTAGTGAATACTAAAGAAAATAAATAGCAAATTGTATGTATAAGATACTATGTTGTGTATATAAGTGTGCGAGGGATGAACAATAGAGATGTGGTTGGTATTTATAACCAAATTTTATTCTAATTAATGTAATAGTGCGTGTGGTTTCCATTACAAATCTATTTTTTTTAGTGAAGAGTTTCTTAATGAGCATTGGATTTAGTGTTTTTTAATTAATTAGAGATTAGATGGTTGAGTACTGTACATGGTCAGATCCTTTTCATACAGTGATATTCTTCATTGCTTTTTGTGTTCACATTGGGATGAAGCTATGTTATGGGAATTTAAAAGGTCTTTGTGGCATGGACAATGCCTTTTGGGTTTCTTCTTCATATTCAACACTTTTAGGTTACAGAAATAAATAATGTGTAATCTTTCTTGTCACGGCCTTCTTAGTTAGTACTATATACTATATACTTACATGCATGTATGTCAGTCGTATAATAACTATTTATTCTTAAATTTCTTAAATTTTGTTGTCAAAGACGTGTGGCGTTATTTTACAACGACTCAAAAAGGGGTGCTGCAATAACGCAATACTTGATGCAAAACATAAAGGCAAAACATATTTTGTGGTCCTTGAACTTTCAGTCTTTTACGCTTTTATTCCCCGAACTTTCATTAGTGCACATTTGGTCCCCGAGTTTTTGAGTTTTTTATGCTTCTAGTCCGAACTTTGAATTTTTTATGTTTTTAAGGGATAATAATTTTTTCGCTTTTGTTGATTAATGTGAGTCATTCGGTTCAAGTAATATAAATCACTTTACTCTTCTTAACTAGTCACGCAAAGATTCTTGTTACCCACATTACCATAATTTAACACTTTAAATGGTGAAAAGATTAAATGTAGATCTTTGTAAAAGTTCAAGGACCAAAACTGTAGTTATAAAAAATCTAAGACTAAAAACATAAAAAAACACAAATTTCAAGGAACAAATGCAATTCATGGTGGATGTTTGATACTGGCTAATGTTCATGTACATCTTTATCAAGGAAACTAGTTTATTTGTCCCCTCAACATATAATATAGCTGGAAGATCTATTCATTTCCAACATAATGGAAAAGTTAAATGAGTATTTCGTTATAATTTAGCTAGAGTAAGTAAAGACAAGATATTGCATTTAAAGGGTTTCAAAAAAAGAAAGATATGATATTTAAGGAGTATTTTTAGGTATCATAGTCACTCATTCAATTTCTAGATAAAAGATTATGACAATGTGCATAAAATTAATGGGAATTGTCAAATTATCTCCGATGAGATAGATGAGGCATCACTTGCTTAAATGCAAAGTTGTGAGTTCGACTCCTACTGAAATAAAGAAAAAAAAGAAAAGGTCAAATTACAACTCTCTTTTGTTTGTCATATACTATGCCACTATATTTACTTTATTTTTTAAAATATGTGTTTTAATCCCTCTAATACCTCTTCGCCAATTACATGGAACATAATCAACATAACTGTTAGAAAACCTATTTTTATTATTGTACGAATTGAAACCTTCAAAAACTATCTATTTTTTTTTTTAAAATAATTTAAAGATTATTTTTAATATAAAATCAATTTGAGTAATTAAATTAATCATTTTCTTAGTTTTTAATTAAAGGCCTTGAAACATCTATTATGAATCTATGATGCATTCATGAGTGAAAACTTGGACAGATGTCACGGATCCTTGAAAAATGCAACTACACCGTTTCCCTTAATTCACAATGGTTTGCTCATCATGTTCGACAATAATAAAAGCCAATTTCAGAAGATTTGGAATGTAGCATAATTCGAACATTTTTGTAATAGATGTACTAACGGCCTATTCGATGAATGAAATTTATCACCATAAGTGGGTTTTTTGCACATTTATCTTTTGGTGACAAAAGATCTAGACTTTTGTCACCGAATTTAAAGAATTTCACTTATAACCCTTTTGACTGGTCAATTAACACTTTTTGACCAAATAAGCAAATCAGGACAAGCATAATAACTGAAGATGCGTTTTGAAAACGTGTTTTTAGAAGTAACTGAAGGCACGTTTTGAAAACATATTTTTAGAAGGAACGTCTTGCCTCTATACAATGACTTGCTTCGAAAACTGAAGGCACATTTTCAAAACGTGCATTCAATTCATCCACCTGATGTTGACCAGTTAAAGAGGTTATAACTGCAAATCTTTTGAGATATGTGTCAAAAGTGTAAATCTTTCGCTACAAAGATATAGATATGCAAAAAATCGCACCATCAGTCGGGTCTACTTAACACGTTGACTAAGACAAATGTGTTGAGTTCGAACTTACCCACTTTTTTCTCCCTTTTATCTCTTATTTGGGTTCTTTAATAGGGGCAACTAAGGATCCTTAAAGTAATAGTCAGGTTTACCGTCAGTCCGGGGCGGTGGCTATTAAAAAAAAAAGTAAAGAACAGATGGACTTGTTTTAGAAAACGTATTTCGAGGCGCATCGGACTCAATCCAACGGACCCCAACAAGCGCGCCCAATCTTGTGCCCAGCTCCAGAGCTTTCCCGCACAAAATTCCACTTTTTATACACCGTCACGGCATTCATTCATTCATTCACAAACATTATCTTATCGACTGTATGGGAGAGTGTCGTCGTCGACTTGAGACACAATGCCTCAAATCCATCGCTTCTCCTTCACTTCCTCTCCCGAAACCCTAACCGCACTCTTCAGATTCTGCTCTGCAACGCCACTCATCACTCCTCACAATCTCCACATCTCTTCATCATCGTCGTCGTCGTCGTCGTCGTCGTCATCTCATCCGTTCTCTCATCGGTCGCTCAAGCGCAGCACCGATTCGAGCAAACGAAGCGGCGATCTCTCTACCAAACCTAATTTGAAGAGGCTCACGTCGCGGATTGTGGAGCTCACGCGGAGGAAGCAATTGCGGCAGGTATGTGAGGCTGATTGTGTTGAATCGATGAATCGTGATCTGTTGGAGTGTTTTTTGAGGATTTCTTGGTTGAATTGTTGGGTCTGGTGATTTTGATGGTTGTTATGGTGTTTAGGTTTTGGAGGAAGTGGTGATCGCGAAGGAGAGGTATGGAGAGTTGAACACGATTGTGATGAATGCGGTTATGGAGGCGTGTGTTCGTTGCGGCGATGTTGATTCGGCGGTTCGTGTTTTTCGAGAGATGTCGCAGAGTTGCGGAGTTGATGATGTTACGTTTGGGACTCTGTTGAAGGTAACTGGACTGATATTGCTTGGTAATTGTGGTTTTCCATGCATTTTGTTATCTACATTGTTATGATTTTATCAATGTAGGTGTGTGAGGACATTGTTTAGGTAGAAGATTAGAAGTCGAAAACTGTATGTATCACTTTCATCAGCCTCATCTATTCAATATGCAATTTATCATTACATTCGAAGAAATGATTCTGACATAGTGAGTGAGAGCCAACCTTCTAGTAGAAATCTTTGAATCCATCTTCCTGATATTTATTTGATGGTTTGAATGTATCGTTCATCTTTCACGTTTTTCTTGAGAAGGAAATGGTGTTCATAATAGTCCACGGAAACGTTTTTTTTTTTTTTTTGCTCTAGCTCCTGTGTCTTGGTTTTAGATTTTGAAACTAACCACTGCTTGTCTGGAGGGGCCATCTTGTGATTAGCTCATCCTTTTAAGTGACCTAAGTTTTTCCTCACTATTTTTGAATGAAATGGTTGGTTCAACTTCATTTATGTGAGAGTTACTTGGCCTATTTATGTGATAGAATTTTCATTTATAATGTGTGAAGGGTTTGGGACAGACTCGAAGAATTGATGAAGCATTTGAAATGCTTGAATTTGTTGAGCAAGGTCTTGCCCATGGAAGTTCAAATTTGCTGCGGTCACTCATCTGTTGCTTGCTGAATTCTTTGATTGAAGCAGGTTAGTATGAGTAGAAAAATAGAAAAATAGCTATAAAATCATCTAGGATCAGTCATCCATTCGTAACTTTGTTGCAGTCTAGAAATTGAAGTTTATGAAACATCCTAATTCTTTAGATTGTATAAATCCGGATCATATAAAATAGATACTACTAAGCCCTTCTTTTGTAAGTTGTAGTATGGTTATCGAATAAATCTATTTGGGACTGAGGCTATGTTGATGTTTTTGTTATTGAATAAATCTATACTTGCCTTGTAATGGAATGAAGGGTTTTTTTTGGCAACATTGAGAAATACTACCTATAAAGCACTAAAAGTCTAAAATGCTTTGAAAATTAAGGATCATTGTTTTCTGAAATTCCTCGTGGGCAATGCAGTAAATTTTTTGATCTAAATTGGGTTCATAATTTTTTACCTTCAATCTTCTTGGAAATAGTAAGGGGGTTGTATTCAATCAAGGATTTTCATGGATTATAAAAGACTTCGAAGGATTTAGAAATCCATGGGTATTTAATTTGGATTTAGAATGATTTCGATGGAGTTTTAAAAATCTAGGGGCATTTAATTTGGATTTGGATGGATTTGTTAGGAGTTTTAAACAATCCATGGATATTTACTTTTTTTGATGAGTTGTGTGGATTTGTGGCATATGGTGGATTTCGATGGACTTTCTTCAAAAACCATACATGATTTGTATCCAAAATTCTCTTGTGGGTAGAGGTGAGATTTGGAAGGATTTGTGAACGGTCTCCAATACAGTCGAGTTCTTCATTCGATTATTCTCTCCTGAGTCTCTCAAACCCTAGTGTCGAATCTCCTCTCTTTGCTCACAGTTAACTCTCTTTTCTCTCTTCGCGTCGTCCACCTCTTCACCTCGGTAATCTCCTGCCCTTCTCGCTATTCATGAACATTGTAGTGTGTGTGGTTGTTGTGTGTGTTTTTGGGGATTCTTCAGTGTCTTCAGATTCACTTGTTCAACCTTCCTCACTTGTTCAAGCTTCCCTACAACAATCTGATCCATTTTTGCTTTGGGATCTAGGTATTAGCATCTGAAACTAGTTGATGGGTTTTTCTTGTTCTTGAACTCAAAGACCCTTATCTGTTCGATCCATCGAAGAAGAAGATAAACAGTGAACTGGGTACTATTAAGTTGTGACCACTAGATTTTTATCGAGTCACGCACCTCTTATGATTTGTTTGTTACAAAAGTCCATCAAACTCCATCCAAATCCACTCAAGTCATTCTTCAAATCCACATAAGCCCATGAAAATCATTGAATAAGTCTATAAAAATCTACACAAATCCTAAAATCCATGAAAATCAATCACCAAAAAAAGTCCTTTAAAATCCTTCCAAATCCTCAATCGAATACACCCCCCTAAGTGTCATTCTTATTGGAACTTTTATAAATACTTGTCAAGCCAAATATAGAATGACATTTACATTTTATTTTTCATATGTAGAAAGATTTGAGGCATTATATCATTTTTTTTGCTTTGTTGTGAAAATTGCTTTTTTCTTTTGCATCTTTTTATTATCTTCTTTCCTTGATTAATTTGTCCATAGTGTCAACAGAAGATATTTGTGCTAGGTGGATATGATTGTGGTTCATTTTAGTGGAACTTTTGTAGTTTGAATTGAACGCCGTATAGGTTTCATACATGTTTCAGATCCATAATCCATTAGTCTATTTGAGGGTTCAACTTTATTAATGAAATTTGTCAATTTACTGTGTGTTACTGATACATTTTTCCTTAACGTGTCTTTGGTATAGTGCAGGGGATTTACGCCGTGCTAATGGTCTCCTTGCACGTTACAGTTTTGTGCTTCATGAAGGAGGTTCTTTGATAATAGTGTACAACTTGTTAATGAAGGTTTGCATTGACCTGTTCTTAAAAACTTTAGCTGTTGAAGTTCTTGTCTTAGTTAGCAAGTAACTGTCATGCTATTGAGGTCCCTTGGGGACTCCATCTATTGTGTCCCTTACTGGTATTTATATTCATCATAAAAGATAATTGGTCTTTGCCAAACAGTGCTCTTTAATTCGAAGAGCTTTGCTATATTTGTACTTGTAGAGATGTGGATTAGAGTTTATCACTTATTGTTTGCAGATGATATATAATGTTCGTTGCTAATTTGATGATAAGTGGCAGAACTAGAAACTATTGACCTACGTAACTGATTCTGTGGTTGCTGCCCTTGAATTCAAAATATGGATAAAATTCAGTTGATTGGGATTGACACATGGGAAGAAGTCTTCACAAAATTCACAAAATATTAGAAGGGTGGAAAAGCGGTTTCTTGTCTTCTCGAGGAAAATTAGCTTTGACAAGATATTCTTTAATGTGATGCCTGCATTATGATCAGATTCCTTGAGAGATGGTAAAGTGGCCTATTAACAAAAGAGGGTTAGCTATTGGAAACATTCAAGTGAGATATGATCTTGGTAACAAGAGGGTGTGGAGGCGTCCAAAGGATAGACGCATGTTATGTGGAAGAGTGCTAAAAAGCATCTATGGTCCTGCTGAAATGATGTAGTAGCCATATAAGACTAAGTAGAAGAGATATATTTTGTTACATATATAGGACATAAGACGACGAGGGGTAGACCGAAGTCACCGAAGTTTACTCGGGATGCATTAATTGGGAGGGATTCGAATGGTTTGGAATGCTCACTATCAATTGCACTAAATCGAGCACAATGGAAGAGTTTGATCCATGTAGCCAACTCCAATTAATTTGGGACTGAGGCTATATTGTCGTCGTTGTTGTTGTTGTTGTATATAGGACATAATATTTTGATGTATTAGGGTTTTAGCATAAATAGATGTAAACACACTAGAATAGCTAGTTTTTTTTTTTTTTTTTTTTTTTTTTCAATGAACTAAAGAAAATAGACTTGAGAACCTTGGATTGAGTGTTTATGGCTTCTTCTTCCTTGTTGAGTTGTTCCTCCTTTGATCCTCTCTGCATCATGAAAATTGTTGGAATGCTTGTTCGGCCAATTAATCATCCCACAAAAGTCCATTGAACTTTGTTTCGTCTATTCACGGTGCGATGCATAACTGGTGATATCCTTCAAAAATTGGGATTGGAACTTATTTAGATTTTGGGAGGATAATAAATAGTGTGGAGATGAGGAGGAAGCGACTTTCCTAGCTATCATCTTGCCAACCATAATCACTAATGCGGTAATGCCTATTCAATTTTATTCCATGGTTCAATAGATTGTGCACCAGCAGTAGCCAGACTCTGTATCATGTTCTTGCTTTTTCTTGGGTGATATTACATGCAGGTCTTTCTTTGAAAGATTGATTCATAACCCCTTATTTTCTTTGAGAAAGCATTTGTCCCTCTTAGTGGCAGTTTCTGCATGGGTCTTGGTTCATGACAAATGGAACACTGAAGCTTCCTCCCCATGGGGAGTTAGCCGCTCATAGTTTAGCTGCTCGTTAGTTCCTCCTCTCATCTAGTGCTGATCCCCCTTGCTCCATAGGGCTGTTGTCTGCCCGAGCGTTTTTTCCAGTGCATCTTGCCTCGTGAGTTCCATCTTTTCTTATGAGAAGGAGATTTCTTTATTTCCTATTTGAAGGAACTTTAGTCAAAAGACTTGGGAGAAAAGGAGACAGATTTTGCATTGTGAAGCTAGTAAACCATCCTATCAGGATGTTTTAGGAGAGTTTGTATGTGGGAAACTACACTCCTAGTAACTTTTATAGTGGTCTAGGTGATATGCTAGGAAACATTCAAGCATCATCAAGGATAAAGAGAACAGGTGGGAGTTTGTGGCTGAATGTTTTCAAATAATGACTGGTGAATAAAATGGGTTGCTGTACGTATGGGTAATGGGGACTAGCGTTAGTATGTAATTTGCTCAAGTTTCTTGTTAGTTTAAGCGTAACTGTATTGTTTTGGCTTCTTTTGCTTGCATGCCTTTAAGCTGTAAGCACCATATAAATGGACACATCTTGTTTTCTCCTTGTCCAATGTCCGTATAGATGCTTCTTCGTAGTAATATATTGTTCATGTTTTTACCTATCAAAGCAAGAAAAGATACTTTGCTTAAAGATTTTATCTTTTGCCAGGGCTATATAAATGTTGGATCTCCTAATGGTGCATTTGATGTGCATGAAGAAATACGGCGCCAAGGATTGAAACCTGATCGCCTCACCTATAATACATTACTGTCAGCATGTGTAAAGTCTGGAAAAATGGATGCTGCGATGCAATTTCTTGCTGAAATGAAGGTCTCAAGCATGTCCGGAAGGCCAGTTTATAGCCATAAAAATCATTTTAATTGGTGAATTCGCCATCACACTTGAATAATTATTCCTGCTTTCTGCAGGATGAAGCACAGAAGGCTGATGCTCATGATCTTTTTCCAGATGCCATCACATACACGACCTTACTGAAGGTAAACATCCATTATGCATGTTCCTGTTTTTTTTTTTTTTTTTTTTTATCATATATAAGCATCAATTGATACAAAGATTAGGGAAGGGCGGTTGCAAAGTGGTTTGGTCACCCGCAAAGACGGCCTACAAATGCCCCAACTAGAAAACTTGACTCCATAGAAACCGTAGAAATTCGACGAGGTAGGGGCAGACCAAAGTTAACATGGGATGCATTAATTAGGAGGAATTTGAATGGTTTGAAAAGCTCACCATCAATTGCACTTAATCAAGCACATTGGAAAAGTTTGATCCATGTAGCCGACCCCAGTTAATTTGGGACCGAGGCTATGTTGTTGTTGTTGTTGTTGTTGTTGTTGTTGTTGTATAAGCATCAATAAATGAAGAGGGCCGCTAAGGGCACCCCACCGTTTAATGAAGGCACCCAAAGATTTTGTAAAAATTTCAGCAAAAGTGGAAAAGACCATTTTGCCCTTGTATATATATTGATTCAAACACCACAAATCATTTTGACAAAGAAAAAAAGGCACCCCACCACAAGGTTGAACCACAAAGCCACATTGCATTTGGCGAACGTTGATCGATTCTTGCTTATGATTGACATCATCCGACAAAACGAGGTAACAATATTTGACAACCATATGATGGTTTTTTAGAACTGTTTAGTTGTGTAAAACTGTGAAAATGATGATTTGTTTGTCAACGTAGGGTTTGGTAATTTCTTCAAATCCGAACTTGTTTCCACTATATAATGGAGGATTGTACTCCTTCTGGCCCAAGAGGAGGTCGAAGTTGAGGTAATTTTACAAATTTATTGTGTTTTTTTGCGTTATCCGAAGTTTCGTCGATGTGCGCGATTGTATCGGCCTCGCAGACCGAGATGTATGGTGATGTCTCGGTCCCAAAGGATCGAGAGGTGTACTTAGGTCACGGTATGGTACGCCAAAGTGTACAACCGAGAGTATGAGCACATTCTCGGTTGTACACCACCGACACCACATTACCTACCACTAATTGTAGCTCTCGTCATGTCTCGCCGAGAGAACTAGAGTACTCTCGCCATGCGTAACCGAGACACCGTGAACTCTTCCGCCTTTGTGGCCGAGACTTCGAGTTCCCTAAAATGTAGCTTCTGTCTCGGCCATGCGAGGCCGAGACAGTTAGCACAGTCTCCGGCCTGTGTGGCCGAGAACTGCGAATTCTCATTTCTTTAACTATTTAACCGAACCCTAACTTGGAGACGAAATCGGCGTCACTCGCCGGCGCTGCCTCGCGCCGCTGCGCAATGGCCGGCCGTCCGCCCATCCGTCCGGCCCGCACTGGTTCGTCCTTCCGCGCTCCGCGCTGCCGCGCCACTGGCCGCGGCTGCCGCTGCTCATCGCGCTGCCGGCCAGTCCGCCGCCACGCAGCGCCGCTGCGCTGGCCCGCCGTGACCGCCACCGCCGCCTTGCGCTCGCTGTTGCTCTCGCGTGATCACCGCTTCTGCTGCTGCACGCCGATGCTACCTCGCTAGCTCGCGTCACTGCTTGCCGGAACTCGCTGTCGGCCGCCTTCGCGCCGCCTCCGGCTCGCCCTCGCCGGAGCCGCTCGACCCGCCGGTCTCCTCCTCTCCTCTTCTTCCTTTACAAAGGTAGTGGTGGGGGGTGGTGGGGTGAGAGGGTTTTTTGCAGGGGCATTTTTGGTATTTTGGATTTAATTTTTGGGTGCCCCAGGTAAATCGATTTGTGCCCACATTAACTGGGTGCCTTCATTAATAGGTGGGGTGCCCTTAGCGGCCCTCTAAATGAATGCAAGCATTCGAAATCAGTGGTGATTTTTTTTTTTTTTTTTTCTTATTTTGATACTCGATACAAATTTTACATTATCAAGACTGATGTAATATTGTTTTTTAAACCGAGTTGCACTTCTCTGTTTTACTGATAATTTATTTATTTCATAGGGTTTTGGTCATGCTAAGGATCTGCCTTCAGTTGAGAAAATTGTGATGGAGATGAAATCATCTCATGACCTTTTGATTGATCGAATTCATACACTTCAATGATTGATGCATTACTGAATTGTGGTTCAGTAAAAGGTAAATGGGTGTTATCCTGTCTTTATTTAATACTTATTAAGTATATGATACCCAAGAGGCACTCCCTCCGCTTATTTAACCTACTTTAAATTTACCATTGAAATTGGCTGTTAGCCATTGTCTCTATGTTCTGTACATAATTTGTAACTTCTGCATTATTGCCCTGTTTGATTACAAATAACATGTTCTATAGGAAAAGAACATTTTCTTAAGAAAGTTTTCCCCAGTAAATGTTCAAAGGAAAATTTTCCTCTGTGCTTGATTGCACATATAAGAATTTTTTTCCCCTCAAAACTCACCAACAAGTTTTGAAATAAATAAGAAAACTTACCATATATATTAAATCTATTAATTTTCATATTTTAAATATAAATTTAATGTGTCTTAATATGGAAACTCACATTTTCTCAATGGAAAACTCAATTTGCCCCTCATAATAGGTACGAAAATATATGGGTCTTAATATGAGAAATTGGCAATTGTAAGAAAATGTACCGCGAGAAAATCTTGGCTATCAAACGCATGAAACTGCCATTTTCCATGGAATTTGTCATTCTCCTTGGAATATTTTCCTTTTCCGTCCAATCAAACATGACCTAACTTATTATTTGGTGCTTATTTTACCTTTTTTCTTCTATTATTGGACATTCATTTATCTTTCATTTATACAAATAGAATATCTTTATTAGGTTCGTTTTTTTTTTTGCCTTTTATTCTAATAAAAGAAAAGGTTTTTACATTTTTATTTGACTGTGAATGAAATTTGAGATTGAGGCTTTGTGGTTGTTGTTGTTGTCTAGAACTGTTGTGAAGTACTTTCCCTCAGTCTGATGTTGCACTTTTGGCCATAAATCTAGTGTTCAGTGTTTGTCTTACTTCTAAAATAACTTTCTTCAACCCTCTTTTGGATTATGAGTAGAGACTTTTTGAATTTGAAGGTGCTCTCTGCATATTTGGTGAGATATTGAAGAAGTCTGGTTCAAATCCAGACTTGCGGCCAAAGCCTCATCTTTATTTGTCAATGATGCGAGCTTTTGCTTCTAAAGGAGACTACAATATAGTAAAAAAACTTCATTCCCGCATGTGGCTTGATACTGCCGGAGTCATCAAAATGTCAGCTCAGGTGGAAGCTGATGAGCTCCTCATGGAGGCAGCAATGAATTGTAGCCAGGTAGTATTTTGTATCTTTTAAGTATAAATTTTATTTTGGATATCAGTATTTTGAATGCTGATGGACATGTCTAAGAAATGTCGTTCCAAATTGGTGGATTGATGATCACGATTAGGTGCTAGACAACTCATGTCGACGAGATCGTTTGAGTTTGTACAATCATCCGGTGCTTGTTATTACATACTATGAAACAAAAATATGGAAGTTTGGACTTGCACTTGTGTTGGATGTAAATGAAATATATGCAGACTTCGCTTTCTAGCACGTAAGGTGGTACAACCATTCTTTTGATGTCCTTGAATTTTTAAAAATGAAATGAAAGGGAAGAAAGAAAGAGGGAAGGGAAAACAAGGCCCTTTATGTGGTCCCTTAATTCTATTGCGTAATTTAATCTACTTAGTTCGCCGGATTGGCTTGACATTAGAGGTCTTTTCTATATTATATTATATTATATTGTAACTTACTAGTGCATTATATTTTGCATTGGCAGTTTACTTGTTTTTGCGTGGATAAAAGCATTCTAGTGAATTATATGAGCATAATTGCTTTTATGTCTTCAAGTTTTGTTGTTTAAACAGCTGTTTGTGTCAGGAGAACACTAAATTGAAACTCTGGTTGAATGTGGCTTTCCAATCCTGCCACTGTGATATCATATTCGTATGATGATGTTAATACTTGAGTCTTGAGTATCTCTATCACGGGCTTCTGATTATTTTGTTTATTCACAATTAATTTGTAAATCTTTGTTTTGCAGTAGTACGACATGTAACATCTAACACATAATATAAATATTGAACTTTGGTGGTCCAAGACTCCAAGGATTAATCATTCCATTATTCCAGTTCTTACTTTGTAGGCTACTTTACGTTTATTTTTCTAATTAATGAGATTCCTTCTTGTCTCGTTGAATGCTTTCTCAGGTTGAGGTGGCTCTCCAGATTCTTTCACTTGTTGTCTCAAAATGGGAACGTATACCTTGCACAACTAGAGGAAGCATGGTGTGTTTGGAAGCTTTTTTCTTAGCTCTCAATTTCATACAAGCACGTAATCTTGTTTTAGTTTAATTGGTTTCTCCATGTTGCTGTGCTTTTTGCGAAAGGCCGCTGATATAATCGTTTAGCATGCTGGTTTCATGTGTTAGATACTTGATAATCATACTTTCTCATTTCATCTAGGTTTTGCTAATTAAATCCTGGAAATCGGATGTTTGCTTTCTCATTCTGCCTCCTATCTCCTGGCCTAAATGATGTTGAGGTTGTAGTTGTACTCAGTTGGTATCTAGGTATTTAGTCTTCATGGAGCTTAAGTATAAATATTCCAAAAACTATACAAGTATAAAATGAGCGTCATTTAGTTAATAGAATTATAAAACGACTTTTAGTTTTAAATCTCAAGAGCTGCGTACGATGTTTCACCAGTATACTTAGTACTGAGTAATGCCCGATCACTTATTTCTCCCCACTGTTAGAAGAATGTCTGGAGCTATTTTGTCTTCGCTGCACTTGAATTCCTGCTACTGTATCTCTGAGTCATTCCTTTAAGGTCCAAGGTAGTCTCAGGTGGCTGCTAGCAATATTGGCAATGAGTTTTACTTGGCAGGGGGAAGTTAAACCATTGCATGACTTTTGTTATGGATGTGATGGTGATTCCTGATCCTCATGTTTTTTAACTCCTACACTGCCTTTCTTTTCATTAATATATTATGCATGTAGTTTGTTCCATTAAAATGAAGTTATGATATCTACTCCGCTGCAGGCTGCTGTACGCCTGGAGGTTTTATCTGGATGCACCAATTCAATGCTTAGTCCTTACCTCCTTCCTCAGGTACAATATATAATATTCTAGTTAAATATGATTTTGATCTAGGCCAAAGAAAATTGTAGGAGTAGCAAATTATCAATTGTGATTCGTGTGTAACCTAGAGCTGAAGCTTAAGTTGCAAAAATAAATCACTGGCACTAGTTACTAGTTACGGGACCCTGAAACTCTTACCTGCCATGCCAAGAGTTTATGCTTAATCCTTATACGCTAAAATAAAATAATTTGGAGTTGAAGAGAGCCAAAAAAAAAAAAGGAAATAACTTTGTAATTTGAAGAGACGATGAATGTATCAAATAACGATGGCAATTAAATTTATTTGATGAAGTATTTGTTCACCCAACTGTATTTGGGACAGATTGGATTTCAGTGCTGTTAGAATATGATTTATATATGCATTTTATATTTATATAATTTATTTGTTGTGCTTATGTATTGGACCCCAACTAATTTGGGATTGAGGCTTTGTTGTTGTTGTTGTGCGTTTTGTGTGAAGTAAAGTCCATTGGGCTACACTACCAGTTGGACTTGAGGGAAAGTGTTGGATATAAGTTGAGATGAAAAACAAAGGCTTATAAGTTTAGAGTGAGATGTCTAACTTGCCTTGGCATTTTGGAGAACTTGCCCACTCTCAAGCTAAAGCCTACACATATACAAGTATACAACTAGTTACTCCACACTCTCTCAAGGCCTGAACCGGGCCTTACACACGCGAAACTTAACAGTTCCAACTCCTGCCCAGTTAGATTTCACCACAGCACACTCTTTGGTTACATCTCATTCTCATAGGTGGCAGGGCTGCAATATCAGATTAGTTTTGTTTTGGTCGCATGTTTTTGAGGACCGTTGCATATCAACTTGGATTTCATCTTTCCTCGCTTTCTTAAGGATTGTTCTGTTACCTCTGTTGTAGGTGTCACTCGGTAATTCAATTGAGGATATCATGCTACCAATTGAAGAAGCCCGGCCACTGCAATCCAAACTTAAATTGGAGAAAGTAGTGATGCGCTTCTATTGGGATGATGTTGTGCCTGTCATTGATGATTGGGGCAATTGTGTTGGAGTGGCGCATCGTGAAGATTGTAGAGAGGTAAATCGCAATTATTTCTTCTTTCGCAATTGTTATATGGCGATGCTAAAATACGATACTCTTCTATGCCTTTGCTAACCAGTGTCTAATCTCAGTCATATTTGTCGCCATTATTGCAAATTGTGCTCAAACATTGCTAATTTTCTTTTATCAGTTGAATGCAACGATTTCATCAATTATGCGGTCTCCATTTCCTTGTGTGACACCATCGGCAACAATCGGTCAAGTCATTGATCTGCTTCTGGAGAAGAGGTATAAAATAATTATTGTTGTCAAACCTAGGAACTTATTTGAAACCGGTTTCACCTCATGTTCAAGAGCCGTAGGAATTTTCTCTTCTAAACAACTAAATAATCTGACTTCTTTTCCATCAAGTAGTCAAAAACCTTTTGCATGCAGAATGTTAACATGATTGTCAAAGCAGATACTGCTCTTATTCTCTCTGTGAGTGTAAAAAAAAATATTGCATAACTGTGCTTTCTGTGAATAGTTTACATTTCTTGAAATGAATGCATTTTGATGTGTTCTGCATTAGTTATTGAAGAAAATGAGAGACATTCTCCAGTCAAGTATTGGATTTCTTAGGGGATATCTAACATTTAGGTTGGAAAGAAATTAATTGATAAATGTAAAATTAGGTTTTTTTGTTCTTTATTTTTTCTGGTGCCTTTTTTTTTTGGAGAAGTGCTAAAATGACAACAAGTACTTCACATCAGAAGTCACATCGGGCATTAAGTCGTCCACGTGTACCTCGGGATGTGGGCATATACAGATTTTAATGCATAACAAGCGGGTCGAGACAGTACGTACAGCTCTTATGGGCCGATGTGTCTTCTAATGTGACATACATGTTGTCATTCTAATATTTTTTTTTTTTTTTTACCTTTATCACTATATGCGTACGAGAGATTCTAGGTGGAATGCTTTTTAAGTCAGAATTGAATGTACAACTAACACTCTTATTAGTACATTTATAAGAACTAGGTATACGGACATATCATACTTATCTTAAGCATTTAGTAGATTTGACCAATACCTGCTTGATTAAATCTAAAACTAAAACAAACAATCAGCCTATTTAAAAAGATGGGCCCAATGACTACTGTTTATGTTCTAATATAATTGATCTTGGTAGCTATATCTTATTGTGCATAATTAAATGTCCTTAGAGAGGTGCCCTTCAATATTTATTTCAATTATTGGTCTTTCCTTGGATAAGCTTTGAAATGGTGTGTAGTTGGTGAATGGCGGTCCAAGTGACCTGCATGCAAGGGTGTTCAAAGATTGAAACCTAAATGCTTCTAGTTCTAGGTAGCCTTTGTATTTGTTAGGGAATATGTGGACCGAAAAGATAGTTTTATATCAATTAAATATAACTTTATAAGAAGTATATAAGTGTGGATTTCCTCTTAAATTATATCGAGACATTTTAGAGTAAAACTTTACATTTTTAAGTCGAATGTGATTAAAATGGTGGCAATGTTAGTACTTGTGGAGATCTACAGGCTTATGGATACAGGCGCAGGTGGGTTCCATGTTTGCCCATCCATGTGCCCCTTTAATATAATTTTATTTTTTTGGTTCTACCACTAACAAAGAGGGTATTTTGAGGTTTTTTTTTCTTCTTTGAATTTTATATTAAAACCCTAAACCCTAATTGCCCATCCATGTGCCCGTCCCCCACCCCAAGACTTTATTTTTATTTTTATTTTTATTTTTATTTTTATTTTTTTGAATTCCATGTACCCCCATAGTTGAAAGAACTTTAGGTGTCTCTATTCATGTTATGAAGACTCGTAATCGACGTGTACCGCAATTATACGAAGTTTTCACAAAAGTACTAATGTTTTTAGTTTAAATTCAAAAAATAGGGTGGTATTTTTTTTCCTGAATAGGCAATAGCTCTTTTTCAAAAGGCGCTATCAAAGTGGGTAAATTTCGTTGTCTTGACGTGGACGGCCCACGTAGGACCGGGTTTACACGATAGCGCCTTTGAAAAGGCGCTATCTCGTGTAAAATCGTCCACGTGGACGGTTACACTGATAGCGCCTTTTCAAAAGGCGCTATCCGTGTAACCCTTGCCGACGTGGACACCCACGTGGACATCGATGGGTCGAATATCGCATATGGGTTGTGCGGGTTGTTCGCTCGCAATACGCGCACTACGTGTAACCCTGGCCGACGTGGACATCTGGTCGTTGCTTTGGCCGGCGCCTATGGGTTGTGCGGGTTGTCCGCCTCGCAATACGCGCACTACGTGTAACCCGGTCAACGTGGACATCGGCCGTTTTTTGGTCGGCGCTTATGGGTTGTGCGGGTTGTCGCGCTCGCAATATGTGCACTACGTGTAACTCCTCGGTGACGACGTGGACATCGGCGCTTTTTGCCGCGCCTATGGGTTGTACGGTTGTCCGCCTCGCAATGCGCGACGCCGGCCAATGGCGAGGGACTGAGCGATCGAGTACAACGCAGCCTGAAGAAGAACGTCGCGGGGACGTCGCGGATGCAGCGGCGGCGGCAGTGGCGGAAAGATCGGCGAGTCCATTTGGTGATGTGGCGGTGAGGTGGCGGCGAGCGTGTGCGATAGCGCCTTTTGAAAAGGCGCTATCCGTACATGTGGCCTCGCCACGTAACCGCCATCTCACCAAATGGATTCCTACCGATAACGTCTTTTCAAAAGGCGCTATATCGACACGCGTGGCCGCCACGTAACCGCCACCTCACCGCCAATCAAACCACCCACATCCAATAGCGCATTTTGAAAAGGCGCTATTGACTACTTCGTAATAAAAAAAAATCCTCTCTATTTTGAGAAATTAATGTAAACTACCCCTACTTTTGGAAAAACCCCGCAATTATACTGATGGACGCATGTTATGTACCTGTCATTTTTATTGCGTTGTCCGACAGAGACAGTCTGACTAGCATTAACACTTGGCTCTTCCTCTTCGGCCCATTTACTGCACTGCCCCAAAAGGGCTCAACACTTGTCTTTGTAGCTTCTTCGTTTGACAGATTTTTATTTTCTACGTAGAAATTGCTACTAGAGTCTAGAATGCCATGTGTTTCCAAATCATGGATGCCCTATGAATCTATCGTATAAGCTTGCAAGTGGAGTGTTGCTCCCATTAATGAATTTAAATTATCTATCTAATGTATGTAAGTGTGCGTTTAGAATCATACCAAAAAAAAAAAAAAAAAATTTGCCTTTTTTTAAGGACAAATTGATTAAAATATACAATTTTTGTTATTATATCTTAACTTTTTTAGATTGTTAAATTTGTATTTTAAACCACTTTTAAACTCTAAATTAGATGATGTGGCACATAAAATAATAAGTTTAAATCATAAAATTAATAAAAAATTTGATAACTATGAGTGATAAGTGACTTTTTAAATTTATATTAACGTGTCACATAATCAAATTTTAAGTTTAAAATCGATTTGGAATATAAATTCAATAATTTAGAAAGGTTGAGATATAATAACAAATCTCAAAATATTATAATATAATAACAAAAAGTTGTGAAACTTTAAGATATTTTAACCAATTAAGTTTTTTTATAAATACTCTCTTTTAAAAAATTTAACACTACTTTCTAAATTTGAGAGAATATTTATTACTTTTCTACTCATTTTATTTGTACACAATCCAAACATTTATTACAATTAAAAATTTTCAATTATTCAACTCATTTTATGTTAATGGATAAATATATAAATTACACTGATTGCCTTAATTTGTGTGCTTTAATCAAAACGACTTGTAATTTCAACATGAAGAGTAGTAAATTAAGTTATTTAAATTAGGAAGCGGATTTGTTAATGTTGGACACGAGTTCGAGTCTCAATAGGGGCAAATGAGTTGGTTTCTTTGTTTTTTTCAAAAAAAAAAAAAAAATTATCCTAAGATTAGATTAATATCTCAATTTTTATGGTAATTGGATTAGATCATTTTTTTGAAGCCTTATTTTATTTTAATTAGAATTAGATCATCCACACCTTGTAAAGTCAAGGTTAGGCTGCATTATTCCTAAGTGAAGTCAAAAGTTACCAATCATCATTGTCTACATCATTGTCTTGATGATTTGCACATTCGCTTCATAGTTTAAATTTCTTAATTTTTTAAGACATGTTTTTATCAATTAGAGTATAATTTTTGAAATAGTAAGGTATAAAATAAAAAATGAAGCTTGAAAAGAAAAAAAAAAAATAAAAGATTTAATCATGTTAACCTCATAAAATATAAAATAAAAACGAAGTCAAGCATATTGTCTGAAAAAGTCCCATGTTTAGTTACACTACACATTCCAAAATATAATAATGTAGTGTAGTTTTGATGACATGTAACAATTGATGTATCTCCTCATAATAAGAGATAACTACCAAAAAAAAAAAAAAAAAAAAAAAAAAAAAAAAAAAAAAAAAATCATTTATGTCACATCCACCCATTGTTTGCTTTGTAGCTATTATTGAATGAAACATAAAGACTGCAAGACTTGTGTAACACAACATATAGTATCAACATTTACTCAAAAAAAAAAAAAAAAAAAACACATAGTATCAACACGGGTGATGATTAGGTGGACAATGAGAAGGTTTGGGCTTGACTCTTGAGAGCAAGAAAGTGGGTCCAGGAGTAAAATCGAAAGAGATGGAAAGCAGAGATTGGAGCCATTACCAACATTACAAAGGCCCCGAGAGCACCGAAGCATATCCCACAGCCCATCTGAACTCGGAACCTTGTGTACATGTGGCGCAGTTTTAACCACTCGAAGTCTTCAGCACCTATTAATGACAGGAGTGCAAGCTGACCTGCAGCTAGTGTGCTAGAGAAGGTCAGGTACTGAAGGATCTGTTCAACACAACACCAAAAAGAAATAAGCAAATAAGCAAATAAAAATAATAAAAGAAAGTGCTAATCAAAAATTTTTAGAAAACATATATGATTAAATCTATTCTACCTAGGGTTAATTTGTACAAACATATATGACTAGTTTGGTCAGTGTCGAGTTAGAGTTTGATCTATGTAATCGACTCTAACTAATTTGAAAATAAGTTTTTGTTAATATTTTCGTTTTTGATGGCTAGTCTAATTTATATAAAACTTGAGATCTCTCAAAGTAATTTTCTCTATCGGTAATGTATAAGACTTTTGTTTACTACACAAGGGACATTGTCTAATTAAACACTGATGGAGTGGACGTTATTAGGCCTGTAAAGTCTTGGAATAGATTTTAATTGAAGATCTTTCACACAATTTTTTATTTGTAACGAGTTTTATACTGATTAAAAAAAAAAGAGTTAGTTGGCAAGCCTATATATCATATCAGATTCTTGATCTGGCGTAAGATCTGGTCTTTCTATATATCAAGGTCTCGTTTGATTTATTTTTGATAACTTACCGTGTTAGTTGAGAGTTATCTCTTTGAAGTTAATATTTTCATGTTTAGTTAACTTAAAACTTGCAGGGAAGTTTCAAGTTTTTAAACAATAAAAAATATGAATTGATAAAAATAGTCTTCAAACGAGAAAGAGATAAGTAATACAAGGGTCATTAATGAAGGGGTAGTTTTGTCCACAACTCCTGGGAGATAACTCCCTAGGGTGAGTGGTGGGGGAGATATCGCACACCTTAAGTTAGGATGTAAGTTGGGAGATAACTTGTAAGTAAGTTGGACAACCAAACAAAATTAGTTTTCAACTCCTTGTAAGTTATCTTCTTGGAAATATCTTCACTTCATACCAAACAAGGCCTAAAAGAGAAGTGCTAGAATGTCACGGAGAAATCACATCGGGCCTTTTGAGCCGTCCTTGTGTACCTCAAAATATACATCGAGATGCGAGCACATACAGATCTTAACACACAGCACATAAATCGAGGCCGTGTGGGCAGCGATCATGTGGGCTAATGCATCTTGGGTAGTCATTCTATTATTTTTCATATTAAAAACAACAAACCTAAATCTCAAATTAGTTAGAGTTATAACAACATATATCATTTCAGTGGATTTATTAAAGTAAATAATGTGCATTTAGTAATTAAATATTTTTAAAATGTAATCCAGAAAACAATAATATTTTTTAAAATTAGTTTTCAAAAAAAATATAATTAATAATGATACATACCATCGCATACAACAAAAAAATATTATACATCCAATTTTCCAACTATACGAGATATTTGCAAGTTTCATGGCAACAAATTAATTAAATCGATCACCTGGTCCATCAAGCAAGTTGTCCAAGCCATAACCTTATTAAACCCTCTTGGATTCTTCTCATGAGACCGGACTCGAACTAAACACGTAATCAGTTGAATGATTTGATAAACAGCAACACAAGACACCACAATCACAAAAGTTCTGCAACAAACCACATGCACAATTAGTGCTACCTACACTTAAATAGCGGAACCAGAAAATTTTGTTAGAAGGCAAACTTTAACTTTAACTTTTTTTTTCAAATAAAAAATATACTAGTATGAAAACAAAGCAAAACAAAAAAAATATAAAAAAAAAAATCGACAAGTACATATATACATATACGTATACTAATTAAACAACTTAATATATACTATACACTAACCTTAATGTTGGGAGATCATTGATTGTTGCTTTCTTCTCAAAATCACCCAAGATTTGTTGGGTCTGAGAATCCAAGCCAACTATAAAAGCAGCTGAAACTAAGAAAGATGTGCACAAGGACCTCAAACAAACCTCACCTTTCAAACTTAAAAAATACTCCATTAGCCTCTCTCAAAAATAGAAAAACTTCGCTTCCAAACATACACTCTTTTATATATGTATATAACAGTGTTGTCTTGGGTGGTCCCTTTCGTGTTTATAGGGAGTGAAGAGAGAGTACATTTTCTTGTTGGGTATTAATTAATGCATGCGCGTCATGAGAAAGTACTACAAAACTCTCAAAAGTAATTTCGAGCAATGGAGTGGTAATAGCCCGCGGTAGTAAAGTTCCTGAGATGTATTTTGCTGGTCAAAAGGTCATATAATCAAATCTTGGTATTCAACTCCAAATTTGTAGATTGATTTGTTCCGATTTATGGGGTTGAGGCGTTAATCTACCACTCCGTGGAAATAGTAGTGCTTGATCAGTAGGGAGGAGCCAAAGAAAAATGTTTAATTAGACACTCTTTCAAAGACATATAAAAGCAAAGTTACAAGAAGTCACACACAATGGCACAAAAACGATATTTTTAAAATGGATAATATTAAAATGGATAATAATGATATGGTGATATCTTTTTACTACAACCTTTTACACAGTTGCCGATGTCCCTTAGTCGACATACATGAAAACACGTGCAAACAAATCTAGATGTAAGATTCAAAGGGACATCGATTGACTAAGCATAATGCATAAAGCATCACTTGCCAAAGGCAATTAAGTTTGCGGCAGCTTGTGAGTTGAGTCTTTTATATATTAAAGATGTGTAATAAAGTGTCACGTCACTAACCCACTAATCTCTGCTCTACTATACTTATCTCCATTATAACTAAACACTTACTGCACATTTTTTGGAATCCATAATCACAACCACAATGGTAAAAAAAGGTTAAATTTCAAAAAAAAGTAGCTTGTTTGAAAAAATCAATTAGCAATTTTTTTTTTAAAAAAAAGGTTTTGTAGTGCCCACGTACAGAAAAGTTACACGTGGGCCACGCACAACACACGTGTAGTACATTCTTTGCGCTCCCAGTATGGAGGGAACTGTAGTGGATTCCATGTGGATGCCCTCAGCTTATGTTGTTTTTTGCCGATATGTATTGCATGGACGTCAACAAATACATGCAAGTGTTAGGGCACCATAGCATAACCATAAAAAAGAAAACATTTTCGATTAATTTTTGCTACTGCGATGTTTTCTACTCGTACGTCTCCAAAATGAACTGTAAAGCGCGTACCACGTTTGCTCTTCATTTATCGTAATTTATTTAGTCTGGTAGAATTTAATTTAAATCATATCTTATCCTAAAAAACTTGACCTTATTAAAGGTGGTTCTTATGTTATGTATTTATTTATTTATTTATTTAAACTACTCTAGTATTCGACTTAACGATTACTATGGACTCGAACCGCATCGCCCACCAAAAGATAAAGCTCTCTCAAAGAATGATTTATGTGTATGTAGAGTCTCAGACTTGAGACATTTTTTTAAGCCATTGAAATGTCAAACCACTTCAACGAACTAGGTGTTGGCATACATGAGGTCGTTAACACTGACCACCGTGTAAGAATCCTAGAATGTGCATGGGCCTAAAGCCCAAGGTGAAATGATCGATGAATCCGGCCATAGTTCATCAAGGGCATTGTGACTTGATAGGTAAATATTTTTTGGGTTAGAAGGTAAAAAGGTTTTTGAAAAATCTAGAAATTCAAGGAAAACCAATAATTGGTTGGTCCAAGAAATAAAAAAACTCAATTCCTCTTAGTACGAATCTCATGAATAGAAAAAACTAAATTGAAAGGGCCCTCAATAGCGCATGCCTAAGTGTGGATTAGTCAATGCAGTTGGCGCCAGATACCAAATGAGAAACCGAATAAAAAAAATTTAAAGAAATGCACTATATGACTCTAAGCTCATGCGCCTTACACAAATCTAAGTGTATTATATATATATATATATATATATATATATATATATATATATATATATATATATATATATATATATTCTTTTTTTGGGTACGCCTTAATTACGTGGTATCTTGGTGGTCAACAGTTTAATAAGTTCAAATCGACATTTTATAAGATTTAAATATTATATAAAAACCAGTCGGCATCCCGCGCTTCGCGCACGGGTAAGAATAAATATCTACATATTAGATAAAATAATTTTAACGAGAAAAAAAAAGTGAAAAAAATACTTATGATGTTCTCCCAAAAGGCAAAATTGTATCTTAAATTATAATCTCACTAAAGGCAAAATCGTATCTTTTAGAATAAATACTAATTGAATTTGTGTTGCAATGGATAAAAGAAAAAAAAAAACTTGTGATATTTTGTGTTACAAATTTTTTGTTATCAAATACTTATGTTAAAATTAGAAACTCAAAAAAAAAAACCGGAAAAAAACAAAAATTATTAAAAAAAATTGAAACAGAAAGTAAAAACTCCTTTAAAAAATCGCAAAAAAAAAAAAAACAACCCAAAAAAAAAAAAAAAAAAGAAAATTATAAAAAAACTGAAAAATTAAATTTTACCATCCTACCCCTCACTTAAGTGCGAGAAATATTAATGGCTTTTGTTTTTTATTTTTTTATATAAAATATCAATTATGACATCATAATGTCATATATCACATGTGTAATGAGAGCTTCTTTTATATATATATATATATATATATATATATATATATATAATAGATATATAGATTTCTAATTGAGAGGAATTAGTTCTCAACATTCAACCCTATGTATCAATTCCAAATCATAAAAATTGCTTTTCACATGTTTGCTTTGTATCATATCAGACATCAGTTAACTATAATTGCAAGAAAATCCCTACACAGTACTTTTTGGGCTTGGGTTTCTTAGTTGCAAGTTGCAACTTAGCTTCTCTAGCCTCACATTATTAGAAGGATGTAGAGATACAATATTAACATAGTAATTTATGAAACCACAAGCTCTGCAAATCATTTTGTTTTGAGAGCAAGGAAGTTGGTCCAAGAGTAAAACCTAAAGAGATTGAAAGCAGAGATTGAAGCCATTGCCCACATGAGAAAATTTGCAACAGAACTACAGAATATTCCCCCGCCGATTTGGACGCAGAATCTCGTGTAGATGTTGCACAGCTTCAACCACTCGAATTCATCGGCACCTGTTATGGCTAGAATTGCTAGCTGAGATGCAGCTAATGTGGTTGCAAAGCTCACATACGACACAATCTGTTAATGAACATGACCAATTAGAGATCAATGAAGAGAATCGCAGCTCACTCAAGACTGACAGTTGGACAAGACAATCAAAAAAAAAAAAAAAAAAAAAAAAAAAAGCTGACAAACAAGCCAAAAAAAAAAAAAAAAAAAACACATTTTTGATGGGCCCCAAGGCAACGACTCACATTTGCGTGAACTTGCCGCGTGTCCTTGTTTAGGCACGCTAGCGTTTTCTAGAGCTAGTTTTGCTATTGTTGGTCAATTTCATTTTCTAGAGCTCTTATGAAAAGAAATCTAATGTGACATAGATGGTTAGTCTTGAGTTCCATAAAATTGCAAACCCCCACCTTCGTTATAGCCTAAATGAGATGTGAGGACTATGGTGGTAGACGAGTGCTCGGGCCTATATCAATCCAAATCGACCCTACCAAATTGCTTTAGTGTCATTTCCCCTTTTTTTTTTTTTTTTTTATATTGTAGCGTCCTAGTTTACCCTAACTATTACACAGAAGACATACCGCACCCTACAACCTTGAACAATCAGGCGATTTGAACTTGAGACCTTAGAGGTCAAAGTGAACAACTAGTAAGTACGTCCTAATTACTCCCTATACCGAAGAAATGGTTGGTGTGTTTCTATTGCTACATTGTTTCTCCTTATTTGCTCTATTCCGTTTAATATTTAATCTTACTTCAAAAAAATAAAGAATAGCCCTTTAAACGACGACGCTCATACGCAACCAACAACAACAACAACAACATAGCCTTCCCAAATATATGTTTGATCCATTTCATGAAAAGTGACAAAAGTTTTACGATGGCTCTCAACCTATCGCAACCCTCCTCCATTTTCCAAGAATGGAAAATGAGCTTGGGGCAACCGATGAGACTCAAATCTAGACCAATTAACTCTATGACAACCTAGACGACAAGCCACTGAACCAATCTGTTTATGAGTTAGAATTAGATTGAATTCAAGACCTTTAAAGAGAGTACCTTTACATGCAATAGATTTTGCACTGAAATTATAGTAGTACCAAAAACAGCAGTTTCATATCAGTGATGATGAAAATTACTCACCTGGTCTGTAAAGAAACAAGTCCAAGCCATAACTTTATTAAACCCTCTTGGTTTCTTCTCGAACCGGATTCGAATGAGACATAGAGTTAGTTGAATAAGATGATAACCAGCAACAGCAGACACCACAACCACATAAGTTCTGCAAGACAGTGCACCAGCAGTACACATAAACATGAATATACAGATATGGAGAGTAACACTAAGATTTAAATTTAGCCTAGTTTCATGAGTTGCAACGTATCATACTTACTTTAAAGTTGGCAGATCATTGATAGTGGCTTTCTTCTCAAAACTGCCGAAGATGCGCTTGGTCTCCGAATCCACTCTAACTATACAAGCAGTTGTGACCAAGAAAGCTATGCACAAGAACCTTAAAAAAGCCTGAGTTTCCAAACTCCATATACACTCCATTGATCACACCTCTCAATACTACTTAGTGAATCTCAATCTTCATTGTCTTCACTTTCAAAGGCTTTGTTTTTATTTCATGTTTATATATAGTGAGATTGAGAAGACTAGTCCACTTATGTTGTTGGCATTGAGTGTTGTGGGGACCCTTATGGATCTCTCAAGGGAGTAATTAAAATAAATTTCTGCTAGCTTTATCATCTCTTTCTATTCTCCAATTTGAGATTATGGACTACGTTGCTCTTCATCTATCATCAGTTTTATTTTTAAGGTTTTGGTAGAATAGCAAATCATAATTAATTTGGTTTGGTAGAGTTTCGAAATCGAACTTAATGAGAACTGCATGTACATGCATCATATTTTAAGCATGATTTCACTAAGTCTTGACCTTCAATAGGCTGAATCGTTAATCTACTAAGCTAGGTATGACGGCTCATTGTTCCCCAGTATTATTTTCCAAATGTTTTAATTCAACATTTTTTCACCACCCCGTATCGGGTAGCTCATCGAACCTGTTCGACTCGCGAAAGGTAAAGCTCTCTAGTAAAAGTGACCCCTTACGTAGGGCTCAAAATCGAAACCCGTACTTATTTAAGAACCACCTTACATTAGTTTTTTAAATCGTGACCTCACTTAAAGGTAACCAGTTCACTTGCAACTTTGAATCAACCGTTGGTGGTGCATTTGAAGTTGTATTGTACATTGTACCGCTCCAACCTCAATAGCAAGAGCAAATGCCCACTTGCTTTGACAATGCCCATCTCCATAAATAATACATTAAATAGTGTTGGGCGTCAAGGTCAATTGCTTCATAAATCTTTACAAGTTGTTTCTATCGTCATTACAAGACCATAAATAGGTAAGGCACGTGCACATTTTTCAATGATATAAACATAAAATAAAGAAAACATATTGTACAAAAAAGATGACAAGAAACATAGTTATATAGAAACCAATTCATACATTTTTTTTGACAAGAAAAAAATGGAAAATACTAGTTTACACTAACAAAATAAGCACATAAAATGTACATGCACTTGTTAGTGTTCATAGATTTATGTATTGATGTGTATGCACACGAAAATCGATGTGCCTGTAATGGACACCCATAAATGCGTATCTATTTAGCACGCCCTGTTTGAGTCAACTTAGCATTTGCCCAAAAAAAAAAAAAAAAAAGCAAAAAAAGCAAAGAAAAATAAACATCTCTATAAAGCTGGCATTCTCAATGAATATTATAACCCCTAGTGAGTCAGTAGTTAATATTGGTGGTAGGCTGTTAGTGGTTGTGGCATTCACGTTTCATGTGACATACATGTAGTTTTCAGAAGCAACTCATTAAGATAGGAACTAAACATCCATGTTCATTGGTCACAGGTCCACCCAGAAAACTATAAGTGCATGAGATTCACCACCCGTACAATGAGTATGCATCTTCTCGTGTGAAAATTGAGATGCGTACACACGTATCACGATGCTCGTCTCACACACGTGAGCAGGACAGGATGCAAAAGTTTCAGAAAAGATTCAACCAAATCTATGAAAGATTGGACTTACTTTGCCAGCACATCAGACACTCAGCCAAAAGTGAATTGAACTTAAACCACTTCAACCACCAGATCACACTGAGGAAAGAATAATAAAGATCAAGTGGCATACCTTAATAAATAAATATAGATTCACCGCATGTTTGAGACCTTCAGATTGTGTGTTGAGATATGTGCGCACACGTACAAATGTGTCTTAAAGGACTCCAACAACTATGTAGCAAGTGCATGTATTACATACTATCAAAAAAGAAAAAAGTGCATGTATCAAATGTCCACTGAATCAAACATCCCTATAGAAAACCAAATTGATTTCTGACCAATTGGTTGAATAAATAGATCAAGGAGATCCCAACGATTCAACTCAACCGCTATGGGTAGACCAACACTTTAAAGGCACTTGAGTCATCCATCCTAAAGCGAGGACTTTTGAAGAGGACTTTAACACTATCCGAGCTTTCTTCAACTTGTTCTTGAATGTTTTTACCATTCCTTTCTAACAAGGCTCAAATGACTACAAAAAGTAATGAACCAGATGTTCGCGCTAATTTGGTTCCCCCTAATTTTATGTTGAAAGAGTTGAAAAAAGCTAAAAGAGGAAGAACCGGCATCTACAATACGACTAACTAAAGATTTTACAATGAGAAATAAGACATCTAGAAAAAAAAAAAAAAAAAAAAAAAAAAAAAAAAACTATAAAAGCCAATAAAACATACTGTTAAACTGTGGACGTGCTGGCATCATTCACCGGAAGAAAACCGTGAAGGGTGGTCATAGCCTCCGAAGCAATGCCCAGCAACATCCTGAAACTTAAGAAGTGGTTCGATAATTGTACAAGCAGCAAACCTCATCTCCTATACCAGGATTAATGTCAGAAGATGATGAGAAGTCAAGAACGATATGCTGTAGTTATTCAGCCTCTGACACCTCATCTTCATCTTCCTCCAATATGTAAACCAAGGCTCGTTTACACATCGCAAAGACACAGGCGAGCCCTCTTGATGCTGCAAAATTGATTGTGAAATTGAGACAAAATAGTATACATTTGGATTTTGGACAAAATGCTTAAGCCATACTTGACCTTGCATAATACTTTTTCCATCAATATTTCACATAAAAGCATGCAAAAGCAATTTTCATGTTACTTTTTGCTAGATATAACATCGAAATGGTCATGGATATATGATCATGATCATGGGCAAGTACGTAAGTCTTGGATTATGGACAACAACAAAGAGCAATGTCAACAACATGTTAGCATAGATGTTTTAACTTTCTTATATTTAAAAAAATAGATGTTTTAACTCGAAGGGCAACCAGCTTTGAAATGTATGCTTCACATGGGGTCTAGACCTGGTTAATTCCTCCATCGAGTATGTGTACCATAAAGGCATAAACTAGGAAGTATTGACCAATAATGAGTAGGAATAGGTTCAGACCTTACCAAAGCATGTCTGAACAGATAATTTACTGGGGGGAAATGGTGGACACTAGAAAGGACAAAAGATATTATAGGAAGAAATGATGACATGAAAACATATTAATTCACAGTAAAAAAAAAAAAAGTACAGTGTTTTAAGTAAAATAAGCAAGCATTGAAATTTGAACAACTATCAATTGAACCTCTACACAGAAAAACGGTGCTATTGCTAATATGGTGCACATGGTCAATAATTGAGCTCATTTAGGATCACAGCGCTATCTGCTAATAAATTCTACTGCCCTGTTCATTTCAAGGTTATGCATGTAGTAGAGTATTTAACATTTAAAACTAACAGTATGATGTCATTGTCGCCTAATGCTAGAGGGTTAGGAACTTAAGATTTCAAGAATTTCCAGTCGAAAATGCATAGAAGCTTAACATGAATGAGAAAGCACCAGCTTGACAGACTTACTCTTGCACCTTGTCCTTATGTACAGGATCAATGTCAAGGAAAGAGTTCTATGGCTACAATTTGAATGTCAACCATCCAAGACTACTAAGTTAATGTTAGTAAAGTTTATTGATACATCCAACATCTGCACTGTCATTACCATGGGTTGTGGGGTCATCTAAGAGGCTAAGATCAAACATGTATGACCCTCATCAGTGCAAGTTGTGCAGCAGCATGAGTAACGTAGACCTGTTTCTTTTAATCTCTACCGAGATTTCCCTGGTAACATGTAAGGCAAAACACTTACCACTGACAGCTAACGGGGCCTGTACTGAGCGTGGAATATGTCGAACTTTCTCGTTCTCAAAATTCAGCTCAACGGCAAAGTCCTAGAAGAGAAAACGCCAAATAACTCATTTATCACTACATGTACATGAATCAAATAACTTCTGATGTTCATAAAAAAAAAAAGAAAAAAAGAAAGAAAGGAAGAACAGAGTTTTAAGTCAGGGAGTGACTGAAGCTTCTGAAACAAAACCTTCAGTTCAAGCAATTTCCAATGGGTTGAATACGCAGATCTTGTAACTGATACAAATGGAAGTTGATTTGTTGGTAAAATCATCATTCTTGCACCTCCTGGGTTTTCCGAAGCAGCGGTTGTTTCATTCAACAACAAAACAATATGACTATCCTGCTCTCAACAAAGACAGTTTTCATTAGTGGCAAATTAGAAACAAAGAATGAGAAGAATGTGATGCATTCATATTACCTTATATAGAGAAAGATCCACACACTCAAAGCCAGAAGGAACACACAGCAGTAAAGCCTCTGTGCATGCATGACTCCCCGGAGAGCCACTTGGATCTTGTGCAAGACCCCTGACTACGACTAAATAATTATTCAAGTCTGAGAAAGAATTTTCAGGCATTCTGAAACATATAAAGTCTAACAGCCTCCGGTCAGATGCCTGACATGAAGAACCATCAAGAATGTCCTACAAAAAAGTTGAACCTTCAAACTACATAAGCCAAATACGCAATGAGGCATAGTCTGGAAAGATAATGGTAGGAAACAAACAAAAATAATAAGCGTAAATACAAAAGTAGCTTATCCACAAATACAATCTTGCCTATGATTGCTGGAACACCTACAACTAGATATCTAAAGGAAAATTCAGTGTCCTATTCATGTACCGATTTCCAGGAGCAACAAAATATTTGTAAGAGGGAGGGTAAAAAAACATGTTTTTATATTCAATTATCTAGATGATTGGCTCTAGAAAGAGCACCATCATCCGTATTTAATTATTAATGGACCAGGGATAAACACCATGTGAAACTTTACGAGGATGGAACCACATTTAGATCGAGTTAATGATTCTAACAAAGCAGTTGAAAGTAGAAGGAAACTAAGATATCAAACGCTTGCAACACAACAAACTGAGTAACCAGGGCCTATATTAAACTACTCTGCAAAAACTAAGATTCAGTACACAAGGAAAATACTCTCAACGATTAAGAATACATATGGACATTGGCCATGTTTGGTTCAGCTTATTCTCTTGCTTATCGCTGAAATGGCACTCAATAAGCAACTTTTGTACCGTTTGGTTGCATTTTATTTTTTTGCGATTGGTTGACGTGGCGCTGATGTGGCAACCAAAACTACCTAAAACTACCAAATAAGTGTGATTCTCAAGTGCATTTCCCTACATGCTTTTTGCTTTTCATAAGCACTTATCCACTTCATCAAAGCATAAGCTAAAAGCAAAAGTTAAACCAAACAGGGCCATTTACCTATTTTACCAAGTAGTAAACTAAGTTTTGGCGATCAAATGAAGCATAGAGATAGAAAGGTACTAGTTACGATGGATTTACAGCAGAGACATCCACAAATCCTAGTGGGTCCTTGCAAAATCTTCTCATTGCTTAAAAGGCCTGCTAGCCCCTGCTTATCTACATTCCCATTGCTTCCATACATGCTAGTATTCACAACTACTGACAAACAGGCAGGATATCAAAGAATTAGCCTTTCATGTTTCAGACATTCTCATGATCTATATGGGCATCACTTCATGTTCCTGGTCCGTGATTCAGGCTAAACAGGAAACTGTTTAAGAGCATAAAATTGAGAACCCGAAATATTGCAACGGACAAAGGTCTGATTAGCAAACATACACACCCAAAAAAAAAGTAGTTTTTAGGTTTTCAAATATCAGGAAATGCATAATGCTTGGTCGCCTTACACCAACGTCAACTACCTTTTTTTTATCAAGGAACATCAACTACGTTATTCGCACCAGAATAAAAACATATGAATGTAGAGATATCACATTCTACTTGTGAATCATCAAGCACACCTGAATAAAATTCACAAACATAGAAGAAACACATTCATTTAAAGTGCTTCATAAATAGCAAATCGTAATACGATATTTCCATGAATAAAAGCCACTTTATACCTCATAATATGATACTGATGCAGGAAGATACGATGTTGTTGATCTTGAAGAAAATTGAATGGGAAACAACGGCATTATGTCCTTGCAATATATCTTTTTGGATATGGCAGTGAATGGCACCTGTAATGCCTCCTTAAATCTGAAACCAGTCGTAGCAGACAAGAATTTTAAATTTGACAAAAGACCTTGCAAGGTTGAACAGAATATACAAAATCGTTTCATTTAAGTAACATGATAAAAATTTAAACACGAGCAACAGGCTCTAGGGGAATAAAAAATTTCTAAAGTGGTGTGGACAAATTCAAAAGAACCTGAAGGGTAATGAGAACATTACATCAGAAAAAAAGTAATACAATATCTGGCTCAACATAATATTGCAATAATTGCATATTTGCATATAAAATTTGCAAAGTGAACATAGTGTAAAGTATATCCAAAGTATTCTTATTCCCGTAATGATACCATCAACATCACATCAATTTGACAGCATTTATAGGAATAGACTTATTATTACAGAAAAGGAAAAAAAATGCTTCCCATCGAGAAGCAGAAAACATCATCATCACATCAGCTTATTTTGAGTCTGCTACACGAACCTCCCGCTCAGCTTGATTTAGAACAATTGATGACGTGCTTTCGTAATCTTCAAATCCTTCATAATTTATCCATTATACATCCCCAATTATCTTAGGTCTACCCCTATACTATTATGACTGTTTGGTTGGAGTTGTGTAAGATGTAGGGAGTGACTTGGGTAAGCGATGGGCTTAGTGAGAGATGTGTGCCTAATTTAAGGCATTTGGTTCGACCACACTAAAAACAACCGAAAGTGATTGTAATTACTAAAATACCCTATTGTACTTTTCAGAGCCATGTCTTTAATAGAGATGAGGAGGGTAAAGTTGTAATTTTACCCTTTTAAGTTGGGCTTACCTAAAGATAGGGAAGAAGTATCTTTTGGTAAGCATGAGATTAAGAGTTTAGGTAACACCAAGTGTTGGTTAAGATGTGAAACAAACATGGCTCTTATCCCTAAGCCCATGTTTAGCTAAGCTAACACCTTAATTTCTACTAAATCGAATTTTCTTACTAGAGTATTGACAAGCCGTCCTTTTTTTTTTGGATAATCATGGATGTCCAAACCTTTTTCATAGACCGTCCTTTGGATGCATCCAAACCACCACATCCATTTTTCCCTAATTTTTGTATCTTTTGTGCTACTACTTTTCCTTGAATCTTATTAATTAAATGATTAAACAGGTCAGGGAATTTCCACCAGAAAAACACAAATCATGGAATTACCTGTATTCCATCTGTTCAAATTCCTTAGATAGTGTTCGGCTCAAGAAACTCGAATCTGAAAATCCTCCAAATTGAACTAGTTCTTCAATTCTTTGTGTTGTATCCCTGCAAAAGTACACATATTCACAAAAATTTTGTAACCAATGAACAAGTTAAGCAATTTTTGACTGCTAGCCACCAGAGTGTCAAACTGAAAACGCAAGAAGATTGTACAAATCATTAGCGAAGGGCACTACCATACACAAGGATATGGTACGAAAACAACAACAAAGCCTCAGTCCCAAATTAGTTGGGGTCGACTAACACAAGGATGTGGTATCAATTCTAAATATCAACAGCAGAAAGGATACTGATGATTAACACTAGAAACAACGCCACTCTGAATAAGAAGTCCTTATCAACAACCACAGAATTTTAAACATTCCAAAAACTTTACATTATATCCATCACTAGCAGAAGTTAAAAACTGAATAGTAATGAACTTGTTTCATTTCTTCTTTTCTGTATATACTAGCTACATAATTGCATGTCATTTTGGCAACCCCAACTAATTAGGAATTGAGGCTTTGTTGTTGTTGTTGTATAATTGCATATTTGCATGTCATTTTGACCAAGGCCAATATTGTTAAGATCCTTGTCCTTCATAAGGAATTCAAGCAAAATCATAGGACTGGTGATAGTTTCAACGAAATTGGACCACGTAATCAGATCTGAATCATAGTATTACATTCTTAGAATGAAGAGAGCAAGTCTGTAGCATGTTACAGCCTTGATTTTTAATGTATACACTTACTTCATATTTTGCTTATTTTAGATGCTTCTTTGTATATAACTAGTATTTGATTTTATTTTCACCATTATACTGACGCTTAAATAGGCTTCATTAAGTGAAATTGGCTTGATTACCTAACAAATTTCAAAACTCAAGCAGGTTTTTGCCATGTTTTGCTAAACATTAATCTCCCCTACTATGTGCATATTAAAAGCAACTCTTTGAAACAGTTAATAAATCTAAAACATAAAAAAAGGATAAAATTTCTTTTAGTGAAGAGAGAGTATGGTAAGTTGGCAACCTCATTCAGAAGTTTTTAGAAATGAGTGAAATGCAATGAGGACTTGTAAATCAGCTTTAAGGAATAAATAGTAGGATGTCTAGGAACAAGTACAAATGGAACTTACAAGTCAATTTCAACAACAAGATCTTCGGAGACATCCATTAAATGCTTGACAGGATCTTGGTCGAAAAGAAACTTCAAGAATGTAATTACAAGCTTTCACTGTAATAAATACAAAGCATAACGTAGAAGATAAAGTTAAAACGAATAAATAATACCATCAAAAAAAAAAAATTATAAGGAGAACTAACATCTTCAGTCATACCTATTATATGAAGGAGGGGGATCACTTGATTCAGGCATTAGCAGCTTTATACATTTAGAAAGCCAGCAAAAGAAATTTTGAAACTGAAATTAAGGGAAACCACAAAGTTAAACAAAAAACTAAAGCAAACTGGATTGATTTCTACACAGAATGAAGCCAGAAAAGTCTAAAAGTTAACAATTGTTATATGCTAAGATGTAATGTCAGACAACAACTATGAAGCAACCTACAATTTGTAGTTGTCGCTTGTAAGAAAATTTCTTTAGAATAAAATCATTTTTCAGATATGGGCGATCAGTCAAATTTCTAATTAATATTCAAAAGGCTTCTTTTGGCACAGCAGCTATAAAGACTCTTAAGTCTTAATTCTAAAAATAAATTGTTTCCATTAAAATCAAAATTACTATCATGCTCTAAAGCATTTTCAAGATTAATACAAGAACATTTCAGACTTTCTTCGTCTAGTGAGAACATTTCAGACATTTCTCAAAGGGAAATTCAAATCCTACGAATGTCAACATTAAGGGATCAAAATGGTTGTAAGATTCCACACAAATAAGGGATTCAGATAGTGCTCACAATCAATTCAGACCAATTCACTCACAATCATAGCCTCATTATTTCATGAACATAATCCTGATCAATTTGGGGCCAAACTAAATTGTGACTTGTAAAATAAAGAACATGAGTAACATTGCAAATACTTATAAAATATTTTACAATCAAATTTCCACATTCAAATGAGAGAGACTGCCAAATGAAAAGTTATAAACTGTTAGCATAGCATCAGGACAAAT
Source organism: Stephania cephalantha (assembly GCA_039657325.1). NCBI lineage: Eukaryota > Viridiplantae > Streptophyta > Magnoliopsida > Ranunculales > Menispermaceae > Stephania > Stephania cephalantha. The sequence goes on along the minus strand of CM077576.1, from coordinate 2,437,111 downwards.
CTATCAGAACTAGAAATAAGTGCAAACGCAAAAGTGTGACCATGCCAGCCAAGTATAGGTGCATGTACTTGATGAAGAGATTGACTAGCCCAACAAGTGCTACAAAAGAATAATGCACACAACTCATAAGAGTAGCTACAACCTACAAGAAAAATTTGGGCTAGTTTCTGAGAAGATGTTTAGAAATATATTTAAAACATCATGAAACCCTTGCCTTTGGGATACCTGATACTCCACAATTGCCAAGACTCTGAGAAAGCGCTCAACTTGCACAAGCAACATTCCAGCTTCCTCTGTTGCATTATTAATAAGTTTTTCATCAAGACCAATACCCTGATAGCGAGCACGCCATCGTGACAGACCTCTTAGCTCTCCTATCCTAAATCCAATTATTTCAACAGCAGGCTGCAGATTGATTAAAAACTAGTTACAAAATAGACTATAATCACAATCAAGCACTATTACGGGCCTTATTTTACAATAATAATAGAAGAAATCGTTCGGATGAAATATAAGATAGCTCACCCAACATACTACAGATTTAATTCAATTAGACTAGCATACATTATTGCATTATAACTCTGATACATGTCGTTCATAGTCTATGCCACTAAAAAAAAAAAAGCATATGGTGCCTGACATGAACATAGTCAACATACACAATGCCATTAAAATTGCAGATGCACAAAAAGTTCATATTGTGTCAAATTGAGATGAGGCTCCAGTATGAACCTGGTTAAAAGAGTTTGATCATGGTAATGTGGCCAATTATTAAGCTCATCCACACGAACACATATGAAAACTTATTTGAAACACTAACATAATTGGAACATTAAAAAGTGTCACATCTAACAAATTAGGTTAATCTATCAGTTGAAATTAATTGAAGAAAATAGTCCACTTATAACAAGGCTAGGAAAACCTGTAGGTGCTCACGAACGATAAGATGAAGCTCCTTCCCTGCATTATCAACAGCCTTCGAAATACGCTTGAGCCCCTAAAACATTGGAATCCAACCCAAGAAAAATAGAAGAGATAGATATTGTCAATCTGCAGAGATGCCTCATGATCTATGCTTAAAAAGGTCTGAAATACAAGATATTAGCATTTAAGCATACCGGTTCACCAAGAGAATTCACAAGAAATTGGTGAATAGGTGGACTAGTCCGAGCACCACCAAGAAGGCTTAGGAACTCCTCTTGAGGACTAGAATCCAATCCTGTCGGGAAAAATAAAAAATAAAAAAAATCGTTACTATGACAGTCTAAATTGGACAACTGTGCTACATGACGTAAATATACGAGAGGAGGTACCATGGTCTGCAATAAGTGGCGATAAGGAATCGAACTTTTCATGAAATGATTGCATCGCATCATTCCATTGCTTAAGCATAATTGATAGTGAAGCCCTGACAACCTCAAACAAATCTTCAATATTGGAAGCTTGCTGAGCCACTTGATGAAGCTCTTTTTTCCTAAATTACCATAAATGATTAATCAACACTTGATTCATGTACAACTGACGAAGAATAGAAAGAGGCTACATAGAGAGATTGATGCTAAAAAATGCAGAAGCGTAAGTAAGCACCAAAGACCAAAAAGCATGCATTCGGTTTCATCTAATACTCAGTTGCTCAGTACTAAGATTAATCCAGAAAACCCACGCCAGTGTATACTCAAAATTCAACAACTCACACTACGCTGCTCTATCATGCATATCTCTAAACCGCACTCATGGAAAGCCTCATGGCCCTCATCCTGCCAGTGGAAAGACGAGAAAAAATTGCTATACAAATCTCATTATGAATCACAAACCCAGGTTCTAAATGAATCTCACTACATAACTGAACTAAGTTGACAAGAAATTCTATAATCACCAAAAATAATTAAACGGAAAGGAGTAAGACGAAGGAAATAAGTACACATGCAGCTATATATGTGATACACAACTAACTTTATTACCATGCAGAACTTTACAAGTTACACTTTGATCCCCTTTCCTTGAGTTTATTGCCGACTAGGGCAATCAATTTCATTAATTTATTTCATTTAATGAGTTGTTATTTCAGCCATTACTTCCTTACTGATATCTTTTATTTATTTTAGGTACAAGCATCGTTTTTCCTTTTTCTTGGCGTATTCCAAGTGTCATGTGTGGCTACAAATTCCAAAATAAAAGTTATAAATAGGCGCCTGGTGGTGGAGAAGAGCTTCAATGTGCTACCGACAATTAATGACAACCTAATGCTTGCACAGTCGTTCGTCCACAGTGGGTAAGATGAGGAAACTAGAGCAACCAGGGGCGAAGCTACGGCTTCAATTAGGGGGGCCATGCATACTATTACATACTATTACAAAATATCAATATGTAACATAGCTAATGTGATTACCTAGCTAATATTCTTTTAAAAAATGTACTTTACACTTACGCTTACACATGCATGAGTATTAATAGGTTCAAATGTTAAATAAAAACATTATGATTAAAATTTTCTTCTAAAAGTTTGACACAATATAGTTACAAATTTAAGGTTAACCAATAATCCAAACTAGATTCAATCTCGCCCTAAAATAATAATAATAATTAACAAAGATATCAATTCCAATAAGTTCATTGGGTGAACCTACAATTTCCATTATTATGTAATATTAATATAAAATAAGTGCATTTCAAATGTCAGTTTACTTTAGCGTCATCTTCCTTTTTAGTATTATTTGCATTGATTTTAAATTTTGACAATATATAAAGGTTGCCCCCCCCCCCCCCCCCCCCCCTAAACCTTGAGGCTGGCTTCGTCCTTGAGAGCAACTGTTAGATACTTCTTTTTTCGTCGTTGTTTTGATAATTTTTCAAGTCCTTGGGTTGATATTCTACTTTAGGGTTTACTCTCTTAAAGTTATTTAGGAAGTTAACCAAGAGGGTTGTGGTGGCATGGCATGGGTCCATCCTCCCTTAACCAGAGGTCTCAATTTTGAACATTGAGAATGGAAAAACTTTAGAACTCTTGGTCAGAGGTTGTTACCCTTGTGATCCTTCCTCCTAGAATTCAAGATTAGTCTGGCGAAGCTCCAAATACCCTACACGATAACCTAAAAAAAAGTTATTTAGGAAGTTATGCAGGTTGCCCAACCATGCAATCCTTCAATGCTTGGATAGACCACAAGCGATTCTGATCTCATGTTTAGGTCGTAAGGAAGTTCATTTGCCATTTCCCATTCTTGCCTTTGTCTTTGATAACAGTTTCAATGTTTCATGGTCGTGGGTACATGATGAAATGGATGGATTATTTCTTGTTCTCTATGCAATTCAACTCATCAGATTCTACAGGTAGAAGGAGAATTAAGAATTTATATTTCAACAATTAAATATCATATTTATTTGTCTAAGTAAATCTTATTTCGTTAAGGAATATAAAGAAAAGATTTAGTTTAAGTGGATGAGTACAGATATGTCTAGATTTGTAATTGTGATTAGAGCAGGGATGGCTAAGACCCCATTTAGACAAAACTCAGTTCGGACAACCATTGATATAAAGAAACCAACAGCTGTCTAGAGTGTAGACCCGGCCCTATTCTGAATTCGAAAAATAAGCTAGCTCGTTTAAAAAACCTTGATCACTTTGAAATTGGATTGTCTAGTTGTCCAAAAACTAAAAAACTACTTTTACATTTAACTTTTCCAATAATATAAATTATAATAAATATGAACTTGCCATACATATTATAATCCCATTCAGTACTCATTATAGTTTAAAAAGTGATGTACAAATAAAAATCATTCTAATGAGAAATTTGAGTCATCTCAAAAACAAAGATATCATATGTGTTGGAGTAGTGTATAGCTATATATAGTGGGTATCCATAGTCTAATAATTCAGACCAAATTATAATATGTGTTTAAATAATAGCAAGGGCCTGATTGTCCAAATTGAGATCCATGGAGGGTCCAGAGTCCAGACCAAGAGGGTCCTATCCAAAACTTAACTCAAACCCTATTTAATCAAGGCTGAACAAAACTGGGCCAATAAGCCCAGACAAGTTTTTTGCCACACCAAGGTTAGAGTTAGTTACCTTCAATTAGTAGTCTATAGTCATTATTGAATTGAAATTGCATTGCATGTTGATGATTAATTAAATTTGATTTCTTTCTCTAATTTCTACTCCTAGCTCGTATCATGAATCAATATGTAACAAGAAAAAATCATGGCAAGACAAAATGAAGAAGAAACATGAATTGGCATGCCAAACAATACACGTAACGAGGCATAATATAACCAAAAGATCAAAAAAAAAAGTAAACTACCTTTTCCGAAACACAGAAGTATCAAGAAGTAGACAATGTAATCCAACTAAAGAGTCACGCCTAGATACTTCAATCTCTTTTTGTTCAATCCCATCCTCTACGAGGTCTCCAAAACTGATTACAATCAAATGATTAAGGTCCTTCGACAATGCAACCTGCTTGACCATAAACATATGGCAATGCATGGTAAATAAAATATCTTTTGCAAGATTCTGATAAAAATCAAATGCAGGAAGATGTAACTGCAACTCACCACATAGTTTAATCTAAAGTGACAAATACATACAAATCTAGATTACTGAATATAAATAAAGGTAACCACAAAGAAACAATGGGATAGCAGACAAAAACAAACAGATTACAAGCACATAATGGTGAGAAGAATATAACACTTCTAAAGTACAATTGCAGAAGTCACAAAAGTTACAAAACCAATCTAGTTGGAAAAGGATTCATTGAATCAAGCTGCATCTTGCATTAGACCTAGTCTTAAGACTCCTAACATATGAATCAAACACTAATTGAAAATGTGAGTAAGATCAAGTTAACTTTGTGCATTCCTTATGTTGGCGCAAAGGAAGCATATTTGAAACCAGTTGCTAAATTCTTAATAAAGTAGAGCGTGGCCTTTGACATAAGTGTTTTCAAACTTGATAACTTGCTTGTTCTAACTTCCTGGTGATACTCGTATCTTTGCAAAGCGTCTTGCTAAAATACATATAAACTAATTAATCAAAATTATGAAATGTCGCAGTAGCATGTCAGATACATATCCCGCACAACATTCCACACTTGAAGAAGTAGACTTCGATGAGTTTTAAGTCGGATAAAGTGTGTATTTTATGTTTGCAAAAGAAAAGTGTTTATTGATAAACAACTTTCATATTAGCAAAAAGGTTTTACAAATACAAAAGCATAACAACAGAAATAGAATGATAAAAAGGAAAACAAGAAAATGAAACACTGCTATTCCCGCAATCTCCTAGCACTGGACCCCCTCCCCCCCCCACGCCACCCACCCAAAAAAAAAAAATCAAACACCGATTTATAAATCACTCATCAGTAGAGAATTTCAACTGGTTGTTAGCAATGAACCACATGGCAGATGTATGCTCAATAAAATCCTTTTATCTCCTAACTGCTTAGCATTTGTTCTCTTCTCACAACTCGTATTGTTCCTTTCAGTCCATGCAAGCCACATGACTGTCAAACCCACAGTGTTCCAGGCAAGTATAGAAGTCCTTCGGCAGCCACTTCTCAAGAATGTCACATCCCAACCTTCAATAGCTACATCAGCCCTTCCAAAGTCCTAAAGAATCGATGTCAACAGTGACCTAGTAAAATAGACTCCATGAATACGTAATAACAGATGCATTATCCTGATAACAAAGTGTAAGCTAGCTGGGAGACAATGTAATATGAGGCAATCTTCGTTGGAGACAATAGTAGGTGTTAAGTCTCTTGCGAGACACAAGCCAAGAGAATACCTTAATTTTATGAGGAACCGGCTTCCAAATTAAGTTATGGTGGACAAGGGTTATCGTGATCAGATGTGATTATATCATTATGGAAGTGATGAACTTGCAAGAATATAGGTCATTTCCATCTAGGGGCCAATGCCACTTGTCACATACATGAAGAAAAATCCTAATAGAATATAGGAATCAACAGGTTAGTCACTTCAACATGAAGATGGTTGATTAAGGGTCTCTGAAAGTGAGACTTCATACTAAAGAATAACTAAACAATCTGTCTAAGTATTTAACCATGTACATATTGACATGGACTTAAATCAACAGGTTAGTCACTTGAATCAACCCCAACAGACAATACATAACTCAGACCCGATGTAGTGAGGAATTTACCAATTGGTCGCTACAAAGAAAAAAGGATAACTTTTTCTACCTATTCATTGATTCCGCAAATACCGAATTGAATAAACACGTCTCTAACTTGTGATTGAACACACAAAGTTCAAAAAACCAAAACAAACAAAGAGATACTTTCTCTCAAAACACAAATTCTCATTAATCAAATAATCACCCTCCACCTTTAACAAACGATCAATCCTTTATATATATATTAGGCCTAATTAAGTTAACTCTAATAAAGAAATCCTAATCTAACGCAAACTCTAACAATCTTATCTAAGAAATAAGAAATCATAATCTAACACAAACTCTTATTTGCATCAAGACCTCACTGCAATTAAGTCATTGTCCATTTTTCCAACGGCAACTCCAAGCATTATGGGAACTTAACTTCAGACCTTAACAATAGAGGTCAGAAAAATTTTCTCTTTTGAAAAAATTGGCCGTTTGGATCTCTATATTCATCAAGAAACATAATCACTAAAAAAAACAAGACAGAAAATTTGGCTCACCACATTAGAGCTCAAAACTCTTCTAAAAATGAAGATTCATCTAATAGTAAACCTAGAGATAAAGTATAACTCAAGAACAGTACCAGTGATAGGTGTCAGAGTTCTTTTTCCATTTATATGTTGATTTGAATATTCTCATCTCAAACAAAATTTTATTACCTAAATGTTGACAAGTAATTTAATAGCAAGAAAGCATCTAAGGCAAGGCTACCTAAGAGCGTGTACTAGTTGCTCATAAAGTTAACAGGCATAATTACCCCTTGTAAACCAGCTGAAAGGACAAGGTAGTTCATGATTGTTCAAATACACAACCAATACCAAGGTTGGAGTTGCAGACTCGCAGTACATTTCTCCTCTAAATAAATAAAGAGATTTAAACTTGGCCTGTCCCTAACATACACCTACCCCAACGCGGTCGAACCCATTGGCAATTTGGCACATCTCTACCTTGAAACTAGCTTAGCCCCCAAATGTAAGCAATTGATATCTCAATTATAACCAGGAGATGTAGGAAGCACTAGTAAAATAAACAATATATATATATATGTTTTTCCCATTCACTTATTGACATGGGCACAGAACATGCAGTATTTCACCTGAATATGGTAAACAACAAGTTATTCATAGGGAGCGATAAAACTATACCTTGTATATTGAAGCATTTGAAAGTTGGTAGGTGGTTCGCTCATCCAAAAGTGGGGCACGAAAGGAGGATTCATGTATGTTCTGATGCATGGCAACAAATTTATAAGGAAAGTAGCACAACAACGAGCATTTCAAAGCAAACATAATCTATGAACACAAACCGAACCAAACAATAAGCATGACTTCAAAACGGGTAAATACAGTCTCATATTCTTGACCCTAAAAAGCTGAGAGCTGAGATCTATTGACATTGGAATTTATCTTATTGGTTTGTGTTATAGGGAGGAAACATTTTCACTTTTTTTGCAAACTTCTTTAACATTAAATAATTGTCTAAAATAAAAGATACAACATGTTTTTTCCCCAAAATGCATTTCCACTACTTACCAAATTTATGATGATGTTTAGTATCAATGTTAAAGAATATAAGATTTCCTCATGATTCATATTGTGTCTAGATTGCTACCGGTAATCTACAACTGTTGTTACTTGTTAGTATTGAGCATTGTAACTCTACAGCCTCTTTTATGTCAATCATCATTGTTGGTGTCGTTATGAGTCTACTGCATATTTCACCACAACCATAACATGAATACAAGGATCAAATATTCACCAGCTAAAAATTTGAAATCAGCTCAGAGAAATTCAATATTTAGAAATTACAAGACATGGAGGCATTGCTACCAAATATTTTAACCAACTTTGGTAAATCAGTAATGCTTAATGCATAAGCATTTGTGAAGGATTCTTCTCCCATTTTTCTGTTGCTGGCATATAAATTGGAGGTCGGAAAACATTTTTCACATATACAAGTTATGTTTAAGAGAGCATTGATTTACACCAACTGATTTGGGATTGAGGCTTTGTTGTTGTTGTTTCCTTTTCAAGTGAAGCATTTGTAATTTTCTTGCTTACATATCTATTTAAAATGAAAGGATCTTATAGGCTACATTTTTACTAATATTTAAAATATTTAGTTAGTGGCTTCCAAAGACCTGTTAATTCTTGTAGCTTAGTTTATTTCTATCTGGATTATGCGCCTAAAACTAATGTAAGACAACGAAATCAACTGAAACAAGCTCCATGAAATGAGAAAAATGAAATTTGTTGAGAAGCTATTAAAAGTTAAATATGTAAAACAACTTAAGAGTTGAGAAATCAAGCTATGCAAGCAACAAATACAAGTGAACTAAGCAAACGAATGATTCTCAGAAAGTTCATCCATCAAACAGCAGCTACTTTAAACAATAAAAATAAAAATGCAACATCAAAAACATTATAACACATTTCAAGATAATATCAAGGAAAAGTTATCACAAACTATGGGTGCCAGAATCAAAATAAAATCACCCAACAATTCTCTTTTTTTCCAAAAAATTACTTACAATCTTTCCTATAGGGAAAATCCCAAATATGCTAAAACATATGCTTCCACCTCTGTCTCCACTGCATAGGATATTAAAATGCTGGTGTGAAGAATTAGACAGACCTTGACCTGAGTCTTCGCTGTCATCTGTTATCCCGATTTCCCCTTGAACCACTCCGGGCATTCTAGGAACCCTTGGAGCCGATGGAAAGAATCGCAATGTACGGTCTTCATAAGTTAAGATGCCACCTTTTTCATCCTGAACGCAGATTTAACAGAGAGCATTGCATAACAAAAAAAATTGACCAAGAAATTGTGCATAAGATATTCTGTTGCTTTCAGAGAAATACATTGTAGCAAAGCAATCCTGACAAAGCAAAACAATCAAAGAGCAGCAAGAAAAAAAAAAAAAAAAAAAAAAAAAAAGCTGTTGACAGATCAACAGAAAGACATTGATTTTAAATGTAAGGGTTTTGTAGACCAGAAGAGAGAATTCAACTTGTGACACACACAAACAACAAGATGAACTCCTCGCATACCTTTGTCATTCAAATATGATGATATATCATACTTGAATTCAATTTATTGTAAGTATTAATCATGCAAAAGAGAAAGGATGAATATGCATGTTAGTGCATGCATTAAAGCAAAATATCACAATTATAAACCTTGTTTCCTGATAATCTATATCTATTAAAAACGCAGGTTCCCCCACCCGTCCCTAATTTTGTTTCCGTTTTCATGTGTGGTACACGTGTGAATTAAAAGTCGTTCAATTGGACTTATGTTTAACTAATGATGAAAACCTTGAAAAACAGGATGGATATCCTTAAAAATGTCAAAAAGGCAACAGGATGAAGAGTGCTAAAAGAAATAATCCATACAGTACTCATGCACACGCATGCTAACACAAAACCAAATTATTTATAGGAAGTGCAGTTCTATCAAGTGCAAGAGGCCAATATTGGCAGAAAAAAGTGAAACAAATAATGCCAATGCTTACCCCCATTCGTTGACCATCCTCTTCCCAGTTAAGGCACGCCACGGCTGAGTCGTGCGACTTTATGCTTCGTAATAGTTTTCCATTCTGTAGTTTGTCAAAAACTTTACTAAATATTCATATATAGAAAAAGAACTCAACAAAATTTATTATGTGCTGCCAAACAAGTATCATATACATGGTACAGAACAAATTACATGATTCCATTTCCATTTTATATGAATCAAATATTATGCAAAAAAAAAAAAACAAAGAAGCACGTACAGGAGGCATCTGAAAACACAAAAAAAAAAAACGAGGGAACAAAGAAAGCAAGAATATAAATGATGAAACTAATGAGTGCAACGCCTCTATAGTATCTCAATTTCTTTCCTAACCTTTTGTAGTTATAATTTTGCCAGTTCAAGACTTGCAAATATGATATCACCAAATGTGTTCAGCATGCGCATCTAAAATAAATTTCCATAACAACAATCACCCACGAGGCCATAAAACAAGCAATTCAAAAATGTCAGATATTCACACAATAGAGTTTTATGAATAACTGCCCACTTCAACATCATGTAGCAAAATGGTGCCATCTTCAAGCCCAACAGCAATCGCTTTACCATCAGGACGCCAACATAGAGCTGTTATGCATCTCCCTGAAAACGATCAAGCATCTCAGTACATAAAAATATTTACAGCATATAAATTACCGCGATAGTTTCATATCACAAGAAACTCAAAAGTCAAATTGTTGTAAGTCCATTAATAATTGTATCAAACAACAAAGGAAATCCGCTTTTATCTAAAATTTCCAGCATCAACTCAATGCAATTGTTGATAAATTAGATCACTTTTGTTCCAATCACTTGTTGTGCCAAAGTGAAAAATAGAATAAATGAAAGGAAAATTATTGGTTGACATACTATTGACACCTAAATTTGACACCTATTTGTTGCGGTTCATTGAATATTGCATTGAGATGTGTGCACACGTGTTTCAAAGTGTATCGAAAAGGACCACATCACTTAGACCATTTCCAACCACAATACTCTATTTTCCCCTCTATTTTATAGTTCTGTCACATCAAACTCTATTTATTCTCCAACCACAAACTCTATTTCTACTCCAAAACTCAATTTTTTATTTTTTTATTTTTTTGTTATTTATTTGTATTAATTTTAATAAATTATTTAATCAGTATAAAATAAAATAAAAAACACATTCATATTTTTTGAAAAAAGAAACAATTATTGATAATTTTTTAAAAGAAAAAAAATAAAAAAGTAAGAAACTCTATTATAGAGTTGGGTGACTAGTGGAACTCCAAATCAGTTGTTTCAACGCTATTTTAGAGTTTGAACTCTAAAATAGAGTATGGTTGGAGTTGCTCTTAGGTGTCAAAAGTAGGTTACTTTAGCACCTCCTTAAACTAAAACCCTAGAACAACAAACCAGAACATTAAGAGCAACAACAACGGTCATAAAACGCGACGAACCGGGAGAGATGGTCCACAATCTCTGCCAATTGAAACGATGAAGCAAAATTTTCGAATCCTCAGTGACCAAAGCCAACAAGTCCTTCTCCGGATTCCACTCAGCAATCTTGATCTACAAAACACCAAAAATCGAACAAACAACAACAATCAACCCAAAAACAACAAAAACTGAATCGAAAACCAACGAAATCAAGTGCAAACGCTTTGAAATCTCGAATGGATCTCACCTGAGCGGCTATGGGTTTGTCGGACTGGAGCTGAAACGGAATCGTCGATTGAATCTCTTCGTCAAAAGCTTCCATTGTTGAGAGCGATTTGGAATGTTAGGGTTTGGAGAGATTGCGCGGGACGAGAATTCTTAAACCTAAGCGTCGGAAGAAAATGCGAATGACCGTTTTACTCTTAAAGAGAAAGATTTTTGAGTGACGTACTTTTATACGTATGTTATTGATGATTGTCGGATTGGCATCATCGTGTGAAAATGTAGATCTTTATGTATATTGAAGGGGTCTAAGCCAATTATATAGCAAATGTATGTACCAACGTAATACCGCGTTACTTTCTTTGTTCAGTAACTTTGTCTAACGGTAAGAGTTTTTTTACTTTGACTAGCGGTAATAATTAGCAGTTAATGAGAAGGAATGCTATTTTTTTGGACCCTGCTAATGTAATACACAAAATGACATGACAATGCTGGTTGCCCTTTTGATACACATTGAGATGCATGAACACGCACATCGATACAAAAATCAAGGGATGACATTAGTAAGTGTCGTTACTGCGCATCTTTTTCATATGTTACAAATGCATTTTTATCTTTTTTTGACAAATTAAATTCATTTCTTTTGAGTCGAAACAATTCGGTATCTGAAGCCGCTTCAAGTCCCATGCGCCAGTATAGATGAAGGTTCTGATGTTTATATATTGGAGTTCATGTAATCATGTATGATGTCTAAGTAAGTGCGTAACTTTATATTATAATTGATGATTTTGCGCATCATTAATTATTATATCATTCTCCCCAATATGTCGTCGGGGTTACATCATCACCATATCATAAAAATTATTTCTGAATTTAGGGCGAGCAACATAAGTAGCAACTGAAGATGATCACTCTTCCCATTCATCCAAACACAAGAAAAGAAGATTAGTAATAAGCTGGTTTTAGTGCACATTTGAGAGTACATGCATGATTATGATGTTCTTAACGAAAGAATCTTAGCTTCCACGGAAACCAATATATCAACTTAGTTTCCATCTTTATAGCAAATGTTGGACCCGATGCCTTTTAAAACAACTTTAGATAACGAAAGATTATGCTTCAAATTTGAACAAATGACAGGCTTAAGGGCAACTAACAATGGGTAAATGACAAAGCAATTAGAAGAGAATTGGTGAGACATAACTATCTGTTCTAGTATTGGGGTTCTATATTCCTAGTGTTTCTTACGTGTGAGGTTTTTGTTTTGCTTAGATAATTGGTTTTGAACCTTTTGGTTAGCTATAGTTTTCATTTAATTGAGAGAGTACTTGGGTCAAATTATCTACTTTGGCGGAGGTGAACATTATCTTTGGTAAGATTGTTCGATGTCTTCCCCGTAATGGGTTTTGCAATTATTATGGTTATATACTTATTTCACAAAGCATACATAGATGGAACTTTTTTTGTGCATTAGAGATAGAACTTCTTTTTATCTTAGTTACGGATAGAAAAAGACTTCTAAATTAGTTTGTGATTTCTAGTCTTAGCGCCGCATTCTAGCTAGGATGATATACATGTAACATTCTTTATTTAAACATAGAATATATAGATTAGTATAAGAGGACTACCTAAGCCCGCGGAATTTATAATTTCCTAATTTCAACAAGGTCTTTTATATATATATATATATAGATATAGATATCGAACTTATATAATTTGCAGTTTGTAACATTTTGGTCATTAAACTTACGTTTGTAACAATATGATCATTCAACTATGCAACTTGTAACATGCTAGTCGCTAAAATTCACAATTTGTACACGAAAGTCACTTATGTGCTTTTTAGTTAGAGTTTGTGAAGCCAGTGGCATTGCACTCGCCGAAATGCACTAAACTTAATGTGAGAGAATATGCCACCAGGCGTCGCGTGGGAATTCTCTCCAGACCTCCAAATGAAAAGCCACCAAATTAAAAGCACAGTTTATGAGGTTTAGGGATAGTCTGTTATAACTTGTAGAGTTGACTGACCATATTATTAGTTTGTTACACACAAAAGTTCAATTACCAAAGTGTTACAAACTATAAAGTTTGATGACTATGTATGGATGCAATTTGCCCTGACTTTATGAGCCTCAAGACTTTCAAAACATTGTTTGATGATTCAAGTGTTATTTTATAGGCTCGAGGGATATCCATTCATAATCTTCCAACTTTAATAATATCAAATCATCAAATTGGTAATACTAATGGAGCTAAAAGACTTTAAGTTCATAAATTACATAATTTCTTCATTATATAAATTAATAAAATATTATGGTCTTACAATAACTTGATTTATAATATTATATTTTATCAAGATCTAGTAGTATATGGTCTAGTTATTTTATTATTATGTTTATTTTTTTGTCTAAATCACTCGGTATCCGAACTTCACCGACTACTCCGAGCTCGAGCCAGGTCGGTCCACTAAGGGTAAAGCTATCCAACGGTGATTTTTTCGTTCGTGGAGTCTCAAACTCGAGACATCCTTTTAAGCCACTGGAGTGTCGAACCACTCTAACGCATTAGCTATCGGTCATTATTATGTTATTTTATAGCTTGATTAGATTCACAACCTTGAGTTATATTCACATATCATGATTCATATATTTAGGTCTAGTATTTGTTTTTGTTTTTTTTCAACCATGGGTGCCCCTATCCTTTTTCAACATCTCCTTATGGTTTGACTAATTGTTGGGAGTTCGTCAGATGCCTATAAACATAATCTGGGAGAAACCAATATATATATATATATATATATATATATATATATATATATATATATATATATATATTGTTGATTCAAAAAATCGAACTAACGACCTCTGCCTCAGTAAGAGTTAAAGTATTTTTTTTTCTTTATCACTACACCACACCCATTAGGTGTAATATTTTTCAAAAGTAAAGTGCTTTTATAACCTAACACAAATAAGCAACACCGATATACAACTGTTAGTCCCTTGATTTTTTACATCATGATGCGCATTCACACCCCCTGATGTATATCGTAGGGACGACAACAAGTATGTGTCATTTTTGTGTGTCTTTGTTGGGTTATAATCTTTTTTAATGGTTGAGGGTATACGAGCGAGCCACCACCACTGACACTAGATTGATGATGAACTTGACTAGTTCCTCAGAGGTCCTTACTTAGCTGCCCCTTGATGAAGAAATTAGTGGAAGAAGGAAGCGGCAGAGAATTGATCGAACCCCATATTTTTAGTGTGTTGAGCTCAATTCTTATATTAATTTTGTAAATTAACTCATTTTTTTTTACAGTGAATGCGACTTCCATTATCCAAAAAAAATATTACCATTAATTTTTAAAATACAGCTACCTGCTTTAATTTGGCACGTACGTGTTAGACTTGATCGATGAATGGTTAGTGGCCGTGAAGAATGGGCCTATCACCAGTTTGGTGATCAACATCATAGTCTTAGCAACCTTGGCTCGTTTTGTCAAAGACATTATTGTGTGAATTCTATGTGTAGTCAGTTTGGACTGTCATTCTTAACAGGTTACACATGATTTTTCAAACATGCATGCATGCTTGTTGAGTGCAGTTTTTTTTTTTTAAATAAAAAATACTAACTTATTATCTTGACATTTTGATGAAGCCTTCTATCTCGATCTCCAACCTCAAATTACCCCACAAAGTCATGGCCTTCTAAAGTGATTGAGTTGAGGCTACATCAAACAAATTAAAACTTAACACGACATTGAACTTAATATTATCATTAAGTCAATTCTCAACTTGACGAATATAATTTGGACAACTCAGATTCAGGGGTCAATCGAAAACAGTCGCACGTCGGCTATTTAAGATATAGTATATTAATTGGACTATAGTTATATAGGTCGAAGTTAAACACTATATTTTGTAAAGCTTATTCTATATATTAATCCAAACTTTTCAATTAAATAACACATATATCATTCTAACTTTGAACTGAGCCTACTACTATCATACAGTATGAGGGAATATATATATATTGCTCTTAAAAAATAAATCTTCATTAATACTCTATCCATCGTTTAAATTAATTCTTAATTATTCTTTTCTATAATTTGTAATATCAACTATTAATACTTTTGACTTCATCATGAGTCGAACCCACATTATATAGCTCAAACTTGACTTTGACAAGTGATGTCTCATCTATTTCATCATTTAATTTAATATGCTTTAGCTATTTTATTTTCTATATTAATAATAACTAACTTATTTATTATCTAAACAGATCTCATAGGATTAGTCAAACCAAAATAAAAAGAGGATGAAAAATGTTCGAACATAATAAATATCGTAAAATAACAACGATAATCGATCATCTACCATATACTAAAATATTGACCTTATTTACTACCATATGTATGGAACTGATCAATTCGAGGGGACGACCTTATAAGAGTTGGTCTGCCTTTCATCAACTCCATAACTCAAAAGAAATCATGTTTTTTTTTTCTTTTTTTTTTGGATAAGAAAGAAAAAATTATTTCCACTAAGGATTGAACTCATGATCGACCTTTTACTCCCAAACATCATATCAAACCATTGTGCCACCTAACTGGTTATATTTTAGAAGAAATCATGTTTGAAGTTGAACGACTACCTTATTGACTAATAATGTTGGCTTTGGAATCATGGATAGTCCCCACAGAGCTTGCGAAAAACCAATAATAAACGCGATCATCCATACAAATGACCATGAACGTACACACAACAAAACTCTCATGCTCATGGGCGCACAATCTTGTCGTTTTGATTATTTTTACACCAAACGTACGTACGTACCTCCAAAACTCATGTATCATCTCTCATGAAGAATATATATATATATATAATCGTCATCAACATGACAACATCATCATCACCACCAAAAAAAGGCAAATTAAAATTAGCTAAGAATTGGAGAGACAATCGAAAAGTGAAAAACAACCAATAATTCACAGCTTCAATGACAAGTCTAGCTGGTTATTGAACTCTTGATGATCCTTATTGTTCACTTTTTCTTGCCTATAACTCCATGTAGACCCCCCAATATCACCTCCTTCAATACTCAAACCATAACTCATCATTATTGGCGTGCCTCGCGGCGCATGCCCCCCGAATCGGACGAAAGGCGCGTGGTGCAGCGCATGCACATGCGAATTGGCGGAGCTATCTCCGAGGGAGGGCTGCGACCGGTGGTGGTGGTGTTGGGTGGAGGAGGAGCCCCCGTGTGGACGTACAATCATGTCTCGATTTCTCTTAGCTAGGCTTCTCTCAAGCTTGTGAGCGTTTTGATGGCCACCTAGAGCTTGTGAGCTATGGAACTTTCTTTGGCAATAGTTGCATGAAAAAACCCGATTTTGATCCGTCGACGCGCATAGAGAAGTCGATGATGAAGAGGGCGATCGCTCGAGGACCAGGTCAAGGTTTAGGTCGTGGCTCGACAAGCTTAAATCAAGGGAGCCATCTTGTTGGAAATCCATGAAAGAAGTTGAGAATACAAAAAGAAAAAAAAAAAGAAAAAAAGTATTGATGATGAAAATTGTTATAGCAAGAATGGATGGATGCTCAAATCAACAAAAATTGAGATATATGGATGGAGAGGACATGTTGAAGTTGTACTTGTATACTATCTAAAAGCTCAAGAATAAGAATAAGAGTGGTCAAAGAGAGCAAGTGTGGGAGATAAAGGGTTTATAGGGTGTATATATAAAGTGATCAATTTAAAGCTAGAGATACAATATCGATCACAATCAATGAACATACAAGACAAGTAAATTAAGTAAGAGAAGTGAAAAAAAAAATGTTCAACCAAAGAAGAAATTAAGAAAGAAAATTTGGGGGAGAGTGTCACATTTGAAGAGGCACCAATCGATCGCCTGTCCTGCAAATAGAGTCATTGAGAGAGATAGAGAGAGAAAGTTAGAGAGAGAGAGAGAGTGAAAGACAAAATACCTGCAAAAATCAGTAAGGAATCCAAGCGGTGTCTCCTTTATTAATGGCAACATTTGATTTCAAGTTCCTTGTCGGTCCCTTGGAAATAATAATTCTTTTTATAAAACCAAGGCTATTTACGTATTTTCACACATCCACAACAACACGCACACATAACGTTACACTACACGCAAGTACGTATTGACGTACGTACGTATCTGGAAAGCAGCAGACGACACGTGTCCATGGGGTCCAATCGTGCGGTCTTCGTGGAGTCTTAGGTATTTGGTTGACTGAAATGTGGGGAGTGCATCGGAAATGATGATCTCGTGAGGACACCGTGTTGTAGCTCTATGGGTTCTATGTATCTGTATTGGCATGTGTTTGTATCTTTGTTTATGTGGTCTATCCGTAGCTAACAGTAGGAGCAGTGGAGGTTAGTGTCTCCCATGTGGGTTATCACTATAGATCTAGTAAAATTAACGCTAATTGGAGGGATCGTGGCTTAATATATTGGTTTAGAAAATTATTTTGAAGTCAACACTGGTAAACACTGTATTTTTTATGTATTGGAAAATGATTGGGATACCCACTTTGAGCATGAGTTTGGGCACCTAACCACTCAGTGCAATGCGATATACCTCGAAATATGTGCACGCATACTTGGCGCGTGTCCCAAAGTGTTCGTGCAACACTGAGTGGGTACGTGCTCAAACTAAATACCCTGTGGATATGTATATATAACAGCTTCCTTATGCATTTATGTGTTCAGTATGCCTTGAATAGTTGAATCTCCTAATTGACTTTAACCTTTTGGGAAGATTTTTTTTAGCCCACTTTTTGGGAAAGATTTTTGATAAAAGGATAGTTGCTACTACGTAATGGAGAAATGCTCTTTGCGCCGTGGCTAGGATGGGATTTGATTACGTTGGGAGTGTGATGTTAGTAATATCTACTAAAGATAAAGTGTCTTATGTACAAAAGACTAAAAGTACCGGGAGGGCAAAAATGTGTAAGTACATCATATAACGATCATACATGTAACGCTTTGCTAGCGGTACACATTACCAACGTCACACTTCCAACTGTATCAAATACTCTCCCAATGGCTAGGTAGTTTTTTTTTTTTTTTTTTTTTTTTTTTTTACTACACTGATTAATAACAATTCTACAAAGACAACTTGACAACTCTAGGTATGGGGTTTTACTAAAGGCCTCAGTAGGTAGTTCTTTTCATTTTTATTTACATGATTTTACACATAATAACACACTACACACGTGTTTCAATTTAGCTAAGAGCATCCATAATCGTTACAATCAAAATGGGTGCAGTGGAATGTCACATCACCAATCAATTTAACTTTCATTTATTACACTTCGCGAACCTACCTCACCATCACATTAAAAAAAACTTGAAAAAAAAATTAATAGAAAATTATTTTTTTTGGGTCCCACGTGTGGGGTAGGGGTCACCCATTATACTTAAGGCTGACAATTTGGGTCATGAAATGTTTAAAACGACATGACATGACACGTAATAAACATGTCATGAGTTTGACATAAGTGGGTCTGGGGCATAAACATGTTAACCTGTTTATACACGGTTAATAAATGAGTCATTAACATATTAACCTGTATGACTCATATATGACTCGCTTAATTATATACATATATAAATTATAATATATATAATTTATCACTCATATAAATATAATTTTTTTTTACTTATGTTAACTCTTTTTAAAACCCTAACACAATAACACTTCCACCGCAGCCACTGTAACTATCTCTCTCATTTTCTCAACTCGATGATGATGAGGAAGAGCAACAACAAGAGCTTCATTGTAACT
Source organism: Stephania cephalantha (assembly GCA_039657325.1). Classification (NCBI taxonomy): domain Eukaryota; kingdom Viridiplantae; phylum Streptophyta; class Magnoliopsida; order Ranunculales; family Menispermaceae; genus Stephania; species Stephania cephalantha. Next base: position 2,417,914 of record CM077576.1, on the reverse strand, counting down.
TCTCAAACCCAACAAGGAAGAAGGAGATTACCTCGGCCTCAACCTCAGATAACAATCTCTCTCTCTAGATCGGTAGATCTCGACACCCCTCCTCTGTTCGACTATTCCTCAGTTCAGCAGTCCCCCACCCATATCTGCCTTCGGCCCTCCACCCATCTCGGCCGTTGGTCCCCCACCCATCTTTCCCCTCGATCCCCCACCAGTCTCGACCTCCAGTCCTACACCCATCCGACCCGGTCCCCCAGGTTATTTATTATGTGATTTAGGAATTTGATGAAATGTCATCCAACTAATCTGGATGCAATTCACAAAAGTGTCATATTGGAGCTTTACTTAGATGAACCAAAGATGCCAAGACATGTGAAGTTGGATATTCTTGACTCTTGGAAGTCAAATCAATTTCGTTATCCTAATTTAGCTTCAATGGCTCGAGATATATTGAGCATCCTGGTGTCTACTTGTTGCTTCAAAAGCTTCTTTTAGTGTCGGGGGACGTGTAATTGACCAATATCGATATTCTCTTAAGCCCGAGAATGCAGAAGCAATTATTTGCTTGCGAGATTGGATATGTGAAGGATTAGAAGGTCATATTACTTTTGACAGTTTTACTGTTATTTATCATTAGTATCTTAAGCTATATAATTATTAATAAACTCCATTATTTTATTTGTTGTAGGGCAAGATGGCAAGCAAGATTTGGAGAGTATTACAGAAGATGTACTTAACTTGAGTGTGAGTGATGATCCACGGTCAACCACTTGCTCGAACTCTATTGGAAACTAGAGAACTCAAAGCCTTTTTTGCCCATTAAACTTGAATCTATCTCTTATTTCTATGTTAACTTCATATAACCTTGTGGTTGGGTTATTAAACTTGAACTTAACTATTGAGAACTTGTATTTTTGCTTGTTAAACTTGGATTTTGCCAATTTCTATGTGATAACATTGATATAACTTGGTAGGTGAGTTTATATTTTATGTGTTTGTATTGATTTTGGAGTGAGATATCATTAATCTAGTAGCATGTTCAACAGGTCGATAAACAAGTACATAAACGAGTCGAGTTAAACATGTTAAACATGACTCGTTTAATAAACATGTTAAACGTGTCGCATACAGGTTACCTGTTTATTAAATGTTTCGTGTATCGTGTTTGCAAATAGTGACTCGTTTAATAAACGTGTCGTGTCTGTGTTTAGGATAATAGAATCGTGACTCGTTTACGACACGACACGTTTACGACTCGCTAACACGAATTGCCAGCCCTAATTATTCCGCTTAATGTGCCATTGAGCGGCAATACGCACGTGCATGGGTGTGCAGTGCCCGTGTAGTGTGTGGGCATTACGTACACACCATTGCAGATGCCCTAATGAGTGAGTGAGTGAGTTCTAAAACATCCGTGATAAATTCTTTTTCTTATTATTATTATCAAGATGATATCTAAGACATTACCTCGACTAATCTCAAACTCGAAGAACATATGACCACAAAAAGTCGGTGCCTCTGAACAAATTACAAATAGTTATTTTTTACATGAGTAATTGTAGTTCAATTTATAGATTGTAATTAAGCTACTAACTTTTCAGCTTTGAGCTAGATTATCGATTAATTTTGTGAGACTAGCTAGGTGCATGGACCAATTGCATTGCATGTATCAACACAATGCAATGAAATGAACAACAAACCCCTCTCAGTCAAACTGATGATTAATTCACATAGTTGCTCAAAACATATTTTAGAGGCACATGGGGATGCTTTCTTTAAGATCTGAAAACAGATGACAACGCTCTACATGGACTCAACCTAGCTATATGCTCCATATATAGCAGGAATTAATAATACATATAAGTATATTATATATAATATCTGCAAAGTTATGGGTTTTGGTATATATATAATTTTCAAACAAACGGTGCAGACACAGATTAATTAAATTATCATATATTGTAGCACATACATGTTTTGCCCCTCACAGACCCTACAGGAACTAAGAGAAACTACTTCACTGTTTCATTTCTTACAAATGGTCTGTCACAAGATTCCCACTACATATAAAGCAAAACACATGATTTACTTGTATTGGATGTTTTCCTTGTACCTTAAACAGAGCAAAGCAGGATCTTATATTTTATCTTTCATTCTATACTTGCTTTGCTGTCTTTCTCTTCTGTTCTCTGCTTTGTCTTTTAATTCCATTCGGTTCACTCAGACTGCTCACTATATGAACATATCACATATGATGCATAATTTAATCATAAAATTAATTATTCTTCAATGATATAATTAATTGAATTCTTTAATGCACAAGACCATACTGGCCCATTTCAAATCAGTGCAAACATGTTAAAGGGACCATGTGTCAATCAATATATACAATAGAAAAAAAGGGAGAGAGAAAGAGCTTAATTCATGTTAATATTAATATATATAGCTAGTATTTTTTTTTTATATCCGTGGGTATTCAGGCGGCCTGACTATTCCCACGGGCCCTGACATAATCAACCTATGCGTATCCTAGTGGCCCGAGCGAAATTACCACACTGGGGAATCGAAACCGAGGTCATGCACTTAACTCACACAACCCCGCTTCGCCCTTACCGTACTTTGTGGCAACCTGACCGGGTTATATAGCTAGTACTCAAGAAGCCCATCTACAATTATTAATAATTGTTTGAGCATATATACATATATAGCTAATTACCATATGTTTAAGCAAACCAAAAAATGTTAAAAAGATGATGAATATATATAAGAAGAATAAGTTAAGCAATGGAAATATATATAGAGAGAAAGAGAGATGTGTACTCACATGGAAAAACCGGGCTAATTAGCTCTCAAGAAATTCTGTTGTATGCGAAGAGGCATTAAATTGAGAGAGATGAGAATATACTAAGTTTTAATTTGGCAATAACTTTGGGATCTCCGAAGCAGAAATTAAAAAGGGTATAATGGGTTGTGAGGGAGTGGTGACATGAAGTTCAAGATGGTTATATATAGTCTAATTTTATAAATATTTATGAGGTTATGGATGGAAGTTGAGAGGGAGTTCAGTAGGTGGCGATATATATGATGTCGGTTTGATTTCATTTTGGCCAATGCTACAATAACACTGTTAAAAGTTAGGCACCTGTTTAAAAATCATGCGATGCACATCAAAATATGTGCTCGTGCATCTTGAAATATGATGCACGGTTTTCAAACAGGCGTGCGTATGAACTACTGTAACTTTATATAACTGTATCGAAAATAATTTTTTTTTTCATTTTTGGTTACACGTGGATAGTGACCCATACTGTTCACTAGTCATCTTCCTACAAACATGTTCATGTATACATAATTTTCTTCTCTATTACTTGATCTCGATCGATCAATATACATGTTTTGTATTTGATATTGTCCATGCATGCTTTTATTGTTTGTTTGATTTTTGTTTTGTTGTGTCTTGGTTTCTATGGTTGTAAAATAGTGTACATGTTGTGCAAAGGATATGACGACGTACGAGTCAGCATGTTAAGTGGATGAGGTCACTGTGTGGCTTGCCTTTCGAATTACCTTGAACTTGTATATCATCTTTGGATGCATGCATGGAATATAATCTTTTAGCTAGTACACTAGCTAGCTATTATAACCACACAAATGATATATAAAAGAAATGATGAGTAGCTTTCTAGTTGTAAATGAGTGTTCAAATAATCTTGCAATAATTTGTATAGTGCACCAACTGTATATATATATATATATATATAGCAAAGTAAAATTGATTATAGCGCATGTTAATTCATGAGTAGAGCTATATGTACCCCTATATATCCCAAACAAATATATTGGATATGCCTAGAACAAATTAATTAGATAAAACACGTAGTTTGAGCACACCAAGGGAAAAGGCTTATTATGTACATATATAGCCCTTTAAAAACGATATTAATTTTAAGAACTTAATTGCCATAGCAAAACTCATTGTACGCTTTACGAAAAAGAGATTTTGTCATCCGTTCCTAATAACTAACATCGGTTGAAATTCGTGGGACTTTTTAATTTGTTCTAATAATGTTTATCGCATTAGTAAATTAAGAAATTAATTTTTTTGTTTTCAATTATAATTAATAATATATAAGTCTAGTCTAAAATGTCTTTTAATGAAAGTCTAGTCTAAAATGTCTATCACATTTGCTTAAAAAAATGTCTATCACATTAAGATTAATTAATTGTGTTTTTCCTACAATTTCCATCATTATAAAGTAATTTATGGAAGGCAGTTGCCCAAGTCATGGTGTGGATTTTATTTTTATTTTTATTTTTTTGTGAACCAATCATTTATTAATTAATTCTTGTATAAATATATATACCAAATTATGACATATATATCGTGTGACAAAATGAATTATAAGTAGTAAGATCTATTTTAAGGTGCAAGTAAAACATATATAATATTCGACAAATAAAGTCATATTTATAGGGCCTGTCTTGGCAATTTGGGCCCTTGATCGAAGCGGCGCCCTTCAATAAAATTACTTTATTTTTCACATCATAACGTCATTATACTTTAAAATTTATTACAAGACCTTTTCCCTCTTTCTTTCTCTTGACTTGAGTTTGTCGGTGAAAAATGTAGGAATCTTCTAATCACAAGTGGAATTAAAAAAGAGTTAGAGGAATGAGGGAGTACGTGAGGGGTGAGTAGCGAAGAAATTAAGGGAAGTCAAAAATGACCAGCACATAAATTCACAATCTAGTTCTAATTAAGTCCCAAGTAATATATACTTACACCACTCCAGCTGTAACAAGCCCTCTGATGCCAAGCTTAACCCTCTACAACGGTGTCGTTGGTGAGACTCCGGCGAGCACTCTTCGACCTATTTCCTACATCGACCCGCTCCAAATTCTTACGTCCATTATTGTAAGAATCGAGTAACGGAGTACGGGGAAATGAGCAGGGGAGTTGTTGCAGCTGGGTCTTCTACTTTTGCAACTGGGTCTTCAACTGAATCCAAGGGGCCAAGAAGGAGCACTAGGATCCGTTTTGTACCCAACAAGCTAGCTGATTAGTTAGCCTAAGCTCTTACTTAAGTAATTAGCTAGAGTACTTAATGTAATAAGAAGAGACAAGTGTCAACAGAGGATTTGTGGATTGTAAATATGCACTGACAATACGGTTACAACGACTGTGTAATCGATTATTACAAATAGGCAAAGATGACAATACGAAAGGGGTGGAAAAGACAATACAATTCTTCCCTAATTTCTTCTCTCACACTCTATCTCTCTTTCTTCTTTGCTTTTCCTCTGAATCATTTCTCTGTCTTTATTTGCTTTAACACTCAACCTGACGAGACATCCCATCATTTGGTGCTTTCGTTGCGCTCGATGACTGAAGAAAGCGTGCAGACCCGTTCGCGTGCCACAGAGGAGTCTATTACTCGTCTACAAGAACGAGTAGCTTCACTGGACGCTGTGCCAGAGAAGCTTGACAAGCTCATTGATACAGTCCGAGAACATGTGGAGAACATTCAGTCTTCCCTCACGACGTTGAATCTCCGTGTCACGGGAATGGAGAAGCAACCAGAGAGGCCGTCTCCGCCTAGATCTGCCTTGCTACCCACCCCGAATCTCCACATTTGGGTGCTCCCTCTACCTTTCAGCCTCTGCTCACATCTCCAGCCCCAGATCCATCGACGCTTGCTCATTCCTTCACCCCATCCGGTCGGTCCCCCATCAATGTTGCGTCTGCCGAAATTGGAGATTCCAATTTTTACAGGTGATGACCCTCTTGATTGGCTCTTTCAAATTGAACGTTTCTTTACATATCACAACACTCCAGTTGAGCATCGCTTGACCATCGCCTCCTTCTACATAAGTGGCACGACCTTGCAATGGTTTCATTCGGTTTATTCCACTAACCAGATTCGTTATTGGGAGGAGCTTGTGCGTGCTATGGAAACTCGTTTTGGTCCCTCTTCTTACCAAAACCATGAAGTCGCACTCTTCAAATTGCAACAAACTGGCGCTCTTGATGACTATCTGAAAGACTTTGCCGTGTTTTAGACACGTTGCAAGGGTCTCTCACCCGAGAATCAATTGAATTGTTTCTTATCCGGCCTTCACATTGATTTGAAGAGGGAGTTGTTTTTACGACGACCATCGACTCTCCAAGATGCGATGGGCATGTCCAAGATGGTCAATGATAAACTTATAGAGCCAAAGTCGTATGCTCAAGCCATTAAACAGGCTAAACCTTCTTTTACTGCATCGGTCTCATCGGCTGCCGTAACTACTACACAAGTTAAGTCCACTTCCGCAGGGACGTCACGGCCGATGTTGCCAATTCGCCGTTTGTCTCATGCGGAGATGGCTGCTCGTAGAGAGAAGGGGTTATGCTATAACTGTGATGAAAAATTTGTTTCAGGGCATAAATGTGGAGCAAAACAGTTTTTGTGTTTATTGGCTTCGGATGAGTTGTCTCCACCACGGTGGTGTTGTGGATGCGCAAAGCAAGTTTCGGTCGAGCCACCACCTCCGTAACCGCCCGAGAAGCTCGGTTATTTCCTTGCATGCCCTAGCCTGGCCATGTCAAGCCCATGACATTACGTCTCCCGAGCCACATTTTAGGCAAACCCATCACTATTTTGGTAGATAGAGGTCCACCCATACTTTCATTCAAACACGGGCTGCTAAATTTTTGGGCCTACCAATTCAGCCTACTACAGATCTCGAGGTTACGGTGGGCGATGGTAATACTTTGGGGTGTCCAGGCATTTGCAAACAAGTCTCCGTGGATTTGGGCCCGTGTATAGCGGTTTTGGACCTGTATGTTCTTCCTTTGTATGGGGCTGATGTTGTGTTTGGGGTCCAGTGGTTAAAATCATTAGGGCCTACCACATTTGATTATAATGAGCTCCACATGGACTTTCAATCCGATACTAGGCCTCATCCGTCTCAACGGCATCAAGACCCTTACTTATACTAGCTGTCCTTCCATCAAGTTCGTCGTCTTCACAATACAGAAAGCGTGGCGTCTTTGTTCCACCTCTTTTTCGATCCCACCTTGTCCGCACCACCGCATGTGACGCCTGAAGATGACGATCGGTTGGCTCCGGAATTACGTGCCTTATTGTTGCGATTTCCTGAAGTCTTTGCCAAAGCTACTGCGCTGCCCCTATTCGATCTACTGACCATGCTATCCCTCTGTTGCCCGGCTCGGCTCCGGTGAATGTCCGCCCCTATCGCTATCCACACTTTCAAAAGGGCGAGATTGAACGTCTGGTTAAAGAAATGCTTGAAGATGGAGTAATCCGGCCTAGCACAAGCCCTTTTTCTTCTCTCGGTTCTCCATGTCAAAAAGAAGGATGGTTCTTGGCGTTTATGTGTGCATTACAGGGCTTTGAATGCTATGACAGTTAAAGATCGCTTCCCTACTTCCAACGGTTGATGAATTATTTGGGGCTCGTGTATTTTCCAAGCTCGATTTACGATCCGGCTATCACCAATCGCGCTTGATCGAGGATGCAATATGTGTACCACGTGGACATTGGCCATCGGGGTACATAGATATCAAAAGGCGCTATATGTGTACCCTCCTCTTCGCAATGCAACAGGGACGCAGAGAATATATTATGTGCGTCCCTGTTGCGGAAAAAGAATGGTACTAGTGTGTAAGGTAGTAGGGTAGGTCACGGGTGTGTTGTAGGGGTGGGTCGGGTATTTAAGAGAGGAGGGCGAGAGGGCGGTTGAAGGAGAAAGTGTGGCTGGTTTTAGCGAGAGAGAGAGAGGAGGCGACGGGTCGTGGGGTTGTCGACCAAGCGGTGGAGAAGGAGGAGAGGGAGTTGACGGAGCGGCGAGCAAAAAGCTGCGCAGCAGTGAGAGGAGTTGACTGAGCTATGCAGCAGGTGTGTCTGGGCAAGCGATGGGTGATCGGGAGGAGCGAAATGCGGCAGGGAGCGCATGAGTCATGTGCAGGGAGCATGAAGCAGCAGCAATGGGCACCAGACGTCCCAACGGAGGAGAAGGAGGAGGAGGTTAGTTTAGTTTCATTTAGTAGTTTAGTTAATCGTTTTTTGGTAGTTTGTTTAGTTAGTTAAGTTAGTTTAGTTTAGTTTAGTTAGTTTGTTTAGTTTAGGTATTTAGGTTAGTTAAGGTTAGTTAGTTTAGTTTGGTTAGTTTAGTTTAGTTAGTATGTTTAGTTAGTTAAGTCAATTAAGTTAGTTTATTTTTGGTCTTTAGGTTAGTTAGTTTAGTTAATGTAGTTTGTTTAGTTAATTAAGACCGTTAAGTTAGTTTAGTTTATGTATTTATGTTATTTTAGGTTAGTTAATTCAGTTGAGGCAGTTTGGTTAGTTTAGTTTAGGTAGTTGAGGTATTTAGGTTAGTTTAAATTAGTTAGTTTAGTTAAGGTAGTTTGTTTACTTATCACAATGTTGCAAGAGATGTTTGCAAAATTTGTTTATGTTAGTATAGTTTAGGTTGTTAATTTAGTTAGTTTAGTTTAGTTGACCCTTACGATTTTGTTAAACTATGATGGTAATTTGTGTCATTGTTCTCATGTGTCCAATCAAAATCCACAAAAGTAAGACACAATTTATTGATGTTGAAATATTTTAGTCCATTTAAATAAAGTAACGAGAAAATTTGTTTATTGCATGGTTATTAAATCGAAGACAAAAAGATGAGGAAAATAGTAAGTTTTTGTGCCTTTAATATTTTCATCATTATATATTTGGATTTGTTAAAATTTGCATGATATGTAGTGACATATGTATTGTGTTTTTGAAAATGGTGGTATGTCTGCTTACAACATTCAGTAACTCAAACTCAAATGAATGAATATGCTCTGTAGTTGCGTTATTAATGCGATCTTCTACATCAGAAAGTTCTATTTGTGTTAAAAATGATGACCGGAAGAGTAAAATTTCTGGCTTAAATTAGTAAATGAAAATCGTGCTCCTTACAAACTAGTTCAGTAGGATATGTAGTGAACACAGTAAGTTTACAAATTTAATATTTTCATCATTACATATTTGGATTTGTTATAATTTGCATGATATGTAGCGACATAGGTGTTGTGGTTTTTCAAAATGGTTGATATGATTATTTAATGGTATGTCTTCTAAAAACATTCAGTAACTAAAACTCAAATGAATGAGTATGCTATGTAGTTGCGCTATTAATGCGATCTTCTTCATCAGAAAGTTCCATTTGTGTTTAAAGTGCTGACTGGAAGAATAAAATTCCGGGCTTAAATTTGTAAACGAAAATCGTGCTCCTTATGAACTAGTTCAGTATGTTTGATCGTTCGACATGTAAGTATGACTTAGTACGTGATTGGGAGTGCGAAGAAATGAGTATGCTCTGTAGTTGCGCTGTTATGGCGATCTTCTACATCAGAAAGTTTGCTTGCGCTTTAATTCCATTATTAACCAACTATTGCACTTAATAAATTTGTGCATTTATGTGTATTCCTTTTACATCAATATTCAATAACTTATGTAGGTCATGGAACATAGGAACATCCCTTTTCTATTCTATGCGTACGGTGAAATTGTTAATGGGTTAAATGGCATTGCGTACAACGCACCCCCATCAGTAGTGTTGATGGTTAAGTTTGGGACGAGTTGCCGTCAATTGAAGCATGACGTGTGTAACGAGTTCAATATCTCATCGTCGGAGACTCTAGTTGAGATGACATATCGCCACGTGATAATCCTCCCCGGAGGTTCGCATTATTACGTCCCTGTATTGCCGCACAATACGATACACTTAATGTAGGAGACGGTGACCAATTTACCAATAACTGCAACGGTAGATATCTATGTGACATTTGAGTCAATCGACTCAATTCAAAATTGTACGGTTCATTCCCAAGCTCGTGATGAACATGTCGGCACGCCAGACGCAACATTAATGATGGAAAGGCTGCATATGCAATCCCCACAAGGTGAGGTCGTTCAAGATGGATTTGTTAGTCCATTATATGAAGATATTAATGCCTGTAATGACGATGACGTTAACGAGGACGCCAATAATGAAACTGATGAGGACATACGTCCCAACGAAGATGCTCCAGCATAGTCGTCGATTGGGATAACATCAATGTTTGCACGGATGATCCAAGATATGAACCTCCGGGTGCGGAAAATGTGGAAGATGATGAGCAATTTGCTATCGATGAAAAGATTTTGTTGGAGGAAGCAAGTGATGATGAAGTTCACCAACCAATACCGGTATATCACGAAATCTATTGGGAGGTGGCTAATTCCATGCGACCCAACATTCTAATCAGCGAACTGGGGGGGACATGTCTAATTTCGATTTGGAGATAGGGATGTACTTTGACAATAAAAAAGACTTACAACATGCCGTTAAAGTTTGGCATGTTAATAAACATTGTCAATTCCATGTGATGGAATCGACTACAACTACGTGGGCGATTAAGTGCAGAAGTGCTCAACACGGGTGTATGTGGCGTCTTCGTGCTTGTTTGCGAAAGAAAACACAATTATGGGATATAACACAGTTAGACGTACCGCACAGGTATATTAATCCCGACGTAGAACGCGGTCATGCCAACTCGACGCCCACATGATTGCGCGAGAGATCCAAAGCGTCGTCAAGAGCGATCAAGCAATCACTATCAAAGCATTAGTACAAATAATTAAAGGAAAATATGGCCACGAAGTCAACTACAAGCGAATATGGGATGCCAAAAGGAAGGCAATTGCATGTGCATTTGGAGATTGAGATGAGTCATACACTTTTATTACCAAGATGGTTGGCGGTTGTGAGGAGTAAGGGTCCGTGGACAAGAATCGAGTGGTCAAATAGACAATGGGCTGCTGATGAGATAAGAACTGCGTCTCCTCAATTTCATCGTATGTTTTTTGCATTTGAAGCATCAATACATGCTTTCAAGTTTTGACGGCCTCTGCTTCAGATTGACTCGACATTCTTATATGGCAAATACAGTGGGAAGCTAATGATTGCGATCTCTGTTGATGGTAATGGACACATCTTACCGGTTGCATTTGCCGTTGCATAAACCGAATCAACTGATTCGTGGGGGTGGTTTTTGAGGATGTTGCGCAAACACGTGACAGATAGAGAAGGAGTTTGCGTTATTTCTTATCGTCACCCTGGCATTTTGGAGGCGGTCAACACCCCAAGCAACGGTTTTTGTCCCCCACATGGGTACCACCGTTATTGCTTGCGACACTTGCTTAGTAATTTCTGCACCCAGTTAAAAAATGACCCCTTAAAAATACTCTTTGGTCGAGCAGCTGTTCAACATCAAGAACGAAAATTTAATGCGTGCATGGAGCGTTTTGCATACTTATCATCACGAACACCTCAATGTCTGCAATATGTCGATGTCATCCCCAAAGAACTATGGGCTCAATCGCACGACAGAGACATGCGGTACGGATGGATGCACTCTAACGGTGTTGGTATGTACGAAAGGCAATTTATGTTTTCCACTCAAATACACACAGTTATCGTCGAACCAATATTACTTACACGAATGTTATCGTCAATTGCAGAGTGTTTTAACGGTGTATTGAAGGGGGCTCGATTCTTGCCAATAACAGCGATGACTCAGATGATATACTACAGATTGGTGACATACCACGAGCAACGCAACCAGGAAATCAATGATGTAATCTCAAACGGACAATCGTATACGAAATATGTCATGGATAAACTCGCGGAAAATGAAAAATCCGCAAGGAGGCATCAAGTCACTTTGATCAATCGCGACATTGGTGAGTTCGAAGTGCAGACTGGAAGACATGGAGATAGCATGCATAAAGGCAACAACACCCAAGTCGTCATCCTAAAGGACCGTGTGTGCAGTTGTAATAAATGGCAGTCGTTTGGTTTCCCTTGCTCACACGTGTTAGCTGCATGTGCTTTTATTCGAGTGAGCTACGCACAGTTCATCGAGCCATACTATAGGATGGATGTGTACGCACAATGTTACTCCTACAATTTCAAGGCCATCCCAGATGAGAAGTATTGGCCGACTTTTGGGACGAAGATCATACCCGACCCAAGGTGCAGACGTGGGCGAGGGAGACCAAAGGGATCGCGAAGACATAATGAGATGGATCTTCCTAATGTCCAAAGGCCTTTGCGATGTGGCATATGTCATCAAGAAGGACATAGAAGAACAACATGTCCAAATAAAGACCGTGAACGAGTCCCAACTAGGAAGAACCGGTGTGGTATTTGTCGTTTAGAGAGACATAACAAAAAAATTGTCCAAGCATACCTCAACCTTCCAATGAAAACCTTTAGTCAATTTTGTATATTGTTTGTCATAACTTAAGTTCGTAGCTATGTTTATTTTGAGCATTTACGCATTTGTTTTTGTGTGAACATATATGAAAGAGTTATCGTTTGGTTTTGAACAACACTCTAATTCTTTTTATATCATTCATTTGTAGTTGTACAACAATGGATCCAGTCCTTCGATCCTTCACTTTTGGAACTCCAATCTACACACAGATCATCGCGAACCTGGAGGGAGAGGTAAACTTTTAACATGTATACGTCAATGTTACAACATAAACGTATCAAAAATATAGATTAATACATTATCAATTATAAGGTGTACGAAACAATGCGCGTACGTCGAAGACGTGGGGTTGTTGATCGAACGGTGCGATATCATTCGAGGATGATCCCATATCTTCGTTCAGTGGGTTCTATGGGATTTCCGCGTATCATTTTTCAGCCTTGATTGGACTTTGATTATCTTTGCATTCGTAGAGAGATGACGCCCTGAGACGCATACATTTCACATGCATTGTGGGGAGTGCACAATTACACTCCAGGACGTGCAGGTACAGCTCGGCTTACCTATCGAAGGTATGCCTATTAAGGGAACGTCAAATACAGACTATGCTTGATGTGTGCGAGAGGCTACTTGGTCGAACTCTGTTGGAGATGACGTTATTGGTTGTAAACTAAAAGTCGAATGGCTTGAACGTAACGTACCACTATAGATGATGATAGCGATGAGGAGTCGGTGCAACGTTATGTTCGATCATACATACTACAACTTATCGTGGTTGTCTTTTCGCCGACAAGTCCAATTGATTCGTACATTTGATGTTCATACCATTCTTTGGAGGATTTCCAAGTATTTGGACAATATAGTTGGGGAGTGCATGTTTGGCTTATTTGTACAGGGAGTTGTGTCGCGGATCTCGCGAGGGCACATGAGGTTGCAAGCGAGTCAATTCTAGTACAAGCGTGGGCATGGGACATATTTCCATTCATAGCACCGCGCGCTTTGGTGTTTCTAGAGTTCAACCGCGAACAGTGGATGGAGAACATTGCTTATGGACGTTCCACTGGGACACAGGTAATACAAATATTTTTTTCTTAATTTGCTAAAATATCTAGTCCAATTTCATTTTTCTTTACTTATTGTTTTATACACGAGATGGCTCGATGCATTTTCGGTAACACAAAGTGCGACGCACGTCGTATCGGCTTACCGTGATGCACTCGACTCGCAAAGGCATGAGGATGATGTGGTATGGCAACCATATGCTTTGAAGTCATGGGGCCTCTTCCCGACATTGTACTAACGGTCACGGTAGTTGGCTTTCGACGTGTCCCCTTATTTGTTTCCACATAGTCGAGTGACATCGACCAGAAAAGGTTAAGGGTTATGAGACAATTCGGAATGGTACAAGTGGTGCCACCTAATTGTGCTTACGACACCCAACTGCACCGCCTCGAATTGCGTGGACGTCATCAAGAAAATTGGGTGACTTTTCACGCAAGCTATATACACATGTGGGAAAATCGTGGCGACACCATTGCCACAGCGGCACGTAATGAAGGGCACGATCATCAAGAGTACATGACGTGGTATCGCTCGGTCACTAGGAGATTCATTGGACACGACGGGGCTTTACGTGACTACTCGGTAAACTTCTAACTCTTACTTTTTCTCTAACAACTAATATCTTATATTGCGTGCTTTGAACTCATTTTTATATATCAGTGTAACTTGGTGCATCGACTGAGGCGAGTGTTTATTAAGGATGGGTACGAGCAAGGTCTTGCTGCGCTTGATGAAGGGATTAAAATTTTAGACGAATATGAAAGGCAAAGGTCTACTCTTTCGCATGACGGAATTGACGTCGAACAAGACATAAATGAGGATAATGAACGGGAATATGAAGAAGACGATCATGGCGAAGCAAACAGAGAGGTGAGAAGAAGACGAACACGACCGAGATCGTGCGAGAACGCACCAGACGTCCTCGTCCACCACGTCCATCTACTCGGACTAACATTGCTTTGCAGAGAGTAGCGAGACGTTCTCCTCCAAAGACGTTCATCTCGTCCGAGAGCAAGTAGAACAGAGACTGTTGGCGAGAGTAGCCAACGATCATCCCCACCAACGCATTCTTCACATGGGTACATTCTTGCATCATCCACAATGCAACCAGAACCTCAAATGTTTGTACCCGGCCGCCGATCGTGAATCTTCCTCCTTACCATTTTGATCCTTACGCACCCGGCCGTCGTCTTCATATGTCGACCATGGAATGCCTAGACATCAAGTGTATCCGTCATCGCCTCAATACATGTCGAGTCCATATACTCCACCATGTTATAATTACAATATGCCATATAGTGGAGATGACTCATTCATGAACTTGTTGACCATGCTGCAGCCTCATGTTCCTTTCCCCCAACCGCATACAGGAAGCCATTATTATGGGATGGTTCAACCTCCTATTTTTGGGAGCATCAAGAGAGAGGTGAGTCGAGTGAAACACCGAGGAAGAACATCAATCTACTCGACGCCATTCAATGCAAGATCAACAACCTCAACAACTTCAACCGAATGTACAAACACATCGTCCAACTAGACATAAAGTACGTCCGGTTTGCATCACCGAGCAACAACGTCAACGTAACCGTCGTAATAGACCTGCATGATGAGTTTTCTTGATGTCATGGTGATTTGTTTCATCTTATATTTTGGGTGAACGAAGTTGATGTATACAATCTTTTCATGGAATAAACTTATTTCTCATGTTTTCCATATTATTATATTGCGGTATCTGTGATTACTCTTGAATATTCCATAAAAGAAACTCATCACTGTGAAAGATATATATATATATCTCGAAAAATTAGAAGATTCGAACTTATAACCTTAAACAACTTCAATTAATTAAACAACTAGTAGCTAGCTAGGTCCTAACCAATGCATGAAACCAAGGTTTGGTTCATTGACCTCCAAGTTGGTTGGTGCTTTACTTATTTATTTTCGGCAATTTTATGTACTAATTTTAAGAGTCTAGGGTACGGTATCCAAGTTCTTTAAGTGATTGACTTAAAGTTCGGTGCTTAATCAATAAATTTAATCAATCTTATTGATATTATAATCATTTAATTGAAGAAAAATCTCAAGCCGAATCATATGAAAGAATATAAAGAAATGGACTTCAATGTGAGTATGGCTAGGGCAGAGCTTTACCAAGTTAGGTGTTTTTGTAATTTGTTTATACACATTCATTTACTGAGGTTTTTTGGGGTTAAAAGTAATTTCTATTATACGGGATCCTATGGAGTCTTGGCCTATGCAATTTATAATTTTGAATTGATTGCCCCAAGGCCTATATAGAACTATAATATATTGTTAGTTGTTTTATTATACATTTTAGCAGTAACTATTTGGGAGTACTGCAACTACTTGTGTGCAAATGTACTTTCCGTAGCTTGGAAGTGTCAACTTCAGATTTTTGATATTTTGTCACTAATTTATGAGAAATAATTACATAAGTACATTACCTTCCTCCTAAAAGGAGAAAAATAAGTGTGGTTTTCTTTTTTATTCAAAAACTATGCTATGTCGCCTTTCCAAAAGTCGCTATTAGTTGGGTAGATTTTTTCCCTTTGTCGTGGACGGTCCTACGTGGATTGTGTTACACGGATAGCGCCTTTTGAAAATGCGCTATCCGTGTAACACAGTCCACGTATAATGACCGTGTGAACATGAGCCGACCGAATAGCGCCTATGGGTTGCACGGGTTTTACGGGTTGTCCGCCTCGCAATACGTGCGCGATGTTTACATTGTCTTTATCACCTCGAGACACGTGCATGACTTTTGCATGAGTTGCACGAGGTTGAATGGGTCGCCTACCTTGACAGACGTGTCTGCCATTTGCATGAAATCTCCACCTCGGCATACATGGGTCACGTTTGCATGAGTTGTCCACGTCGATATGTGTGCGCATTGTTTACATTGGTTGTCTACCTCGAGATACGCGAGTGGCGCGGGTCCTCCAGCTCCATATGCACGTGGCGGTCATGGGGAAAATATTTTGTATTGATAGCTCATTTTCAAAAGGAGCTATCAGTAGAAAGTATAGTTTTGTATAGATAGCTCCTTTTCAAAAGGAGCTATCTATACAAATTGCCTCGCCAACTCAACGCCACCTCACCGCCACCTCACACCCATGAAACCTAGTCATCTGATATAACGCCTTCTCATAAGGTGTTATCACCTAGATTTGAAAATACAAAGTAAACTACCCTATTTTGTGAAATAAAATGTAAATGTCCCCCACTTTTGGAAAAACACCCAAAAATTGGCCTTTCTAAGCGTAGTGCTTGTGGCGGCGCTATGGCGCCCACACAACACCCATGATGTGGGATCGATTCTTGACCTTGCGCTGTGGCGCCCGCACAGTGCCTATAATTAAATTGAGCTTCTGGACTTGGCGTTGTGGTGGCGCTGTGGCGCTTAGATCAGCAACTTTTCTTTTCTTCTTCATTTCTTCACGTTACCCGCTTGCCGTCTAGTCTCGTTGTCCCTTGAACCTAATACACCCCAAAAATATATTAAATAAGCCTCAAATCATCAATTACTTTACTAAATAATTAACTAAATTATACTTAACACACTAAAAATCATGTTTCGCGTCATTCAATGATCACCTTTGAATAAAGCACAAATGATCCAACTTGAAAGACATTTTAGTGAAGAGGAAATTAAAAGTGCGGTAATAGATTATGATGGAAACAAAGCACCTGGACCAGATGGGTTTACAGTGGAGTTTCTCATTCATGATTGGAACACAATCGAGAATGAATTGACGGAAATCATGGAAGATTTTTTTCATAATGGGAGACATATTTGTTTGATCCAAAAAAAGTCAATTCTTTTAAAGTGTCCGATTTTAGACCCATCAGTTTATTCACAAGCCTTTACAAAATTATAGCTAAAGTGTAAGCAAGTAGACTGAGAAATGTTCTCCATTGCATCATTTCTGAGGCACAATCATCATTTATTCAAGGTAGACAAATTTTGGATGTGGTTTTAGTGGCTAATGAAGCGGTTGAGGATTGCATCAGGAGAAAGAAAAAAGTAATTTTGTTTAAAATTGACTTTGAAAAGGCTTATGACCATATTGAATGGTCTTTTGTGGATTATGTGTTGGAAATGAAGGGTTTTGGAGAAAGATGGCGTAGATGGATTAAGGGATGTTTGAGTTCCTCTAATTTTTCTGTGATGATTAATTGAAAGCCAAAAAGTAAGATTAGAGCTTCTAGAAGTCTTAGACAAAGTGATCCTCTATCTCCATTCATCTTCACCTTAGTTGTGGATGTCTTAAGTAGAATCATCGAGAGGGAAGTAGCCAAATGGACTTTTAAAGGGTTGATGGTAGGTAAAAATAAGGTACATGTTTCTCATTTACAATATGTTGATGATACACTCTTCCTTTTAGAAGGAGTGAGAGTCAAAACTTTGAGGCATTAGTGGGTTTTTTCAAAGAGTTTAGCGAACTCTCAAACTTGAAAATTAACATGTCCAAAAGTCAGATAGCAGGAATTAACATGGAAAATGAAGTAGTAGAACAAATGGCTAATAATGTGGGATGTAGCATTGTCACTACCTTTGAAGTGCCTAGGCCTTCCATTAGGAAGTATTTCATCTTCAATTGATTTCTGGGCTCCCGTTATAGGAAACATTTCTAGGAGGCTAGAAAGTTGGAGAAAAAGGTTCCTCTCAAAAGGAGGAAGGACGTACTTAATTAAATCGTTGTTAGAAGCTATACCAATTTACTATATGTCCATCTTCAGGATTCCAGGTAGAGTGACTAGGATTATTGAGAAAGCATTTAGGACATTTATGTGGCAAAAGATGGGTGAGAATAAAGGATATAGCCTCATTAGATGGAAAACAGTGGAAAAACCTTTTCTTGGAGGAGGTTTAGGAATAGGAAATCTTCAAAAAAGGAATCAAGCTCTGGTGTATAAATGGTTATGGAGGTTTACAAGAAAAATAGGCATTATGGCATAAGTTTGTCAAAAGTATTCATGGGTTAGGGCCTAATAGGTGGGATGGAGGAGTGGCTCTTAGGGTTTCACACCGTAGTCCATGGAAGTTTATTCATTCCAATCTAACAATTTTTCAAGACATTGCTATAAGAATTGGGGATGGATCGTCGGTCCATTTTTGGGAGGATACATGGTTGGGGAACTCTCCTTTTTCCATTAGGTTTCAAAACATGTTCTCATTTTCTTTGCATCACAATCAACCCGTTTCTCATTTTGCATCTCACGTGCATGAGTCAAATGATGTTTACTACATTTGGAACCTTTACCTCCCAAATAGACTTCTTATGAGATTACATGAGGAAAAAAATGAACTTCTTAATGTCTTAAGTCAAGTTAGGATTCATTATATTGTGGAGGACAAAAGAATTTGGAACCTTAATTCTTCTGGAGTCTTCTCATGTAATTCATTTTTTAATCATCTTATTCATGGTTCTAGTTCATTTATGCATCAAACATTTATGGGACTTTGAAAGGCCATGGTACCTTCTAAAGTTAAGTTTTTGGTTGGCGTTTACTGCATGGTGGTTTGAACACATGTGACAAGCTCCAACGAAGGATGACCCACTTGATTATTTCACCCAATTGTTGTTCTATGTGTACGAGGGAAATTGATCGTGCATACCATCTCTTTTTTAATTGTTATGTGGCTTGTCAAGTGTGGAACAGGTGGGAGGTTTTCTCAGGAGGACTTGTTGCAAATCCTAGATCCATGAATGGCTTGAAATCTAGCTTGGAGAAGTTGGTCGGCAAAAGCAGAAGGAAACACATCAATGGAGTAGCTATGTCGGCAGTCTTTTGGGGTATTTGGCTCGAGATAAATAAAAGAGTTTTTCATTATAAAGAGCAATCAATCGAAGATATATGGGACTCGACTAGAATGATGGCAGCGAGATGGATATCTTGTAGCAAACATAGTTCAGGTTTTTCTTTTGTGGATTGGTATCAGCACTGGAGATTGATTGCTTAAAGGCCATGATCGGGAAGTCTTAGTTCTCTTTTTTTGTGAAATACATTAGTTTCTTAGTTTGTGTAACAAGGTAGCAAATCTATGAGTTTTGTATTGATTCACTGCTGTACTAGGGGACTTCTTGTCCTCGCATGACTCATATTGAATAAAGTTTTGTTTACTATCAAAAAAAAAAAAAAAAAAGGATGGGCATTGACAGCATCCCTTTTTTTAGTGTAAATATTTACATGTCTGCTGAAGGGGAAAGGATGAGATGTCCCCATTTTACCTTTTTGTAAAGTTGACTGGTTCATTTTGAATACATATACTATATCTTTCTGATCGAGAGAAAAAAAACTACGCATCTCACTGACAAGATTGCATAAGTGAAGTGAGATTTTATAAGAATAGAAAGTTATCGATCTCCCTATAAACAAACTAGATTTTTTATGTGAGAAAATCCTTTATAGCTAAGTTTAAGTTATAACATGAGACCATTTTCTTTTCTTTTTTTTTCTTTTTAACAAACAAGTGGCCCTTTTTTATAGGCTTAGGACAAACTTTGATATTTTTTTTTATTTTTTTGAAATTTATATACTCACATTAATTAATGTACGAGTAGAAGGGCAAGCCTTTTTTAGGTGGGGGCTTGGGACGGTCGCTCTTCTTGTCCCACTCCTTTGCACGCGGCCTATGCATATTTGGACAATGATCAATTTCTTATTCACACCTTTTTTGGTTGGCAATCAACTTTTTATCCACACCAATTCAATCACTCAATATTTCACATCACATGCCCTGTATAAACATACCTCGTATAATTAACTATATATGTAAGATCTATTAAGCGTGAAGAAGTTGGTGTATGTATCACTCTTGAAAAAGAAACTAAAGGAGTGGTAGATCATGACTCATGAAGTACTATAGATGTATGCACACATATCTCTAGAGTTATTGCTCAAGTCAACAAAGTATATACCTACGTACATGCATATCTATCCATAGACTGTTTGAGAAGGATTTTATGTAAATTCATGTGGCCTTAGGAGTGACAGATAGTTAGGCAGTGTTTCCTTAGCCATGAACATCAACTGTTAAGATCTAAACATGACGTAGGCATATCACTTCAAATGGGGAACATTAGATCGATATACAATCGGCCGGCCACCTTTTATTGTATATGGAAGGAACAAATTACGTACATGTTTCAACATTCAATCTACAATCATTAATTAATTAAAAGATTTGTGATTATATAACTTTTTTTTAATGTACAAGGATCATATTGTGTTATGATTAGGAATGTGTATTAATTGTAACTTGTGGTTGAAGACCTTTTCGACATTTGTACGTATTGGAGAACATGGGTATATTGGGAACATGATCATGCATGCTATATCAAATGATTAGAAAGTTGATTTAAATAATTAAATGGTACCATCTTGGAACCACACAAATGACAGGGAAGTTGACAATTCAATTAAACAAGGAGCCTATTCGATTTTGTAGGATGGAATACCAAATGGAAGTTTATATAGAGCATGTATGAGCGTAGGCTTAATTAAAGTTTGGAGAGGAGACTTCACCAAATTAAATGCAAGGCACGTTATGGTGTTTAATCTCATGAATACAAACTTAACATTCACTCTAAATCTAAAATGGCACTGTATTGAGTGATAGCGTTGGTTCTCCGACTTCTCCAACCAACGTAATCCCCTACACCAAAATGGTATATGGGGCTACAGTGTCATATATAAACCCTAATATATATGGATATGGCGCAACATTGTAGCCCCATATACCATTTTGGTGTTGGGCTCGAGTTTTTTAATTATTTTTTCAATTATGTGGAGCCTACATTTTATATTAACTTGCAATATACTTTTTTTTTTTGTGAAGGGTTGAAGGGAGCTACAAATTTTCACACGCTTAGCTCTATTTTAGTGTAAAAACTACACTATTTTAGTGGAGAGATAGTGGAGAGGGGTTGGAGATAAATGCATGCCTAAGTATTTGTCGAGCGACAAGGCTATTAAAAAAATGAGGTGTGGGTTCTTCTTGGCTCCGTGCCCCCTCGTCCCTTATTGTTAATAGATTTTTTATTTTATTTTTTTTGGATTAACTATGAGTATCCAGACACTTGTTTGACTAGTCTCGTTTTTTTTATGAGTAATTATGGGTATTCAGACACTTCGTCTGACTAGTTCTGCGAGCTTTAGAATTGCGCTACGAGATTACCAATGGCCCGACTTTTGGCTCGTCGTGGGGAATCGAAACCGAGTTCGTGTGCCTAATCCACACAATCTCGTCTTCGCCCTTACCATGCACTAGGTCACACTCGTCCGGTTCTCACTAGTCTCATATGGGCTTAGGATTGTGGAAAGAGACCACCAATGCCCTTACCACTAGGCCACCCCGCCCTAGGTTTTGTCAATAGTAATATTAGGTCGCATCACTACAAGTATATATATTGTAGATCAAGAGCACATTATCAATTTAAGCCATCACTTTCATTGTTGGATATGAAACCACTACTGATAACTAGTTCCAACAAGATTGCTACCTAGTCAGTACTGTTTAATTAAACACGGCCCAATCCACGACTAAGTCTGGACTTTGAATTGCATACATGCACTGCACCTCTCATGTCATTTTCACCAAACATGCTCTACTTAATTAAAAGTGTGACCCTATAGCTTTGTCGAGAAAATCTCAACCTATATATATTCGATTCAATATGAGCTTTTCAAAACACTCTACATGTATACATTATCTTTCTATCCACTAAGCTCTATAATTCATGTATAAAATGTGTGCATGCATTATATACTTGGGTGGTGAGTGTAGTAGCTTTTGAGATGCATGTGTGCGTTGCTCTCTTTTTGGCTTTTGCTTTGGTTGGGGTTTGGACCGAAGAGGAGATGAAAATGGATGGTCCCTCGTGTGGGTGATGATGTGTGTGGCGGACAAGAGGGCAACACTAGTTGACCAGTGAAGTGGACACACGTTGGCTATAATATTGGAGACTGAGGTGTCACCACTACCATACCATATAGTACTCTCTCTCCTTCTTATATAATATATATCCGCCATGTTTTTTTATTTTTTTATTTATTATTTTTTGGTCGAGAGTACCACGTACCCGATATTCGAACTCCGAGCTTGCTCTGAGTCGGCCCAAAACTAGGTAAAAAGCTCTTAACAATTGGCGTCTCCATTTGTAAGACTCGAACTTGAATCACAACTTAATTAAAGACTCAAGTGTCGAACCGCTTAAGTCAACCAATCATTGATGTATCATCTTTTATTTCTGTTGCTACTATTTTGTTCTAATTCTTAATTCTTGTGTTATATATTGTACTACGACATTTTTTACACCACCGTGATTTCAAAAGTGAACAAATACTTTATTTCTTTTTAAAGAACATAGCAAAAGGGCAATGCTCTCCCCTTTATGAGACCTAGCTAGAGATCATATCTTTAAAAAGCTAAATAAGATCCATCTAGTTCATGCCTCATCTCGCTAAAGCAACTAACACGAAGATAAAAAAAGAATTAATATATAAAATGTCGTGTCATAAATATTTCTTCATCGAGATCTCCATGTAAGAATCTTGTTTTTACATCTAATTGTTCCAATTCCAAATCAAAGCAAGAACTATGGCCAAAACAAAAAAATAGGTAGAAGATGTTTGTTAAAAGCACAAAATCTTTTTTGTGCGGGGAATGTCCAATAACATGCACTTTAGTTTTGTAATTATGTGTCCCAACCCTTTCATATTATTTTTTTTGGCTCCCACAACAACAAGATCTATGATATTTGATTAATTGTTTGATCTTTACGTGAAAAATCATCTATAAAAGAAACAAAGTATGAGCAACCACCTAAAGAAAAATCAACATATAATGATGAGTAAATTGAAAGATGAATCGAGAGACGACGAGTACCACAAAAAACTTTTGAATCAGAGAAGACGACGATTACAACAAAAAGCTTTTGATCCCAATTTGTTTACAATTGACTAAGTTAATTAAACCTTTTCACTCCGCTCGATTTAAGGCAATACCAAAAAAGAAAAAGTTTGATTATGCCACTACTAGCTATTTCATGAACACCAAATAGCTCATCAAGTAATAACGTAGCCCACTAGAAGCGTGGATGGGCTACAGTCTGCCCATGGGCTTTTGGTGCAGTAGGCTTACATTACTGTTAATGGACTATTAACATAGTATACTAATAAAAGTTCAGAGATCAAAAGCATAAAAAACACAAAGTTCGGGGACTAAATGATGGGTTTTACCATAAAAATAGGAAAATTATTGGGTGGCTTACTTTTGCATACATTTGCTACGGAATAGTTTAAATTTGATTGGGATGTGTGTCGCATGAATTTCAAGGGAATATACATCATTGTATATCAAATGTATGCATCTGAAAAATGTCAAAAAATCATTTTCCTTTTTAACTTTTTAGCAAATGTGTATATGCGCCAAAAATATTGTGTAGCAAATTTACTACCTCCCAAACCGTATTAATTGTCACCCGGTTATCATGTTTGAAATGTATTTAGTTGTACCAGTAATTAAAGCATTTACGGTAAGATGGAGAAACATCAAAAGATAAGGTTTTGGGAGGTCATTAATTCGACTCCCACAATCCCATTAAATTAAAAAAAAAAAAAAAGTATTTGGTTGTACCCACAAAAAAAGTACTTGGTTGTTGTCATATAAAAAAGTAAAACTCATCATTTGATCCCCGAACTTTGTGTTTCTTATGCTTTTGGTTTCTGAACTTTTCTTACTACACATTTGGTCTTTGAACTTTCACAAAGTTTTACATTTAGTCATTTCACCTTTTAAAGTGTTAAATTATGGTGATGTGGGTAACAAGAGTGTCGCGTGACTAGTCAAAAATAGCAAATTGGTTTATATTAATGAACCGAACGACTCATATTGACCAACAAAAAGCCGAAAAAAAAATTAATTTTCCTCAAAAACATAAAAAACTCAAAGTTCAGGGATCAAAAGCATAAAAAACCTCAATAGTTTAGGGACCAAATGTATACTAATGAAAGTCGAGGGATCAAATATATAGTGATGAAAGTTCAGAGACCAAAAATATAAAAGACTCAAAGTTAAAAGACCAAAAAATATGTTTTGCCTATTTTGATTTGTATAACTTTTATACTTCGAGTTCTGATACATATATTAAGCATCTCCAATGCAAAAGTACATTGGGTGAAAAAGGGGGCCAAATTGGACGGTTAGACCTTATTTGGTTAGGGGTGGAGTTATCTTTCGAGAGATAACTTACAGGGAGTTAGGAATTAATATTGTTTGGTTGCCCAACTTGACTGCAAGTTATCTCCCAACTTATACCTTAGGGTGTGAGATATCTCTCCACCACCCCTAGGGAGTTATCTCCAGGAATTATGGACACAATTACCCCTCATTAATATCTCGTTTATTACCCATCTCTCTCTTGTTTCACAGGCTATTTATGTTAATTTATATTTTTTATCGTTTAAAAATTTAAAATTTCCTACAAGTTTGAAGTTCAACCAAACGTGAAAATATTAACTCCAAATAAATAACTCACAACTAACACTATAAGTTAGCAAAAACGAACCAAATGAGCCTTAGATATTGGATTCCTTGAGAAATTTTGCAAACGGCACATTATAGTCTATATTTCTAATGTGAAATTGGCATGCATAGCATGGAGGATATGTCAAAACTTAAAATTGTTGTAGAATCTATGATTGCATCCAAGACTATTTTTCAGCTTAAATTGTAGTTACATGTAGACCTATTCATTGGGTCGGGCACTAGCCCAGACCCAACCCACAATGTCAACATTTTATAGAAACTAAATATATTTAAATACTTACTAAATATTAACCAGGAACATACAAAGAGAAGTTGGTTTAGTAGTTGGAGCTACTACTAAATCGTGTGGTGTCTTAAGTTCGAACTTCACGAGCCATAGGCCCACCCATTAAAAAGTCGGCCTCTAGCGAGCGTTGGGTAAGTGGTGGTGGCTGGTTAAATTCAAACTTAAAACACTACATTACTTAGCAGTAGCTCAGGCCAATAGACCAACTTCTCTTCGTGTCTTTTTGATCAATGTATATTTAGTTTCTATAAAATGTTGACATACCCATCTAAGCCCGACCCATATGGGCTTGGTGTAGTAGTTAAAACTTATTAGTCTCTTAGTTTTTTTAAGACATATTTTTAATGGGGTGGGGTGCATCTATTGTGGAATATTCTGAATTAATCCTGATCACCACATTATTTAAAAATGACACTTTTCCGCAAGTGCAATTCATGTTATATATTTGAGTTAATAAGAACGGGATGAGAGTCAGTTAGTACATTTTACTTATTTTCGTGATTAATAAAATTTTGGTATTGTCTCCATTCTAAAAAAAATAGTATGATAAAAAAAAAGTTAGTGCTAGCATAAATGGGTGATTATTTGATCTGTCAAAACATCGTGAGATGGATCGGACATCGCTTGCCAAAATATAATATTAATAATTAAAAAAAAACACCTACACACAAAATGGGTAATTCCAGCTGATAAACGTTTGAAGTCAAATTTTAGATTTATTGGGCGAACGAGCCCAACTTCATCAAATAGAAACATACAATTGGATAAAATTGAGCTGCATTGGGCCTAACATGGATAACTTGGGCCCATTAGGCCCAAACAAACAGAATTTACTCAACAAAAGTGACTGTACATTGTACATACATACTCCAAAAATATGCTATATATCTTTTTCCTTTGCTCCAAGCCAAGTTGTTTACTCATAAAACATCTCTTTTAGAACATACATTTTGGTTTAGGGTTTCTTATTTTCAAACTATTCAAGACCTTGTTTTTATAAAATCTGTTGCGCTGATTTCCAAATATTTAAAATGCAAAGCGATAATAGTACGATTTCTTTTTAGTCTCTTATTCGGTGTCCAACACAAATTGCGTGCATCGACTAATTCACATTAGGGCACTGTTAGACCCATATGAGGATCGCCCTCCCAACTAGTATTTTCCATTCACGAATTAATTATTTGGCACTAAAGAAAAGTAGTCACGAAGCCAATCTGGTGCTTGCTTCACTGGTTGGATATATATATATATATACTCGCAATTCTAAAGATTAATTTTATGAGTAGAAATTTGACGATGGAATGCAAGCTTCTTATAAAAGAAAATTAAATAATCACGAAAGGTAATTTATATAGGCTCACAGCCCCGGCAATTAGCCAAGTTTATACATAAAAGTGTCCCCAAAAAAAAAAAAGATAGGCCATTAGTTGTTTTGCTCCTTAATAATATGCACAAACAACAACAAATTTATCACTTTTTTGTTTTGTCTTTTGATGCCAAACCCTGAATTGAGCACATAATATTACACAAGTAACAGATCCCCTAATTAGTTAGGGAACCCTGCTGCCAACTTTGCTTTTAAGTCCTTCCTCAAAATCTTGCCTGATGGTGCCTTTGGAATTGAATCCACGAAGAACACTCGATTAATTCTCTTATAAAACACCACCTGCATGTGCATCCCAAACTCACATTAGAATTATTTCGAAACAAGTCAAAAATTGTTAATGAAGTATATAATTTTTTTTTTTTTTTTGAAAACAATGAAGTATATAATTATATTCGGTTTGTTTACTTTAAGCACTATTATTTGCAAAAGTAATGAATTTAGATTTTAAAAGGTTACTCGTTGATTTTTAATACAAAACCCATATAAAGATATATAAAGACTAATAATGAAATTAAAAAAAAAAAAAATCACACCTTAGTTCTCAGTGAATAGTAAATTGTTCGTTGTAAAAATTATTCTCTTAAACATTAGTTAAATTAAGACGAGATTGTAATTGACATCGACATATTTCAACTAAGGACTTTATCATAGTAGATTTAGTTAAGAAGCTAATTATTTGAGAAACTATTTTAAGAGACCTAAAAACCACAAGAAGACTAAAAAATAGTAAAAATTGTGTCAATAAGTATTGATACTATTTTATTATCCAGCTAAAGAGGTTACAAAATATAGAGAAAATAATAAAGAAAATTAAATTAGACGATATTTTGATTTCTTATCTCTTCGTACTATTTTTTCTCTTATATTTTTTTTTTTAAAATTATCGACTGAGTATTCAAGGTAAAACTTCAACTAATTTCAATTTTTAGACTAAAGATGAGTAAGATCACGCGAGGAACAACTTATTCCCAAAGTAATTTAATAACGGCTCCATACCCAGAGCTCAAACTCAGAACTCTGGAGTAAGTGTGGAGTGACCAATGACTTAATAAAAAAAAAAAAAAAAAAAAAAAAAGAGACTTGTGGATAATCCCTGTTTTTTACCTGTTTAGAGATGTACAGTTTGATGTCGTCTTCGCTGATCTCTGAACCGTTGGATCTGATGACAAACGCCACGGGAACCTCTCCCGCCGCATCGTCCTTCATTCTGAAACAAACCCATATTACAAATTAGTCCAAAACAAACAAGAGAATTCCCAATTAATCCTCATCAACATAAAGTGATTCAGTGGTCAACGCTTACGGTACTACGGCAGCGTCCGAGATGTTGGGATGATTGATCAACAATGCTTCAAGCTCTGCTGGTGCCACCTGGAAGCCTTTATATTTGATCAGCTCTTTTAAACGGTCAACAATAAACAGCTCGTCATTGTCGTCGATGTACCCAATATCACCAGTGTGTAGCCACCCATCTTTGTCTATAGTCCTTGATGTGGCTTCTGGGTCGTTCAGATAACCTAGAGATCAACAAATCAATCAAATTATTTTTTCTTATAAAAAAGAAATCAACTTTTTGCTTCCAACCCATCCACTATACCATTAACACCATGTCAAACTATCGGGTTCCTCAATTGGTTAAATCTATCAAGTTAATTAAATAATTGGTCATATTGTTTAGACGTCAAATCCTCGTGTTTTAACCACGATAGAATAACTATAATAGCCAAATTCTAACTATCTGCAAAAGATAATTGAGTACAAATTTCAAAAATTATATAAGTAGTTTTAGAATTTAAATGATATTAATTCGTTTTAAGAAAAAATTACTATTTATTTAAATTTAGTATGAACTTGTCATTGAAGCAGAAGTCATATGAGTTTAATTGTTGGTAGCAACATTATATTTTAAAGTTTCTCTCGAGTTATGAGGTTTGGGCACCGACTAACTTTTATGAGATAAGTTAAATCAAAGTAAGGAGGAGTTAATTGATGAAAAAAGTTCGGACACTTATATTTTTTTTAAAGTGTATATATATATATCTATATATCTCAGTAGAATGATTGAAATCTATTATGTATCAAGATAGTTGTGTGGGCCCCATATAACTTGCTAAGCTCTCTATTTGTCGTAATCCTATTCGTTTATGTTTGTCTACCATATTTATTTTACATGCATCTCTAGATTATACAAGTGTGAGGTAGGTTGAGAAGATGTGGACCAAAACCATGAAATTTGTTTTCATCACGATCAAAGTCTTACCAACTTCGGTTGGTGGGTCGATCACTATGTGAATACTTTTCCAATTAATTTTTCTCCAAGTCCAATTGTTTGCTATCTGGTCCATTTTTATTCAATGTATATTGATTTTTGATCGGCTACCAACTTTAGTATAACTTTAAAAAGTACAAGGAAAGAATATATATTAAACGCTGTCGAAAGATACTGGCATGTATTAAACACATTATTATTGTGAAACAACAGCTGATATTGAAAGGGGTCTACAAAAAAAAAGGGTCATGTATTTTATTTTTTTTTAAAAATAAGTAACTCAAACTCCACCCTCTTGCAATTATAATTCTGCATACCAAATTAATTATTGAGCTACCCATTTGATCATCTTAATTCATTTAATGTCTCTTGTATAAATAGTTTAAAATCAAAGCATCTCTGATGAGATAGATGACGCATCACTTGTCATAACGCAAAAGCTTAGAGAGGTCGTATGTTCGACTCTCGTTAAAAACATTTTTTTTTAAAGGTGTTATTAACAAGAATTTTTTTTATAAAAAAAATAATTTGCCCCCACCTTGAAGTTCAAACTCATAAGTTCTTACTCCCAAACCCCATTATAAATCATTGGACCAATCAAATGGTTGGTGTTATTAACAAGATTATGAAGTAGTACTAACAAACAAAAACTTGTATAAATGATTTTTTGTTCTTATGTATTGGTTGTTGACCTGGTGTTTCATTCAACAAGTGGTTCTCAACAAATTTTGAAATGCTTTTAGGAGAAAAAAGGAAAGAAAGAAAATCGTTTACCTACCGCACCAAAAACCTCACTACGTGGTGGGCCTATTAAATGAGTAGTTGTAAATGTGGACTTCAACTTAACTATGCACTATCCAATCATCTCTCGTTTTTTTTTGATGTGTTATAGGCACTTCAGCTGTATATAAAGCAAATCAAATTTGCATATGAGTCGTTTTTAAGGAAGATTCAAAAAATTTAAATTACTGAGTTATCTTTATGCATAGCTATGGTCCTTTAGCGTGACTCTTATTCTTTTTATTAATATTTTTGCTAAGGTTCTTTTGTTAATGTTAAGCCCTTATTACAAACTCTAAACATGCCCCATGTCATGCTAATTGCTAAGAAAACTTAAATATTTTTTTATATATTTTATGACAATGTTGAGCCACACCACTTTATATATAAGACATACCTAAAAAAGATAGACGATTTGAACATTTAATGACCATAAAACTCAAACATATAGCTTGATTAATAAAAAGATTAATTATAATTATTGTCAAAATCTTTTAATTAATTTTTTCTTAATTGAAAGGAAAATGTTAAATGTAGGGCAAGACTCATTCGGTGACTGTACAATACACCTCGAGAGCCGTTTGTACGTGTATCGCACAGTTACGATGCCCAAAATGGGTACCCAATTATTTTCCTAATCGAAAAAGACATACCTTTCATGATTTGGGATCCTCTAATGCAGATTTCTCCACGTTTATTTCTAGGGAGAGACAACTCGGTCTCGGGATCAACAATTTTCATCTCGGCGTTCCGAACAACGGTCCCGCACGATCCTGATTTTATATCGAACGGCTCTTTCGCAAACGCCAAACACATGGACAACACAGGGCCAGCTTCCGTCATCCCATATCCCTGAAAAGTTCTCATTTATTTTTCCAAATCAGTCCATGCCATTTCTACTATTTATGTCTATGATTTCAATATAAATGTACGGGTAAATCAGTCCATGTTAGAAATATATAAGTATTACTTTAGTTCTATTACCTTAATTTCAACAAAACAAAAATAACTTTGTTTTGCTACATTTATTTTTACACCAGTATTCGCAAATTGTCTCGATTAACTTGAACCAAATTCATGTTGGATAACCAAATAAAGCCTCCTAATAATATAATTTTTTAGCCAATTGTCTCAATTAGCTTCACGTTGGATAACGAAATAAAGTCTCCTAATATGATTTTTTCGCCAATTGTCTCCATTAACTCGAACCAAATTTATATTGGATAACAAAATAAAGTTACATAATATAATCTTTTCTACACTCAAGACAAAAAAATAGATAAAAGCATCGAGTCTTTTCTTTTATCATAATTAAGACGCGAATTCAAGACCTCTACAAATGTCTTTATCTCCATTTTACAATAAGCAAATCAATCTAAAGGGTTTTTTTTTTTTAATCAATGATATTCTAAAGCATCATAATAATTAAATAGTGGTTTCAAAATAAAAAAAAATAACAATATTTTTTGGTATTGTGTAACAAATATATACTATAATCTTATTATACAAAAAGCAATTTTAGTTTAATAATAAAAATTAAACCATTTAAAAAAAGAAAAAAAATGAATAAAACAAAGGGAGCACTGCTAGGCGTACATCAACAAACGCAGATAAAAGTGCGTTGTTCTGATGTGAGTTTGCTGATGTACGCGTAAAATTTTCCATATAGAACAATGCTACGTACTCACCTGCCCAAGCTTGGCATTAGGAAACTTGGCTCTAACCGTATCCTCCAACTCCTTCCCTAACGGGGCAGCCCCGGACATGACCACCCTCACCGAACTCAGATCATAGTCGTCGACAACCTCGCTCTTCGCCAACGCCAACACGATCGGCGGCACCAACGGCAACACGCTCACCTTCCACCTCTGAATCAGCTCCAAAAACGCCCCTATATCAAACTTTTGCATTATAAGAATCGCCGCGCCAACTCTGAGT
This sequence comes from Stephania cephalantha, assembly GCA_039657325.1. Taxonomy (NCBI): domain Eukaryota; kingdom Viridiplantae; phylum Streptophyta; class Magnoliopsida; order Ranunculales; family Menispermaceae; genus Stephania; species Stephania cephalantha. The sequence goes on along the minus strand of CM077576.1, from coordinate 2,386,325 downwards.
CCACACAGCAACACCGAGTTCAACGAGTATATGTGAAACAAAGGCAACACACACAACAACACGTCCTCCTCGTGGAAGTACAAGTTTGGGTTCTCCCCGTCGACTTGCTGCGCGACGCTCGTCACTAATCCCCGGTGCGTCAACATCACTCCCTTCGGCAGCCCCGTCGTCCCCGACGAGTAAGGCAGCGCCACAACGTCGTCCGCTTCAATCTCGCCCTCCAACCGAGTCAACTCGGCCGAGTCCGATTCCGACTCGGTCACCACCAACTCGGAGAAATGCACGCACAATTTATTTTGTTCCTCGTTAAGGTCTTGTACGGGCACGGAGTCTATGCACACAATTTTGATCCCGGAGTCCCTAGCGAAGTCCCTAACTTTGTCAACGTAACAACCCAATGTAATGATGACACGTGCCTTGGATGCCTTGGCTTGTTTATGAATCTCTGCTGGGGTGTAGAAAGGGTTGGCAGTGGTGGTCATAGCGCCGAGGCGGGATGCGGCGAGGAAGGCGAAGACGAACTCCGGCGTGTTGGGGAGGAGTGTCATGATGACATGGCCACGTCGGACGCCTAGCTTGCCACGCATGCCAACGGCGACTTCTCGAGATACGCGGTCGACGTCTGCGTAGGTGTGGATCTCGCCCGTCTTGCCGTTGATGAGGCATGGACGGGACGCGAACTTAGCGAGGTTCTCGAAGCAATAAGAGTGCAAGGGGAGGTGATCCGGCACGTAGATGTCTGGGAGCTTCGAACGATAAATGATCTCTTTAGCCAATTTATCGTTTTGTATGGTGACAATATCTTTCTCGACTTCCTGGCTAAGATCAAGTATAGTAACGCTCTCGATATCCATAGTATATGAAAAAAACAACAAATGAGAGAAATAATACGTTGTGTGTTTGGTGTGCTTTGTGTTGGGATTGTTTGAATTTTGGTTTGAGATTGAGAGGGTAATATACAAGTGGCGAGGTGGTGAGTAGGAGGGGGTGCTTGAAAATATGATAATTGTTGGGGGAGGGGGAGTGAATAAGAGGAAATGGTTGGTGAGGGAGTTTAGGTGAAGGTGGTCGCAATGTCAAGTTGACTCGACACCTTATTCGATGCCACGTAGGCTTACCTAACCCGGTTTACTGGATGAACCGGTGGAACCCGGTTCGGCTCCTTCACCTACTACGTACTAGGGAGACCGGAATCGTTTTCTGGTAGTGACGTGTAGGTGACGTCATAGAGCATTTGCTGGGCTTGGGTTTTAACTTGGTTAAGTTGGAGAACGGTGACGTGTACGATACCTATGTAAATGTTGGTTTTAATGTAGAAGTTTTAGATATATCATTTAACTTGTTTAAGAAACTATACATTGTAGACATTGTAGATTGATTTGATATAACAGAAGCCTATAGAAGGAGCGAAGGGAGTGCATATACTAAAAATATATTTATTATTTATTGGTTCTCTATAGATTGTTTTCAATGAATTTGATTATGAGGCCTCGTGTATGTGTCATATAGTTGAATTAAACATATCGAGATGTGTTTTGTGTATCTTGAAATCATTTTTAAAACTCTGAAAAGGCTAATGGGAAAGCGTGTGGGGTCCAAAATGGTAGTGGAAGTGTTTGTGCAAGGGTTAGAAAATCATTATCTAACGAAAGTAGGTGAGATGCTAATTGGCAAAGGGAAGAAGAGCCAAATTAATTAGGACTACAAATTAAACATATCTAGGAAAAAAAAGTAAAAAGTAAAAGATCAAATCGAGCAGGTGTGGAGCTATTTATAAAGTTGTCTTGTCCTGTCTCGACCCCTAAGGCTACTTATTGTCGCTTGCCCATTTACTTGTGTGCTCAGCTTAAAAGAAAAACAATAAAAAATATAAGGATTAGTCGCAATCTACCTCTTCTCTCACGCATTCAACTTTTGCGATTTCCTCTTTCAATCATTTTATTTAGTTATGACAAATATATAATTTTCTTTTATAAATTTTGAGAAAGCAAATTAATAATCTCAATTAGGCCTCCGTTATAAACCAGTCACAACCAATCAATATATTGATCATTACGCTTAGTTCAAAGGAACATAAGTTTTTGGTTCCGCTCTTCGAATTGACTTAACAAAATTATAGTGAACATGAATTATTCTATCGAGATTCATAATAAATTTAAAGTAAATACTAACTAGATGCCTAACATTTATTTTGCATCCACCAAATCCAAACCTTTCGTCCAATGTTAGACTTTCGTCACCGTCCAATGCGATGGTTGAGATGACAATATTTAAAGTTGATTAAATTAGACATGTGTTTCAAAGAAAGTGCACACGTGTAATTTATAAAAGAGGCCCATATTGGAGAAATTTAAATGGGCCTATTAATCTAAGCTTGGCCCATCTTCTACATTCTAGTTCTCAGAATCTCAAATGAAATATTGGAGCATGACATGCAGCTCAACTCCACAATCTACATTTCCTCTTTTACATTCTAGTTTTTTTTTTTTTTTTTTTTTTTTTTTTTTTTTTTAATAAGTTATTTTTTTTTTTCTGAAATGAAAATCGGGGCACTTTATAAGCGAACACGTGTTTACTAACAACTGGTCGAACCGAGTTGTAAGAGACTTGATTCTCTTTAAACAAAGTCTAGAGTTCGAGTCTCGTGAATGAAAAAAATTGGATTGGAAGGATTGCCTCTGCATAGAGATCAACAGTGCCCGAACGCCAAGTAGAAAATCAAAAAATAAAAATAAATCATGTATGTGTTTCAAAGTTCAGACCTAGACTTGATATTTTAAAACCATAAATCTTGATCATAATCATCTCGATTACTATTAAAATCGACATGCAAAACAAAAAAATCTCTTTCTCATTGGGCTCTTTATTGTGATTTCAGTTTTTGAGCCACTGTCGATCTTATCTTTTAATCAACGTTGACTCCAATGATAATTAGCCCTTTCCTTTTGTTCGGCAAAATAAAACATATCTAATTAGATCTGAGATCGATGAATAATTCATTCCGTGTTGCAGTTATCAGATTCAACATTAGCACAAGTCGAATATTCGACTTTACATCTCATTGACGCCAATGATAATTAGCCCTTTCCTTTTGTTTGGCAAAATAAAACATATCTAATTAGATCTGAGATCGATGAATAATTCATTCCGTGTTGCAGTTATCAGATTCAACATTAGCACAAGTCGAATATTCGACTTTACATCTCATTGACGCTTGTGTGTGGATTTGCTTATGCGGCTATGGGATCGATACTTTTGATTGGTATTTATTTACTAAAATAAGTAGTTTTCTTACCTCGTTGGAAACTTTAGATTTTCTTCTCTTGTTTGAAGTTTAGGGTTCGTAAGCCGGCAAATGAGGCTGGTCATGTAATGACACAATTTCCCCGTACATACGCTAGCCAAACGATCAAATGTATGAAATCATCAACTAAACCTCTTGATGAGGTAGTGATTCAAGTTTAGGAGATACGAATCGATCATCCTAAAAGGTTGAAGCAGCCGAGTTTGCTTTTGATATCGCTAGACTCACGCTTCTTAAGAGAAACGCAAGTCGTTATAACTAACGAGATGTGGAGTTTGCATGCTAGCTAGGAAGACCCAACACGCAACAAAATACACGACTCAAATCAACAAATAATATGCCATTTAATCAATTTCGCCTACTATGTTAATAGATATTTTGGAAAAAAAGTCATGTGATTTTCAGGTAAAGAATCATTAATTAATACTGACCTTATCATGTATTACATAGCTAATGAATATAATGCGACACTATCACTTTATTCACAAAAAGTTGGACAACTCCAATCTAGAGTAGAGTACTATGACGATAAGTCATATAATCACATATACATACACATACAACCAATTAAAAAAATCAACAACGCCGGCTTTGATTGAAGGACCCAAAAAAAAACTCAGCCCCCAAAAACAATTGAAGAACAAAAAAAAAAAGTGAACAAACTCTGCTCTTCCATGGAGAGATCCGATTCTAAAAACCCAGGTCGATCTCCATCACAACTATTAACAAAACCACTCCCAAATCAATCAACAACAACAACAACAACAACATAAATCAAATCGACTTTCTCCCCCAATTTCGAAGTCCCTATTAGGATCAATAATATATCACCAAGTATATATAGGTCACACGTACGTACATAAACATTTTGTTACATGTGACCCTTACTAAGCGATTGACCCCAATAGTCCCCAAAATTAATCGATCGATCGATTGCTCTCCAAGCTATACCCTCTCAAATACCGCAACTCAAGCGACACCTGCCTCTCCATCTGAAGTTGCTTATAAAAATTCGCTATGAACATATCTGCTTTGCTATCCACATCTTCGTCAATTGTCGAAAATGAGCTTCTCGTCCTCTCGATCGCGCCACCACCCGTTTTCGGCGAAGCCCGTGATGATTCGTTGGTTTCGCCGCCATCTATGAACTCGATCAGTCCCGGTCGATCGTTGAAGCTCAGTTTATTAATGCTCTTTGAACTTAGAATTGATGCTAGTCTCCATCTATGCCCGATGTTGAAGCGAAGTATGAACTTTAATTTTTGGGCAGCTCTGTGTAGGCGCCTAAGTAAGACCCATCTATCGAAACCCATGTCGTGAATTAATGTAAGATTATGTGTTGTTTGGGTTTATATAACTTTATATATATAGATAGAATTGTAGAGAAAGAGTCGTTGAGAAGTCACACGGTTTATGGATTAGGCGAAGTTGCTATGAAAGTTGTAGAGTGTGAGGGCTGCGCACGCTACAGGGTTTGTTCAGTTAGTTTAAGAAAATGATTGAGTGACACTATTTTGAGAAACTTGCATTTGACACACGGTTTTTGTGGTCCTTCAAATTGTGCATCGAGATGCGTTATGTGGTATATCCAAAGGTTTAAAACAACTGTGTCAGATGTAGGTGTCGAAATTATTTAACAACTAGTAACGATTAGAGCCAAATGTGGTCAAAAAATTTAAGGTTTTGATGGTTTTGTATATAGGATGTGCCCGTTCTAAGAGATTGCCTTTTTGACTTGGTGTGGATCGTTGGATTAGTGAAGTATCTCGAGGAGAGGAGATGGGACGGTTCTGATTTGGGAAGGAATAAGGCACGTGTGATATTGATAGCGTGGTTTTTGTTAATTTTCCATACTACGTGCTGTTTAAAGATAACTAGTTTTTTTATGGGAGTCAGCTCGTTGCGCTAGCAGGAATTCAACTCTATCATTTTTTTTTTTAATTATCAAGAAAATACAAATGAATTATACATATTTAATTTTTACAGTGATTTGATTTTGCAATATTCATCTAATTAAAAAGTTAGGGTACATAAATTTTCACAAATGAAAAATGTTATTACTAATGATTCTCGAAGGTATCATTTCATTAGACAATAAAATTGAAAATAATTGTGAAAAAAGGTTGAAAATATTAGAAAAAATATTTCGTACTTTTTTTTACCAATATATATTATTAATTTACTACAATAAAAAATAATAACTTTGAGCCGCCTCAAATATTTGTGACGGTTGGAAGCTGTTCAATATATGTTCGATTAACAAATGAAGCAATTAACTTTATAATTCATTTGCAACAACTTGTGGTTGTGTTGCTCAAATAGCATGACATTGCTCCAATCTTTTCTCAAGTTTTAGACTGTTACAAAAAACATCAAAAATGTTACAAATAACTTATAGCGCGACTAAATTCTCTTTAAAGACACATAATTACTTGGATGAAACTACAAAATAAATAAATAAAAAAAATATATTAATTAGCCAATTCAATTCGTACATTCCTCAACACATCTAGAAATGTCAAGTAATTTTTTTTTCTTTTTTGTATACATACACCAATGAGTAATGATACATGTCTACTAATTTAAAAACAAGGTTACATAGAAAAACTGAACAATCCCAAGACATTTTAGTCTTCACCTCTTTTGTAAGTCCTCCAACATATTAGTAAAGAAAGAACCACTTCTCATCAACTTCAAACTTCGCAGGTAATTATTACAGCTGACAGTTTCTACTTTCTCTCTAGTTTTGAAAATTCAATTACCATTATATCCTCCACTACTGAAGCAACAATCCAAATGAGAAAAACATTAATACACAAACAACATTAGCATTTGCACAATATGCGGCATGAGTAAAACTAATATATTTATGAATATAGTCATCATACCAAAGAAAGCTAGAAATAATACTTAGCACTTGCACAATAAACACGATGGGAGAAGCCAATATGTTTCTATATATAATTATGAGTCATGTCCATACCAAAGAAAATTATAAGTAATGGCGTACAAACCCTTATTTCATTTGACTATCATTCAAATTGTGAACATATAAAGAAAGGGGATTAAGAGTCATTTTGCCAGTGTTAATCACATGGAACCTTTAAAGAAGGTTGAAAGAAAATTTGAACTTATAAACTAAGGGGATTAAGAGTCATTTGTTCTAATCGCACCTATTTTGGCCATAACTAGCACGTGTTATGATTTCTTATGCACTTGAATAACAAAAGCAACAACGCTCAAAAAACACATTATTTTAGCCAAGGAAATATTTTTAGTACCTGCTCTCACTTTCAACCAAATTCAGCTTAAGAATTGAACATAAAATTAAAACAAAAATTGCTATTTATAACAAATCACCAACCATTTACCTTTGATGATTCCCATTGGGCATCTCGATTTAAATAATTAAAAATAATAATTTTGACAATAAATCACCGATCATGATTGATTTGTAACGACAAATTACATATTCTCTTTTGTTTGAGGCATGTCATGCTACTAATATTAGTAGAAAATGAACTATCATTCCATCACTTCTTCGATAATACTACTAAAAAAAAAGCAAGAAAAAGAAACTTTGAATTAAAAAAACATTCATACTATCAATTAAGAATACCCTTGATGTAATTTGATCAACAGTAACAATGTTTAAAGAATATAAATGAACATTAAGAAGATGACTAAGAAACAAGAATCTTACCCAAAAATAATTTTGCTTTTCGCTATACCTAATTCCACAATATAGATGTATTATTACTACTCAACAATATTTGTGCAAATCTGCAACCTTCCTTCAAGAGCAATAGCTCAATAAGGAATAATTCAACGATGTTAGATATTGTACATTTCTTTTCAATGATTACAATTTGATCAAGACATCTTTTTAGAGATTTAAGTTCTCAACAAAATAAAATAAAATAAATCAACTGAAATCATACTATTTATCATAATCTCACAGCTGTAGGAATGACGCGTAATGAAATCAATTGATTCATTAGTAAATAAACTTATGGAAGAGTTTAAAAAACATGAAAAAAAACATTGCCATTAAAGAATCACATCAATTGATTCAAAAGTGGTAAAAGTGGTTTCATTGATAATGCCTAACCTAATCCTTCTAAACAAATGGAAGAAAAAATAAAATTGATTATGCAAAGTTAAGCAGCGAAAATAATATGCAATTAATTTTCTGAAGGAGTAATCATCTCAAATGGTATAATGTTGATACTAACGGTATTTGCAAGTTAAGGCAAGTCACAAGTGACACCATCGCCTATAAGTATAACTCATCACAACATGATAGCAAATGAAGGTTAATATTCAATTAACAACATAGCCTCGATCCCAAATTGATTAGGGTCGGCAACATGTATCAACCTCTTCCATTGTGCTCGATTTAGTACAATTGATGGTTAATATTCAATCACAATTTACAAAAGAAGTGCAAAAGAAAATCTGATAAATGAAAGACCAAGATGATTCATTTGATAAACAACAATTCACTTGATATGAGCCTATACAATAGTAGATTGTGCTCAACATAATAATGGGCAACCTTAGGTTCTCAACAGCCAGGATATCCAAAGCATGATTTTGCCAACAACACCTATCCCTATATCCACCACTACAATGCTCATCTACTATCTCAACCTCTCCTCTCCCGTTTTGCCATCACCAACACTCAAATTTGAGACCGACATCACACATGATCCAAAACATCACTCTCCTTCGCCAAAACCTCAACTAAAAAGGACTCTTGAAACTTCCCTAGATTTTCAGCCATTCTTCAACCTAGAGGCAATAGTCATAAAAATACCAACTTTCTGAAAAGAGAGCATTCATAATATGATTCTAGTGATCTCTCAAATCAACAATTTCTTCCAATTCATTCCAACGTGATACATCATAAGCATGTTGATCAATAAACTAAAAAAATTGCATCAGTAAATTTAATAAACTCAAAAAGAATGTAAAGCAAACAAAACAAAGAAATCTAAGACATTCTTTACCTCGTAATTGGAGCTCATAAGGAAAAATCACTCAAAAAGAATCTCAACCATTCAAAAAATCGTAAAAATAAATTCTATAACCTACAATGTATTAAGATTGTAAATGTGAAGGCCCAAGGCACCCCGGAGAACGAGTTTGCCCGACCCAGCAGAGCCCTTGGCACCCCCAAGGTAGATGTATATATGAATCCCTCCCGTAGCAGAGACATATATACATCTTCTGTGTCCCCCCCATATATGCCACTACTGTGCACATATATGGGCACAATCTTTCGCCCCCCACGATTCGAAACCGAGACCTAGGGGTTAAGTACTCGATTTCTAGCGAACCGTGTACCATTGGGCCATTGCTCTGCTACGGGAGGGATTCATATATACATCTACCTTGGGGGTGCCAAGGGCTCTGCTGGGTCGGGCAAACTCGTTCTCCGGGGTGCCTGGGCCTTCAAAAAGGCGCCTTTTTGTGAAGGCCCAAGGCACCCCGAGAACGAGTTTGCCCGACCCAGAGAGCCCTTGGCACCCCAGGTAGATGTATATATGAATCCCTCCCGTAGCTGAGACATATATACATCTTCTGTGTCCCCCCATATATGCCACCACTGTGCACATATATGGGCACAGTCTTTCGCCCCCTACGGTTCGAAACCGAGACCTAGGGGTTTTTTTGTGAAGGCCCAAGGCACCCCGGAGAACGAGTTTGCCAGGCCAGTGAGAGCCCTTGGCACCCCCAAGGTAGATGTATATATGAATCCCTCCCGTAGCGAGAGACATATATACATCATCTTGTGTCCCCCATATATGCCACCACTTTGTGCACATATATATGATGTGAAGATGCATATATGTCTCCGCTACGGGAGGGATTCATATATACATCTACCTTGGGGGTGCCAAGGGCTCTGATGGGTTGGGCAAACTCGTTCTCCGGGGTGCCTTGGGCCTTCACAGTAAAGATCCAAACATAGAAACCATGATTTTAGAAAGATTATAACAATGTGCAAACTGCATAGCCAATGTTTGTCCACCCAAAGTACGTAAGCAAAATGTTTCTTTAAAAATTATATTTGGTTAATTTTGATCAGTCGTAGGCGATCACAAGCATGTGTATCTTGCCAAGTGAACCTAGGCTTTTGGTGGAACAAATATGCATTTTTCTCTCAATAGAATTGATAGAGATGCAAGAGTACTCTGTGAATGAAAGCCACTTTTGTTGTAAGAACTTTGAAACTATGCGACGAAAAATTCATACCTTGCTTCGCAAAAAACCGTTTAGGTTGACAAGTTAAACCCAACTAAAAAAGAAATAATCAATTATTACCATTATCCTAAACCACCAGATCAAAACACCAATATTATTATCAATCTAAAAACAAATTAGACAAAATTAATATTTTCAAAGAGAAAAAAATAAGTTCACCCCAAAAAAAATAATGCGCCCTCCATCCAAATATATAAGTCGTTTAGGCCAAAAATACACCAATTAAGGTAACATTAATTATGAGTTTTCTTTCAAACTTTGCCCCTAAACACAAAACAAGAAAGTGCTTTAATTGTGAGTTTAATTTCTCAATTTACACCTTCACATTCATGTTTGATTGCTTGAAGAATTGAAGTGCTTTAGTGATTAAATAATCAAGTTCCAAAAAGGGGTAAAATGGGCATATGAAATGTCAAAATGTGAAAACGACTTGTAATTTTGGAAATGATCTTTTGTCCAAAACGACCTATATTAATGGATGGAAGGAGTGAAACTTTTTTGACCAGTTAGATATAAAACTCTGAAGAAAGGAACCACTTATTTAAGAAAACAAATATTTTTAAAAAAATTCGGAAGCAACACACCATTGACTAATCATCTTCACATTAAATTATTAATAGAATGTTTCAACATTTTTCATAGGGCTCACTTCACAACTTAATCTACCTAAACCATCTTTAATTCAGATTATCTTTATTTCGCTCTTAATTGATGGGTTTCCAAAATTCAACAAATAATTAAACAAAAGATAGAGCAAGCAATTGACTGTTGAAAAAAGATGTCAAAGTATTAACAATAATATGATAGATATGTTGCCAATACCAATGCTACGTGAAATCTTCCTCTCTTGATCCATCACTTCACATATTATAAAACCTTGACAATGCTATTATAAACTTAAACCATACTATTAAGCTCTTTGAGGCATAAGTCACAAATCCATAAAACCCTACATTTTCCCACTACAAGAAAAACCTAAAAAACCCCAACAAAAAAACAATTATCATTAAAAGTTATTGTTAAGTGTTAAGCTATTCAAGCCATCAGTCACAAATCTATAAAATCCCATTTTTTATCTCTACATCTTGACAAACCCGGAAAACACTTTCCATTAAAACTTACGATTAAGCTCTCCGAGCTATTGAAATTGTAAACTTGAATGGATTTGTAGAGGTTCATGGCCTTGTAGTACTCAACAATCATCTTCTCATCAATAATATATTGACAAAATATTTCAACATCTTTTTTTTCCAATAACCATGGGTATCAGAATCTTTTTTCAGCCTTTCCTTACTATGGTTTGACTAATCCCATGGGAGTTACTTAGGTGGCCCAACTCCCTAACTTTGGGAAATCAAGTGAATAGAATGTAGCTACCAAGAATTGACGCGTGACCTCTGCCTCAATTAGAGTATTAGTGCTCTTTTCTTTGCCACTTCAACACACTCCTAAGGCATGTTTCAACATTTATTACATGACATATTTCACCATAAAATCTACCTAATTTATCTTTTCTTTAGGTTAATTTTATGTAGTTCTTAATAAATGGGGTGCCCAAGGTTGGCAACCAACTAACCAAAAATTGGAAGGTCCAATTGACCATACTAAGAAGATAGCAAATTCTTAATAAATAATAATGATTACTATGTTACCTATGACATTGCTCCGCATGCAAAATCTCTCTCTTGACCTAATAGTTCAAATCGTACAAAACTGCAAGAAATCAACCACTCATTAGAAATTAACAAACAACAATGAAGAAAACTAAGGAAGCAAAATGCAACTTTTTTTCTTTCAAAATATCGAATTAAAGCACTTATCACTACCAAATCCAATTGTGATCATACTCACGTCACGCACATTAAGAACTTGACAAGATTCAAAAACTCGTGATCTAAGACTGACATAATTAAAATGTAGCTATATGCGAAATCCACAAGACTTTCTTTTTTGTTTATTGTTCTTCAAGCAAAAAATCATCAATCGAACGATGGACACCAGACAGATGATGACGCACTATTGCTAGGAACCTGAAACCACAATTTCTATAAATTGAAACATGACATTCTTCAATTTAATTGAGCATATAAGGACTCAAAAGTACAATATAAAACCCAATCTTACTCTTGACTTCAAGTCATGTGTGAGCTGAGTGTTTGGTGAATCTTCACCAATACCAACTCTTATAGACCTCCCATTTGCACTCCTATGTTGGTTTTCATCCATATCCACAAATGAATAGCCTTGACAAACACAAATTTAGGTAAGATCAAGCTACGATATTTTGATCTTGATCCTTGCCATGTGAAAAAAGGCTATAAACATTGTGGATCTAGAGATGACAAAAAATAATAGAAGAAAAAAAAAGCTACGAAACTTGAGAATATCATCAGTGTTATCAAATCTAAAAGTAAATCCAAATCAAAAGGGAGAGAATAAAGAGAACCAAGAGAAAGCAAAAAAAAAATCAATATTAGATAAACAACCTAATTGAACCCCAACTTCTAAGGGAAAAACCAAATCAAATCGAGCATACTCAACAAAGAACCGCACCAAAGTATGAATTGCAAGAAAATAAAAATAAAAAGAAAGCTACGAAACTCGAGACAACCATCGATGTTATCAGATCTAAAAATAAACCTAAATCAAATTGGAAAGAATGAATATAACCAAAAGAAAGCAAAAAAATAAAAAATAGATAAATAACCCAACTGAACCCCAACTTCTAAAGGAAAACCCAAATCAAATCGGGCATACTCAACAAAGAACTGCATCAAAGTATGAATTGGAAACAAAAATATCTCGAAATTAAAAAAAAAAGGTCTACTTTTGCCAGTGAAAAAGAATGATTTGTTATGCACTAATAATAACCTTGAGAATACAACCGAAAGCAACAAAAAATGAGATTTAATTAGAATTATTCTTGTGAAGCTCCAATTCATGAAACATGTTCTTGATTCTTCAAGAGAGAGGAGATCAGAGGTTGAAAGAGGAAGGTCAGAATATACAAACAAAAAAGGGGAAAGCTTGCACAAGTGATATATTGGTGCTTGGAAAAGAAAAGAGATTATGGTTGCTCTACCACTCGATCACTTATGCATATTGTAATAATAGATTATCAACAAAATGAAAAGCTAAAAACCGTCGAGAGACTTGAACAATGACGTTAATTAAAACTCAAATCAAAGTAACTCAGTAATGAATATTGCAAGCTTAGGCAGAGGTCCTTCTTCGAGAAACCATTGTTTTGCATACAATAAAATAAGCCGCAAGTCCTAAACAATTACTGGTTGCTAATTAAATTCAAAGTTTTTAGAGGGAACAAAACCCAAAAAATACAAAAACATGATTGATGTGTCGATGTAGCAAACTACACAAATCAACATTATGCAGAATTAACAAGTCTTGAGATTGTCAAACTGTTTGTTAGAAGAGACATAAATTTTTGATGCAAACCTTAAGACACCAAGTTTGAAAACTGAATCGAATAAAAGAAATAAAAAGGGGCGTATACGGGATAGAACCAACTTGTTTTTGGAGAAGTAAAATCTAGGGCGCTCCCTTCTGTTGAATCGACTCACAATGCTCATGCTTGGTAATTGTGCTCCTCCTTCTCCAACCTTCAAAACAAATGAAAAAAAAAACTCATCTTGTTTGCCCCAATTAAATCGGAAATGAAATGAAGTCACGACTGCAAACCTCAAAACAAATATCAAAAAACTTTAGCAAGGAAACAAGCAAGCATGTATTGAAAGTAAAGGGCACGCACACTTGAACCAACTGCAGTGACATCATGCATATACTTCTTGTCTTGACGTCTCCAGTGTACGATCTTGCTCATGTCTATGGTTAAAAAAGAGGACCCTAAGGGTGCCTTCACGAAGGCACCGAGATTAATGTGGGCACTCAATGCCAAAATATGGTTAAAAAACATACCATTCGAACTTTCAATCCATTTGTTTTCAACCAGAGTAGTGATCCCTGTGTTTCTCCTTCGTTGTAGGAGTTTTTTGCTTTGTAGGCTCGGGGGTCGACAATTTCGTCTCCAAATTAGGGCTCGGTTGAAGATCGTCGAACACACAAATTTTGCGCGAAATCGATCGTTTGAAGGTACGTTTATAGTATAATTAAGTTACATTTGGTAGAGTAGTTGTAATGTGTGTGGCGGTTTGTTCAATGGTTCAAAAATTGGGAAATCGTGCTTCATGAAGAAGCGGCCCTCTTAAAAACAGACCATTCACCTTCAAATCGAGACCTCCTTGACTCACAACATTCGGACCTTCAGCCTTGCCAACACACTCTCCAACTTACATTCTTGGTGGCAACTTGCGCGAGAAGAAAATAAATCAGAGCGTCCGGCCGATCTGAGCATACATCACATCGAGTCCTCACACAGAAGGGAAGGTCGCTTGGACGACAAGAAATACATTGCGATTTGCTTATCACATTCTGATGTCAATCAAGGAGCGCTGATCACACGTGCACACGTAAAAACGACGACGAAATGAAAAGGGGCGAGGGGAAACCCATATTTTTTAGGGATAGAGATTTTTCATACTACGTTTTGTTTTTTTTATAAGAAAGAAACCATCTTATTATGGTACCCGTTGGAACTCGAACTCATGTACTACTTGGCTAATGTAATGGATTAGGAAACAAAGGGTCTAGCTAGATTTGCATTGCTATGCCAAACTTTAATCCGAGGCATCGTTTGATTTGTTTTTGCCAATTTACAGTGCAAGCGAAGTTTTGGAGTTAGCACACAGTGAAAGATTATATTTTCATATTTTGTTTTTTTTAAATAATAAAATATATGAATTGACATAAATATCCTCCAAATAATAGAGATGGATGTGAGTAATAAAAAGTAATTAATGAGTGGTAATTGTGTCCACAAACTTTTGATATATAACTCCTTTAGGGAGGGGTGGGGAAGAGTAGCGGTGATATTTCTCACTCTTGAATGTGAGTTGAGAGATAATTTGTAGAGAATTTGGGCAACCAAACAAGATTAGTTACAACTCCTCTCCAAATCAATATCTCTTAAAAGTTAACTCTACCCCTAACCAAACAAGGCATAAATGCTCATTCAGTAGACTCTTTAAGTTGGGGGAATTACATTTTTCGATATGGTGAACTAGCAAAGCGTCTTGTATACAAAAAAGTGATGTGCTTTTATGTTTTTGCCCTTCCCACATTTACTCTTTGTACACATTACCTTTGTTATTGGTAGACTACACACTTTATACCCCAACTTTCACAAATCCTCTTTGGGATGCACATATTTCAAAATGTATTGCGTGACATTAATTTGCTCTGAAAATTTGAAGACATTATTTATACGATGAAAAGCTTACTATGTTTTCAGACCATGAAAGTCTAAAATAATATTTACTCAAAGTGAATTGAATATGAATATGAGGCGAGAAAGCCATTGTTTCATTTTTGGCAAATCTCGAAAAACAAAAAACATGATTTCAACTGGAGATAAGATCCTATCTAAAACACAGGCCGATCCCCCGACATTGACTATATCTACAAAAACACCTTCACCAAACATAAATTAAACTCACCAAACTAATCAATCAACGATCTCCATCAATCTTTTCATATATGCATGTGTATCCAAGCGAGCCTGCGCTATTCCCATTAATAATCACAATCTCTTTTTTATAAAATCTATGAGTGTCTATAGCAACTATTAATTGAACTCAAGACCGCGCGCCTTAACTCAGAAAGAAATTCAAATCACCCAGATCCCATCAAATTCAACATCGATCATCAATCCGATCCAGTGCTCCCGAAGCTGCTCCCCCTCACATACCTCAGCTGCAGCGAAACCTGCCTCTCCATCCGAAGCTGCCTATAAAAGTTCGCAATAAACGCCTCCGCTCTGCCGTCGATGTCTTCATCAGACATCGCCGACGACGACGATACAGAGCTCCTCGACCTCTCAATCACCCCACCATCGCTGAATTCTCGCAGTCCGGGGCGATCGTTGAAGCTCAGTCGTCTTCTCACACTATGGGAGCCTAGTATCGAAGCCAGTCGCCATCTGTGGCCAATGTCGTTGAAGCTGAGAATGATCAGTTTCAGTTTCTTCGCTGCTCTGTGGAGGCGCCTTAGCAAGATCCACCCGTCGATGCCCATCTCGTTATTTGGAAGTTCTGCTCCGATGATTGGGTTTATATAGTGATTGAAACAGAGAAGAGTAGAAGAGAAGACACGGAGAGAGATGACACGGTTTTTGTGTAGGCGAAGTTGCGGTGTAGCTTAATAGACTGAAGTGTGTACGTTATATTGTGGGGAGGTCAAACTTTTTAACGGCCCTGATTTTATTAGAACTTCGTTGACTTGATGTGGGCCGTTTGATTATAAGAGACTATGATGATTGATGAGAATCATGTTAGTTGTCAAATTAATTTCCTTAGAGATTCTCAATAAAGTGGTTGATTTATGACAATAACAAGTCATATCATAAGAATGTGTCACGTCACAAATAAATGAATATAAACGTATGCAAATTCGATCATAACATTAAGTCGAGATTTCAAAAAAAAATTTTGTGAGGCAATGTGTCTTATGGTGTGATATTAACTGATGTCGTCATTCTAGTTTTTCCCCTTGATTTATGCTAGCTTTGCATTGGGATCTGCGCGATGGAATCTTAATGTGCATCAAAGGACTTAACTTTATAGAGACTTTGAGTTGGTAGAGTGTGTTAGAATTGCACTATGATCATTTGTTTAACAAAACTTGCTGGCCAAGTTTTAATTGGTACATTATGGCTGCGCTGTGATTTGTTTCAAATTTCAAGGACAGTGATGCAATAACACCTTAAAAGTCAGGCATTTAATTACTTAGAGAGTTAGTACTCACTACTCGATTACAAATATAATTCGTTTAAAATAAAAATATAAGAATTAAGTCTTAATTATAAGTGTAATTTATATACGTCCCTTTAATATTAAATGAATAAAAGAATTAAAAAATCATAAATATTTGAATTGTTTAAAGATATAATTGGTAAAAAAAATAATAAAAATACACTATCGAATTCCGAAAACAACTTATAATTTGATCAATAAATTTTTGTTAGAAAGATTTATAATTTTGACTGAAAGAGTACTAGTTAGGAGGGTTTGATAGAAATGGAGATGTGTGTACACATCTAAATATATAATATAAGATCTCTTGCGTCTAGTTTTAATTATTACTTTTTTTTTTTTTATGAGAGATGGTGGACACGTTGTTGAGTTGTGGACGATGCAATGCGTAGACGAGAATATCATTCAGGATTCTTCCCTAAACTTTCTTAGGGAATTTCACTTCAATTGTCTCTTTAATCTTTCATCTAAGTCTGTCATCAAGAAGTGTAAAATTTTTTTTTTAACAAAAGTATAGTCTGTCCTCAAAAAAACAAAAATAAAATAATAAAAAAACAAAAACAAGAACAAAAGTTTAGTCTGATTTAATTGTAATATCCCATGAGATTTTGATCGATGTTTTCTCCCCCCATTTCTAAATATTTGGCGCAATTTTGCCTTCACACAACAACAATTATCCTACCATAAGTGGCTATTAATTATGAGTATTGTGAAAAAAGAAAATTGATTAATATTGTCATTTATCTAAATAAAATGGGGTTCCAATAAAAAATTAAACAATTAATGCTTTCTTGATTTTCTAAGGTGGAAAAAAATATTCCAAAATGTGAGGATGGAGTAATATTTATCATTAATTAATGATTTATTGTAAGTCTAGCTCTTATTCTTTTGATGATGGTATTGATTATTTAGCCATTGACGATTAAATAAGGACATGTATTTAATTACTAGTTTCATAACGTGCTCTGCGCACGCGCTACTTAAATTATCAAATCAAAAATAAAATTTAAAATATTTATAAAATTCAACAAACTTTATAAGTATTTAATTTAATATAAGTAGTTCCTAAATGCAAAAATATACATACACAATTTATTGTAGATGAAAAGGCTATGGCTTGCTATAGGCTGTTAAATTCAGATTTTAGGGTGGATTAACCCCATTAAAAGTGTAAAGCCGTTTTCGCGGACTAACTAGGCCACGTGATTAGCTAATGGGCAGTATATGAGACTAAACAAAACTACCAATTTTGGTGGGATTAACTAATCCCAATGGTTGGTTATCACAGATTACCAATTTACCCCTCATCTTTACAAACTATACAACAAAATCGATCTACCCTAATCACAACAACCGATCGTCCTCAACAACCGATCAACCCTCAAACAACCGATCGTCCACAACAATCGATCTACCCTTGACCGATTGCTCACCATCGAACAGAGAGAGCGTCGACACAAAAACACCGATCAACCCTGAACAGAGATGGAGACCGGACAGGGAGAACGCGATGTGAAGAAGGAAACGTGACGACGACGATGGAGGCGGACAAAGAAGGCGAAGTGAAGAACATACGAACAGGGATGGAAACCGACTAGAGAACAAGAGGTGAAGAAGGAAGTGGAGTTCCAAAATTTGTTGGTGATGAAATTAAATGAAAGGGTAATTTTGTCAATGTACCATTACAACCACATTTACTCACAGCCTTCAAACTCTCAACCGAACAAGCCCCATAAATGGGACTAATACATAAACCCATGTGTTAGTCCCATCACAAACTAATCCCATGATCTTAAGTCTCCCTAAAATGTGAAGTGAACATGTAGTTAAAATAAAAACTAATTTTTAATATTTTTTTTCCTAAAAAAGTAAAATAACTTATACCAATTCATCCTAATGCATTTATAGATTTTTCTATAAAGATTCTACATTACTTCTTCTTTTTAATTCACCGCACCAATTAATAAAAGAATTCTACTTGTTGTTTGTTATATGCATTTAAATGATCAATTATTTGAAGAGAATTGCCCTAAGGTCGGCCTTGATTTCAAAAATTAATGAAAATGCTAATGTAACTCACTTAAGACACACCCCATCTACACGGGCGTGTTTGTGTACCGTCTGATGTGGCGACTCGAGATGTATGCACGCATCAAACGGTATGCAAGCACGTGCATGTAGATGCGGCGAGCAAGTTCGTGTTGATAACGTGTTGTAAACTAAATTGTAAACCAATTAGAATTTATAGAACTAAAGTATGAGAAACATGAACTAAAGACTACGAGAACAAGTAGATAAGAGGAGACAAGAGAGAAGAGAGTTAGAGATGAGAATGTAGAGATTTTCACTCAATACTTTGTATATCTCTACAATGAGGTTGACACCCTTTATATAGGCCTTTTGGTGGTGATGATAAATATACTTAGACAATGTTTATGAGTAACACATACATCACATGTCATACAATACATTACAAGTAATTTGACAATGCATGGAAGAGTTGGTGTACACTGGAGATGAGTACAAGTTACATAAAGTGTGAGAGCCATGCTTGATATTACAATTCAATGTCAGAGTCATGCTTGACAATATGATCATCTACGTACACAAGTGTCAATCCATTTCATATATATAATACGTATAATAAGAGATGCAACTTCATTAAATTTATAAATCATTACACATTAAGTTCTTACTTATAGTTAATTTTGTTACATATTGATTATATATTAAATAAGTTTTTACAACGTTGTATCTATATGCATCAGGATCCCGATTCATGGATCTCTCGGGTCGAGAAATCAGAGGATCGAACCATTTCTTATGACTCTTTTTCAAATTTGAGAAAATAAATAGGCACTCAAAACAAGTACATGTTCGAGCAGCATTGACTGACTCCTGACCAATCTCGACCAATCTCGATTCCTTTCAATATGAACAACAATTCCCGCGATTCAATTGACTAAAATATAACAAATAATTGCCAGAATCCGTGTTGTATATTTGAAACGGGTTGACATCCTTGCTTCTCTCATGGTACAATTCTCTTTCTGCGGAGCCCTCCTTTCTCCTCGTTCCACAGAGAAAAAATGTAGGACTGATGCCAACAGTTCAGTATAATAACATTTTTAGATGTACAAAATATGAATTATTGTTTATGTTAACTTAATTGTGATGACCCTAGTCCCCACAAACTGGGCCCCGCTTGGCCTAGACTTACGTGGACCTTCCGAGTAAGCCCTCGCAAGGTCAACGCTTGGCCTAGACTTACGTGGACCTTCCGAGTAAGCCCTCGCAAGGTCAACGCAAACCTAGTCAGCCTCCGTTTCCATTATTATTAATTATTCAGTGTTTTAAAGTTGAGTTATTACATTCTAGCAAGTTTTATAATTGAAGCAGCAGAACTAAGCTTAAGCAATTTAAACAACTCAATAAATGACAAGTCGGGACAACCTATCAAAAAGTCTCTAGACACGGTCCCTTGCCCCTACTCGCTCTCCGTCTTATCACGCACTGCACCGTCACAAACTAGACGGTGAGCAACCGAGAGAAATTGAAAGTAAAGCCGAGAAGAATATAATGAAATAATTCATGAAACGACAAACAAGACAGTCTAAATATCATGCTTGGTACTTGAAATGTAGGAATATAAATAAGCAAGAATGCATGATAGACGGCATGGAAATGATAACAATCGAAACATGCGTGTTCTACGAGTCAAGAGAGGCAATAAGTAGTCCATATTCCACAACAATACCACAACAATCCACAACCATCCACAACAATCCAAAGTACATGGTATCACACAATCACTAGGGGTGGTCAAACACTCGTGCGCTCGAGTGCCCGCGTTTTATCCCTTCTAGTGCGGGCGCATGTACCTTCGAGACGTACTTATGCCAAGAACACACATACAAGAACATAGAATGGAATGCCAATGATGGGATAATAACGAACACAAGAAAAGTGAAAATGAATCACATGATATCTTCTTAGGTGGCTTACTAACGTACAAATGCTTTTTAAGGCAAGTGTACTTACACGAGATTATCGTAATCCACGTAAAACTCCCGCGACTCCTAACGCGTATCCTCAAGTTTCCGTTACCGACAAGGTCGGAAACTCGTGTTATTAGGTCGAGTCATTCACTAACACTTAGGTTTAAACTTATCATCATTTCCAATGTTTTGAATGGCTCGGACGGTCATACATTTTAATAAATAAAAGAAGACACTCTTTCTCGGGTTTTGAAGACAAACTACGTATTCGCTTCATCGCGAGTCATAGGCTCGGCTCGATCGTATGCGGGTCACGTCATGGTCTCATGGACCGGCAACATGATCACGACGTCATAGCCATTCATCGCCACGCGACGTTTGAATAGCAACTATACATTTTTTCGACTCGACGATGGCATCACACGAACTAATTCCAAAAGCCTTACGTACGTTTGTTTCGGACTTAGCCGAGGATTGCTAGACGTCAACTAATATTAAGTGAGACCTCGACAACCTTTAATGATCGTGGTTCGACCGTAGGACCGCCGGCGATGGTGGTTTCCGGCGAGCCTCCAACGTGCACATCACATGAAATATCGATTCCTTTGCACCTATAAAACTGTTTTTGGCCACTTTTAGGGTTGTGGGACCCACATACGAGTTTTGGTGGGGTCCCGACACGTTTCGGTCCTGGTGGTCCGGCGGTGGCGCCGCTTGATGAGGACCTTTTCCGGCGAGAGGGTCAACACTTAGCAAAAACCGAGTTTGTTGTATGTATACAACAAGTACTTTGCATGGGCCATGCGGGGGTGGTTCCGGGACGTCTTGGACTCCGGTGGGTCTCGGAGGTCGCCCACGGCCGGTCCTCGTCACGGCAACCACATGCACACGTAACAAGTGTGACGAACAACAACAAAAACAAAGAGAAATGAAGAGAAACGTGAGCCGAGAGGAGAGCAAACCGTGGTAACATCCCTCGATTTAACACGACTTATGTGACACGTGTCGATCGTGACCCGCCACGCGATATCGGGACTCGCACTTCGAACCTCGGGGAGTCGACACCGAGGTAATTTTACGATTTTTGATATGTGTAATAGCATTATGGATTAAATGCGTGTCACGAGCCACTCGAGCGATTTCCTTTTTGTTTATGCGTGAGTTCTCGCCTAGGTAGCCGGGGAGGAAATACAAGAAAAGTGTGCACGTAACTGAGAAAAATACGGTCGATGAGGTAAGGTGAGTCCGGAACCCAGTGGGTTAAGGTGGGGACTTGTGGGCGGGCAAGGCACACCTAGGACACACCCCACCATATTGATTTGAAATTTCAAACAAAAGAAACCAACCACCCCACCCACTCCCATCACTCACACCTCACACTCCCATCACTCACGTCACACTCCCATCACTCTCTCTCTCCTCCCGATTTATCTTCTCTCCCACTCACCTCTGGCCAACTCTCTCCCATCACTCACGCTTCAAACTCTCTCTCTCTCGCGTTTCACTTCTCACTCACGCCTCTCTCTCTCCTCACCGCCGCCGCTCTCGTTTCGCCAAGTGACCGACCAGGGACGCCGGAGGAAGCCGCCAACCGAGGTAACACTCTCACCTCGGGTTTTCTCTCTCTCTCTCGCGTTTCACTTCTCTCACGGCTCTCTCTCTAGGTTCGCTCACCATTCGCTGGCCGAGACCAAGCCGTCGTCGGAGGTCCCGTGGTGGCGAGGAAGGTCGCCGGAGGTCTCACACTCTCTCTCTCTCCCGTGAGCACTCGACCACTCTCCCTCTCCTCACGGTTTGCTCTCCTCTCGCTCACGTTTCTCTTCATTTCTCTTTGTTTTTGTTGTTGTTCGTCACACTTGTTACGTGTGCATGTGGTTGCCGTGACGAGGGCCGGCCGCTGGCGACCTCCGAGACCCACCGAGTCCAAGACGTCCCGAACCACCCCCGCATGGCCCATGCAAAGTACTTGTTGTATACATACAACAAACTCGGTTTTTGCTAGGTGTTGACCCTCTCGCCGGAAAAGGTCCTCATCGGCGGCGCCACCGCCGACCACCAGACCGAACGTGTCTGGGACCCCACCAAAACTCGTATGTGGGTCCCACAACCCTAAAAGTGGCCAAAAACAGTTTTATAGGTGCAAAGGAATCGATATTTCATGTGATGTGTACGTTGAGGCTCGCCGAAACCACCATCGCCGGCGGTCCTACCTGGCCGAACCACGATCATTAAAGGTTGTCGAGGTCTCACTTAATATTAGTTGACGTCTAGCAATCCTCGCTAAGTCCGAAACAAACGTACGTAAGGCTTTTGGAATTAGTTCGTGTGATGCCATCGTCGAGTCGAAAAAAATATATAGTTGCTATTCAAACGTCGCGTGGCGATGAATGGCTATGACGTCGTGATCATGTTGCGGTCCGCGAGACCATGACGTGACCCGCATACGACCGAGCCGAGCCTATGACTCGCGATGAAGCGAATACGTAGTTTGTCTTCAAAACCCGAGAAAGAGTGTCTTCTTTTATTTATTAAAATGTATGACCGTCCGAGCCATTCAAAACATTGGAAATGATGATAAGTTTAAACCTAAGTGTTAGTGAATGACTCGACCTAATAACACGAGCCTCCGACCTTGTCGTAACGGAAACTTGAGGATACGCGTTAGGAGTCGCGGGAGTTTTACGTGGATTACGATAATCTCGTGTAAGTACACTTGCCTTAAAAAGCATTTGTACGTTAGTAAGCCGCCTAAGAAGATATCATGTGATTCATTTTCACTTTTCTTGTGTTCGTTATTATCCCATCATTGGCATTCCATTCTATGTTCTTGTATGTGTGTTCTTGGCATAAGTACGCCTCGAAGCGTACATGCGCCCGCACTAGAAGGGATAAACGCGGCACTCGAGCGCACGAGTGTTTGACCACCCCTAGTGATTGTGTGATACCATGTACTCGGATTGTTGTGGATGGTCTGGATTGTTATGGTATTGTTGTGGAATATGGACTACTTATTGCTCTCTGACTCGTAGAACACGCATGTTTCGATTGTTATCATTTTTACCGTCTATCATGCATTCTTGCTTATTTATATTCCTACATTTCAAGCATTCGCATGATATTTAGACTGCCTTGTTTGTCGTTTCATGAATTATCGTTATATTCTTCTCGCTTTACTTTCAATTTCTTCAGCTTGCTCACCGTCTAGTTTGTGACGGTGGGTGCAGATAAGACTGAGAGCAAAGTAGGGGCAAGGGACCGTGTCTAGAGACTTTTTGTGAGCAATGGACGCGAGGTACCGAGATGTAGGCTCGTACCTATCCTTTTTGTATGACGTTTTTGTATATACATATATAGTTGTTTTGGAACCGGAACTAGGTTTGAGGTGATTTCCATAATTTCATTTTGTTGACTTGGATATGACTGTCTTGGGGGTTTCCACATTTATATAGATTCCTAATTTCCCTTGATTGAGTTATTTCCCATTATTTGATTAGAATATGATTTTCACTTCCGCTCGTATTATAACCGCAATAACTCTTTCATAAACCTTAAAAACCTTAAAATGTTGATAAGTTGAGGCCGACTAGGCTCGTCCAGTCACATTGAGAAATCGACTCGGACTCGCACGGTCCAAGTCGGCGTACCCAAATGCATTGGGAATTGGGGCCGTCACAGCTTGGTATCGAGCCACAGTTGTGTTTGGTTATATAGACCGACTCATGTTGTAAATTCATAAAACACAAGCCATTGAAACCAATGGAAGTTAGAACGGTCAAACCGAAAAGTGGAAACCCTAGATCCCGTAGAAACTTAGTCTGGGGAAGTAATAATTGGGCGAGTCAAATTATTTTAATACATATTATGATTGCTATGTATATTATTGTAGTATACGTAGCTATAGATCGATTCGAGAAGTTCGTTTTCTTGATTCGACGACGACGATGACGGATCGACCTGGTCAGTGGCGACGATAGCAACACATCCGCACACGATATGCCGTGCATGACGATGTGCATGCCTTGACTCGAGAGTTGCGACGCAGATTCGCAGCTACAGAAATGTTACGATCGCTGAGGACACTGTATCGGCCTACCGCTACACCATCGACTCCGACTACACCATTGCCACATACTACTACTCGAGGGGCAGAGACCCCGATTGTCGCGCATCCACGCTCCGACTCGTTAGAGGCAAGACTCGAGGAGCCGTTGTTGCGCCGACACGCAGTAACGAGGCAGAGGCACATCCTTTAGTGACAAGTGATAGCTCGAGCGACGAGGCACCATGCGCGCAAGAACTAATGCAGAGGTCACTCGCTACGACTCCATCGAAGAGTCCGGAGCCATCGCCGAGGCGAAGCAAATGGAGGAATTTAAGAGACATGATCCCATGAAGTTTTATGGCGTACGTATGTTAAGACAGCAGAGTTGTTTCGAAGAATCATGAGAAGATTCACTCGACCATCGCCACGAGAGACCACATGCGAGCGACTATCTCTTCGTCGATGTTACATGGAGAGGCGATGATGATGGTGGACGACGATCATTACTACTGTGGGTGTTCCGAGAGACCGGATCGACTTCAAGACCCAGCTTAATCGTAAATACTTTCCACCGATCGTACTTCGAGCAAAGAGGAATGAGTTCATGGCGCTGAGGCAGGCGCTAATGAGTCGGGCTTATGGAGTATATGGGTAGATTCTCATCATTGTTGCCTTATGCCGGAGGATCTACGACACCGAGACCGACCGAGTGTATTATTTCACCGAGGTCTATTACTTACGATCGGTGGTTCAGTAGTCACTACACAAATGTGAGACTTTACAGATTGCATACGAATGAGTTTAGCTCGAGAGAGTTACCTACTTACTCATCCTAAGGAGACTAGATCGGCCAGACTGTAGTCCCGATTGGAGGAGCATCATCAGACAAGAAGAGGAAGAAGAATAGGTGGAATTTCCGTGATCGCAGACTCGAGCGTAGGTCCGTTGCACGCCGACTATTCGTCCGACCCATACTAATCCGCCAAGATCTAGCTTTGCCGCTACCATCCACCACAAACTTAGTCGATCGTGACAAGAACACAGAGACAGACTCATCGAGAGTAGGGGTACCGATCAAGGAGACAAGCAGAGGAGGACACAGGGCCCCGGCCGACTCGACACAAAGTTCCGCACAAGGACGAGGCCAGAGCGACTCAAGGATCGCAGGATACCCGTACTGTTACAAAGTGAAAGGCCTGGCCACATACGTAGGGAGTGCCCTCAACCACCAAAAGTACCGCCACGCATTATCGCCTCGTAAAGAACGCGTGTCAGCAAACTGCTGAGCCCGACTGGGGGCATCCCGAAACCTTGTCGAGGGTATGATTTCTATTTGTGGTACTTTCATGCACACCATGTTCGATTCAGTTCCACTGTCTCATTTATTGCTGGTCGAATGGTAGATAAGCTAGGTTTGAAACCCGTTAGGCTTAGTAAACCCTCATCCTCAAGACCGCCGCCGGAGATAAGATTTACCCGAATTTGTTGTGCCTCGATATTTCGGTAGAGATAGGGGTTATGAGTTACCAGTGGATATGAGAGTGCTCGAGTTTTTGGAGTTTGATGCTTTGTGGGCATGGATTGGCGGGATCGTTTCATGCTCACATTAGTTGTTATGAGAAGAGAATCACGATTCCGTTAGAAGGTGGTTCTGAGCTCGCATTCAGTGGCACCGCATCGCTACTACCTATCACCAGAGGCAAGGAAGCCACGAGTGACGAGATTGAGATTGTTGCGAGCGCGTCATGAGCACCGGAGCGAAGCAGAGATTTGCTTTTCGTAAGTACCGGCCATGTGTGTAACTTCCCGCATGTGTTTCCGAGGATTTGCCGGGATTACCACCACCGAGGAGATTGACTTTATTATTGACCTTGTTCCGGGACTAAGCTCGATCTCGATACCACCCTACCGTATGGCACCCCGAGAGCTTGAAGAGTCGAGGAGTCACTAGATGACTTGTTAGAGCCGGGCTTCATCATCCGAGTATGTCGCCTGGGGAGCACCGCTCTATTTGTGAAGAAGAAGGATGGAAGTTTGAGGCTATGCATAGATTATCGTCACCGAACCGAATTACATGTTGAAGAACAAATATCCGTTCGCGCATCGATGATTTGTTTGACTGTTAATGACAGAGCGCAGTGGTTCTCGAAAATAGATCTCGCGATCGTGCTATCACCACTCAGATTAGGGATGAAGATCGAGAAAAGACGGCGTTCAAGACGAGATACGGTCATTTTCGCATAAATCATGCCGTTCGGTTTGACTAATGCACCGCAATGTTCATGGATCTCATGCATCGTGTGATGAGGGAATACCTTGATCGGTTCGTGATTGTGTTCATAGACGACATCCTCATCTATTCCAGACTCGCGTGAGGAGCACGAGGGGCATCTACGAACGTTGTTGTTGCAGACTTTAAGAGATCATCGATCGTTTGCCAAGTTCAAGAAGTGCGAGTTTTGGTTTCGGAAGTCCGATTTCTTGGGCATGTTGTTGGAGCTACCGTGTTGCGTTGACCCAGAGAAGGTTAGAGCAAAGTTGATTGAGTGGCCTACGCCGACACCGTTACGCAAATTCGCAGCTTTTCGGGATGGCGGGATACTATCGCCGATTTGTGCAAGACTTCTCCAAGATTGTCGCTCCGATGACAAAATTGACTAAGAAGAATGCAAAGTTTGATTGGGATGAGGAGTGTGAACATGCATTCAACACTTTGAAGCGTAAATTGACTACCGCGCTACCGTGTTAGCGTTGCTCGAGATCGGGAAAGACTTAGTGGTGTACACCGACGCGTCGAAGGTTGGCTTGGGTGTGTATTGATGCAAGAGGGCAAAGTTATCGCCTATGCATCTCGACAATTGAAAGTGCACGAGAGGAACTACCCGACACACGACTTAGAGTTGGCCGCAATAGTGTTCGCATTAAAAATATGGAGGCACCACTTGTATGGCGTACGTTTCGAGTTATTCACTGCACCACAAGAGCTTGAAGTACTTATTCACTCAGAGAGAATCGAACTCGAGATGACAGACGTTGGCTAGAGTTCTGAAGGACTATGATTTCTCGTTAGAGTATCATCCCGGGAAAGCTAACGTGGTTGTCGATGCTTTGAGCCGTAGGGATCCGATGCCGAGGTGGTCGTATGTCGATGACTCACGAGTATGGTCTTCTTGAGGCGCCGAGTTGAGGAGTTCGGCGGACGCACGGGGACTACCAGATACGATTTGTGGTCGATGAGGTTGCAGATCGTTTCACCATCGATCGTTCTGTAGAGGACAAGAAGGCGATGAGTCGTACCAACAATTCAAGCAAGATGGTCGACGCTCGTAACATCCAGATTGGAGTCGGCCGACGACGACTCTTGTTTGAGGTATCGCGGGCGATCGTGGATTCCCATGGTGGTCGACTTACGCACCGAGATACCTGGGAGGCTCACCGTTCTAGATTTTCTCGTGCATCCGGTCGAACCAAGATGTATGCCGACATGCGACGTCTCTTTTGGTGGCCAGGGATGAAATCGATGTGTCGAATTCATTAGAGCGTGCGAGATATGCCGCGTGTGAAAGTTCGAGCATCGACGGCCTGGAGGATGTGCAGCCCCTACCTATTCCTCAATGGAAGTGGGAGCACATTGCTATGGATTTTGTCGCTGGCTTGCCCCGATCTCCTCGTGGCCATGATAGCATCCGGGTAATTGTGGATCGATTCGACGAAATCGCTCATTTCATACCCGTATCCACTACACACCGAGTTGACAGACCGAGCATTCTTTACGAGCGTGAGATTGTCGACTACACGGAGTTCCGTTGTCGATCGTGTCGATCGAGGAGCGCAGCTTCACTTCGTTATTGTGGCGAGCATGTGCTCGCTTCAAGCACTGCACTAGAGTTGAGTACGGCGTTCCATCCACGAGCACGTACTGGACAAACCGAGAGGTTGATACAGTGTGTGTTGGAAGACATGCTCAGATGTGTGTTTTAGAATACGGCGGTCGTGGGAAGAGTATCTTCATTTGTGCGAGTTTGCTTACAACAACAATTATCGTGCAAGTATCAGATGGCACCGTTTGAGGCGCTCTATGGCAGTGTGCCTGTAGATCACCTTTTCGTTGGCCGAGCCGAGGATGTTGTGACCGCTGGTCCCGAGACCGTTGTTGATCACACCGAGAAGGTACGGCAGATCCGTCGAGGCTTAAGAGTGCTCAAGAAAGCGGCAAAAGAAATACTATGATCGCATCACGATGAGCTTCAATACGACGCGGGGACTATGTATACCCGAAAGTCTCGCTCTCGGTGGTCACAAACGATTCTAATCAAAGGGAAGCTTGCTCCTAGATTTATCTGGTCCCTTCAAAGTTGTGAAGAGGGTCTGTAAGTTGCTTACCTGCTAGAGCTACCGCCGCCGCTCGTCGGTGTTCACCCAAGATTTCACATTTCAATGCTTCGACTAGATAAGTCGCGAGGCGACGACCTACCGTGGACCCGAGTCGATCGAATTGCAAGACGATGCCACGTACGAGGAACAAACCAATTCAAATTGTCGACCGTAAAGTCAAGATATCGAGGAACAAGGAAATCCCTTCCGTTCTCGTGAAATGGCAATTCCACGGGGACGAGGAGTTAACTTGGGAACTAGAGTCATACATGCGAGAGCACTTTCCTATCTATTTGATTCCGGTGAGTCGAAGTTTAGTTTACTTATTAATAAATTTCTGGGTCGAAATTCTAATAAGCTGGGAGATCGTAACATCCCTCGATTTCTAACACGACTTATGTGACACGTGTCGGGATCGTGACCCGCCACGCGATATCGGGACTCGCACTTCGAACCTCGGGAGTCGACACCGAGGTAATTTTACGATTTTTGATATGTGTAATAGCATTATGGATTAAATGCGTGTCACGAGCCACTCGAGCGATTTCCTTTTTGTTTATGCGTGAGTTCTCGCCTAGGTAGCCTGGGAGGAAATACAAGAAAAGTGTGCACGTAACGAGAGAAAATACGGTCGATGAGGTAAGGTGAGTCCGGAACCCAGGGGTTAAGGTGGGGACTTGTGGGTGGGCAAGGCACACCTAGGACACACCCCACCATATTGATTTGAAATTTCAAACAAAAGAAACCAACCACCCCACCCACTCCCATCACTCACACCTCACACTCCCATCACTCACGTCACACTCCCATCACTCTCTCTCTCCTCCCGATTTATCTTCTCTCCCACTCACCTCGGTCAACTCTCTCCCATCACTCACGCTTCAAACCTCTCTCTCTCTCTCACTTCTCACTCACGCCTCTCTCTCTCACCACCGCCGCTCTCGTTTCGCCAGGACCGACTCAGGGACGCGGAGGAAGCCGCCAACCGAGGTAACACTCTCACCTCTGTTTTTTCTCTCTCTCTCGCGTTTCACTTCTCTCACGGCTCTCTCTCTCTAGGTTCGCTCACCATTCGGTTGGCCGAGACCAAGCCGTCGTCTGAGGTCCCGTGGTGGCGAGGAAGGTCGCCGGAGGTCTCACACTCTCTCTCTCTCTCCCGTGAGCACTCGACCACTCTCCCTCTCCTCACGGTTTGCTCTCCTCTCGCTCACGTTTCTCTTCATTTCTCTTTGTTTTTGTTGTTGTTCGTCACACTTGTTACGTGTGCATGTGGTTGCCGTGACGAGGCCGGCCGTGGGCGACCTCCGAGACCCACCGAGTCCAAGACGTCCCGAACCACCCCCGCATGGCCCATGCAAAGTACTTGTTGTATACATACAACAAACTCGTTTTTGCTAGGTGTTGACCCTCTCGCCGGAAAAGGTCCTCATCGGCGGCGCCACCGCCGGACCACCAGACCGAACGTGTCTGGGACCCCACCAAAACTCGTATGTGGGTCCCACAACCCTAAAAGTGGCCAAAAACAATTTTATAGGTGCAAAGGAATCGATATTTCATGTGATGTGCGTTGGAGGCTCGCCGGAAACCACCATCGCCGGCGGTCCTACCGGTCGAACCACGATCATTAAAGGTTGTCGAGGTCTCACTTAATATTAGTTGACGTCTAGCAATCCTCGCTAAGTCCGAAACAAACGTACGTAAGGCTTTTGGAATTAGTTCGTGTGATGCCATCGTCGAGTCGAAAAAAATGTATAGTTGCTATTCAAACGTCGCGTGGCGATGAATGGCTATGACGTCGTGATCATGTTGCCGGTCCGCGAGACCATGACGTGACCCGCATACGACTGAGCCGAGCCTATGACTCGCGATGAAGCGAATACGTAGTTTGTCTTCAAAACCCGAGAAAGAGTGTCTTCTTTTATTTATTAAAATGTATGACCGTCCGAGCCATTCAAAACATTGGAAATGATGATAAGTTTAAACCTAAGTGTTAGTGAATGACTCGACCTAATAACACGAGTTTCCGACCTTGTCGTAACGGAAACTTGAGGATACGCGTTAGGAGTCGCGGGAGTTTTACGTGGATTACGATAATCTCGTGTAAGTACACTTGCCTTAAAAAGCATTTGTACGTTAGTAAGCCGCCTAAGAAGATATCATGTGATTCATTTTCACTTTTCTTGTGTTCGTTATTATCCCATCATTGGCATTCCATTCTATGTTCTTGTATGTGTGTTCTTGGCATAAGTACGCCTCGGCGTACATGCGCCCGCACTAGAAGGGATAAAACGCGGCACTCGAGCGCACGAGTGTTTGACCACCCCTAGTGATTGTGTGATACCATGTACCGGATTGTTGTGGATGGTGTGGATTGTTGTGGTATTGTTGTGGAATATGGACTACTTATTGCCTCTCTTGACTCGTAGAACACGCATGTTTCGATTGTTATCATTTCCCACCTGTCTATCATGCATTCTTGCTTATTTATATTCCCTACATTTCAAGCATCTCGCATGATATTTAGACTGTCTTGTTTGTCGTTTCATGAATTATCGTTATATTCTTCTCGCTTTACTTTCAATTTCTTCAGCTTGCTCACCGTCTAGTTTGTGACGGTGGGTGCAGTATAAGACTGAGAGCAAGTAGGGGCAAGGGACCGTGTCTAGGAGACTTTTTGTGAGCAAATGGACGCGAGGTACCGAGATGTAGGCTCGTACCTATCCTTTTTGTATGACGTTTTTGTATATACATATATAGTTGTTTTGGAACCGGAACTAGGTTTGAGGTGATTTCCATAATTTCATTTTGTTGACTTGGATATGACTGTCTTGGGGTTTCCACATTTATATAGATTCCTAATTTCCCTTGATTGAGTTATTTCCCATTATTTGATTAGAATATGATTTTCGCTTCCGCTCGTATTATAACCGCAATAACTCTTTCATAAACCTTAAAAACCTTAAAATGTTGATAAGTCGAGGCCGACTAGGCTCGTCCAGCTTCGCACGAGAAACCGACTCGGGACTCGCACGGTCTAGTCGGCGTACCCAAATGCATTGGGAATTTGGGGCCGTCACGATCACGATCCCGACACGTGTCACATAAGTCGTGTTAGAAATCGAGGGATGTTACGTCTCCCCCACTTATTAGAATTTCGACCCCGAAATTTATTAATAAGTAAACTAAACTTCGACTCAGGAATCAAATAGATAGGGAAAGTGCTCTCGCATGTATGACTCTAGTTCCCAAGTTAACTCCTCGTCCCCGTGGAATTGCCATTTCACGAGAACGGAAGGGATTTCCTTGTTCCTCAATATCTTGACTTTACGGTCGACAATTTGAATTGGCTGTTCCTCGTACGTGGCATCGTCTTGCAATTCGATCTCGACTCAGTCCACGGTAGGTCGTCGCCTCCGCCCGACTTATCTAGTCGAAGCATTGAAATGTGAAATATTGGGTGAACACCGACGAGCGCTGGCGGTAGCTCTAACCGGTAAGCAACCTTACCGACCCTCTTCACAACTTTGAAGGGACCGATAAATCTAGGAGCAAGCTTCCCTTTGATTCCGAATCGTTTGTGACCCTTCGAGGCGAGACTTTCGGTATACATAATCCCCACGTCGTATTGAAGCTCATCGTGATATCGATCATAGTATTTCTTTTGCCGCTCTTGAGCACTCTTAAGCCTCGACGGATCTGCGTACCTTCTCAAAGTGTGATCAACGACAGCCTCGGGACCAACGGTCACAACATCCTCTCGGCTCGGCCAAAGAAGAAGGTGATCTACAAGGCCTCGCCATAGAGCGCCTCAAACGGTGCCATACCGATACTTGCTCGATAACCGTTGTTGTAAGCAAACTCGCACAAATGAAGATACTCTTCCCACGACCCGCCGTATTCTAAAACACACATCCCGAGCATGTCTTCCAACACCCAGTATCAACCTCTCTGATCGTCCGTCTGTCTCGTGGATGGAACGCCGTACTCAACTCTAGTCTGGCCCGGTGCCGAACCGAGCCTCGCATGCTCGCCACAATAACGAAGTAAAGCTGCGCTCCTCGATCCGACACGATCGACAACGAACTCCGTGTAGTCCGACAATCTCACGCTCGTAAAGAATGCTCATCATCAACTCGGTGTGTAGTGGATACGGTATGAAATGAGCGATTTCGTCAATCGATCCACAATTACCCGGATGCTATCATGGCCACGAGGAGATCGGGGCAAGCCACCGACAAAATCCATAGCAATGTGCTCCCACTTCCATTGAGGAATAGGTAGAGGTGCCGCAAAGAATCCTCCAGCCGTCGATGCTCGCTTTCACACGCCGGCATATCTCGCACGCTCTAATGAATTCGACACATCGATTTCATCCCCGGCCACCAAAAGAGACGTCGCATGTCAAGCATACATCTTGGTTCGACCGGATGCACGTAAAATCTAGAACGGTGAGCCTCCCTGGAGTATCTCGGTGCGTAAGTCACCACCAATGGAATCCACAATCGCCCACGATACCTCAAACAAGAGTCCGTCGACCGACCCAACTGGATGTTCGAATCGTCACCATCTTGCGAATTGTTGGTACGACTCATCGCCTTCTTGTCCTCTAGAACAGCGGTCGAGTAGTGAAACGGTCTCGCAACCTCATCTCGACCACAAATCGTATCCCGGTAGTCCCCGCACGTTCGCCGAACTCCTCAACTCTACGCCTCAAGAAGACCATACTCGTGAGTCATCCGACATACGACCACCTCAAAGATCGATCCCCTACGGCTCAAAGCATCAAGAACCACGTTAGCTTTCCCGGATGATACTCTAACGAGAAATCATAGTCCTTCAAGAACTCTAGCCAATGTCTCTGTCTCAGGTTCGGTTCTCTCCGAGTGAATAAGTACTTCAAGCTCTTGTGGTGCGTGAATAACTCGAAACGTACGCCATACAAGTGGTGCCTCCATATTTTTAATGCGAACACTATTGCGGCCAACTCTAAGTCGTGTGTCGGGTAGTTCCTCTCGTGCACTTTCACTTTGTCGAGATGCATAGGCGATAACTTTGCCCTCTTGCATCAATACACAACCCAAGCCAACCTTCGACGCGTCGCTGTACACCACTAAGGCTTTCCCGGTCTCGGCAACGCTAACACAAAGCGCGGTAGTCAATTTCGCTTCAAAGTGTTGAATGCATGTTCACACTCCTCATCCCAATCAAACTTTGCATTCTTCTTAGTCAATTTTGTCATCTGAGCAAAGCAATCTTGGAGAAGTCTTGCACAAATCGGCGATAGTATCCCGCCAATCCCGTAAAACCGCGAATTTGCGTAATCGGTAGTCGGCGTAGGCCACTCAATCACTGCTCTAACCTTCTCTGGGTCAACAGCAACACCGGTAGCTCCAACAACATGCCCAAGAAATCGGACTTCCGACAACCAAAACTCGCACTTGCTGAACTTGGCAAACAGTCGATGATCTCTTAAAGTCTGCAACACTGTTCGTAGATGCCCCTCGTGCTCCTCACGAGTCCTGGAATAGATGAGGATGTCGTCTATGAACACAATCACGAACCGATCAAGGTATTCCCTCATCACACGATGCATGAGATCCATGAACATTGCCGGTGCATTAGTCAAACCGAACGCATGATCAGAACCGAAAATGACCGTATCTCGTGCCGAACGCCGTCTTTTCTCGATCTTCATCCCTAATCCCGAGCTGGTGATAGCCTGATCGCAGATCTATTTTCGAGAACCACTGCGCTCCTGTCAACTGGTCAAACAAATCATCAATGCGCGGCAACGGATATTTGTTCTTCACTGTAATTCGGTTCAGTTGACGATAATCTATGCATAGCCTCAAACTTCCATCCTTCTTCTTCACAAATAGAACTGGTGCTCCCAAGGCGACATACTCGGATCGATGAAGCCCACTCTAACAAGTCATCTAGCCGACTCCTCAACTCTTCAAGCTCTCGGGGTGCCATACGGTAGGTGGTATCGAGATCGGCTTAGTCCCCGAACAAGGTCAATAATAAAGTCAATCTCCTCGGTGGTGGTAATCCCGCAAATCCTCCGAAACACATCTCGGGAAGTTACACACAACCGGTACTTCGAAAAGCAAATCTCCCGCTTCGCTCCAAGTGCTCATGACGCTCGCAACAATCTCAATCTTGTCACTCGTGGCTTCCCGCTCTCGGTGATAGGTAGTAGCGATGCCGTGCCCTCGAATCCGAGCTCCGAACCACCTTCTAACTAATCGTGATTCTCTTCTCATAACAACTAATGTGAGCATGAAACGATCCCACCAATCCATGCCCAACAAAGCATCAAACTCCAAAAACTCGAGCACTCTCATATCCACCGGTAACTCATAACCCCCTATCTCTACCGAAATATCGAGGCACAACAAATTCGGGTAAATCTTATCTCCCCGGCGGTGCCGAGGATGAGGGGTTTACTAAGCCTAATGGGTTTCAAACCTAGCTTATCTACCATTCGACCAAAGAATAAATGAGACAAAGTGGAACCCGAATCGAACATGGTGTGCATGAAAGTACCACAAATAGAAATCATACCCTCGACAAGGTTTCGGATGCCCCCGGTCGGGCTCATGCACCGCCTCGAACGCGTTCTTTCCGAGTCGATAATGCCGTGGCGGTACTTTTGGTGGTCGAGGGCACTCCTCCGTATGTGACCGACCTTTCCGCACCCGTACAGTGCACGGTATCCCGCGATCCCGAGTCCGCTCGGCCTCGTCCTTGTGCGGAACTTTGTGTCTGAGTTTGACCGGGCCCCTGTGTCCTCCTCTGCTTGTCTCCTTGATCGGTACCCCTACTCTCAGTAGTCTGTCTCTGTGACTGCTGTCCTGATCGACTAGGCTGTGGTGGATGACTGGCAAAGCTAGGTACTGGCGGATTAGTATGGGTCGGACGAATAGTCGACTGTGCAACGGACCCTACGCTCTGAGTCCTGCGATCACGGAAATTCCACCTATTCTTCTTCCTCTTCTTGTCCTGATGGTGCTCCTCCAATCGGGACTCGGTCCGCCGATCTAGTCTCCTTAGGATGAGTAAGTAGGTAACTCTCTCGAGCTAAACTCCGCTCGTATGCAATCTGTAAAGTCTTTCTGCCGTGTAGTGACTACCGAACCACCGATCGTAAGTAATAGACCCTCGTGAAATAATACACTCGTCGCCGTCTCGGTGTCGCCGATCCTCCAAAGATAAGGCAACAATGATGAAAATCTACCCATATACTCCATAACCGACTCATTAGCGCCCGCCTCAACGCCATGAACTCATTCCTCTTTGCTCGAAGTACGATCGGTGGGAAGTATTTCGATTAAACCGGGTCTTGAAGTCGATCCAGTCTCTCGGAACACCCCCGGTAGTAATGATCGTCGTCCACCAATCATCGCTCTCCATGTAACATCGACGAAGAGATAGTCGCTCGCATGTGGTCCTCCGTGGCGATGGTCGAGTGAATCTTCTCATGATTCTTCGAAACAACTCGTCGCCTTAACATCTCGTGCCGCCATAAAACTTCATGGGATCATGTCTCTTAAATTCCCTCCATCGCTTCGCCTCGGAAATGGCTCCGACTCTTCGATGGAGTCGTAATCGGAGTGACCTCTCGCATTAGTTACTTGGCGCACTGGTGCCTCGTCGCTCGAGCTATCACCGTCACTAAAGGATGTGCCTCGCCTCGTTTCGCGTGTCCGACGCAACAACAGGCTCCTCAGGTCGCTCTAACGGAGTCGGCCGTGGATGCGCAGAATCGGGGTCTCTCGCCCTCGAGTAGTAGTATGTGGCAATGGTGTAGTCGGAGTCGATGGTGTAGCGGTAGCCGGTACGAGTGTCCTCAACGGCCGTAACGTTTCCGTAGCCTGCGAATCCGCGTCGCAACTCTCTCGAGTCAAGGCATGCACATCGTCCGCACCGGCATATCGTGTGCGGATGTCCGCTATCGTCGCTCGACGGCCTCGATCCGTCATCGTCGTCTCGAATCAAGAAAACGAACTTCTCGAATCGCCTATAGCTACCGTATACTACAATAATATACATAGCAATCATAATATGTATTAAAATAATTTGACTCGCCCAATTACTTCCCGACTAAGTTTCTACGGGATCCTAGGGTTTCCACTTTTCGGTTTGACCGTTCCTAACTTCATTTGGTTTCAATGGCTTGTGTTTTATGAATTTTCAACATGAGTCAGTCTATATAACCAAACCCGTAGGCTCGATACAATCAACCGTGACGGCCCCAAATTCCCAATGCATTTGGGTACGCCCGCCTAGACCCGTGCAGTCCCGAGTCGGTTTCAATGAACCGGACGAGCCTAGTCACCTCAACTTATCAACATTTTAAGGTTTTTAAGGTTTATGAAAGAGTTATTGCGGTTATAATACAGCGGAAGCGAAAATCATATTCTAATCAAATAATGGGAAATAACTCAATCAAGGGAAATTAGGAATCTATATAAATGTGGAAACCCCAAGAGACAATCATATCCAAGTCAACAAAATGAAATTATGGAAATCACCTCAAACCTAGTTCCTGCTCCAAAACAACTATATATGTATATACAAAAACGTCATACAAAAAGGATAGGTACGAGCCTACATCTCGGTACCTCACGTCCATTGCTCACAAAAAGTCTCCTAGACACGGTCCCTTGCCCCTATCGCTCTCCGTCTTATCTCGCACCCACCGTCACAAACTAGACGGTGAGCAATCGAGAGAAATTGAAAGTAAAGCCGAAGAATATAACAAGTAATTCATGAAACGACAAACAAGACAGTCTAAATATCATGCGGTACACGAAATGTAGGAATATAAATAAGCAAGAATGCATGATAGACAGATCGGAAATGATAACAATCGAAACATGCGTGTTCTACGAGTCAAGAGAGGCAATAAGTAGTCCATATTCCACAACAATACCACAACAATCCACAACCATCCACAACAATCCAAAGTACATGGTATCACACAATCACTAGGGGTGGTCAAACACTCGTGCGCTCGAGTGCCGCGTTTTATCCCTTCTAGTGCAGCCGCATGTACCTTCGAGACGTACTTATGCCAAGAACACACATACAAGAACATAGAATGGAATGCCAATGATGGGATAATAACGAACACAAGAAAAGTGAAAATGAATCACATGATATCTTCTTAGTGGCTTACTAACGTACAAATGCTTTTTAAGGCAAGTGTACTTACCCGAGATTATCGTAATCCACGTAAAACTCCCGCGACTCATAACGCGTATCCTCAAGTTTCCCGTTACCCGACAAGGTCGGAAACTCGTGTTATTAGGTCGAGTCATTCACTAACACTTAGGTTTAAACTTATCATCATTTCCAATGTTTTGAATGGCTCTGACGGTCATACATTTTAATAAATAAAAGAAGACACTCTTTCTCGGGTTTTGAAGACAAACTACGTATTCGCTTCATCGCGAGTCATAGGCTCGGCTCGATCGTATGCGGGTCACGTCATGGTCTCGCGGACCAAGCAACATGATCACGACGTCATAGCCATTCATCGCCACGCGACGTTTGAATAGCAACTATACATTTTTTTCGACTCGACGATGGCATCACACGAACTAATTCCAAAAGCCTTACGTACGTTTGTTTCGGACTTAGCCGAGGATTGCTAGACGTCAACTAATATTAAGTGAGACCTCGACAACCTTTAATGATCGTGGTTCGACCGTAGGACCGCCGGCGATGGTGGTTTCCGGCGAGCCTCCAACGTGCACATCACATGAAATATCGATTCCTTTGCACCTATAAACCGTTTTTGGCCACTTTTAGGGTTGTGGGACCCACATACGAGTTTTGGTGGGGTCCCCGACACGTTTCGGCCCCGGTGGTCCGGCGGTGGCGCCGCCGAGAGGACCTTTTCCGGCGAGAGGGTCAACACTTAGCAAAAACCGAGTTTGTTGTATGTATACAACAAGTACTTTGCATGGGCCATGCGGGGGTGGTTCCGGACGTCTTGGACTCCGGTGGGTCTCTCGGAGGTCGCCCACGGCCGGTCCTCGTCACGGCAACCACATGCACACGTAACAAGTGTGACGAACAACAACAAAAACAAAGAGAAATGAAGAGAAACGTGAGCCGAGAGGGAGAGCAAACCGTGAGGAGAGGGAGAGTGGTCGAGTGCTCACGGGAGAGAGAGAGTGTGCGAGACCTCCGGCGACCTTCCTCGCCACCACGGACCTCCGACGACGGCTTGGTCTCGGCCAACCGAATGGTGAGCGAACCCAGAGAGAGAGAGCCCGTGAGAGAAGTGAAACGCGAGAGAGAGAGAGAAAACCGAGGTGAGAGTGTTACCTCCGGTTGGCGGCTTCCTCCGCGTCCACGGGTCCGGTCACCGGCGAGAGCAGAGAGGCGGCGGTGAGCTGAGGGAGAGAGAGGCCGTGAGTGAGAAGTGAAACGCGAGAGAGAGAGAGGTTTGAAGCCGTGAGTGATGGGAGAGAGTTGACCGAGGTGAGTGGGAGAGAAGATAAATCGGGAGGAGAGAGAGAGTGATGGGAGTGTGACGTGAGTGATGGGAGTGTGAGGTGTGAGTGATGGGAGTGGGTGGGGTGGTTGGTTTCTTTTGTTTGAAATTTCAAATCAATATGGTGGGGTGTGTCCTAGGTGTGCCTTGCCCACCCACAAGTCCCCAACCTTAACCCCCGGGTTCCGGACTCACCTTACCTCATCGACCCGTATTTTTCTCCGTCACGTGCACACTTTTACCGTATTTCCTCCCCGGTTACCTAGGCGAGAACTCACGCATAAACAAAAAGGAAATCGCTCGAGACCTATAGTGTGGAAACTCCCAAAAATATGATCTTATGCATATAAGGTGACAAAACTAGAAATATGCATGTATCAAAGTGCACTCAGCCCATTTAACCAGTTTTTATAAAATATATATAACATAGTTACACCAAAAGACCTACACGTAGCAAAAATGGAAGGTGAATCTGAGGAAAGCTCAGAGAAAGTCACCA
Source organism: Stephania cephalantha (assembly GCA_039657325.1). Taxonomy (NCBI): domain Eukaryota; kingdom Viridiplantae; phylum Streptophyta; class Magnoliopsida; order Ranunculales; family Menispermaceae; genus Stephania; species Stephania cephalantha. The sequence continues at coordinate 2,346,441 of CM077576.1, read as the reverse complement.
AGTACTAGTTCATTTCCCTTGCTAGACAATGAACCTGCAATTGTCACCACACATGAGACAATTCCAGTAAGTAAAACCAGATGAGTCTCAACATTAATTCTAAAATCCAATAAAAGGTTAGCCGATAGATCATGTAGGTAATCACAAAGAAATGAAATAGAAAGTGCATGATAAATAAGCTGATAAAAAGATCAATCACAAAGAAATGAAATATAAAGTGCATGATAAATAAGCTGATAAGGAGATCAAAGAGAATTGAACGACAATATCACACAAATATAGGTATCCAACTGGTCAAAGTCCATCTGGTTGTAACACACAATACACAACCTAACTTCCAAGGCAGGTTGTAGACTTAACTAAGTCTCCACCAGTTTAGATTGGTTCCATCAACTGTAGCAGACACACAGTCACCTCTACCAGCTTGACTTTCCAATTTCAAACTGTGGACTTACCACAATTTACAATCCATGTAGTCACGGTGGTACATATGATCACACAGACGTATACCGCACTCGTGATTACCATTCGAACACTTAGACCCAAGTTCGCTCGATACTAGAGTAAATCAAGAAGATAAATAATATAAACCTCACGGTAATATATAATGCATGTTTTTCCCAAAAAGATTAATAAGAATCACAAAGAAGGATGATTTAAGTCAACGATAACATGCATTTGAGTTTTTAAGAAAGCAATTTTCCTACAAAGACATATTACAAAGATATCATCAATTCAAGGATATCAAGTTCATGAAGAATTAGTATTGATGCCCTTGCTGATTTACTTACCTGAAACCTACGCGAAATCTACGCCCTCGTGACTTCTAACAGGCGTCTCAATCAACCCCTGATGTTCCAGACCCTCGTATTATGGTCCCTTAACATCCCCTCGGGGTTATTAGAGGATGTTTATAGTGTGTTTTATATTAGTTACAAGCTAGCTCAAGTCATTTAACCTAATCAGTAAGAATTGAGCATGCTCAAGGTTTGAGCTAACAAAAAGTTGAATCTACTGAAAGTTTGAGTCTACTCAATGTTTGAGCTTAATGAAAGTTTGAGCTTACTAAAAGTTTGAGCTTACTCAATGTTTAAGCATACTTGAAAATTTTAAGTATGCTCATAACTTTGAGCATGCTTTCCAGGCAGAACGCTCTATATTGTAAAAACTCAAAAAAAAAAATATCATGGTTCATCTTAAAGTCTCGACCCTTTCGGCCTTCGGACTAATACAATCCTTCCAAAATTAGTTTGCACCCCATTTATCATTATCATGCAATAAAATGGGCTAAAACATAAGCAAAAACACCAAATCAAATTTCCCATGAAGTTACTATTCGTCTTATCCCTCACATAATCACTACATAATAACAACAATAACTCCAAAAATAATTCCCCAAGAAGTAGGGGTGGGCAAACCGCGACCAAATCGAAGGTTCATGGTTTGTTTGATTTGCAAACCACCACCAAACCGCGAACCATCAAAACCGCACTCAAACGGCCTGCGACTTGTGCGGTTTGGTCGGTTTGGTTTCGCGGTTTTCTTGCGACTCATTTAAAAAAAACAACAAAAAACAAACAACAAAAAAAAAACAACAACTACCACCACCACCAGTGCTGCTATTGTTGGTGTTGGTGATCATACAATTAGTCAAGTGAGAGGCTATTGGTCACTGACTTACTGGTGGTATTCAAAGCCAGAACATTAGAGATAATTACCTCTCTTGTGATGCGGTGGTGGGACTCGTGACTAGTGCGAGGCGACGGTGGCGGCATGACCGATGGGAGGACGCGGTGCGAGGCGGCGGTGGACGCAACAGTGGAGGCGTTGATGGTTGGCACGGCGGAAGGCAGCGACAATTGGTAAGAGGTGACGACGATAGGTGGTGGTGGGAGCCGGCGGGGAAGGCAAATGCTCGAGCGTCGGCGAGTGAGATGTTGAGGAGTGAGGACGGACGGCTTAGAGATCGAGCAAAGCAAAAAGTTTTTTTTTTTTTTTTTTTTTTTTTTTTTGTTTTTTTTTTTAAGTTTTTGGGTTTTTTTGAGTTGTAAATGTAAGGTATTTACTAAAATATCATCGGTTTGGTGAACCGCGATTTTTTTTAAAATGAAAACCGCGACCAAACCGCGATTCTACGGTTTTTAAGTTTTTCAAACCACCCCCAAACCGCAAGTTCTAAAAACCAAACCAGACCATGCGGTTTGGACAGTTTGGGCGATTTGGGCGGTTTTTCGAAAACCGATGCCCACCCCTACCAAGAAGGGATTCTTACCCATTGAGGGTCGATCTACTCTTATGGACCCTCTATACACCAAAATTCATAAAGCACAACAATCTTACAATATGCATTATCAAGATTTGGTGAAGAACATACCTATGACTTTAATGAATTCGTCACTCTTGTTTTACCTCTCTTGAATCCCCAAAAATTTCAACAATTTCACACAAAAAATCACCAAATTCTTCACCTTTCTTCTCTTTCTCCTCCTGGCACCACGTTCTTTCTCATATCTACTTTTTTTTTCTTCAAATGAGAGAGAAAAGGAAAACTTGGGGTGTACATAATCATCCAACTTGGACTCACATGGGAGTGTTTCTAGAAACTTCTCATTATTATTAATGCTCCAACACACCTTTTATTATTATGTGGTTAGGAATCACTCTACACTTTGTGTGGTTTGAAATAAAACAACACATCCACTGCACATTTCTAACAACCACTTGTCCTTTTTGTTATGACACTTAACATTAGACCTGATCATCGGACGGGCTTGGGTGGGCTCGGGCCGCGCCTAGACGGGCTTTTTTTGAAAGCTCTGTCCAAGCCCGCCCAAGCCCACTTCTAAGTATTGCGGGTCCAAACCCGTCACGGGCTGAGCTTGAGCTAGGCCTAAATGGGCTTTTAAAAAAATGAACCATACTTTTTTATGGTAAGAAAAAAATACACTTTCATTAGTTGTTTTAATAAATCAAATATAAGGTTGATTGATAATGTATAAATTATAATTTATTAATTTTCAAAGTATTAAAAAAATGTTTTGAAAATTGATTTCAGAACATATTATTATAAAATATAATGCAATTAGATTAAGAACAAATGATTAGCACATTGGTTAAGACTTTAATGTAGCATTTCGACAAGCTGAGTTCAAACCCTTACTTCCTTATTTTTAAAAGATATATATATATATATATACATATTTCTATATTTTGGACACAAGTCTATACGGGCTGGGCTGGGCTTGGGCTGATAAGTGTAAACCCAAGTCCGGCCTACGAAATAGCGGGCCTTCACGGGCTTGGGCCGGGCCAAGCCTTATTGAGGTTTTCAATTGATCGGGCCCGGACCGGGCTTGACGAGTATCAGCCTAATGATCAGGTCTACTTAACATACACTTGGGCCTCGTTTGGTTCGTTTTTGCCAACTTACAGTGTGAGCGGAGATAACTCCTTAAAGTTAACTCACAGTCACAATGTAAGTTCATATTTCGTATTTGGTTGAACTTTAAACTTGCTGGGAAGTTACAAAATTTTAAGAACTGAAAAATGTGGGAATTGACATAAATACCCTTCAAACAAATTTTTAAAATAAAAAAAACATTATTATTTTCACCACGTGAACTACTATTTATTTATTCAAAATAAAAAACTTGAATTAAATAAAAACATAAAATATTATTTACAAAAATATTAAACAACATTAAATAATTAGAAGTATTTTTATATTTATTTGAAATAATTATTAATAATAAATACTATAAAATACATCTAATGATAATTTTTAAAAATATTTTTCACTTGAAAAATACTTTTTTATGAATAAATGATTTATTTAATCTTTTATGGACTAATAACATACATTAGAGAGGGTAGGGACATGAGTAAATGTAAATTTGTGAAGGGTAATTGTGTCCATATAACTCCCGGGAGTTATCTCCTTGTGGGGGGAGGGGCGGGGGGAGATATCTCACACCATTCCCTGTAAGTTGGGAGATAACTCACATCGAGTTGGGCAACCAAACAAGATTAGTTCTCAACTCCATGTGAGTTATCTCCTTGGAGATATCTCCACCTCATACCAAATAAGGCCTTGGTTTCCTATTGGTCCACCTACGCAAGGCATGCCCAATTTCATTTTGTTCATAAACTTTTAAAAATATTTACATGCATGTCTAATTCCACCAACTTAATAGTTGCCCTTGGATTTCATTATATTTAAAATCAAACCATAGACACACTTTATCACTTTATCAACTCTAACTTAGGCAAATCTAAATTAAATAATTGTTAATTAACTTAGGGATTCTTTATTGAATAAATTTAAAGGCCTAAGTTGTTTTTAACCCAATTCCATCAATCCACCTAAGCGTTCACGTTCTCTTTCATCGCGGCCAACTTCGTACCTGTCACGACCGAAATCTCTAACCCTCGTTTTAATTCCTTAATCAGGATCACCGACCCTTGACGTGAGACCTACACTGTGATACGTGCACCGACCGAGGCACGTAGCCGAGGTATATTGTATTTTTGTATTGATGTATGCCTAGTGTTATGTATTGTGTAGACTTACTAAGTCGGTTTGTACAGTTGTAGGTGTCGAGATGAGAGCAGGGACACGCCTCGAGTAGCGTGCGAGCCGGGGAACCGAGTAGTTAGCATTTTGGTAAGTCTTATTTAATACTAGTATGAAATAAGGAATTACTTATAAGCCTATGGTTGTGTTTGTTAATGTAAATCAAATTAAAGGCCTATAGTTGAGTAAATTAAATGGAAAACATAAGATTGGTCTAGAGATACACATTGACACATCTAGGAACTAGGTGAGTAATGAAATGGTGTCACTTGAGGTTGAGTTAATGAGATATATGGCAAGAGGTGGACCAGTAGATATTCCTCGGGATACATAAATCCATGGAGATCAAGGGCTAGGAAGGAACATCACCTTAATATATAATATTAGTGATCAAACAACATGCAAACCAAATCACTCATTCATTTTTGCTGGAGAAGAAGAATGAATTGCTGGAGAGGAGTGAATCATCAAGGTGTTGAAGGAATCCATGGGAGTTGGTGAGAAATTCTCAAGCTAGGGTACTACATCAACTAGGTACACATCTTTTTAGTTGAAATTAGAACAAGTTCTGATTTTAGGCTAATTTCAGATGGTAGATGATTGAGTATTTGCAATTGATTTATATATTTAGATTCCTCATTTCAAGCTGATAATCCAGCTATATTGAAGTTCTTAATTTGGTTTTGAAATCATAAAGATATGAATTTTTGAAGTTGCAACACCAAAACTAGAATTCTGCATGTTGTATTAGGAATCAACCTGGGTAATTTGGTCATAATCTGCTCATTTTAGATCCAAATTGATCCAAACCAGTGGCATTTGAAAGCTTATTTAAAGGGGAATAACTTTGCTTAACTGAAGGTATTTTGATTCAAATGTTTTTATTTCCAAACATGCTCTACAAGTAGGTGCTGGAATTATAAAGGAAAGTTTTGAAACTAAATTTGTTAAGGGTATAACTCCCTAACTAATTGTCCAAATGAGCTAATCGTTTAGTATGTTGTATTTGGATATATTTGCTGCCTTTTGACCAAAAATCACGTTTTTGGGAACTATAGATTGGGAGAAATAGATTTTCTAAATCCGCTGGTCGGATTAAATTTCAATTGGACCTATGTTTAGTAAAATCATGATATCTCTTTCATTTTAAATCATAATTTTGCAAACTAAACCTTTCCGGAAAGCTAAGAGAGAGACCAACAATAATTGTTTTGATGGAGGATTTCGATATTTAGACCATTTCATGCTTAAAAGTGCGTTAAAATGTAGGACTGAAATTGAAACTTAATTTAGTCTTTAGGGGCTGATTTATGAAGATTGATTTAAAGTCTATTGAACCAATTTGAATACACAATAAACACACTAAATTGAGCTTAAACCCACTATATTTGAACTAATGAGACACCAAACTCAGGAACTTAGGAAAAGGGTACGGGAGAGCGAATACAAGAGTTGGAGTATCGGGAGGCCAATAAAGCTAGGACTTTACTTTGTTGTGGTGAGTATACCCAATGACAACTTTACTTGGCATTTCATTTCTATTAATTGTTGTCCTTGCATAGTCCTTTTGACTATTTTGCCTTTGTATTCTTATATCATGTGTTCTTTGTGTCTATGCTCACTTGATGAGTCTAGTTTGCATGATATCCATTCATTTGATTTGATTTATTGATTCTATCCCATGCTATGTCTATTCTTGTTGTTTTAAATGTGAATTGAATGATAAATAACATGCTATTAGGCTAGTGAATATCTTATAAATGTTTAAGAGGACTTGTATTCCTTATTTGTTTAGGTGTGTAGATGTGCCTATGCCTTGACAATCCATACTTGGTATTTCTTGAAATTTTAAAAGTAGTTTTTGCATTTAGGTCCCGTACTCGATCGAGGTGTGCGTGACTCACGAGGTTAGAGTCCCTGGGGATGTCGGCACATGTTACCCGACATCGTATGACACTTGGGGTTAGAGTCCCTGAGGTGATCTACACACCGGGGTTAGAGTCCTGGTAACATTTGGGTTAGAGTCCCTTGTGCTATATGATTATTGAGTCGGAGTGACATGTTTCATCGATGACCATGGGACCTAAATCACCACTACTTAGCCTAGTGTCGTATCACTTGTTTAACTCGGTATTTACTCGCATATGGTTTATTTTTCAGTTTTCCAATTTATATGCTTTTAAATACCATTTGAATATTTGGAAATGCAAATTAAACTTGTCATCGGGATTACTTGTTTTATTCTTGTACTCACCGTCCTTTTTATGACGGTGGGTGCGAGAGTCGTCTACCAAAGCCAGCGGCAAAGAGAAGATCGACGATTATCCCTGAGCCCGCGGAGCGTCACTGCATCGATTTGTAGGTCTTCTTTTGGTATTTTGATTGTATATGTTATATATGTCTTTCATATACTATTTAGGGTTGTATATTGGGTTGAACATTAGTTTCCCCGACTTAACCTAGACTATTTTACTGTTTCTCTGCATTTTGATGACTTTATATATGTGATGTCATTTCCTGATTTTCCACACTTAGGATTTTATAAATGGCTTTCGCATAAGTTACTAATTGCTTTCTGCATAATCAATAAGACTTCTGCTAATTAATTAATTTAATAAAAAAATTTAATTAACTCTAAATTTTATAAACTGGTAGGATTAGTGTATTACTTATCCTGAACACGAGAAAAGATGCGTCTAGGTTGTAAAGGCTGACTAATACGTAGTTAAGTCCTGCGTGGATATGATTAGGGCTTAATTACGGGATTAGGCCGGGCGGTGCCCTAGATTAGGAGAGGGGCCGTCACAGTACCTGTGTCTACACGCTTTCTTAGGTGAACCTTACCTTTGAAAGTCGGCAGCATAAATGAGTTCGTAACTACAAGTTGATGTATTAGTATAAATAAATACTACACGCATTACACAAAAGTATAATATATCTCGGTGTCGACTCTGGAGGGTTGATCGAGTACGCCACGTCATCATTTACAAATAAAATATTTTCGGACCGTAATACTAATGCATACACATAAATTTAAAATTTGATATAATATTTGTGCTACTAATATCTAGGATTTTGTATACCATTAATATCATCCTTTACACGATTTTCAAATCAACGGGCATATTACTAACTACAAAAAAGCTAGGACGAGTTTTTAAAGTATTTTTAGTCATTTTATATGGCGCAGAATTCCTTTCTCTGTAGATGTGAACAATTGATAATTTCCATAGTAATATCCGCGACAAAATTTGATTTCATACTTTGGGGCGATCCATTAACATCATTTAATTTTTTTAATGTTGTACACAACTTCTTTGTTGTCCATCTCAAGAATTATCTTTCTATAGCGTTCCTCCAACAATAGTTGAAGTCTCATTTGAAATGTTTTTAAGATTGTAGCTATACTACACTGTTAAAACTTATTAAATTTTAAATTAACATATAACTTAATATATTTTATGACAAGAAATAATGATTGATTAATGATTAAATATTATAAAATAAAGAACTTCATTAAAATTATAAATTATTATACATTAATTTTTTAATTATAAATAATTTTATTACACATTGATTACATATTAATTTTTATATGTTCGTAAAAATATTTTTTCATATAGTTTTTATTGGGTCACAACAAATGCTTATATGTCACTCTGCCCCTGTTCATAAGTTGAAATAAACCCTACTCAATACCTACTCTCATTATTGATATTGCCATCATGTAACTAGACGTAAAAAAAATTGGGAGAAAGTTTTGGGAACTTTCCAAAACACTCGAGTTCACAACGCCATCAACTTCCAAACAACAACGCCATCAACATCTCATTCATCCTATTCTTTGAGTGAAAGGCGAGTTTGATGAGAGTGATCAAAGTTCTCTCATCTGCCCTGCAGCGAGTGGCCTCGGCCAACGACGACGCCTCGGATCGTGGCAGGAGGATCTCAATGTTCCACGGGCTCTCTCGGCCGTCGATCTCAATCCAGTGCTACCCGGAGAAGTGGAGAGGATCTTCAGGTACGCCAATTCCAGCATGCCTGCTGATTCGTTGTGGCCTTCGTGTACTTGACTCGGTACTTAATTTCTTTTATGTTTTTCTTGATCATCGATGGTTTGGTCACCTACAAAGACGACCTACAAATGCCCCAACTAGAAAATTTGACTCAATAGAAACTGTAGAAATTCGACGAAGTAGGGACAGACCAAAGTTAATATGGGATGCATTAATTAGGAGGGATTTGAATGGTTTGTAAATCTCACCATCAATTGCACTTAATCGAGTACAATGGAAAAGTTTGATTTATGTAGCAGACCCCAGTTAATTTGGGACTGAAGCTATGTTGTCGTTGTTGTTGTTGATCATTGATTATGGTTTTGGTGACAATTGGGTCTCTCTCACCATCTCTTCCGGGGTTGGATTTGAATTTGAATTTGTGAATTTGTTCTTCCACTTTTGTTTTTATGAGAATTTGAGTTTATTTGTATCAATTCCTCAGTTTTCTTTTAAGTTCTTGAGAGTGACTTTTTTTAGAGTAAGATATAATTGTAAGGGCAGTTGATCCTCTATGGTCTGTGTGTCCCTAAATAAGATACTGATAGAGTGCTTCAACAGTCGAAAACTGATAAATTTGTTGTGGTACGCTTCACTGATGTGGGTTTAGATTGAATTAATGGTTTTTGGTGTTGTCAGATGTGATCATTGTGGGGATTCTTTGAAAACAAGCCTTGTTTCTCTTGCTTCAGAATTGTAAGGATGACTTTAGAATGAAGAATATAAAGGTATCTTATTTTAAATGGTACCAAAGCCGTCTGAAGTAAGGTTTTACTCATCGTTTGGTGCATTATATATACAACTGAATGAATGCATAGTAAATACAAAACCAATGTGTTCACATCATAGTGTTGTCTACTTTCTGTGCAGAAATTTATTATGACCGTTGAAAGTAATGTTGGTTTTGCATTGGTTTGCAGTGTGAAGTATTGAAGAGTTGTTGCAATTCAACTCCAAATGAGACGAACCATGGCCTGGTCTCACCTTGGTAGACATTTAACCGAACTCCTTCACTACCCACATCAAAGGACACTAACATCTTCATCTCCTAGTCTCCCTCCATTGCCCAAACCAATAATCTCACGATCCATCGACCCTGCTCAATTCCTTAGAGTATGCACAATTTTGTACCAACAACAGAATTCACCAATTCTAAGAATTCAGTCCCACCTCTGAAACTGTGAATTTGAACTCTCTCATGAGCTCTTTCGATTTCATTTTCAGTGAATCAACAACCTTTTTTTCTGCTTAAAAAAAAAAAAAACTGTCTCATTGAATAATTACTGCATTAAGTCTTGAATAATATTTAGACGCATACAAATCTTTCACCTCAAGTCCTGAATGTTATTAGTGTTTATTATGTCAGACACTCACAGTGACAGAGTAAACATTCTTGTTCAGCTCAAGTATTGTTGGAAATAACTTTTGCACAAGAACGTGTCCATTTATGTTTTTAAGGCAATTCTAAATACATATTCTTGTTATTAGATGGTCTCTTTGATGTTTTTTGTTAACTTAGCTGATCATTTTCCTAGTGTCATTGTGTTAACTAGGTACATCTATGCACTTCTATGTATTTTACATTGTGGTAATATGGATCAATGTAGTGGCAAAGCATACTTTCCATACCTTCCCTTGATACGAAACAAGATTTGCTTAACTTTCCATTTATTTCTCGATTAGACTTCAATATTTAAGAGGCGCCGAGACTTTGAGTAAGTTTTTGTTTGTAATTAACCAAACTAATCAAATCTCTCTTATTTTCTAAGCTAAAGCCACATCGAACTATTTTATTATTGCTAATATCCAACTTGCTTTAGTAGCTCTTCTAGCTCTTAATTAAGGACCTTCAAGAGGGGAAGTAATCATCACATTGTTCGTATAGATTCTCAATTAAGATTACTTTTCTTATCTTCCATTAATAAACATCAATCTATTTCAAAAAACTTCAGGTTTTTCTAGATGTAAAGGAGAGCAGCACAAGACTTCTCAGTTCATTCTTAATTGTGCCTTAGTGAAGAAACTTCAAGTTTTTTATTTATTTAATATTATCCTGCAACTCCTAACCAGGTGAGGGACAATGGGTTCAATGATGGTAATCTGACAATGAAGTAAATGCTTTCTGGAATTGAATCTCAGGTGCAGGTAATTTCCAAATTTGATTTTTTTTTTTTTTTTTTTTTAATTGTGGCCTCCTCTTTCTTTGTTCACTATCATTAGCTTTCCAAATTTGGAATTGAATCAAGTGTCTCTCATGTTTAGTCTCTTTCTTTTAAAGATGTCCCTCATATGTCACTAGCATAATTAATACCATAATACACCAGTCTCTTTCTTATATATATATATATATATATTAGTCACGCCAGTATGATGATTAATTTAATGAGTTTGATTAATTAATCTTAAAGTTTGCTTTGTGGATAAAACGATGGTATCCCCTGCCTAAACATTATACTCTTTCTAACATTTGATAGAAAAAAGGAAAAAATTAAGATTTTGGAAAGCATTTACTCCTTCCCATTTCAAGCAATGTAGAGCAGAGAGTTCAAAGATCAAACTTGTGAGGTTTACAGTTATCTTCCACCTGAGCATCAGGTATATCTTTCGTTATCCATGATACGACATGCACCTATGCATACAACACACTTATATTTTCTAGTTCTGCTAAAACTCATCTACAGTTGAAGTTTTAACTATTTATTTAGTTTCTTCTTGCCTATAGACCTGTATGATTTAATTATCTCATGTTGACGATGGACCACCTAGAAGGTTGGAGCTAAATGTTAAGATTGACCCTAGTGTCTAGGATTATAACTTTCTTCCTATCTCGCAGTAGTCTTATATTGTTAATTGCTTCAATGCCTTAAGGATGTCATGAATGAATCTACTGCCTTGCATTTGCTAGTTCCATCTTTTTTATAAGTTGGGAGTTGGGATGAATATTCTTCTTATGCTATATTTTTTGAGAAATTATTCTTATGCTATATTATTTGTGATGCTTCTGTTTTTTTTTTTGTTTTTTTTGTTTTTGCAATATGTTCTATTTATACACGTTTCTAGACTTGCATGGTTATTATACTATCTTCTTTGTTCCACAAAGAAACTAATTTCAAAGAAACCTTTTGGCTTTATATATTGTGCTTGATTGTTATGCAATATTTAAAGTAAGGCGTATGACCAGATTAGAAAATAATATGAGAATAGTTCGTAGAAATTAGAAGGTTTTCGATAGAGAAGAGTGTAGTCGCTTTACATGATTTATCTAAGCATGTATTCATGTGTAAATATCTCAAAACTTGTTTGCTTCAATTAATTTTGTGTGGAACTTATTTTACTTAATAAAGTGTTTTATTTCATTTGCAGATCATTGCAGTGATCCCGATACTACCACATGGTCTTTACAACTTGGTTACATCCTTTTGGTAAGCCTTTCCCATTCAAAGAGAATTGCATTTAATTAGCTAAGCTCTTAGCACCTATATTCTTTACATGCAATTTGAGGACCTTCATTTGATGAATGAATTTCTCTAACTGAATTTGTTTCATGGAGAAGAAAACAAAAAATTCTCACATTTTCCTTATCTATCTACTATGCTAATGTTCTTCAATTGGGAGCCCCGCTATAAGTTAAAGAGTTGTAGATGATGTATTTGACATTGTTATCCTTTCTTGTATTTATTTTTCATTTTCGTTATGAGTTACACAAGTCCCATTAATTAATGGTAGGTGGCTAAGTTTTTCACAAATATCAAACATGAGCGAGAGAATTGGCGTTTCCAAAAGTTTTATCCTATTAAAATGTGGTAGTAGACGGATTGAACTAGTTTCATTGTAAATTATGAGTTTTATCATATTTTGAGACTCGATATAATTCTTGTGGCTTGAAAATCACGAATAAAACTTTGGCCGGGTTTGAACTTTTGGGAATATATTCATATTGATTTTGGAATTGTGATAATATGAGCTATTATGGAGTTTGTGGATATGTGAGTCCTTCTAGGCCTTCTCTAACTATTGTTTATTATGTTTTGGGTTTCCGAAAGCCCTATATATAGGTGAAACTCTTCCGAAATTTCTATAGAATACGAAAATCATATTGTTCTATATTATGCTTACTTTTACCATCTTTAATTAGTTTTGCTTTGTGTTCGATAGTTTATATGACTTACAAGTTTGCCTATTTTTCGTGCAGTTTATTTAATAATGCGTTAGCGGGAATTCGACACTTATCGACACTCCAAGAATCGAGAATGTAAGTTCTCTATAATTTCCTTCGTTCACTCTATGTTGTAGTTTCAAGTTTGATGTTATTACACTTGTTGAAAAACATATAGTAATAAAAAACCCTCTATACGTCACTTGTATTGGAGATGTGGTGACATGTATTGAATTAGGAATTGATGACATGTAGTAAGTTAGCATGTGAATGAAAGTTTATGAATAACACTTATTATTTTTTTGAGATGAAATGTAAGTTTCTTTTGATGTTTATAATTTTTTCCTTATTTAAAAAAATATTTTGTAAATCGAATATTGTAAAAAATCATAAATAATTAAAATATGGTAAAAACAATTTTGTGATATAATTAATCTTTTTTGCATAGTTTGGAAAGCTCACCATCAATTGCATTTAATCAAACACAATAGAAAAGTTTGATCCATGTAGCCGACCTCAATTAATTTGGGACTGAGGCTATGTTGTTATTAATCTTTTTTGCAGCGGCTTAGAAGTTGTAGCAAAAGTATTAGTTTTATGTCACAAATAACTTTTTGTGACAGCATTTATAAAACTTTATAGTCTTTAATGATAGGAAAATGACTCTTTAGTGACAGGAACAATGTAAGATGTTTAGGTTTTTAAAATGGTATTTAATGATAGAAAAATGGATACAATGACAGGAAAACCCGTCATTGAAAATTTACTTCTAATGACAGGATCGTCCTGTCACTATTACAATTAATGACAGGAACAATTTTCTGTCATTTTTGACTTTTAGTGAGAGGGGCGGTAGTGAGAGGGGACACCTGTCATTAAAATTTTATAGTGACAAGAAAACAACTTCTAATGATAGGAATTCATGTCATTATAAACCCTTTTTCTTGTAGTATATAGCATAAAGAACTAAAAAATTATAGGGATTCAAATCGGGCGGGGCGATCACTTATCATGAATATTTAATACGTTTATATATGCATTAGCTCATCTTACGTTAATCAATGGATTTGGATTTAGTTGATTACCGATTCAAATTTCTCTTTTGGTAATTAAATTCATCACTTGGTGAATTTAATTAGCCTTATATATCTACTTTTTATTTGTTACCTTAAGCTTCCCTTTCTTGGTTCTCATAGTCTCATATGTATACAACTCTATTCAATGTATTAGAGTGTTCATAACATTTTTCTTCCTTCTTTGCCTCGGAAATCTCCTACTGCAGTAAAGAAAATGTTGACTGAAGAGGACTTTGCCACACAAAATGTTATGATTGTAGAATTTATTGGACTTTGGTTCTCTCAATTATCACATCACTTTAGACGGACTCAAAACTTTTTTTAATTTTTAATAAAGCAATTAAGAAGCAACTATTATGTAAAATTATTTTGATACCCTTTAAATATTTACAAAAATTATGTCTTTGTTTCATGAGTCCAACTAGAATTATCAAATAGTTGTCCTTGAGTGAAGGTTTTAATTAACAAAAAAATCTATTTGGACTCAAAGAGTCTAGACTCAAAGGGTGTTTTCATAATTTGGAACATTCTTTGGGTCTCAATCTAATTTTAAATGGAGAGTGAGTCATATTAAATGAGCAAGGGCAAATTGGTCATCTAACATAGACACATATAGCAATGGCGTCATTCTCTAGATCCGTTCTCTCTCTCTCTCTCTCTCTCTCTCTCTCTATATATATATATATATATATATATATATATATATATATATATATATACTAGTTTTGTATGCGTGCTACGCACGTGTGAACCCGCTCGCTATGCTCGCGGGACATCATTTTGTATATTTTATCATAAACAAAATATAAATATTTTAAGTTATTTAAAATCTGACAATCGTCAATTGAAAGTGATGATTCTCATATATTCTTTGAAAGTCGAGATAATTTATAAATGGCCTAATGATAAAAAATATCATAATCTTTACAAGTTGTATCAATTATATCATAACCTTTACAAGTTGTATCAATTATATCCTAACTTTTAAAATTTATCAATTATATCCTAACATTTCCAATATGATATCAATTCTATCTTCAATTAGTTTGAAACACTTTTTCTTTGAAATTATCTTAAATCTTCTAACTTTTCTTTTAATAATCATCCATATTGAACAATTTACATCAAAATCTTTTAAGCCCCATGTTTAAATTAAAGTTTATGAAGACTCACATAAATAATAATTTATAAATCAATATATGATTCATAAATTAATACTCTAATTCAAATTTGGTTATTCATAAATTAATAATAATAATAATAATAATAATAATAATAATAATAATAATAATTATTATTATTATTATTATTATTATTATTATTATTATATCTCGAGGAGCATCGTCAACTCAAAACTAAAACTTCAACTCACTTAACCGTAACATCACGTTGTCTTCTCCCGAGTCTCCCCCATCTCTTGTTCAAGCACTGCCTCCGCTCCAGGGTCGTTCATGACATTTTTAAGGCCTAGGGCGAAACAAGAAATCAAGGTCTCAATAATTGACTAGTTTAAATTAATTTTAATAGAGAAATATAAATAATAAAAATGGGCTGTAAGTAAAAGGATAATAACATATAATTGACGAGTATTAACAATATTTTTTTTGTTAGTATGTATATGTTTCTCATTTTTTTTATATAATCGTTGATATATAGTTGATTTTTTTTTTTGAGATCACATAGCATAATTGGATTTAAGTATATGTTGGGTTAAAAAAAAGTTAAGCATATGATTTTTGTGGCGTCACTCTATCATTATTTATTTATTTATTTTGGAAAGGAGTCATTCTATCATCATTAATTAAATTAGTTAGTATAGAGTTTTTTTACGAAGTTTTTGAGTTTAATACAACTGAAATATGCAAATTAATTTTTACAAAAAATATAAAAAACAAATTAATTTGTGCTTAAAAAATACTCATATATATAAACAAATAAAAAATATACAATATTTAGAAATATGTATGGGGTACTTTTGTTACTTCAATTTCTTGCATCGAGATGTACGGGTGGTAATAATGATGTTTATCTAAAGGCTTCCACAAATGTGTGGCAAATGTACGTACGAAAATAGATAAGTAATTAACATCTCAACATTTATTAGGAGAGAGAGAATTTATGACACATTAGGATAGAGAGTTGGAAGTGGACTCTTGACATCTTTGAACTCAACACAAATTTACGACAAAAAAGCACAACTTGCTTTACACATTCATGATAATAACAAAGGTCTACAAGGAGGATTTATAAATACATAAAAATTGGAATTCCAGACTCAAAGAGTCCATCTAGCACTACCTTTAATTAATCTTTGGTTTACTAACAAAAAGAAAATGGTATAGTGGTTATGATATTTGTTAATTCTAAGAGGTCATGGGTTTAAAACTCACAAATAACATTTATTTTTACAATATATATATAGTTTTTATATGTGCTACGCACATTGGAGTCCGCTTGCTACGCTGCGGGAAGATAATCTATTGTAGTGAATTTTGAAAAAATTGTGACAATCGAAGCTGGAAGAATGTTTTTTATATTTGTGCTATTTGTTGTCAAGTAAAAATAATTCCTTATACGTGCTACGCAAGTTGGAACCCGCTCGCTACGCACGAAGGATGTTTGATAATTCTAAGAGGTATTGGGTTTAAAACTCACGTTGGATTAGTATAGATATATCGTAAATCAAAATAAATCAAAATTTGACATTTATGTGTATAACATAGAGGTATTGTTGTGTTGGTTATATAATAATGGCTCCCTATAATAATAAAGGTATAGTGTAGATAAAAAGTTCATAATTCCTTATGATTTCAAGTCTATCAAGCTTCATTGTTTTTAAAATAATGAATTAAATTAAGAAATGAACAATTAGATACATAAGTAATTAATACAACACGAAGAGAGAGAAGAATTTTTTTCCCTTTTTTTGGTAAGCCGACTGGTCAATGCACCAAATTATTAATCAATTAGGAAAGGGAAATAGAAATAGTAGGAAACGAAATATAAAAATTATTTTAAACGAAAAATATATGGCAAAAGTGAAATTTCAAGTAATGAAAAAAATTTTCATGATTGGTGCTTATTATGTTGTTAGATACACAGACTTGAATGAAATTTAAAGCAAAAACAGGCCCATTATAGAGGAAAACAGCCCACTTGGAAACATATTTTGTCATGCAATCCAACAAAAACTTCTGATTATGAGTCAACTCACAGTCACAGGCCCATTATCTGTGTGTTACAAATGTTGCTATTGGCTATATACATACCGAAGGATGTCACCAAAACATGCTCGACCTATGCATTTCTCATGTTTTTTTTTTTGTCTCATACTTGGCTTTATTTTTATTTTTTTTCTTTTATATTAATTATACCCTTGACTCCAAAAGGAATTGAAACTTAATTTAAAGGTCCGGGGTTTTTACTTGAAAAGAAATCAATACTAATTGAGAAGTGAAATGTTGATATTTGGCTTGAAGTCCTAATACAACATGATTTTAGTCACTTAGTACAATTCTAATAAGATTTGATATCCTAGTACAACTCTGATGCGTACCCTAGTTAGTGCATATATAAGTAGGGTAAATAATTAAACTTGATCAATGTCTTGAATGTCTTGTGTAAGAGTCGTGAGAGAGTTGAAGGCTTGATGTTGGTGTAATCTTTTGAGTTAATAAAATCTATGTATTCTCTGCCTTGGATGTAGGCATATTGCAGAACAACATAATTTTTTGTGTCGATAATGTGCGTATGTTGTTCGTTTGCTACGTTTGCTCTAACAAATTGGTATCAGAGCAAGGTTGCTATAAACGATTTGGATCTTCTGTTAAGGAATTAATTGAAGGAAAAAGACAAAATCTTGTTTTGTTTTCTAGTGCAAGATAATTGCAAAAGCATTGAAAGGCTAAGGATAAATTACAAAAGTAAAACATATTTTAGTTTAAATGGCTCGGGGTACTTGCCACCGGTGTGGTATTTGTCATTCTGAGGAACATAACAAAAAATATTGTTCGCCTCGCGATACGTGCGTGACGTTTGCATGGGGATCCGTGGTCTGTAGTGGACATGCATGGCTCGCCTACCTCGACATACGTGCGTGGCGTTTCCATGTGTTGTGAACTAGGAGATACGTGTGTGACGTTGACATTGGCTTTACCACCTCGAGACACGTGCGTGACGTTTACATGAGTTGCACGAGGTTGCATGGGTCGCCTACCTCGACAGACGTGCCTGACATTTGCATGAAACCTCCACCTCGGCATACATGGGTGACGTTTGCATGGGTTGTCCACGTCGATATGCGTGCACGTTGTTTACATTGGTTGTCTACCTCGAGATACGCGAGTGACGCGGGTCTACCCGGGTCGTCCATCTCCATATGCACGTGTCGTTCATAGGGCAAAAGATTTTGTATAGATAACTCATTTTCAAAAGGAGTCATTCATAGAGTGTATAGTTTTGTATAGATAACTCCTTTTCAAATTGAGCTATCTATACAATTGCCTTCCACCTCACCACCATGCTTTGTATAGATATCTCATTTTCAAAAGGAGCTATCTATACAATTGCCTTCCACATCACCACCATGCATGCCACCTCATCGTTAATACTTTTTTTTCAAAAGGAGTTATCACCTACTTTTGGAATTTAAAAGTAAACTTCCATATTATGGGAAATAAATTGTATCTCCACCCCACTTTTAGAAAACCCCCTAAGGATTGGCACGTCGTTGATTGCTCAAAAGCAGCGTCTAAATTCTTTATCTTTAGAAATCGCACAGGAAGAAGTGTGCATCAAAGACAAGAAGAGTGCACCGGGTCTACGCAAAGATTTACACGTACGTTTTGATCGACAAGTATATTTGTTTTCTTGATTACGAAGTCGTTCAGAGTCGAAACTGAGTGTCGTTTTTTGCGTTGGGATCGTGACAAAGAGATCTACACAGTAGTGGGTGCAGATAGTTGAGATGTCTCCAAAATATAAAGTCGAAAAGTTCGAAGGGAAAATAACTTTAACTTGTGGCGGATAAAGGTGTAAGCCTTGTTAGTTCAAGAAGGGTTGCAGAAGGCGCTACAAGGAAAGAATGCATTGCCGACATCATTGACAGAGGATGAGAAAGACAAGGTCATACAAAATGCACATAGTACAATCTTGTTGTGCTTCGGGCGACGAAGTCTTGGGAGAAGTTTCAGAGGAGACAACGACTGAGGGATTGTGGTTGAAGTTGGAGGACTTGTACATGACACAATCGAACTCCAACAGGTTATCTCATGAAACAATTGCATTACTTGAAGATGATAGAAGGGAAGTCTGTGAGAGAATATGTTGATGAATTCAACAATATAATCACGACACTGAGGAATGTGGGGTGCAAGCTTGGTGAAGAACAAGAAGCTATGTACCTGTTGTGTTCACTACCGCAGTCATTCGAGAACTTTATTGATACAATATTGTTCAGTAAAGATATCTTGTCTTTGGAAGATGTCAAGACTGCACTGAGTTCAAAAGAGTTGCAACGGATGATGATAGAAAATAAAAGCCAAGAATCTGAGGAAGGATTATCAGTCAGGGGTAGATATGAGCAGAGAGCTAGAGGTCAGAGAAGTAAATCCAGGAGCAGAAAATTAAAGTGTTTTGGTTGTCACCAAGAATGACATTTTTTGAGAGATTGTCCGAAGCATAAAAGAAATGGTAGGCAAGCGGCCGAAGATTCTAGAGATGCATCACTTGCAGAGGAAGATGAAGTTAATGTTCTTACAGTCAGCATTGGAAGCTCGAGAGACCAGTGGATATTAGATTCGGGATGTTCCTTTCATATGTGTCCTAAGAAGAATTGGTTTACCATTTATCAATCAATTGATGGGGTTAAAGTCTTGATGGAGAATGACACAGCCTGTGAGGTTGTAGGAATCGGAACAGTTAGAATCGGAGTGCATGACGGAATTGTGAGAACGTTGATAGATGTCAGACATGTTCCTGATCTGAGAAAGAATCAGATTTCCTTGAGTTCGCTTGACTCCGTAAGTTATAGCATGAAGATACAGAATGGAGTGATGACGATATCCAGATGTGCTCTGGTTATGATGAAAGGATTGAAAGAGAATGACCTTTACACATTGAAATGAAGTATCATCTTAGGTACTGTAGCGGTATCATCTTCGGAGACAGAGACAAACACCACCAAGTTATGACATATGAGATTAGGTCATATGAGCGAGAGAAGATTGACAGCATTGAGCAAGCAAGGCTTGTTGGCTGGGGAGAAGACATGTAAGCTTGATTTCAGTGAGCATTGTGTGCTTGGAAAACAATGTAGAGTCAAGTTTAGTACTGCAATGCTTAAGACAAAATGTATTTTGGATTACATCCATTCAGACCTTTGGGGTCTTTCTCCAGTTCATTCTCAAGGGGGTGGTAGATATATGTTGACTTTCATAGATAACTTCTCGAGGAAAGATTGGATATTCATCTTGAAGAAGAAAGATGAAGTGTTTAGCAAATTCAAACAGTGGAAAACCTTGATAGAGGAGCATACTAGCAAGAAAGTCAAGCGGCTGAGAACCGATAATGGCCTTGAGTATTGCGGAGGAGAGTTTAATCAGTTCTGCAATAATGAAGGAATTGGAAGACACCGCACAGTCCGATATACTCCTCAGCGGAATGGACTTGTAGCACGAATGAATATAATATTGATGGAGAGAACACGGAGCATGCTTTTGAATGCTGGATTACCGAATGAGGTTTGGGCTGAAGCTGTCAGTACATCTTGTTATTTGGTGAACCGGTCACCATCCACAACGATTGAGTGTAAGACTCCTGAAGAGGTGTGGACAGAATCCCCAGCATACTATCAGAATTTGAGAGCGTTTGGTTATCCCGCTTATGCTCATGTGAATGAAAGTAAACTTGAACCAAGATTAAAGAAGTGCATCTTCATGGGTTACGAGCATGGAGTGAAAGGGTACAGGTTATTGTAACTGCCCGAAAATTCGACTTGTGCCACGTGTCAAGTCAAGGTCGTATGTGGGACCCACTCGTCGAAATACGTATATCCGAAATTCAATTTGGGATGATAATGCTAACTATGCGAGGAATTCGGTGAGCCGAAACGCGAACATGGAAGCGTCTCGAGTCGCGTGCCGACGTGTGATACGCATCGTGATGCGTGTAGCGCGAGTATCGAGAGTTTGAAATGAGGCGGGTTGATGCCTCGAGATGCGCGCTACTTGGTGGTTGAGTTTGCCTCGAGATTCGTGTTGCACGAATGTCGATGACAATTTTGATTTGAAATCAAAAAGAAAATAAATAGAAAATGTATATATATATATATATATATATATATATATATATATGATATATATATAATATTATATATAGGCAAAACCAATCTTTTGGTCCCTGAATTTTGAAGGTTTTACACTTTTGGTCCCTCAACTTTGAAAACAACACATTTGGTCCCTCAACTTTTCATATAGTGTAAATTAAGTCCTTTTGTTAGTCCAGTCATCGTTATTGATGACGTGACGAGAGTCAATCGCCACATGGCGCCACGTGGCAATCCATTTCATCTGAACAGTTGGTTCAATGAACCAACCGGTCCAATGAACCAACCGGTTCAATAAAAAAACCAAATGAAGCCTTCTCTCACTCTCTGCGTTCTCTCTTCTTCTCTTTCTCTCTGCGTTCTCTCTCTTCTCTCTTCTCTCTCTCTCTGCGTTTTCTCTCCTCCTCTCTGTGCACATCTCTCCCACTCTCCATCGCGCCTCGCTCACGCCCTCTGCCTCGCTCGCACTCACGCCCTTGTTGAAAACGTAAAGTCCTGCTTTCGACCTCCATTGCTATGCCACAAAGTCCTTCCTTAGCAGTAACACATATCTGCATTCGTATGTATCCACTCTCTCCCCAACTAGTTCCCCATGAATTTTTCACCAACCAATACTTTGTTCCGTCATCGCTAACTCCATATCCAACTGCAGTCACTCCATGGTCCAACTGAGTTCCGCAAGGCCCTGTGAACACTCCACTGGAGTAGAACTGGAAGCCGAAACCACTAGCTTCAACCGGCCGGCAGCGCACGGCAACACTCGGCGAGCGGTGGCGAGAGCACGGCAGCGCGGGCAGCAGTGGCGTCCCAACAGCCGCGCGACGGAAGCGAAGCTCGACAACTCGGCGACACCAGCGACTTCGACGGCGGCGGCGGCCAGCCCGCGGACAGCGACCACGGCTCCAGATCTAGCGGCGGCCGGCGGCTCTCGGTGCAGCAGTGGCTGAGCGGCGCGGACGACGGCCAGGAAACTGAGCAGCTGCGGACGCGCGGACGGACGAGCGGCGCAGGCGGCGCTCGGCAGCGCCGGTAGTGACGCCGGCGAGGCGGCGCCGGCGCCGGCGAGGCAGCGGCGCCGACAGCGTGGTGGCGCGTTGTCGACCGGTCGGATGCGCGATTTCGACGACGCGATGGAGGTGAGGTTTATTCACCTTATTTGGCTGTGATTTGTATGATTTGAAGTAAATTAGCCCTCGAATGTTTAAATGGACACCAGGGACTTAGGAGTCGGGTGTCGGGTGCGCAAATCGATACGCGAGTGACGTTTTGAGGTTCACGTTTCTCGAGGTAAGTAAACCAGCTAGGGACTTATACAATATTTCATTTCTCTCAATTGGTTGTTGTTGTTTACTGTTTTGTGATAGCTTTATTGTTGTTCACTGCTTTGTGATGATAACTATCGTTGAAATTGTTATCGATTGAGCGAGTCCATTAGCAAGTGAGCCATGGTTACTGTTTATCGCGATATGAGAGGGTTAGAATTTGGAAGAAGGGGGCCTCGCCCTAAATCCGATGTCTTCCATGGTCGTCCGTCGATACTATCCGGTCCATGGATGGTTCATAGTCGTCGTCGATACTATCCGGTCTATGAATGTCTCATAGTCGCTTGAGGGTTAGGGTTGGAAGGCATGAGGCTCGTCCTAACCCGAGTCTCATTGAGATTTTTCTCGCGACTCAACGACTTTTTGGTCGGGACTCCTTGTTATTTGGCCTTACTCATCGATGGATTGTTTGATCTTGTATATTCATGCGTTCTTTATTCCTTTCGTTCTATTTGCATGAATTCGACTGCTTTGGATATTGTGAAATGTTGTGTATATGTTCCTACTGGATTTACTTACCTGGGCTCGTCATTCTTATGTTTGACTGAGTGCAGAGCCGCGGACGAGTAGCAGAGGGAAGACTTCATAGCTAGGTGAATTTTTGTATATTTTGTATTTACTATCCTCTGATGATATTTACTGGGTTCCACAATTAGGTTGCCTAACTCCCTGATCTTTTTGTTGAGTTATTTAATGTATTAGTTGCTTCTGCTAAATTTTTAAATCTTGAAAAATACAAATAACTCAACTTAAAATTTTGAAATTTCTTGTAATAATGGATTGGAAGGCTGACTAGGCCTGCGTTGACCTTGCGAGACTGGCTCGGGGGTCCACGTGGGCTTAGGCCGGGCGGGGTCCAATTTTATGGGAAATTGGGGCCGTCACAGTTGGTATCAGAGACTACATTTTAAAAAAAATCTCATTGCTTAAGACATTGTGATACCAACGTCACAGTTGGTATCAAAGCCGAAGGTTTTTAAATACTCGACTCTTGATTTAAATCACAAGCCATTGAGACACAAACCAGCGGAAGTTAGGAATGGTTGAACTTAGAGTGGAACCTTATGATCCTGACTTAAGTTTTCGTTGGGAAGTGAGGAGAGTATTGATGTGTTGTATTATACTACTTACGATAGAACTACTTTGGTAGCTGTATTTACTCTTGTGTATCACGTGAGACACGATGAGTAAATTGAAAAGGATTGACGAGAAATTTATCGGATCCAGAGAAATTGATTACTTTGCCTATGCATACGTCCTTAGAAGAAAATATGAATAGGAGTTCATAGGAAAACAAAGTTTGAAAAAAAAAAGAAAGAAAAAGGACGAAGAGCAGACTCTAAGGGAGCAGAGTGTTGAGATGACTTGAGAGCTAACGATTTCATCATGTACGGACTCCTTAGCTTTGACGAAAGCTTTGGAGTAGTAGTGTTGGATCAGAAGCCCAAGTAACTTCACTTTAATGACCCTATGCATTTATCGTCTCAGGGTTGGTGAAGTCGACCACCACCTTTAGGGACTGGTAAATTAATTAAATGTTACGAGTTGAGGTAGAGTCGCAAATCGTTCTAAAAGTCTGTTGCCACCTAAGTATAAATCCTGATTTGTTCGCGGTTTGCGTGCATTGCTTAACATGAAATTCGATTGTTAAACATGTTTTTCGTAATGGACGTGGAACTACATTTTAATCTACACATCTCCAATAATCTCTACTTTGAACTCAAATCCATTGAAAAATTATATGATCTTTTATCGCTATTATCTCAAAGAGAGGCAACTTCCATTGAAAAATTATATGATCTTTTATCGCTATTATCTCAAAGAGAGGCAACTTAAAAGCATCAGCAATTAGCGAGCATTGGGCTATTACAAAGTCAACCAATTAATCCGTCATAATAGATATGTCTTGTCTCAAATTCAATTGTTGGCTTTGATACCATTTGTTGGACCAACCTATAGCTCATTTATGCATGCCCGTTGATGTCCACTAGTATTGAAATTATCTCCAACTTAACCACCTTTTAACTCTTTAATTTTTTGCTTTTTGGTTTCTCACATAGCATTTAATACCAACCACATCGACTAATTTATCTTCAAGTACTGTCAAGCCCCATATGAGTAAGGAGATCAAGTCTTTTACCACTTGGCAAAAGCCGCAAAAGGCTTTGGAATCTTCCATTTGTCTAATTGTGGAAGAGTTGAGATCAACGTATGTCTTTGGATGACCACCAAATGTGCCCCACACCTTCCTTAAAATCGTTGAAAAGCAAGAGATCACACTACGTGAGCACCACTTTTTCCTATAAGAACTTATGGAAAAAAAATGAAAAGGCAATTGATTGAACCGAAAGACGCATGTATAGAATTTGACAAAAAAAAAAAAAAAAAAAAAAGACACATGTATAGACAGTGGCGGACCGCGAAAGGGGGCCGCTCCCCCTAACCCCCGGGATCCTTTATAGTATTCCTATTTATTGTCAATTTTTTTTTTGTTATGCTTAATTTTTATATGGTCGCCCCTATAAACTCCGAGACTCTTTGTAGTTCCGCCTAAAGTTCACCATCTCTGACAAAATTTTTAGTTTCGCCACTGTGTATTGAAGCATCCTTTGATTGACTTGTAAAGTTTGCACATATGACTACCAAGAAAAAAAAAATGCATATATGAAATTACCAATCATATACATGGGTCCGGAATCAGGATCATTGGGGTTCCTAATTAGATTCTCATTAAACACGAACTTATTCAATGAAATCTAATATTTCTTTTATCTTTTGAAGCAAAAGTACAAAATACTTCAAGCCTTGTAGCAGCACTTCTAGAATTCTATATGGTCCAAAGTTTTTTTTTTTTTTTAGATAAAGGAGACAAGCTAACTTCTATTAATCTCAAAAGTATATACATTAAAGGGGTTGTGTACCCTCTATGCCACTTTACAAAAAGAAAATGGTATATACAAAAGAATCGTGTCACCGACTCACCTTCATCTGTGAATAAAAATAATTAGGCCGAAGCTAAAATAGAATCAAAACTCTCATCCAAAGTTAACTCACATTTTCTTACATAGAAGAATGTGTGTTGTGTAGTTAAGATCTAGAAGAAAAAATAAGCTTGGTCGCCAAGTAATGCTATGCATCTACGTTCACCCTAAAATTATTTTATTAATTTATTGATTTAATGGCTGCGTATTTGGAAACAATTTATGATGATTAATGGTATTTAACTTACGGTGAAAATTATTACGCTACTTGAATTGTAATAATAAATGAACCAACTACGTAGGTTGCTCAATAATTAAGTATAGGGTTACGTGGGGTCGATTTCCAATTTCCCACCAGGAGCAAAGTTTTCTAGCTAACCATTTTTTCCAAGCAGGATCACATCTTGACATATATTGCACGGCATCCGACTGAGTCGGTTCTCAAAGTGGGTTAGTTTAGTAATTCTTTTGTTGAATTGTATATACTTAATGTTTTCATAAAAAAAAAAGAACTAATACTTATTAAACACACATTACATGCATATTGAAATGACCAAATGTTGTTACAACAGGAATGCGTGTTGTTGTAACCGAGAAATAAGTAACAAGTAACAATTCAACTATTTAAACGAAATAAAACAGTAAACAAATAAAACCAGACACAAGGAACTTGTTTACGCATTTCGTTCCATGACCCGCATCTGCGGAGCCACGCCAGACGTAAAATCTATTAAGTAAAGAACAATAGATACATGACTCCCTCACTGAACTCCTCCTTTCATCTTCTTTACTCTTCCTATGGACTTTATACAAGTCTCTCATACTTGCGGTGAGGCTCCCCCCTCACTGTAATACCCAAGTTTTTTTGGTGATTACAACTCTAATGAAGTGAACAACACGTTCACTGTTGTTCACTGAAATACAAAGTAGACAAGTTGATTACAACTCCTAACTTTGAAATATGAATAGACAAGTGAAGACCCTTGATCTCAACTATCTCAACTGATTCTTGATTCGTTTTCATCTTCAAAAACAAATCACGTTCAACATATTCTTCACGTGGTTAATGTGTCTCAGATCATCTCTGTTAACAATATATCTTCAATTGACGTAGATAAGATCATATCAACAACTGTTCGATCCAGAGACCATGTTGCAACAACAAATTTCCTTGTTACAACAACCTTATCTTTATCCATATATAATCGATTCGTGGATAAGTTTCAAAATACTAATTTGAAGATCACAACACCATAACTTATCTCTGGTTGGTTTCATGTAGTATATGAAACACATTTTTCATAAGTCATTCACGTAATTCGACTAATGACAATAAAAACTAAATAATGTCATCAAGGATATGACATTAATACATATCTTGTAAAGTATTAATGTACAGTAAAAGAATGTACCCTTCAATAGGGATGTTCTCCAAGAGTATTTGGTCCCATCAATAATTCCCACGACAGACAAAGCTATTGAGCCAAGAACATGAATTAATTAAGTATAATATAAGAGTACTAAAACAGTATCAACAAGTAGCTTTATAGGAAATCCCTATAGTCTGGAGAGAAGATAAATTATTTCACCTTTGTAGCATGTTTAAAAGAAAAGTTTTTTTTTCTTAGGTAATTGCGCCGTGACCAATTAACGTGATGTACATGAGACATTTTTTTTTTAAAATCTTTATACTAATCAATAATATATAGATCAAACATGAAATAGATTAGCTGAGCTCACTCTAATTATCTAATGTTTGATTAATATTCTTGTGTTAAGAAAAGCCAAACCAGCGAAGCACTTGTGGGACAAAATGACACAAACGATATACCAAAATTTGGGGACTACGTACCTACTGTATAGTGTGGGGAGGAACACATGTTCATGTTCGTGGATAGTAGGGTCTGGTCTGACTGCTAAGGCACCCAAATCTTGACTACCTACCTATTAATCCATTGTTTTTGCACAATAACTAAGACTTTTAGACTTCTAGACTTGAGCAAAAAAATAGAAAAGAAAAATCTTAGAAAGAGAATTATTGCCTTTAAAAATTTATAAAAAAGTACACTGGCTGTTAATTTCTTTTAGACTTTGAAGCCTAATATCGAGTATTCATAAGTCATGATTTGTATTTGGTTAACTTGAGTGAATGAGACTCAATTTCATTTAACTAGAGATTTTGAATTCAAGATTGGGTAAATTTTTTTGATGAAAGAACTTGGGTTGATAAAAAATGTAAAACCTTGATGGACGATAAATCCCAATGTATATAAGCTTTATAAATATGGGTTTGTTGTAAATTGAGTTGGAACTTGCTAAGAACTAGAGAAGGAAAATAGAAGACTAAGAACTTCTACTACTACAAACTACTACTACAAAGGAGAAGAGAAGAAATGAGATAGTTGGAATGAGAAGTTTTCATTCAACTTGGTGTGTGAATTACAATGGGGTTGGCACCCTTTATATAGGTCATTTGGTGATGATGATAATTGTACTTATACAATGTGTACAAGTTATACATACACCACAAGTCATACAACACATCACAAGCAACATAGACAATACATGGAAGAGTTGGTGTACATTGGAGAGGATTACAAGTTACATGACAATACATAGACAAGTGGAGGTACTATTAAGTGAGAAATACAAGTTACATGACTACACAATATGTTGGTGTACATGCATGGTCATCCATATTCCACAACACTCCCCCTTGGATGACACTTGCTTAGAGATTGTGCCTCGTTAAAACCTGTACTAGAAAAAACCTGTGGGAAAAAGTCTAGTATAGGAAAAAGAGTACAATGTTCTCGTCAATCTTGATTTGTAGTATAATATTATTGATTGCCTCATTAAAAACCTTGCTAGGAAAACCCAGTGGGATAAAACCATAGCTAAGGAAAAGAGTGCAACACATCGATACACTTTGAGAGAATATATATATGTCTCATTAAAACCTTTACTAGAAAAACCCTGTAAGGAAAAAATCTAGTATATGAAAAAAGTATATTGCTGTCATAAATTTTTTTATACGGAGCATAATAATGTTAGGATTGCCTCATTAAAAACCTTGCTAGGAAAACCCAGTGGGATAAAACCATAGCGAAAGGAAAAGAGTGCAATACACTAATCAATCTAGATAAAGAGTTTTAATATTGTTAGAATTGCCTCATTAAAAACCTTTGCAAAGAAAACTCAGTGGGATAAAACCATAGCAAAGGGGAAAAGAGTGCAATACACTAACCAATAACTCATTTTGATTCTCCCCCTCATATTTACATGGGTGAGACATCTTGTGCATTTTGTTGCACATGGACATCGTTTTCTATATGAATTATTTAATGCTGAAGCATATGATTGTCACTCTTTTGTGTATAGTACTTGCATCAAGTAATTGATTCATAACTTGTTGCTATTGAATGATCCTTTGAACTTTGAGTTCATATTAATTTATATATGGATCATAATACAACAAATTTAATGCGATTTGATGTGTTTCAAGCAATTTCATGCAATTCCTTTTGAATTGGCTTATATCTCCCCCTAATGGTGGGAAAATTGCTTCATCAAAGTGACAATTAGCAAAACTTGCTATAAATAATTTCCCTATTAGGGATCCAAGGCATCTTATAATATAATTAATGGAGAGTTAAATAAATATACGTCTCCTATTGATTTGTCTTGAGATAATCTCCAGCTGATAAAAAAATCAGTTCGATAAAAGATGTCCGTGCGAATTTACGATATTTTCGCATTATCGATGATTATGGATAATCAAATAGATTTTTCCATATTATGAATGTCATTTGATTTATGACGACATTCGTTTTAATTTGCCTTATATATTACAGAAGTTAAAGTCGGGAATATTATACTCAGATTAAATCATATTCATATAGATAAATTTTCTATTATTCTGATTAGACTTCTTCTGAACAAGACATTAACAATAAAATTGTTGTCTCAGATATTACCTGAACATTAGCCTACGCTAAGTTCGAATTCGAGAAATATTCACTTTTATATTATCATATACATGCATGTAACATGATACACAAGACATAAAATCATCGCCCATATTTAGGTCACGATTTAAAGACATCTCGGTGTGCCTGTTTTATCGAGCCATTTTCAATGATAAAATTCATAATATTTTGCCTTTAATTTTGAAGGCATGGTAAAGGTCACAAAAATATTCGGGTATATATATGACAATATTTAGGCAAAATAGCATTTCATATATGACCAAAAAAATGTCACAATTACGAGCGCTCATTGTCAATAATTATTTGCCCTTTGTAGTGGTGCACCACTTTTATTCCAATTTTTGGTGGAACTGTCAATACGACCTTTACCTGATATTTTCACATTTTCCACGTCCATAAATTTATTATTGCGATCATGATCATTATATGCAACATATGCTTCTTAATTTGAAGCTGAACTAATTGGACGGGAGCGATATTATATTTATAATATATCATTATTTTACTCAGCTACCATGAGACAAGAAATCAATCTTTAATATTTATTGGATTGACATGCGCGCTCGATATTTGTTGCAGCAATAAGTCGAGGCGGGCCACGTGACCTTATTTTTATTGTCTCATCAGTCATATTTCCACATAGCCTCAACATAGAGGTAATTAAAATTGTGGAATTATAATTAATATTTGACTGATTAAATTTTGTAGCATGAGACCTAGCCGCTCATTTTGAGCTTTTGGAGCATTACCCTTTTGGTATGTATATATATAACTCCATAAGGTGAAAATATATATAAAGTGAAATATTCACTTTTCAAATCTCTAAAGAGAAATTGGCGAATGATTGTGTATAACACACAGTTTCGCATATATGTTTCATTCACAAATTGTAGTATCTAATTGTCATGACAAGTAATTCTTGTCGGTAATATAATAAGGCAACAAGTTCAACTATGGTTGAATAATATTTTGAAAATAAATTTAATATAAAATAGTTTTCCATTTTTTTATGTAAAAACATAACATATGATTAAATATATGTTCACGACTTGATTCATTAATAAACAAAATGTACTATTCGTATGAGTTGGTGGGACAACCTCCAGGTTGGGTGGCGAGACATAGTCTACTTAATACCATGTCTCCTCGAACGGGATAACCCGTCTCCCTTTCAATGTTTAGCTTTACCGGGGACAAGGCTTACCCACTATTAACTCAAACTTATAGCATTATTTGTATTATAAAATCAAGAATATAACAATAACTAATCGTTTGTAGTTTTAAGAGAAAAACTATATGTCACACATTGATTTTTGATTTCTGATGTAGAAGATCGTACAAGACGCAACTACAGAGCATACTTTCGCAATCGGTGACGTTATAATGCATAGTATATGAATAAAGTATGCATATAGAAGTGATGCATGTAATAAAGGAAGCAACCATGATAATATAGAAATAAATTGAACTTATTTAAATAACAAAAGTTATACCTTCCTAGCTTTGTCTCATTAACAAGCCTTCTTGAACTTCAAGATCTCCTTAATGCTAGAGCAAGCTCGTGCTGATAACGTGTTGTAAATTGAGTTGGAACTTGCTAAGAACTAGAGAAGAATGGGTTGTTTTTCAAGTCATAACATTTTTTTTTTTTCTTTTTGATGTTCAAGGTGTCCGAACCGCCTTAGCCCCTCTCGATTGAGGTTCGATTAATCTTTCTGAGCTAGAAGGCGTCCTTACTACTAACTCAAATGTCGAAAAAAAAAAACGATGCAAATGTCGTGAATCGAACGCATCTCTTATGCCTTTGAATTAGAGTATTAAAGCTTTATTCGTAACCATTGCACTACACCCTTAGGGCCTTTTCTAGTCATAATATTGGTTGCAGCAACAATAACAAGTAAACAACGCAACAACAACATAGCCTAAATCTTAAATTAATTGGGGTCGAAGACATAGATTAAACTCTTCCATTGTTCTTGATTAAGTGCAATTGATGGTGAGCTTTCCGAATCATTCAAATCCTTCTAAATTAATGCGTCCAAAGTTAACTTTGCTCTACTCCTAAATACCAATTCAACTTAATTTTAAATTAATAAAGTCGGGCTACATGGATTAAACTTTTCTATATATATCGACAAATGACCTTCAAAGGCCAAAACAAAACAAACAACAAAGAGATTGCAATGATATGATAATTAGTAAATCATTTCTATATATTAGCTTGTTTTTACTTCAATGGTGACTAACGACAACAGCCCAAACTTCATGTTTTCGCAAGTGATCCCTTAATTGGTCCTATCTTTCCAAAGATGTTTAGGCCACTTCTATACATTCACTTGTTAGGTCACACCTATTTAAAAACTTAGGCTTTAACATGAAACAATAAATCTATTCATAATAAAGTAGAAGTAATAGAATGACAACAACAATGTCACGTCACAAGACATATTGACTCACAAGAATCATCTATGGGATGCGGGCATACATAGATCTCGATGCATAACATGCGGGTCGAGAAGTCGCATGAATGGCTTTTGTGAGCCAATGTGTCTTGTGGTGTGACATTGTTGTTGTCATTCTACTATTTTCCATAATAAAGACAAAGATGTTGTCCCCGCCACATAGGGATGACAATTCGTGTCGATGAGTCGTAAACGTGTTGTGTCATAAACTGGTCATGACCCATATAATGCAAACTTATTACATGACATGTTTATTAATCGTGTTAATCGTTTTCGTGTCTAAGTGGGTCGTGTTAAACATGTCGTGTATTCGTGTCACCCATTTATTAAATATTGTAATTAAAAATTTTATTTTATTTAAACTTTTATAATTTGGTTACTACTTTTTAAAATATATCTAAATGATTAAATTCGAACAAACATACTAAATAGCCAATAAAATATAATGTGGTTGTATATAGTCGTTAGTTTTACTTTACTTTTTCATTCAAGTCTTTATTACTCTTAATAATAAAGCAAAAATTACTCGTAATAATAACATAAACAAAATTATAAGAATCATCTAAAAAGAATATCTAAATTTTACTTTAGTGAAAAGTTTATTTTTTCTTAATAAATAATTATTAATAAAATCTAAAACATAAATAATATATTAAAAGTAAAATGAATATTTCATCTCAAATATAAAATAAAATATGATAAAAGATGTCTATAAATAAAATAAATAAATCATGCTATTAACATGCATTCAAATGAGTGAATTTTGTATCAATCTATTTATTATACCATATTTATTATTTATACATTATTCTTTAGTCGTGTTAAGCGAGTCATAAACGAGTTAAGCAGGTTGACATGTTAGTGACTCGTTTATTAACCGTGTATAAACGTGTTGACGTGTTTATGACTCAGACCCATTTAAGCCAAACCCACGACATGTTTATTACGTGTCGTGTCGTGTTAATCGTTTCATGACCCAAATTGTCAGCCCTACCGCCACATGACCCAAAATAAAATAAAATATTAAAATGACAACAACAATATCACATCATAAGACACAATAGCTCACAAAAGCCTTCCATGCGCCTCGACCCTCGTGTTATGCATCGAGATTTGTACATGCCCCATCTCGATTCTAACACTTCTCCACAATAAATCTCCTTTTTTCCTCTCTACTTCAATTCTAGAAGCCATGCCAATTCTACAACTAAACTAATTGACATGAATTAATTTATTGACCTCTCCTTCTTCTGGAAGAAACCAAGAATTCATCCACAACACCTCCGCGTCTCTTTCCTTCAAAATCACTTCCCACATATATAAACACACACATCCATTTCAGAAGCCCCACACATCTATATATAACAATTCACTCCTACACAAAGGTGGAACGCTCCCCTACCGATGCATTTTTACATTTCATAGCTTCGGCAGATCGCTTAGCCCCGTTCATCTCCGGCGCAGGAGCACTCGATCAGTGAGCTATTACGCAATTGCATACATACATCTCTCACAATTCATCCAAAATCAATTAAAATGATCCTACAACAAGGACAAGAAGAGGAGATTCCTCATCAAGATCACGCCGACTTCGAAGCCGACGAGGCCTTGTCGTTGCGCGATCTTCCTCTATCTGGCGACGGCGGCGATGGGGATGATGATGAAAAAGTTCGTTCGCGAAGAAGATCGGACGATCTTCTTCGCGAGGATCCATTTGAATTCTCCTCCTCCTCCTACTCCAATGACCACAATAACAATTCCGCCGAGTACATGATCTTCGGCGGAAAACTACTCCCCTACTCATCATCAACTATTGATGATCATCATCCATTCAACAACAACAACAACAACGATGTGAATATCATCAAGAACAATTATCAAACGATTCATCGAGATCTGAAATCTAGAGGCGATTTCTATCACTACCGTAGATCAGAGTCTGTTGGAGATTTCTATTCAAGTGAACATAGATTGATGATCAGGCCTAGCAGATCATTAGACTACACAAAGTTACACAGATCGTCATCGAGCGCCGCGGCGAAGTCCCCGACGACGCAATCGGATCGTAGATTTTCCACCGCGACTACTACGTGCTTCGGCAAACGCCGGTGGTCGGTCTCCGGCAGGGGAGCGTCGAGGCCGCGGTGGCGGCTGCTGATGTTCGGGATGATTAGAGCGCCGGCGCCGGAGATGGAGGTCCGGGACATGAGAAACCGGATGAGTCGCCGGATCCGGCGACTATGTTCCCGGCGGCGGGCGGCGGAGGGGCGGAGGAGGGCGGCAGAGGGAGTTGGAGTCTGCTCCGTCGTGCGTTTGGATGCAGGGGAGAAGCTAACGCCGTGGTAACGGCGCCGTTAGGTGCATTCCGCACGTGCGAATTTGAATTCAAAAAGGGGTGCTATGCTGGCCTTAATGGTAAATGTGATTGTGGGCGTAGATTCTTAATATGAAGAGGATGTTAATCTCATGTAGCTCAAATTGACATTAAACTTAAAATATGACTTCAATGATAGAGGTGAATTTGTGGCTCAATTGATGAGATGAAATTTTTTTGTAATATTATTAATTAAAATGCGAAAATAAAAGTATAAATAAAACAATTTAAATATTTTTAAAAAAAAATTATATTATCCAACATAGATGTCAATTTGAATTTCAAGAAGTGACATTCAAAATAGACAATGTTTATCCACGTCATCTTGACATTCAAAATGCACATTCGATTGGATAGTCTATCCACGTCATCTTGACTTTCAAAATGTGCATTTCATTAGAGAGGTTTTTTCACTTCAATATCTATTTAGTCCTAGAGAGCATCTTCAATGGGGATGTGGATTAGGAATAGATGTGGGACACGTGGGATAGAATAGACATCTCAATAAAAAAATTATCTCAAATGCTAATGTGGATTATCACTGTGGAAATGTTGCGGCACAAATAACCGTCCACACTGTCTAACGCACCCTTCTAGATGATGTGTGCTATGCCACCTCATAAAAAACCAAATAAAAATAAAAAAGCAACTAAAAACAAAAAGCGGAATTGTTGTAAGCCAACTAAAACTTAAGTTGGACTTGCTAGAGACTTAAGTATAAAATGCATAAACTAAAAACTACTATAACAAGTAGAGAAGAAGAGACAAGAGAGAAAAGAGCTAGAGATGAGAATGTAGAAATTACATTCATACATTGGTGTCTGAATTACAATGGGGTTGGCACCCTTTATATAAGTCATTTAGTGATGATGATAATTGTATTTATACAATGTGTACAAGTTATACATACACCACAAGTCATACAACACATCACAAGCAACATAGATAATACATGGAAGAGTTGGTGTACATTGGAGAGGATTACAAGTTACATGAAGTGTGAGAGTCATGCTTGATGTTACAATTCAATGTGAGAACCATGCTTCACAATGTGGTCACATACATGCACAAGTGTCCATTCATTTCATAACATACACTTCTTCGCGTTATCTAGTTTCATTTGTATACTTTCCGTTTTTTTTTATTTTGTTTAATTTTTTTGTACTTACCATATCTATAAGATAAATACAAATAAGTTATAGAAAAAATAAATAAATACAACCAATGCTTTTTCTTCAACGTGGCCGTGTATATATATAGACATATATAAATAGCAATCGATGAGTTTTATAAATATAATATTTGTATAATAGTTTAATGCTTACAAAAAAAATATAATCGATTAATACTTATACTAAAAAAAATTAATCTTTTAATAATTATTGAATCTAAAAAATTGTAGAATTATGTACAGAGTTGATCTTGTTAGTCTTTGGTGTGAATGAGAAATTTGGTGTGGACAGAAATTTGTTGCTATGTTACATAAAGGTGGTGTTGTTTATGTTAGTTGATAACTATGTATTGAATCATATATTCAGTGTAATGTACTACAGGTTCATGTTAGTTTGTTCTAGGCAGTTGTAACAAGGGGGTACAATGTACACCATGTAAATTTTATATATAAGCAGTACAATGTAATACACAAATTAATTTTTGATGAAATAAAATCAGATTACATAGTTTCATCGTGTACAAAGTGTACTGTTACATTGATCAATGATCTTTGTTGATCATTGATCTCATTGTTATTGATCTGCATTTGTTCATGGTATCGAAGCAGTTCTACTATTCTTGATTTGTGTTGTTTTTTGATTGAATTGATTTGACCAACATGGCATCTGTTCATGGTTCGTGAGTTCTTCATTCGAAATGGAAGAAAGTGAGCTCTGAAACAGGTGATCTTGGAGTGAGAATCCTTTACTTTTCAAGGATCTGATCATCCTGGTATGATACTTGTCTCTAATTATCTTACTTGGTTCAAATTACTGTCTTGGAGTAGAGCTATGATGATTGCATTGGGAGCAAAAACAAAGATTGGTTTTATTGATGGTAGATGTGTAAAACCAGAATCTACTGATCATAATCTTGATCGATGGATCAAGGTGGATTATATGGTTACTTCTTGGATCTTGAATTCTATTTCAAAGGAGATTGTTGAAGCTTTTCTCTATACAACCTCTTCTTTTGATCTATGGAATGAATTAAAAGAAAGGTTTGGAGAATGTAATGGTCCTCTTCTATACCAAGTTGAAACGTGACATTGCTTCTATAAATCAAGGAGATCTGTCACTTTCACAAGATACTATACCAAACTTAAGAAACTTTGGGATGAACTCGAGTTGTTTAAATCCTTTACGTGTGTGATATGGAGCATCTCACATAATGGTCGTTCTAGAGTCTAATGATAGGTCGATGCAATTTTTGATGGGGTTGAATGATATGTATGATCATATTCGCAATCAAATATTGGTGATGGATCCATTGCCAAGTATAAACAAAGCTTACTCTATGGTTCTCGAGTTGAAAAGCAAAAGGAAGTACATGTTAGCTATTCGCCTATGATGGATACTGACCATGATGATGAAAGTTACCAAGATGAATTCGAATGTACTTCAACTAATGGTCATAGGTTTCTTTGGAAAAGGAAATCAAAAGAAATCGTGAGTAAAGATGATCTGTTTTGTGATCATTGTAAGGCAAAAAGACATACAAAAGATACTTAAATCAAACTTCATGGATTTCCAGATTGGTACAAGAAAGACTATGATAAGAAGCAGATATCAAATAATTCGAAATCCTTTGTGAATTTGATGGAATCACCTCTGGACATACAAGGTGCAGAATCATCTCAGTTTGAAGATTTTCAGTCGAATATAGCAACAATGATACAGAAGGGGATTGAGAATTTTATGAAAGGAAAGTCTGTTTCAGAGGCAGGAGCTTCTAATCATGTGAATTCAGTTGTATCGATTTTACAAGTAGCTCATACAAAAGATTTTCCAGTTCTTGTTCCTCTTTTAATTCCAGATGCTTGGATTGTGGATAGTGGAGCAACAAATCATATGTGTACTAGCTATGATTTGCTTGCTAATGTCAATGTTTTACCTAAGCCTGTTATGGTTTGCTTACCTGATGGACATACTAAAGAAGTAAATTGCATTGGAGATGTGCAGCTGAGTTCAGACTTAGTGCTTTCTTCTTGTTTACATATAAAATCATTCAAGTATAATCTTTTGTCAGTTAGTAAGTTACTCTCATCTACTAAACTGACAATTGAATTTTATCCATCATTTTGTGCTGTACAGAACATTGAGAGTTCTCAAGTTCTAGCTGTGGGAAGGATGGTTGGAGGACTATACATACTGGATTCAAGTTCCTTCCATAAGGATGTCATTGCTTCTTTTGTATCACCTTCAGAATTGTCATTAGCTTTGTAATAATGCTGCGATAAGTTTTCATGGCATTGTCGATTGGGGCATCCTTCTATTCATGTAACAAGACAACTTGATATGTTACTTAACAAATCGATCAAGTGTAAAACATACCTCGAACATTGTGATGTTTGTCGATGTCAAAACAATGCAGATTGGTTTTTCCAAGTGAGTTCTATTCAAACATCTAGTACTTTTCAGTTGTTACATATGGATATATGGGGACCATATAAGCAGTCTTCCATTCAAGGAGCTCATTATTTTTTGACTATTGTGGATGATTTTAGTCGGTTCACATGGACATTTTTGATGAAACATAAGTCCTTGACGGTGCAACATCATCAAACAGTTTTTAGCTTTCATTCAAACTCATTTCAAGGTCTCAGTTCAAACCATTAGGACTGATAATGGAACTGAGTTTTGTAATAAAGATTGTCATGCTTTATTCTCTGATTTTGGAATTGTTCATCAAAGATCAACACCATATACACCTCAGCAAAATGGTGTTGTTGAAAGGAAGCATAGACATTTACTGCAAGTTACAAGAGCCTTGATTTTTCGGTCTAATTTGTCCACAAAATTCTGGGGAGATGCTGTTCTCACTGCCACATACATCATCAACAGATTACCTACTCAGTTACTGAAGTGGAAATCTCCTTATTGTCTTTTATTTGGAAGAACACCAAATTATTCTTCTTTAAAGACTTTTGGTTGTTTGTGCTTTGCTACAAATGTTTCACCAAGCAAATCTAAGTTGGATTCAAGAGTCGTTAAAAGTATATTCATTGGTTATTCTCCCGGGACAAAAGGCATATAGACTGTATAACATGGCCACACATACATGTTTTGTTTCAAGAGATGTGATTTTCTTTGAAAATCAGTTTCCTTTTCATAAAGATTCTGAAAGTTCAAAGTGTCCTCTGCCTATTCCTTCTGAAGATAATTCTGATTATTTGAGAGACATTTCAGATGTTAATGCTCCTACATCGCTAATGTACCTTCTTCTCCAAATTTACCTATTAATGAAGCGAGTTTTTGATATCCCCGAAGTTTGTCTCCTATATACCTCCTATCGATGCATTAGTACCTCATACTAATGATGATTTACATGAAGTTGTCATCCGCCTCCCGATCTTTGTTGTTACTAGGAAAAGTACTCTGCGGTTCATAAGCCTCTTTCGTGAATGATTTTGTTCTCAACAATGTAGAGACATTTGTTACGCCTTATACACCAATTTCTCTATCTATCGGTAACCCTCCTACATTTCCTTTTATACATTCTCCAAACATTATGCTAGCTACAAATGCTTCCTAGTCTCTTGTTTCAAATATAAAGGAACCTACCAGTTATATTCAAGCTCAACATGATCCTGTTTGGATTGAAGCAATGGACAAAGAGTTACTGAGGCTTTGGAAACTAATGGAACTTGGAGTCTTACTACTCTACCACCTGGTAAGAAAGCCATTGGTTCTAAGTGGATCTACAAGGTTAAACTTCATCCCGATGGTTCATTGGATAGGTGTAAGGCTCGTTTGGTTGCAAAAGGTTTTAATCAAATTGAAGGTGTTGATTATATCGATTCCTTTTCTCCGGTTGCAAGAATGTCACTTGTTAGAATTGTATTATCTTTAGAATGCTCGAGATTGGCCCTTACATCAATTGGATGTTAACAATGCCTTTTTACATGGATACATAGATGAAGATGTGTACATGAAGCCACCGATGGTTATAATGTGGTTTCACCTAATCAAGTCCTGCAAACTTCATAGATCTCTATATGGTTTGAAGAAGCTTCTCGTCAATGGAATCATGAGCTTACAACCAAGCTTCAAACTTTTGGTTTTACTCAATCTGCTTCATGATCCCCGCTTGTTTACTTACAACAATGCTTGGTCATTTTTTGGTCTTGTTGGTGTATGTTGATGATGTTCTTCTTATGGTACTTCACTTGACTTAATTGATCAAGTCAAGACCTTTTTACATACATTGTTTACCATTAAGGATCTTGGTCAAGCTCGTTATTTCTTGGGTTTGGAATTGGTTAGATCTTCTTGTCTCTATGTTCATCAACGCAAGTATGTTCTTGATCTACTTATCGATCTTGGTCTTCTCATGGCTAAACCACCGCCACTCCACTCCTCCCTCGTGATCGCAAATTCTGAGATCCCGATTCACCTTTGTTACTTGAAGTTGTGAGATATAGAAGACTTATTGGTCGTCTTCTTTATCTAGGATTCACTCGTCCCGATATTACCTTTGCCACACAACAATTAAGTCGTATGTTCAAGCCCCTACAGAGCAACATTGGTCTGTCGCCCTTCATGTTTTAAGATATCTTAAGTGGTACTCCTTCCAAGTGGTCTGTTTCTTCCCCGTCCGAAGAAGATCTTTCTATGGTTGCCTATTGTGATTCAGACTGGTCGCTTGTCCTATTTCAAGGAAATCTATCACCGGCTATGTGTGTTCATGGGATCTTCTTTGGTTTCTTGGAAAGCTAA
The DNA here is from genome assembly GCA_039657325.1 of Stephania cephalantha. Classification (NCBI taxonomy): domain Eukaryota; kingdom Viridiplantae; phylum Streptophyta; class Magnoliopsida; order Ranunculales; family Menispermaceae; genus Stephania; species Stephania cephalantha. The sequence goes on along the minus strand of CM077576.1, from coordinate 2,306,199 downwards.
GAAGCAAGCTACGGTGTCCAAGTCCTCTGTGAAAGTTGAATATCGTAGTTTGTCTTCCACGGTTTGTGAGTTGTTGTGGATTTCATATATTCTTAAGGATTTACATGTTCCTACTTCACTTCCAATTCCACTTTGGTGTGATAACCAAGCTGCAATACATCTATCTGCTAATCCAGTTTTTCATGAACGTACTAAGCATTTAGAAATTGATTGCCACTTGGTTAGACATCAGTTTAAGTGTGGATTTGTTCTTCCTCAGTACATTTCTACTCGGTTACAATTGGCTGATTTATTTACAAAATCTTTATCAGCTTCTTTGTTTTCTGATTTATTGTCCAAGATGGGTCTATGTGATTGGCATAGACTTCCATCTTGAGGGGGGGATGTAGAATTATGTACAGAGTTGATCTTTGTTGTCTTGGTGGTGTGGACAGAATTTGGTGTGGACAGAGTCATGTTGCTATGTTACATAAAGGTGGTGTTGTTTATGTTAGTTGATAACTATGTATTGAATCATATATTCAAGTGTAATGTACTACAGGTTCATGTTAGTTTGTTCTAAAGCGAGTTGTAATAAGGGGTACAATGTACACCATGTAAATTTTATATATAAGCAGTACAATGAAAATGTTGTCACCTCTTGAATAGAGGGTGCAATTCACACTACCCATTAGAGATTATTTCAAACATTAAATGTGTATTTATGTCAACTAAGATAAACATCCCCTCCACGGTGATGATCTGCCATGAATCCCAAGCGAAAATTCACATTTACCATGAGATGCTCTTATGGGTTTGGGCTGATTGCGAGGGTAAAATGGTCAGGAGAAATGTGGGTTTTGGAGGGAAATGGCGCCTTTGATGGACCGGCACTTGGTGTGTTTGGCGGACAAGTGGAGATGAAGTAGAGATGAGAGTGAGAGATGGATAGTGAGAGGGTAGGCGTGTAGTTATTAATGGTGACTGAGAACGGATGGAGTGGAGCTTGTTTGGCTTTAATTGAGAGCTGAAGTTCACGAGAAATGCTATGCAGACTTAAATTTTAGTTATTCAATGAATATACTAGTCTCTTGGAGCATTTATTTCGTCTTTCTAACGCCCCTCTCTAGCTTATTTGTGACGGTTCTAAATTTTAAGGCAAATCAGGCATCGCCACGTCGTCGAACACGTCACCAGGCCATGTCACATCACTTGCATACATGTCCATGACTGCCCGCGAACTAACTATCTTGTAATTCGACTTAGTCAATTTCATTGTTTAAAAGATTATTTTGTCGAACTATACTAAGTTAAGAAGTTTTACTACTTAATTTGTTTATTTTAATTTTTTTTAGGTTATTTTTAATAGCGGAAGTCTTAATAATATGCAATTAAATAATGTAAACAAGTTTTACATTAATTAACAACATATGGGGTGAAAACCCAGCAAATGGATACCATGTATATCGATAAAGGCGAAAAAAAGTATAACAAGTGTCAATATACATGTATCAGATAATAAGTCTCCCAAAATGATCCCAAAATATATATATATATATATACAAACACCTACGAATAAGCTAGTGGAGGCGCTCTAGATCAGAGATAGTCGTCAAGCACCGCCTTCCCACGACTCGTCGTAGGATCTGCAACTTGCCACAAAAACAATGACAAGTTCTAGTGAGTAAGTCCCAGAAAAACTCAGTTAGTATTCACAAGAAATCCAAGAAAACGACTACAATTCATGCATATAAAGTAAATGAACAGGAATGAAAAATCATGAATATAAGTCGCTGAGATAATCAAGAATATAGAATGCGAGTGTGGTGTATAGCTGTCGAGCCCTGAGACGCAAATACTAAATCTAGAAGGCCCTGAAGGCAAGGAAATCAACGCCCCCTCTTCACAGTCGAAATGGGGAACTCTGTTGGTCGGAATGTAGACTTCCGCCCAACGCCTCAAATTAGAGGAACTCTGTGACGGAGGTGAGCTTCACGTCAACCCACTCTCGAGATCGTCGACTCGCGGAGAGGAATCTCAAGCGTAGTCTAAGGTATGACCAACACTGTAGCAATAATCGGATCGTCATCTACGAGAGAGTCGGAAAGGGGCCATATCGTCCCTTCGTCCATACACGGACACACGCGGGAATAAAGTAAATATGCAAGCCGAACTAGCAAAAAGTAAATGAGAAATAAGTGACTTTCAAAAGAAATAAGTAAATTCTAAGCTAATTTTTTCGTGGGTTTACTTACCTCAAACACTCGCAAATATCCCTCCAAAATGTTCCGCTCATGCCTTGAGATGCGCACCCGACACCCGACTATGGTCTCCTAAATCCCTGGTGTCCAATTGCACCACTTTAATTATTTTGAAGTTACATTAAGTGAATTAATAATGTGTGACCAAAAATTCAAAATCTTATTCCAAAAAGTTTTTTTTGGCACACTTTTCGAGTTATACCGGGGTGCTAAACGTCTGGAAAATCCTCGAAAACTACATTTCTATCTTTTTCTTATTTTTTAATATTTTTCCTCATTTTTAGGGATTTTCCCAAAAAAAATTAACTATTTTTCTGAAATTTATTTTATTTAAAACTGTATTTTATTTAATTTTTAATCATTTTTAATTATTTTTATTTTATTAAGGGGTGGGTTGGGCTCGACCTGTCCATCCCCCTCTTCCTCTGGAGTTCGTCTCTCTTAGGGACGAAATATGTTCTTTTTTTTTACACAACAACAACAACCACATCAACAACAACAACGACACCACCACTACATAATCACCATTAAAGCTTAATTTCTCCACCAAAAAGTTTACAAAATCAACAAAAACTAACCTCGATTTGGATATCGTCGCGAATGCCACCGAGAGGAGAGACCACCGCGAGGGATGTTAGACCAAGTCGAGTGAGTGATAAAGAGCTTGGTGATGGAGAGTTGGAAGAGAAAATGAAAAATGAAAGAGAGAAGAGGGAGCTCGGGTAGAGAGAGGGTGAGGAGAAATTTTATTTTTTAATTTAAATGTGAGGATAGAGAAAATGAGGAATGTGTGTGAATAGGGTGATTTGATTGGTGATGTGACAACAAACCTTTGACTACCTTTACGCCCGTGTTACGTGCACACCACGATGACGTACACTCTCGTCACTACACACACATAACTCGACCAATTGTAATTCTTAACTAACGCGACACGAATTATTAAATAATAATAAAATAAATAAACACGCGCTACACAAAAATAACAAATTTTACCTCGTTAGGCGTTCCCTAGATTTTTCTGCGACGTCCGCATGGGTTTGAGCTTAGGGCCCTAATATGAAATTTGCCAATTAATCGGGATCAATTAAAGCGGTTCGGTACAATCTTTCCAACTAAAAGGAATTTCGTCTTGAAATTCAAATTTAAATTAAATTTTTACCATCGAACAAGTGGGGGTATCGCTCCCGTACGGTAGACTCTCTCTCCTAGGTGAGGCCTTTGTTCTTATGATACTCATCCGAACGAGTACAAGTGGTATTTCTTTCCTCTCGAGAGTTTGTACCTTGTGATCCACTATCTCAATAGGGTGCTCCTCGTATGTCACATCCGGTCTGACCTCGATCCTAATCATATCAACCATTAGTTTCAGTCTTGATTTGGCCAGCCTCAGCATAGAAATGTGAAAACATCATGAACCCCCGCCAACTTGCTCGGCGATCTCAACAAATAAGCGACATCCCCAACTCGTCGGACTATCTGAAAATGCTCGATAAATATCGGTGCAAGCTTCCTCTTGATCCTGAATCTCTAGGACCCTTCAAGGGAGAAACCTTTAAGTAGACCCAATCATCCACCTCATAACTCAGCCTATCGCGAAACTTATTCGCGTATTTCTTCTGTCTATCTTGAGCAGCATGTATCCTCTGACGAATCAGCCCGACTTTCTCTGTGTCATCTACATTAATCTCAGGCCCAACGACAGCTCGTCCTCAAGCTCTACCCAGCAAGCTAGTGATCTGCATGGTCTCCCGTATAGCGCCTCAAATGGTGGCATCCCAATATACCGGCCAGATAGCTGTTATTGTAAGCAAACTCACAAAGTGGCAAAATATTCTCTCATGACCCTCCAAACTGAAGCACACAAGCTTTGAGCATGTCCTCAAGTATCTGAATAAGTCTCTTTGATTGCTCGTCGGTCTACGGATGAAAAGTCGTGTTGAACTGTAATTTAGTACCATTCTGCTCCTGCATGGTTTGCCAAAGCTGCAAAGTGAGTCGACTGTCTCTGTCTGATACTATAAATACTAGTACTCCGTGCAGTCTGATAATTTCTCGCTCGAATAGCGTACTCAGTTGTTGAAAGTTATATTTCATGGAAATTGTAATAAAGTGCGTTGATTTCGTTAATCGATCTACGACTACCTAAATAGCATCGTGCTTACGCAAGGACGTCGGCAACCCGCTAACGAATTCCATAGTGATGTGTTCCCATTTCCACTGTAGAATATGCAGTGGCTGCAACAGTCCTCCAGGCCTCCTGTGCTAAGCCTTAACCTGCTGACACACCTCACAACTCCTCACAAACTGGTTGACATCTGCTTTCATCCCTGACCACCAAATAACTGTCGCATATCATGATACATTTTGGTTCTGCCGGGATGCATTGTGTACCTGGATCTGTGAGCCTCCTGAAGAATACTATCGCGTAAATCTGCCACTACTGGAATCCATAATCTACCTCAGTGTCTCAAACACTCTTCAACGGACTCGCGTCAATCTGGGAAATCTGGACGATGTGCCATATCACTGAACCTTTGATACATCATATTGGCTCTCTGACATTCTAAAACGCGCGAGATAGATACTATCGGTACTCTCATATGTCCACAAATATGTGCCCTTGCAGTATTTGGAACCTATGACAAACTTATAGATGATGTCGTCTTGAGTAAACCAAACTCGTGGGTCATCTGGCAAACCACTATCTCAATGTCTGGTCCTCTCATGCTAAGGGCATATGCTACAACATTCGCCTTCCCAGCTGATACTCGATGGCGAAGTCGTAGTCCTTCAACAAGTCCAACCACCATCGTTGTCTCAAATTCAAATCCTTCTAATGAAGAGATACTTCAAACACTTAAGATCTGTATATACGACCGCTGCAAATACGACCACTGCAAGATCCATGTCGTGCATTGGATAGTTTCTCTCATGGGTCCTCAGCTGACGTGACGAGTATGCTATCACTATGTCTCCCTGCATCAGTACGCATCCCAATCTGTTGCCATAAACATATGTGTGAACAATCGATTCTTTGTCCGGCTCTGGCAACACTAACAACGGCGCAGAAGTCAATTTCTTCTTCAACTCAGTGAAGGCTGGCTCGCATTCCCTGGACCAATTGAAAACCACATCCTTCTTAGTCAATCTAGTCATCGATGCAGCGATCTTGGAGAAATACTGTACAAACCACCGATAATATCCTGTCAATCTCAAGAAGCTCGTGATGTTTGTCACACACTCTGGTGTAAGTCAGTCAATGATTGCGTGAATCTTACTCGGGTGCACTGATATCCCTCTGTCGCTGATCACGTGTCCCAAGACCTTCACCTTGGAAAGCCAAAACTCACATTTACTGAACTTTGCGCATAATATGTGCCTCTCAGAGTCATCGATGTCTCTTTGATATGCCTCTCGGAGTCCTCACGAGTCCTGAAGTAAATCAAGATGCCATCGATGAAGACTATCACGAATCGATCTAAAAATGGCCTCAGAACTCGATGCATCAAATCCAACTGAGCATGGTACGCCGCCAACTAATTCATGCCTAATAGTATATCAAACTATAGGTACTCTGATACTCATAGATCTATGGTAACTGATTACCACCAAACTCGACTAGACAATCTCTACAAATTCGGTTATGGTATATCTTATCCCCAGTGGTCGTGTTCAGGATAAGGTGGGTGCTAACGCGTTCAGGTTTCAAACCCAACTCTCCTACCATCTTGTCCCAAAATAAATGATAATGTACTACCAGAATCTATCGATGTATGCATAGGACGACCAAAAATAACCAACGTACCATCGACGAGTTGCCGAGACGCGTCACCATTTGGTGCGACAACTGCGTGCACCTGCTCCCTCGCCTGCACTTGCCAAGGTGCTAGTGGTGGCACTAGCTCTCTGGTACACTCACTCTTATAGTGCCCCTTCTGTCAACATTTGAAACATGTGACATGTTGCCTATGTCCGGAACCCTGACCCTGCTGTCCACTGGTTCTATGGCCCTGTCCCTACCACTGCCGACTCCCGTCTCTGCCCCTCTGGCCCTGACCCTGAGTCTGTCTCGACAGCTGCTGGACTGGCATAATCTGTTGTGGCTATGCAGGTACAACTGCATGAGCGCTGATCATCTGACCATCATCATGTCTGCGCCTCTATCCTCTCCGATCTCTCTCATTAGAGCACCATTTTAGAAAGACGTAATAAAAATAAAATTAATCAACAATATGCGTGCTATAAACGATTGTTTGTTTGCTGATTTTTTGTTGTGAATAGGAAATGGAGAGGAAAATTTTATTAAAGAATATATGATTAAAGTACCTGATGAAATAAATATTGCTTGGCGAGGAGATCAAAAAATACATGACCTAATAGGTTTTACATTTTCATCATTACGCGAAAATTTTAATAACAAAGAATACATAATCAATATGGCTATACTAACCCCAACAAATGAATCAGTTGAACAAATTAATAATTTAGTTGTCCATAAATTTTCAGGTGAAACATATATTTATTATTCATTTGATAGTGTAGAGAACGATTCATTACATCTTTATCAACAAGAATATTTAAATTATATTTCTCCAGGAGAATTACTACCTCATAGATTGATACTAAAAATAGGATGTCCAGTAATTTTACTTCGAAATCTAGATCCACAAATAGGCTTATGTAATGGAACACGTTTGATTTATCGCATCTTTCATATAAATATTATAGATGTCGAAATAACTAATGGACCTTTTAAAGGAACTAGAGTTTTTACACCACGAATCCCACTAAGACCTTCAGATAATGTAAAAATGCTTTCAAACTTATTCGAAAACAATTTCCAATAAAACTAGCATTCGCATTGACAATTAATAAATCCCAAGGACAAACTATACCCAACGTAGGAATTTATCTTCATGAACATGTTTTTAGTCACGACCAACTATATGTAGCTTTATCTCGAGGTGTGTGTATAAGTCAAACCAAAATTTTAGTTAAAAATGGAAAATTAGATAGACATATAGGTACATTCACAAAAAATGTAATTTATACGTACAATATGTTTATTTATTTTATCTTTCCTTTTCATTGTCAAACTATTTTAAAAGACTTTTTTTGTAAATGGTATATGTTGATATATGTTATGGATCAGGACCATATTTAAATTAATTTCATAAAATTGAATTAATCAAAATGATATTTATAATATTGTCTAAATACTTATCACAATAAATTTTTTATGGGTTGTATGTATCGGTCATGAGATACTCTACATTCATGAGCACTGCAAATATCTAATTTGACCTAAAAAACATTATTTAGACTCAACTAAAAATTTTGAGCACTTTTATTGGAAGATAATTTTGACATACATTTTTCTTTCTAAATATAAATTCAATAAATTTTACATGTCATTAAGATAATATTTTAATATTAACTTTCACAAATGTTTCTTGATACATTTATTGTTTACACCTCACGCACATATCGCGTGCCCATTAACTAGGCTATTTATAATACTAATCTATACGTAAAAGATATTATATAAGATAATTGTACATTTGAATTATTAATGTAATTGAATAAATAAATATAATAAAGTTATGTAAAACTATTTGTTTAGAAAAATAATGCAAAAAATATTAATTAACTTTTAATAAGAATTTTTAATTTAAAGTAAAAGATGTAATTTGATTGTAAATCACATTTGAGTCTAAAGAAAATCTAAACTATTGTAGAAAAAAAGTGAAGATAGAAGAAAAAAAAAAAAGCAAGTATAATAAATTAATGATGTAGCATATTATTAACTTTTTTTTTAGTACAACCATTATCAATGCCTTTCATAAAAGACTCGATGACCATCAAACATGACATACAATACGAGCATGGGCTGATAAGGCAGATAGAACTTTCACAACCACATGCGAGAAAAAAAAAATCACAAAAATAATAAAAAACTACCTCTTCATTTTACACATCCACTTCCAATACAATGAATGTTCTTGTAATATTTGAACCTAAAAATACTCTTAAAATAGTCGAATAGGCAAAAATCTTTCATGCAATTTCAAAGTGTTGAATTGCCAAGTTAATCCCAAGAGTTACACAGTAACAGAGGACTCAAACGAAAAAGTAAGAACCCCCAACGAAAGATAATAAACAAGATTTCGAATCAAACGAACTGCTAATGATTTCATTTCATTTCAAAACCCTAACACACCCACTTCACAAACTACACTCCATTTCCCAAACAAACCAACATCGAAAACACAAATTTATACACCGGAACCCTAACCCTAACCCTAACCCCCAAATCCATACAGGGTCCTCCCCTGCCTCTTCAGCGCGTACACAACGTCCATGGCCGTGACCGTCTTCCTCCTGGCGTGCTCGGTGTAGGTCACCGCGTCCCTGATCACATTCTCCAAGAAAATCTTCAACACCCCTCTGGTCTCCTCGTAGATCAAGCCGCTGATCCTCTTCACTCCGCCACGCCTCGCCAGCCGTCGGATCGCGGGCTTCGTGATCCCCTGGATGTTATCTCGGAGCACCTTCCTGTGCCTCTTCGCCCCGCCCTTGCCCAGACCCTTGCCTCCCTTGCCACGGCCAGACATGGTGATCGGACGGTTGAGATGGTTTCTATGTTTGTGGGGATTTGTAGCTTGGAGGAGTGGTTTTGATCGTGATTGTGTCGGGGTTGAGAGGGGGAGTGGTGGTTTTTATAGGGGAGGGGGTGGGGTGGGGGCCGTTGGATTTGGGGCGATCCGTGTGAGGGGGTTGAGTGCCGTTGGATTTGGGATGCTTGAATGTGATTGGTTCGTGGAGGAGTGGTGGGATTGAGGGGTGGGGTGGGGGGGGAATTTGGGGGAGTGGAAGCGCACGTGCTTTCCCGCTCTTTGAGTTCGCCCCAAATTTTTGAAATGTGTTTTGTGAAATTTGAATGAGTGAAGTTTGGGGGGAAATTAGTTTGCTTAAGCAGCCAAATATTTTCTTGAGCTATAAAAACATAGTCATCGATGAAAATCATGAAACAAAGGTTTTAAAAGGATTAATTAGTATATTCATCAAGAAAAAAAGGTTAATAATTTCATAAAAAAGATTAATCAATATTATTTTGGAGTGTCACATCAGATTCTGTAAGAGCATTGTTATAAATTTGTTGTAATCTTGAGCTAAACTTCTATAAAATCGTTATTTTGAGATAAAGAAAAAAAAAAAGATTATTAGTATTACTCTAAACTTTTAGGTGAAAAGAGTCATGTTTTGCCTTAATCAACAGTTAAAAAGATTACTTACCAAAAAAAAAAAGAACAGTTAAAAAGATTGTTTTAGTTTTTCACTCGGTATTACTATAAACTAAGGATGAAAAGAGAGGGGGTTCGGTCGAGACCTCTTCAAAGGTCTTGACCATTTGAGGTTGTCCCATTCGGACAGACCCCAATCCAAAACTTATGCTACCCTACACCTGTGACTGGCCCCAACTACTAAACAGGGCACCACCCGGCCTAATCCGTAATCAAGTCTTAATCCTAACCACATAAGACTTCATTACGTATTAGTCAGCCTTTCGTCCATATATTTCATTCACCACGCATGTTCGATATTGTTAAATTACTTAAAATTTCTTTAGCATTTACATATGCTTACATATTAACATGTATTTTAAAGATTATGCGGAAGCTTTCATTATCCAAAATCCTAAATGTGGAAAATCAGGAAAATACAGCATCAAATGCATGTATATATAGAATTAGTCACTCAACCCAATGTACAACCCAAAATGACATAAACAATAATAATACAACAAAAGTCGAGACATACAAAATGAGTGAGGAGAGTCGCGAACTGCTCGAGGAAGTCGTCGATCTTCTCCTTCCCTAGTCTGCTGCTGCTCGACGGACCTACACCCACCGTCACAAACTAGACGGTGAGTATAGTAATATTTAAGTAATAACTGGAGAATTTTATGCTACATTTCCAAAATAAAAGAATGGGATTTAAAAGCATAAATAGCGAAATAAATTGTTGAAACAAGTAATGCAAGTAAATACACAGTTAAAAATGTAGAGACTGACACAGGCTAAGTCGAGATGATCTACGTCCGGTCGGCGGTGAGAACCTATCACCAAACCTTTCCCACTACTATATGGAGCTGCGCTCAACATATCTCACACGAATAGCGGAGATGCACTCTACGCTTATACAACATCAACCTCGTTCTTGCCGACCACCCCGAGCCCCATAACTCGTGTGTCGCGCAAGTGTAGTGGTGAGTGTCAAAACCCCGGTAGACCCATGTCCCCGTGAACCGCGCATCTCTCGTGCAATGGACACTAGATAATCCCAACTTCAGTTTCAAAGACAACTAATTCAAAGCTCTAGAATTCCAAAACAAGTTGGGCTACAAAGCCCAAAGGAAATCGAATACAAGTTCAAGTAAATCCAAATTGTCCCAATAGCATGCTTTTCATCCATTCTTTATCAAAAATGACATCAAGAGTAGGAATCGGAATCAATGAAACACGTCACAAGGCATCATGTCACAAATATTCAATCATGAATAGACACAAGACCAACATGATGTAACATTACAAGTAGCAGTGTCTACAAATAGACCAATAAATCAAGAAAAGTGAATGAAATGAAATATAGAATTCTCAAAGCTTTACTTAAAATTCACACGCTTGTCCTAGCCTAGCCGATCCCTCGACACTCCAAAATGCGTGCCCAAACTCCTGGGATCTCCCCTTAGTTCCCTGGAGGTGTTTGACAGGTGTTAGAGTGTATTTGGACCCATTTATAGTGTTTAGACCATTTTTGGACTTGGTTGATTTTTAGTACTGGCTGGGTAATTAGCGCGCTAATTGCCACATTAGCGCGCTACTTTGGTTGTCTAGCGCGCTAACTAGTATTAGCGCGCTAATTAATATTAGCGCACTAGATTTTTGACCTAGCGCGCTATGTGCAGCAGAACCCAGAATTCTGCACTTCGAATTCCGGGTTTTTGCCACACATAAGCCATGTTTTTGACTTAGGGACTCTCATACACATTACATGAGGTCCCTAACACCCATCCCAACACACAACAACAACAACATCAAATTTATGAAATCATCAAGGTTATGGTGTGGAACACTTACCTCACTTGTTGTTCTTCCTCTTCCTCACCAAAACTTGCAATGATTTCACTCCTCTTCTTCACCAAATCCACACTAGCAACTCTCTTCTTTCTCTCCTCCTTCAAAGCAACGATTTTGATGAGATAAGGAATAAGAAAATGTTGACTTAAATGGTTATTTGACCATGTTGATATGTTTGAATAATGGCCATTGATTCATGGTATGCACACGTGTCTCGAGACTCATCTCTTGGTCCACCTTGTCTCACTTGTCCCTTAAGTCACCATGGAGTGACACAACAATTAGACACCTTGCCTCATGATGGGTTAACGCGTGTCTCGATGCACATCCAATGCATATGGTTTTATTTCTAACTAACTATAGGCACATGTAATATGTATGTCAATGTGGGCACATTAAAGCCACTAAAACCACTTCCTCAATTCATATTTAACTCAAATTAATCCAACTTACCTCATATGTCGCTACCTCGGTCCCACGTCGACACGCGACTCGAGGTACGTCCCCGCTCGTCTCGTTACCTATACACCCGTTATAAATTGACTTAATAGTCTACACATATACGATACACTAGGCATACATCACAACAAATATAAAATATACCTCGGCCCTTGCCTCGGTAAATGGACATATCACGATGTGGGTCCCACAGTACGGGTCGTTGAGCTTGTTTAAGGAAGTAAACACGGTTAGCAAATTTTGGTCGTTACAACACCCAAGTCCGACTGACCAAAACGCAAAGAAACACTATCAAATCGGCACAAATGCATTATGAACAAACCCAAATAATTTTTAATTCGAAAAACTTACCCAATCGAGTGACAAACGACAAAGAATTTTACAGTACTTAGTCACCCTCGAAGCCTCGGCGATACTAGATCCAACCATGTTCGACGGAACAAAACACTTTTAGAGCACTTCCGACCTAGTACAAGTGTAGGGCAAACCACGCGGGGCAAGGCGGGGACGGGATATGTTTCGCCCCACATGAATTCCCTACCTCCCACCTCGCTCCCCACATAAAATCTTTTTATTTTTTATGTTTTTACTTAAAAAAATATGTGATTTTTAAGGTTTTTTTTTTTTTTTGTAAACACATGTAATGTATGGAATGGAACTCAAGATCTTCAACTATAAATTAAACCCATTTTTACCATTAAACCAATCATACTAAACATATTGTATCATAAAAAGATATATAAAATTACATTTATAACATATTTGAATTATATTTGGCATACTAATTTTAGAAATTTATATATTTAACTAAGTATGATAATTCATTACTCAATCAACATAATAATAATATCAAAAACAAAATTAATTAATACTTCGGTTTGAGAAAAATAATTCCCCAAAAAACTTAAGTGACAAAATGACCAAAGCGTGAAGATCAAAATCGACATTTTCACAAAATTAATTAGGCGCAGGGATTCCCTGTGAGGCAAGGCGTGGGGCTGCAAAATTCTCCCGCGGGGAATTTACGGAAATAAATACCCGCCTCGCAAAGACGGAGACGATAATTTTAATCTCCGACCCGCTCTGCCCCACTTGCGAACCTATACAAGTGCTATACATTGACAAAAAATCGAGAAACAAAGAGGATCGAAGGGGTTAGTTTAGGGTTCAAATAGCCAAGAGTGAGGTGAGGGTGATAGGATTTGAACGTTGGGTGCAAAAGGTATTTCGAGGAATTCTGAAAAATAAGTAGTACGTTTAGCAATTTATTAAATTCAAATTGGGGTTATGGGCGAGCAATAAAATAAGATCAACAAAAAGTGGGGTCTATTTAGTTGCGCCCTTTTTTTTTTCTTTCACTTTAGCACGAGTCGAACACACGACTTTCCTAAGCTTTGTCTTTTGGCAAGTGATAACTCGTTCATCTCACCTCTAACTTTGTTGGAGTATATAACCCCCATTAGAAATAAAAAAAAAAAAAAAAAAATTGGCTTGGTATATGAGTGGACAGGGGCGGACCCAACCCCGAGCTAAAGAGGGGGCCAACATCAAGAGAAATTTTTTTTATAGCAAATTAGCAATGTCATTTTTGCTATTAAGTATTGATACGACCTGTATTGAAACACATTTGAAACAATTTATTGCTACAAAATGATCTCTCTAAAGTTTTGAAACAATTTATTACCACAGTACTCTGAGTGAAATAGATTGGATCTTAGTACAAATCAATTATACTCCAACAAAGTCGGTAAAGAATTTATATTCCTTGTCCATAAATAAGAAAAGAAATAAAACAGTGAAACAAAAGAACTTTTGTAAAGTAGTTCACAATTAACGATCATTTTTTCATTAAGAAGGAATCGCAGTTACATATAATGGGAAGCATGCCCAACCATAACGAATTTCAAAACAACCCATGACGTCCATAAAACAGCCTCTCCAAATAATGACACAAAAACGCAACAATTTCATCCCAAATTCCAGAGAACAAATACGCAACTTTTTCTGCTTATATATTCATTCTCCAAACTCCACAATAAAACTTCAAGTCTTGTGCACCACAATTTAGTTGTTTTTTTTTCAACTTTTCTTTTTTCCCATATTGTTCTTGATTTCATTGTTTAATCAGTACTTCCAAGAAAGGATGATCAATGCAGTAGCTAGAGGAGCTCAACCTTTGATTTCAAAAGCTCTCAAGTAAGTTCAATAATATTTATTAATTCTTCATTGTTAGATGAAGGTTTTAACAGTTGGATTTAGGTTACGTACTTTTAAAAAAAATGTTAATGTTAATGTTTTCTTTTTTTTTTTTTTTTTTCATTGTTAGATGAAGGTTTTAACAGTTAGATCCATCAATTTTATGTAGCAGCCAAGACTCGAATTAAATTCACGTATTTTTTCAATGTAAATACATAGATTTTACTATAGGATATATCGGTCCGAAATCTATACATTTTTCAGCGTGATACAATTAAAGCGACATATTCAATACTTTATCGTTCGAAGTATTTTTTTTTTGGATGGCGAGGTTAATTATGATGTCCAGTGTCTTTCGTTGGAATAGTCGAGTTTGAAGAAGTTTTTCACGAGTTTAATTAAGTCAGCGTCATCTTTTAATACCAATTTTAATTGATTGATTGTGCAGGGCAATGAAAACGCAACTTAGAAGTTACTGTAGAGATCAAATTTACTGTTCTGATTTATATCGACGAGTAGCCGTGGATGCCGTAGCAGACGAGCTAAACGGCACCCGGGTTGTTTGCCACGTGGATCATCATCGTGGACCCACGTGGGTGCCGCATCACCGTACACGAATTTACTATCCTGTGGGCCAAGAGGATGTGATGGAAGACGTGTCAGTTGATGCTGCCATGATCGAGGATGTCAATTTCTTTTCGTGCGCCGAGGATGCAACGGATCACTTTACTAGCTCCTGATTTTCTTTTGTTATGGTGACTCACTTTGAACACTGAGGCCACGATACATCTTGAAATGCGAGTTGAGCTCACATTGAAAAGTGTCAACATGTGGATGCGCTTAAATCGGGTTCAAAGCGAGTCAACCAATCATTTTTCCTTTTTTTTTATGGCAAGGAGTCAATTGATTCACTAGTGAGCAACATAATGCAATGGAGTAATGAAAACAACACTGTTCAATTCAAATTTGAGCTAATAATAATTCCCTTTTTGTTTCTAAAAAATAAGAGGATCCACAAAATGTCTTAGTTTTAAAACTCGACATAATAAAAATTGAGCAAATCAATAATATTAGAGTAGTTTTGGAACGGCTTGAGATATTAATTATTAAACAAAAATCTTAAAGATTTATATGAACACATTATCAATTGTATTAAATCGCGTTGAGTGGAAAATATTTGACTCGAAACTCATATCAGTTCTAAACAGATAGTAGATATGCCCAACTAAATTAAAATTGAATACTTTTTTTTATTTTAATATTATTACAAAACAAATTATTTTGTTAAATTGAATTAATTAATGATATACACAAAACATAACCAAGTAGATGACTGACTGATTTGTTATGAGTTCCTTGAGTAAGAGTTATTGCATAGAATCAAAAACTTACATTTAACATCATGGTTTTTTTCTTATGGAAAAAAAAAGGAGATATACGTGAAAGAAAATGATTTTTCTAATCTACTTTTGACATGGCCAAATCAACATTGAATGCGTTTTGCGCTGTTCTATGTGACGTGCACACGTATCCCGAGGCGTACCTCTAGCATTTCCCCTACGTGAAATATGAAAAGTAATGTGCATGCCAAGTACCACAGTTCTTGCATAAAATCAGAAACTTACATTTAATTAACATAACTTCAGCAATGACTATACTCATGAGCAGCATAACACAAGTGAAATGTGTGCCCCCATCAGTTGAAGACTTCATGAGTTTGTTCCACATGACATGCTTGGCAATATTCAAGGCAATACCACTCCTTCCTAGCTAGTTCATTCAAGTGCTCTCCCCACATTGTGAAGCCTAACAAAAACAAGGCATGGTCCAAAATCTTAAACAATCCCCAATATTTATGGTGGAGATAACACATGATCTCTTAATCAAATGTTTTAATAGATGAATAGAAGCTTTAATAACTCAAATTTGCTTACACTTTAAAAAGTGGAATCATTTTAATTCTAGTGTGGTGCGGCGTACGCTGGAAAAGTGCACCTTATATATAGACCACGTTCATGCAGAAATACCAAATCATATATTAAAGTTGACCAAATTGGTTCATCAAAAAGTGCTCACCATTCAAGTAAAACCAACGTTAGGTTTAGTTCCACCATACCATAGCACTCTCGATAATGAAAGGACCATAATGCCCTTATCTCATTAATGCATAGACCCCCAAAATGTAAAGAAAATTGCGCGATTCGAAGGGCAAATTAGTCAATTCACCCCATATGATGACCTTCCTTGAAGGGCTGAAAAGCAAGGCTCTTGCCTACTAATTACTGGCAACAAATAAAGTTAGATGTGCCATGGCATTAATTAACTAATCTTTATAACCTTAAATAGTTCTATAGTTCTCAATATTCATGGGCACTTCAATTTCCAAGATCATGAAGGAAATAACCAATAAGCACCCTTGTGCAAAGCTCTCCTTCACCCTCTCTTCATTCTTCTTCATTGTCTTCCTCTACTTGTGGTTCTCCATCAATAGTGTCCAACTCCAAGCCTTGCGAAGGCTAGGTCGTCTATCGACAATTTCCATTACTACCCCCCACGAAACCGCCCTCAATACGTCGCTCATTAACAATTCATCGGTGGAGTCTTCGTCCGATCTTCGAGTGCTTATCGGAATCCTAACACTTCCCGACCAATACCAACGCCGCCATTTCCTACGTTTGGTATACGGTACGCAAACTTTCTTCGGGGCCCAAGTAGATGTGAAGTTTGTGTTTTGTAATCTCACTAAAGAGGACCAAACTGTCCTTGTTGCATTAGAGATCATGCAGTACAATGACATTATCATACTCAATTGTAAAGAGAACATGAACAATGGCAAGACCTACACTTATTTTTCAAGCTTGCCTAACATATTCATAAATGAGAGTGATCATGGATTATATCCTCCCTATCACTATGTCATGAAGGGCGACGACGATCTTTATCTTCGGTTAGACAAGTTAGTAGAATCGTTGCGGCATCTGCCTCGACAAGACTTGTACTATGGCTATGTGATTCCATGTCCTAGTATGGACCCTTTTGTGCATTACATGTCTGGCATGGGATACCTGATTTCTTGGGATATAGTTGAATGGATTCGGGACTCGGAGATTCCTAGAAACAATTTAATGGGGCCGGAGGACAAGTTGTTCGGAGAATGGATGCGAGAAGGGCGTCGAGGGAAGAACAGGTACAACGCTAAGTGGTCGATGTATAACTACCCTATTCCTCCTACAACATGCACACATGAACTCTGGCCTGAAACCATTGCTGTTCATCTTCTCAAAAATCAGGAGAAATGGATCAAGACCTTGCAGTACTTCAATGTTACTAAAAATCTTAAACCTTCTAAGTTATACCACATTCCTTATATAACTAGTTCTTAGCATATAGATCATTATTATTTTGTTTATTCTTTTCTTTTTTCCTTCTAAAAATAAGTTTCATTTCAATGACAAGCTATATAGCTATAGGATTGCTTTCAATTAAGTTCATTGTTTCATATATCTGTCATTTTGTAAATTTGGACAGCTCTATTGTGACTTCTTTTGGTGAATAATTACAATTTTTATGTCTATATATCTTTATATTACCACAACCTTTGAAACACTTGAAATTTAAGTCCACAACATTGGACAACTTTAATTAGTAGCAACACGACTGATCACAACAATAGAGCAATCGAAGAGCATGAGCAGTCGAAGTGCATCTACAATGGTAAATGTGGATTGTAGACGTGGATTGATGTCATGTCAAGCAATGTGAAGAAGATGTGGCTTCAATATACATTGAAGTTCGAATTAAAAGTGTTTTTTAATAGTGAATATGGATTGCACTTTCTGTTTAAAAAAATTATTGTTTTTCTATATATTTTGGAGATAGTTGATGACCTAGCTATGGATTGTTCCGTCAAGTAGTAGACATTCAAAACAGACAATGTCTATCCACGTCAGCTCAACATTCAAAATGGACATTTCATTAGTGAGGGTTTTTTCACCCCCAATAACTATTTAGTCCTAGGTGGACACATTGACATTTAATCCACATTCCATAGAGATACTCTAAACTATGACGTGCAAGACTTGATCCTAATTCCTTATATAACAATATTATTAGAATGGTAATAGTCTTCGCTAGGTTAGTTTAACAATATTACAACAAAATTGACTCAGTTCATAAACACTTCCATAATGTTTTTTTTTTTGTACACAAGATTGTGATTACATTGCTTAAAAATGTTGTTTTGAAACGAAAAAGTATACCACCAAAGCAAAAGCAATATATGTTGTACACAAGATTGTGATTACATTGCTAAAATGTTGTTTTGAAACGAAGAAGTATTGGATTTTGGGGGGTTGAATTGGGTCATAATATATATGTACATCTTAAGTTAGGTGTGAGGCACAATGAGGTCAAGAATTTCAGGCAACAAGCACTCATTCTGCACTAATATATGTCGTCTTCCACTTCCCTGTGAAGTATAGTTGAAAATTGAAAGTTGTAATTCATTGACTTGCTGTATTAATTTGAAAAAAACAAGGAATCAAATTAGATTTTGAGGAGCCCATCATTTTAATTGAAGGTACTCTTTAGTCTTTTTTTTTTTTTTTTTTTTGGGTACAAAGTACTCTTTAGTCTTTTCCCCCTCCTAGTTCAAACTAACTAAAGATACCTTTTTCAAATGGAAAAAATGAGGTAAAAATATAGAAACCTGCAGGGTAGAACACAGAACATGGGTACTCCGTACTCTGTTTAGATTTCAAATCATTTAAGTGACTAATGCATTGCACTCTTTAAGCTAAAAATAGGGGTAGTGATGGTGATTTCTTTTTTATGCATTTGATACAATTTTTATGTTGTTCCAGCAGAGTCAATGCTTACTCCTGACCATTTCACAAAAGAACTTTTTCTTTTCTTTTTTTTTTTTTCTTTTCTTTTCTTTTTTTGGGTCAAGGCGCAATGTAATTGCATTGATATAATGAGAATCCTTATATTCATGATACAATGTTAACGATCGACCTCCATGAGAAAAGCGGAGGCAAGAGCCTTACCACATCCACCAATCGGGGCTTCTAAGGCATAAATGATGGGGAAGAAAAGCATTAGGATAGAACTTTGGTATGAAGAACAACCATAATGTGTATCAAAAGGAAGACATCCTCACGAGGTAGGAAACCTAAACAAAATAACTAAACACAAACAAACCCACCGACGAGACATAAATCTCTCATCCGGAGAAGTTCCACGGAGGTACTAACGAGGCGCGAGAGAGGTATATGAGGAGCCACGAGAAGATACATGATGTCCGGCCACACCGGCGCATATGCAAACGAGTATATCGTCGGCGATGTACGGTGGCGCACTATGGTACGTCGAAAAGGGGAAGCCCAAGGATTGGGGTGAGTTCGAGGAGAGGTTTAACGAGAAGTACATTCCTCTTACGGTTCGTAACCGGAAGAAGCGAGTTTCGAGACCATTCGACTGGAAGAGACCGAGATGTCGATTATAAGTATATGGACCGATATTTATGCTTGATGGAGTATGCAAGGAGTGCGGCCTGACAAAGTGACGTTGACTTGACTTACTACTTTGTACACGGTCTACTAGACTCTATTGGTTCTGTTGTCAGTGACAACGCTGAGCACATTACAGGAGGCCTATGAGAGGGATATGGCTAGCGAGAGCTTTGGGAGCACATGCACGGAGTATCGGTTGCATCATCGGCATCGTCATCCGATCGGTGGGAGGTTCGGAGGTGATCGGATGAGGAAAAGACTTCGACTATCGAGGAGAGAGATCGAGCTCGGAGCGTGGGATCTGTTGCATCTCATACATGCGGCGTGTAGTGTTAGTGGGTCCAGCGCAGAGCTACGCTAGTACACCACCGCAGCCAAGACCGTGGGTCCTCGCATCGAGTATTATCGGAGAGGCCGATGGGAGAAGCGATGGCCGAGACGGGTGGTCGAGTTCCGATCAAGTACATGACGATGAGGGACGAGATCGAGCGAGAGGGACAAGGACGAGGGACGGCGTGGTTCATCGGATCGGGATGTCATAGGGGTTGTTAGAAGTGTGGAAAGTTAGGTCATTTCATCGGTGCGTGTCCACGACTACGGAGATAAGAAGCGGGAAACGAGTTCACGCGATTGCGGTGCAAATCCAGATTGTCAACCGTAATCGATTGAGGGTACGGTTTATATTTGCAATAGATTCATGCATGTTATGTTTGTTTCAGTTCTATTGTTTCTTTTATTTCGGGTCGTATGGTTGATGAGTTGGGTTTATGCCACGATAATCATATGGGCAAATTTATATTGTGTTAGAGCCTATTTGAGAAATTTTAGATTTTTAACTCCCAACATTGTTCAAATTAGGAAAATCTTAGTGGTGGCAACTTTTCGAGCAAGTATTTGTTGGTGTAAACACTCTTCGACAATGTCAACAAATGTTTTTCTAATTTCCTCAACCTTTTTAATTTTTTCCATTTTTTCTGAATTTTCTTGATTTTTATTGGATTTTCTCGTTATTTATTTATTTAATTTTTTTTTTTTTTTTTTTTTTAGGGCAATGTAATTGCATTGATATAATGAGAATCCGTATATTCATGATGGTTTGTGTCTCGATGACCTTGTGATTTAAAAAAGTCGGAGTAGTTAAAACCTCGGCTCGATACGATACCTTGTGACGGTCCCACGTCACAAATGATTAAAATTTGATCAGAACCTTTGGTAAAACAACCATAATAAAAGGAAGACAACATCCTAGAGGGAACCCAAACAAAATAACTAAACACAAACAAACCCACGAAATGACACGTGACAGGTAATTTTTAGGCGGTTAGCACTGCTGCATGCGAGAGCGAGACCGACCCTAAATACTACAACAATTTTACTAAAAGCAAACCCTAATCTTAATTAAAATGTTTACAAAATGATAAGAAGTAGAAGAGATACCACCAAAAACCTTTTTCTTCGAAATCTAGCTTCACCACATCCTTCTGTAGCATCCCCTTAACATCACCCTCAAAAGATAAAATAGAGAAGAAATGGCAAACTGGAACCGAGAGTAAAAGGACCAACGCCAGTGAGTAATAGTGTCGAGAGGATCGACATTATGTCCTCCTCCAGAAGCACATCTATCACGACCCACAAAAACTTAAAATGCCCACTACGGGGGTGTTTTAGTAAATTCACAAATTTTATTTGTGTGAAACCCTAATTATAAAAGAAACCACTATAAACCCTAACCACCATTAATTAATCTACAAAACCCAAATCAAAAAAATGAGAGCTTAGGTGGTGGGGGTGACACAAAGTTGGTGGTGGGAGGTACAAATCATCTCCTTACTTGTTTTGTTTTTTTTTTTTTTAATTTAAGTTAGTGTTGGAGAACCCCGCGGAGGGGCCGCGCCGCCACGATATCGTCAGCGAGGGCGACGACAGTCCGTTGTCGCCGTCGTCGACGAGGGGCAGCGGACCGCCGCTGCTGGAGGGGCCTCCTAGTGGAGTCCTCATTAAGGGGCGGGTGGGGGTGGCCTACCAGCCCATCAAATCCCTCGGGCAAAGAGTGATGAAAGGAGGGGAAGGGATGTCTCCAATTGGCCCTTGGTCCTTAAACCAGGGTCCAAGCTGGCCCTTCGCAAATTAAAATAATAATAATTAATAAAATAAAAATAATAAAACAAACAAATATTAAAAAAATATATAATATATATAAAGTAAAATGAAATAGAATATAAATAAAACAAATTATTGTCTTCAAACGAGGTGTTATCGCGTCCCCAAATGAGATCGATTGGATCCCACCCCTTGACCCTTGCACCGGGCAACGGGAGACCCGCGAGACCCACACTAGTGGGACCCAAAATAAATTTAATGGCAAATTGAAATTTTAAATGTGACTTGTCGATGATGTGATGTGTATTGATTGTTTAGATTCACGAAACGGTTCACATAGAACCCTGAGCACGCGAGGACCGAAAAAGGATATCGTGGCGAATCAAGATAAGTGGGAGCTTGCTCAATTATTGAACATGACATGCTATTAGATATTATTCGGTCTTACGATTTTAATTCAAGACTTGGGGAATAGGTTGCGACTTATTATTGATTTGAATGTGAATATCTATGGATTGTGAATATGTTGTCCTTTGCTCATGTTGTTTATATCTCACCTTCGTGGTTGTCGCCACTATTTGACTATTTCGTGGTTGTCGCCACTGTTAAATATTTGTGTGTTCGTCGATCGCCGCTACTTGAGTATTTTATGGTCGTCGCCATCACTCGAGTTATACCTTGAGATCGATGCATGAGATTGGTGCATACATCGGTGATGGCTTTGAACGAACCTATTGTGGACTTGATGGGACTAGTTATGGGACATAAAGGCATTTATGTCAACTAATGGTTTGCATGACTTTGAGAGTAGGTGAATCGGTCACCGAATTCTTGTCAATAACTAGTACGCATTGAATGAGACCCGACTTACTATATTATTATGCTTTTAAGATATTTCTCTTAAATTCAACCTTGCATGATGATTTGATCTATAAATTCTTTTATGTTCTCTATTCGACGCTTTATGAAGTTGGCTAATGATACTTGTGAAATACTATTTTTCTCTATCTTTATTTTCAATTCATGACAGATTTGCATGATTAGTAGGTATTACTTGTATGTTTGATGGTTGAGCAGATTTTCCGCATTACCGAGCTATGTTGGTTATTCTATCTCACCCCACATACTCTCTAGGCCCGTCTTCATCGATATCAGCGCGGGATAAAAGGAAGGCGATAACGTAGAACTTTGCCTTTGATGTGAACTTTGCATGCTATTTATATTATCGATATTCAAAAACATCTAAACATAGGTTGTATTAAGTACTTAATGAGGTAGATTCTAATCCCCGTGACTTGTTGACTTAGTACCTTGGTAGTATACGTTTGCAGTTACTTAGGGATACTTGAACACCTTTGTTTATAATTAATTATTTAACATATGGAACCTTTTAGTTTTAAATTCCGCAATTATTGTTTCATATGTATAGTTGTGTAGTTCAGCAGGTTGAATTAGGCGTGTCAAGCCGTTATTTGGGCCCGATTCAGGTATCGGGCTTGGGTAACGGTTTGGGCGAGCGACCTGACCCTAGGTCGGGGGAGGGTCGTCACAACCTCCATTGCCTATCCACCATCAGACTCCTTCAATGGAGTTTGTTTCGAAATGCTACGGATCAAGCCAGGTGAAATTCTTTCACCACCCGATCTCCCTAAATCTCTCTTCCTTGTGTTTCGTGTGGATAGATCTCAAGTCTTCCATTATAAAACCCTTTTTATTAACATTCAAGACAAGAAAAAGAGAAGAGGGAATAAGAGAATAGAAAGAGAAGGATAAAAAAAGGGGGAAAAGGAAAGGAGATACTAACTACTACAAACCTACAATCAAAAGAGAGCGACACTGAGAGGGCCCACCGGCGGCCATGGGCCGCACCAGGAAGAGCGAAGGAGATAAACTAGAAACTAGGACGTAGGGTTTTCTAGGAGAGGAATATTTTTTTTTACTTCTTAGGGAAATTTTTTTACAGCCAATCTATCTAACCCACCATTTCACAAAAGACTTATCTACTTTAGAAGAGATAGACCTTAAAAATAATGAGATTTGAACCTATAACCTCGTAAAAGCCCAAATACATAATAAGTTAATAACTAATAGGTTTCAACACCACTACATCAAGAAAATGTCACGAATACATACATTTTGTGGCAAAAGTCATTGAAATACTTAAATTTAAATTTGGGAGAAATGGAACCAGTGCTATAGCTTTTTTTTTTTTTTTTTTTTTTTTTTTTTTTTGTCAAGTAATCCTCTCTTGTAGTTGCATATATAGTTTTATGTAAGCAAATTCATCCCTCCCGTTATTCATTAGGAAACCTATGTTGTTATTTTTCAAAATTGTTTTTAACAATTTCACTTTACATTATTTTTTGACAACAACAATGTCACACTACAACACACATTACTTGCAAAAGTCTTCTATCTGACATTGACCCGCATGTTATACATCACCATCTGTATATAATCGCATCTTGAGGTGCATATAGATGGCTTATATAATCCAATATGTCTTGGGTGGTGTGTAATACTGTTATCATTCTTCCAACAGAAAATCCTGTTTTTGCTCGCTTGTTTTGGTACACTTTATTAATGGAGAACAAAAACAGTTTTCTACTTCTGCAACAAACGTGTCCTTGATCAATAAATGGAATCACGAGTCACGAGAAACACTACGTCAGTGTTTTTCCAAAAGTAGAGCACCTTTACAATTTATTTCACAAAATAGGGTGGTGCAGTTTGAAATAACAGATATAGGCAATAACGCCTTTTGAAAAGGCGTCATTGCATTTCGACGTGGCTTGAGGTGGCAGTGTCGTGGCGTTGCAATTGTATGGATAGCGCATTTTCACCACCTCACCGCCACGTCACACACATCACTTTATTCGGGACGAAGGAGTTCATGGAGGCATGCAAGCGAGGGCGGATGTTAGTATGATTGGGCGGTTCGGTGTTGGGTTCTACTTTGTGCGGATAAGGTTATACTGTTATCATTCTTCTAGAGATGTAGATGGGGAACAAATAGAACGAAAATTTCATCAATTTTGTGGTTTGCTTGTTTTGGTGAAACTTTATTAATGGAGAAGTGAAAAACAGAGTTCATTTTCTACTACTTCTGCAACAAAGTGTCCTTGAGGCGATGTGGAGGACGTCGATGAGGAGAAGGGGAAGGAAGGCTAAATGGACTAGGCACGAGTCACGAGAAACACTACGTCGCTGCGTCGCTATGTACTGCACAGAAGGGACACCATCCATCCACTCATTACCCTCCACGTGTACCAGTCCCATTTCCCATTGGAGATACAGGGGGAACAGGAAGTCCGCCCTACACATAAATCAAATCTCCGTTGATGTGACCGAAATACAGTCCTCCAATCCGAACCTTCTAGATCTGTCCAAACCTCCCAATTAAGCATGACCTAAGTCCAATCCCCACCGTCCATTCCAATCCCGTCGTGCCTCCCGAGGCGACCTAAGCCCGAGGGGCGTTTCAGTAATTTCACACAAGATATTACTTGTTCAAGCGTTTCCTTTTCTGCTGACCACATTCGCCTCTCTTACTCTCCAAGCATTCCATCTTCTCTGCGGCGGAAGAAGCGGCGGCGCCGCCTCAACCATTGAATCTGCACCGTCGGAGATCGCCGCCGGGGAGCCTCCGTGTTCGATTCTCGGTAAGAATCGTTTTCGCTGCGAATCTTCGGTTTCGTCTGATATTGATTTCTGTATTTGTTGTGGTCGTTGTTGTTTGATTGTTGGAGTGAAAAGCTAGGGTTTGTTTGGCGATTAGTAGAAGTGCTGTGATTCTGCTTTTGATTGGTTGTGGTTTTGTTGATTTTGATGTTATTTTGAAATCTAGTCGATTTGATTGTTCGAATGCTGGTTTTTGGAGGTTAAATCCGATGGAAATGGTGGTGGAAGTGACGAACATGGTTGATTGATTATAGCGCAAGTGATTCAGTTGTTGAAGAAAGGCTCTTCATTGATTAGATTCTGAGTTTGATCTCATATTTTGAGCCTACAGACTAGTAGACCATCGGCTTTATACGATTCGGTTTTTGCGCATTAGTTTTGGAATTGTTTGTTATGTTTAGTTTGATTGAAGTAGAGAATTGGTGGAAAGTTAAGCAAAGATTTATTTTTGATGAATGAGTTGTATTCAGTTGTCTTTATAGGTTCAACAATTATCATTTTTATCGAATTGACGAACAAATTAGATGCATCTTGGTTGTTTTCGATCTTTATAAGAAAAAAAAATGAACTTGTTGTAAGAGTCAGTGAATTATACTGCTTGGCATGGTAGGTTGTATTGAACTTGTGGTTCAACAGCATTTTGTTTAACAATGTACGATGTTGGCTATATGATTACAAGTTGATTTTTTATGTGAATCGCATTTCTCTTATAGATCGTTTGCGGTGTTTTAGCATGTTTAAGTAAATGAAGTCACTTGTGGATTGGCAGGATAGGAAGTTACCTCGCTTTTTGAACTTGAGATGGCTCCATCACTGTATTCAGACATTGGGAAGAGAGTGAAAGGTTAAATTTTACTTCTTTTTTTTTTTTTTTTTTTTTAACTTAATCTGTTCCTTCTGCGCGGTTCTTTCCGTGAAAATACTTTTCTATTGCTTCTTAATATATAACATTTTTTAAGCATACATTTTTTGTGAATTTAGCATATCTAATGCCTTACCAGTTTGTATCTTGGCATTGGTTGCTAAAAGAAAAGTTTTTGCCCTTGGCATTCATAGGCAAGCAGGCCAAGCTAAAAGTTATATCATATGGACTTGGGTACTGGTGTTGGGTGTGGGTATTTGTGTACATGTCAGACATGTCTTTTCTCTAATATAAGTACATGGGGACTCAACAAATAGTGGCTAAAAACTAAGACATATATGCTTACGATATGTACTAATGTATGTATACTGGCAGTCCCCAACTAATTTGGGACTAAGGCCATATACTAGCCTATAAACTTACATGGTTATATTATTTCTTATTTTTCATCTCTTGTTCTACATTAGGAAGTTCTTGTTATTTCTTTCTTTCCTTTACATTTTGAATCTTCTTTTTACAAAGGGCTTTTAGAATGGAGTGTCCAAATTTTTTTTAGTTGTCGGACACGGGTACTTTGGTTTAAAGTGAAGGGTCCTGGTTACATAGGCTAAAAGGAGATGGCAAGGAAGAATAAAACATTTTATTATAAATTTAAAAAGTCAGAAGTTGATACAATGATTATTTATGTATAGATAGTGATTTAAATAAGTCATGGAGCTTGGATCCTTCATATTTTTTTTTAATGCTTAGCATATGTGGCTTGTGTGAAAGAGAGCTTCATTACTTGGCTATGGAAATAATGATTACTTCTGTGGATTATACTATTTCTGTCCCAAATATTTTTAGTTTAGAATATCAAGTGTTATTTTCATCCCATGAAAATGTGGGTATGCCCCCTTGTCACAAAGTCATTATAGACTGCTAGCCTCTCATGCATCTTGTTGCCACTTAAGTTTCTATGCGATTGATCTTATTGTAGCTTGATTGCGCGATGTATGCAGGATGAGTAGATCATACCAACTGTTGCATTGCTTGATTGATTGTTCTGAGAAATTCTACTGAGCATGTTTGTCATATACTATACTTTCTGCAGATCTCTTGACCAAAGACTATAACTATGATCAGAAATTTACCCTAACCTTACCAAGCGACAGCGGGATGGTATTCTCTAATCTCAGGAATAGTTAGTTTTTAAGTTCCTGTTTTCTTATATTAACTATTGGTTAATGAAATAATGTAACGAGGGAAATGAAATTGTATCAAATAAATTTCCTTGCTATTTTTTTCCCATAAAAGGTCTCTTGCTTGGTATTTTTATCACAATAAACTTTGGCTTTGGATTTGCATCAATTCAATATGAAAAATCTTCATTCAGTTGATTAAATATTGACAGTTGTCTGAACTTTCTATCGAGAACCTTTTTTTTTTTTTTTTTTTCTTGGGAGAGGAAAATTGAATTTGTTTCATTTGCTAACTTTGCATGGTCTACTGTTTGGTCATTTTGTTGACAGGGGCTCACAGCTACTGGTGTAAAGACGAATCATCTTTTTATTGGTGATTTAAGTACACAGTACCGGAGTGGAAGCACTACAGTGGATGTAAAAGTTGATACTGATTCTAATGTAAGTCAGTTCTTGTGCTATTTATTATAAAGGTTATTGTATCTCAGTTTATTGACTGTTCTGCGTGTCGTCTATACTCGTGGAATTGTCTAATGATATCCTGCTCTTTAATGTGGTTATACTCTTGAGCTGGTTTAAAAAGGAATTAGATTTTTTTTTTGTAGATGATATTGTCTTAGTGGATGAAACAAAAATGGAGTGAATAGGAAATTAGAACTTTGGAGGAATACATTAGAATCTAAAGGTTTTAAGTTGAGTAGGACGAAAACCGAATACATGCACTGTGAGTTTAGAAACACTAGACATCGAGATGACGGAGTGGTAAAATTAGGGGAAGTAGAAGTTCCTAAGGACCTAAGGTAAACCACTTTAGATACTTATGATCAATCATGCAAAATGATGGTTACATTGAGAATGATGTCACACATAAAATTCAAGCTGGATGGAAGAAATGGCGGCGTGCAACAGGGGTGATTTGTGATCGAAATGATCCTATTAAGTTAAAAGGAAAATTTTATAGGACCGCAATTAGGTCAGCTATGCTCTATGGAAGTGAATGTTGGGCGGTAAAGCAACAACAATTACATAAAATGAACGTAGTGGAAATGAGGATGCTTAGGTGGATGTGTGGTAAAACTCGTAAAGATAGAATAAGAAATATAGAAATTCAAAGACAAGTAGGAGTAGCACTAATTGATACAAAGATTAGGGAAGGGCGGTTGCGGTGGTTTGGTCACTTGCAAAGACGGCCTACAAATGCCCCAACTAGAAAACTTGACTCAATAGAAACTGTAGAAATTCGACGAGGTAGGGGCAGACCAAAGGTAACATGGGATGCATTAATTAGGAGGGATTTGAATGGTTTGAAAAGCTCACCATCAATTGCACTTAATCGAGCACAATGGAAAAGTTTGATCCATGTAGCCGACCCCAATTAATTTGGGACTGAGGCTATGTTGTTGTTGTTGTTGTTGTTGTAGACTCTTTTTTTGTCATTCAAGTTCATGTAATTCTTCGTTCATGTGCTGCTTTTGATGAAGCAAATGCTCTTAGAGGTGATTTGGAGAGGAACTTGTGGTTTATTGATGCTTACACTCTGCAGGTTTCTACGACAGTCACGATGAATGAGGTTCTTCCATCCACCAGGGCAGCACTTAGCTTTAAATTACCAGATCACAAGTCTGGCAAGGTAAGTGCATATGTTCCTTGCTAAAAATTTTAAGGCTTGTGAATGTAGAAGTATCCTTCTTTGATTAAGTAGGTTGACTTTCAATACCTCTGTTAAGTACTTGGAATGTTTCTAGTGTGGTTCAAATAGTTAATTATATGACTTGTGGTTTGAAAATACATTGATGCAATTGAGCTTGGAACTGCAGGATTGAATTGCATGCCGTGAATTGTATTGGTTTACATCAATCCGAAGCATAAGTTTGCTGTAACGAAATTTGAGAAAAATTGAGTATTTAGTAGATGTAATTATACTGAATCTTACAATTTGTTGAGGTAGTTAGAGGTGTAGGTGACCCTTAATAGATAAATTGTTCTTGGGGCTTAAGGTGTAAGGTAAGGGGTTTGCCTTGTATAAAATGCATATATGTTGTGTTATTACAAATATGTATTAAATATTATGGACAAGTAATATGAAAATAATCGCCCAGGATTCATATCTTAATCATCCTCCATTTTGTTAAATTTTGAAGATATAAGTAATCATTCTTACCATTTGAGAAATCATATTAATTATCTTCTTCCTTGGAATACTCAATTAAGTAATATGTCACACTATTCAATTATGAAACCTATGAAATGATGGTTCTTCAAAATAATGTTCGCAACCAACAATTTGCAACATTTAAGAGTTGCAATAATTTTGTTTTTAAACAAGGTAAGATTCTATCATAAGAGTACTCATAGAAGATTGAAATGAAAGAGAATTGCTACTTGTAATTAATTTTGCGGATTCCCGCGTAAACTTTTCGTTGTATTGTAATTGTTAAAATGTTTTTCCGTATCAGTAAAACCATTTCATAAATTCGTGACCATTGATTAATCATAAAACAGATGGTTGCTAGTTTAAGTGTTGAAAGTTGACATCTTACGGAAGTTTTAGGTTCATTTATACTACAGATATGCTGCACGGCAAGTATTGTTGCCTGTGCTGCATGAACTAGGAAACATCTTATATTATTATTGTCTTTGCCTCTTTAGGAAATTTTATGTTGTTTGCTTCAAGGAAATAATATCTAATCTTTTTCTCCTTGTTACTTTAGTTGGATGTGCAGTATCTACATCATCACGCTGCCATCAATTCCAGCATTGGCTTGACTCCAACTCCCTTTGTGGATCTAGCAGCTGCAATTGGCACCAAGGAGCTGAGTATTGGTGGGGAAATTGGGTTCGACACTGCCACCGCTTCAATCACTAAGTGCAATGCTGGGATTGGCGTAAATAAGCCTGATTTTTCTGCTGCACTTATGCTGTATGTACAACTTCTCTTGCTCCCAAAACTTATGCTGAATAGGCCGGTCAATGAACATTTGTTCCTTTATGTATCTGGAGCTCTACATACAGTTCTCTTTCGCTATGTCACCTTAGTCTTTTACTTGACCTTCATTTGTTTCAAATGCCGCCACCGCCATTGACTTCTGCATATAATACCTCAAAATCATAACATGATCTGGATCTAGATTTAAGATTGTTTGGGCTTTGGCTAGGCGTACGACTGATGCTACTATCCCTTTTCTGTTTTGCATGTTCTAGGGTGGAGAAAGGAGAGTCCTTGAAGGCATCTTATATTCATGAGGTGAACCCTATATATGGAGCTACTGTTGGGGCTGAGTTAACTCACAGATTGTCAAGCAACGAGAACAGTAGTTTCACCATTGGAACTTCATATGCACCTGACCCTTTCACATCGATTAAAACACGTCTTTCTAATAAAGGAAGCGCCGCGATGGTTGTGCAGCGAGAATGGAGACCCAAGTCGCTAATCACAATGTCGGCAGAATGTAACGCCTGGGCCATCAATAAGGCCCCAAGGTTTGGTCTTGCATTGGCCCTAAAGCCTTGAGCCTTACCAATATCTCATCATTATTATTTTTTAATATACCCAGGATGGGTATAACTAAATTATTTTTAAAAAAGCGGGATAGGGTATCGACGAGTTGGTTTCTAGCGAGAAGGAAAACCCATTTTTGTAGTGAATTCTTCTTGGGGGAAATCCTCTTTTACATTTTTTACAGGTAAACATTGAAGCTGTTGCTGGAATTGAGCTGCTGGTGAGTTGCACTAGCCTGTTTTTCATTTAATTTTTCTTTACTTGGTTTCCCTATTGAATGATGTGATTTTCATCTGTATCTTGGATCATAACTCATTGTCAACTGAAGCATTGTGATTTCTGGGCTTATTCTGTTATCACTTCTATTAACAATGTCCGAAGAGCTTGCGACGTTACGATTGCTTACTGAATTTTTGTTTCAGCGCATCTCCAACCATGTAAACTGTTTTTGTATCATTGGATTGTTTTCTGATATCACTCATGCACTAGCATTTTTTTCTCCGAACAGTGCTTGCTCTACAGGTTGGCCAACTCTGAGCTTCTTAATCTTGTCTTATTAATCTTTTTTTTTTTTTTTTTTTTTTTTTTTTTTTTTTTTTGGTCTAATTAATCTTTCATATACCATTCATTGTTTAGGAGGGTCTCCATAAGGTTTCATGTTCGAATTTCCAAATTTTTTGTAGCATAACTCTTAATGGTAGGGTTTTTTCAGGGGAATAGTCAAGAGTAATCTTGACATCACAATTTAGACTTAATTTCAAATTAGTTGGAGTTGGTTATATCGATCAAGCTTTTCAATTGAGCTCGACTTAGTTCAATTGAGGATTGCTTAACGAGAACTCGATAGTATTAAATAATAATAATAATCTTCAATATCTATATTGAGGCCTTGATTGTCATTTTAATGACATCAGTTGGTTTTCGTTTGTTTGAATTATTTGAGATAGAACAACACTACTCACTGTGGGAGTGACATGACATAAGAAATCTGAAATTGCTTATTGCAGCTTCTGACCTCCTCTATTGGTGAGTACTTGCACGGAGACAAATGATGAGTGTCAGAGAAATAACATCTCTTGAACAGGGAGCCCCTCTCTCTCCCTCTCTATCTTGCAAATCATGTCGTATTGAAAAGCCATTTCTGCTGCTCTTTGTAAGTTTAAGTATGTGTAGGAGGAAAGAAAGACCCCATGTGATTATATGGTCACACAACAAAACCTCCCTTGGTGGCACATATAGATGGTGATGTATACACAGCCCTATGTGGGGGTAGGGGTGGCAAAAAAAAAGGGGTATGGACGGGTACGGGACCGGACACTCTTTTTAATAACGACTAAAAATAGTGTTAGTATTCATACCCATTTTTGAAATGGACATTTTTTTTGTTCGGACCCGTATGTTTTTAAAATATACAAGTCTCGTTTTTTGTTCGGATTTGTTTTTTGATAAAATAAAATAAATTTTTTCACTTAATTATTAACAAAAATACATAATTTTTATGTTGTCATGCATTCCATCACTACTAAAAAGAAATGTTATAAATTTAAAATTCAAGTTTTACAAGTTTTCATATAGAAATAGGTACCCGTTTATTTAGAAAATTTGTCCGGATCTGGACCCGTTTTTTTAAAATGGACAAAAAAATATGTCCAGATCTGTATTAATTTTTAAAATATTATGTTTGGACCCGTTTAAAATGGGTCCGGACAAATGGGTCGGAGCATATTTTGTCACCCCTATGTGGGGGCCCAAATCTACTCTCTTGATTCTCGCACTCTTCACGTGGGTCCCGCGTATCTCTAGGAAATTTCAATGGACTGATCCCTTCATTCTATGCGTACCTGACCTAACACCATCTACTTCATTACTAGTGGTTCACATGTGTCACTTTTGGCCATGTTTGGTTGGGGGCTCGGGGGTGACGGTGGGGGGAGTGAGTGAGTTCCATCTTACACTGGGAATTTAAACTTTTGTTTTTTGTTTTTTTTGTTTTGGTTTGCTTTGTAAGTTGAGACGAGACCCCATATCTCCTACAAGATGTGACAACTCCCTTGTCGCTTTTAAAAGAGTTCGTAGTTGAACCAAACATTATGACATTATTTGATTAAAGGTGGAGTTAACTCTCGAGAGATAATTTAAAAAAATTTAAAATTAATTTTGTTTAGTTGCTCAATTTTTTTTTAAGTTATCTCTCAACTCACGTCTAAAGGTGAGAGATATCTCTTTCACTTTTTTTAAGAGAGTTATTTCTTTAGAGTCGTGGACATAATTACTCTTTATTAATTATTTTTTTATTATTTACATTTTTTCTTTTGTTAAAAAAATATTCATGTTA
Organism: Stephania cephalantha; assembly: GCA_039657325.1. Lineage (NCBI taxonomy): Eukaryota > Viridiplantae > Streptophyta > Magnoliopsida > Ranunculales > Menispermaceae > Stephania > Stephania cephalantha. The sequence continues at coordinate 2,272,990 of CM077576.1, read as the reverse complement.
GTTCATATTTTTTATTATTTAAATATTTGTAATTTTTTTGTAAGTTTAAAGTTGAACCAAATATAAAAATATGATCTTTCATTATGAATTAATTCTAAAGAGTTAACTCTGCTTGCATTGTAAATTGATAAAAACGAATCAAACGAGACTTAAAATATAAACTTTTTAGTAAACTTACGTCTTTGCAAAAAAAAATAAAAAATTTCTCTCCAAAGTGACAAAAATGAACCAAACCAGGCTCAGCTCCTAACCAAGTTGGAATATTTTTAACTTGCAAAGGATATCTCTTTCGGGATAAAAGTGTTATTTAAGTGCAATAGACTGCCTATAATTATAGACATTGCATATAGAGATAGCCTTTCTAATTTGTTATTATATTTCATTCACAAACTAGAAAATTGAGATTTTCCTCCGTACCATGTGAATGTGTAATGAATTCAATACAAGTTGGTACAAATGTCTTGGTACTTTTAACAAGCTCACAACTGCTCTACTTCAAATGCAGGATTGTAGGAAAATTAGAGGTCAAATCCTAGGATTAGTCAACAATTAAGTGCAAGGCCTTGATGAGGGTAGGTGGGTGGTTTCATTGAAAATGGCTAACCTATACATCTACATCTCTTTAATGGGTGTCAAGGAAATAGGACAGAGAAGAAAAGGAGGAGAGCCAAAAGAGGGACTGTCTCAATTGCTGAGACACCTCCTTTTGCACGGAGCCCATCAAAACAAACCCTATGGATGCTACTGCATGGATTACTCTCATTATGGATCCAATTAACCATTGAATCCAATTAAACTAATCAAAGAGAGGACAATAATTAATTACAAGTCAAATAAATAAGGCAGTGTGATTTGTGATCCAAATTGGCCTAACTTTCTTTTAGGTTTCATGGTATCCAATGCTAATAACACACTAATCCTTGATTGGGTACAGTGCGATATCATGAGTCGCTCTATTCTTAATCAGTGATATTAAATTCGATCGTTAAGCATGAAGAAGCTATTAAATTTTTTTAAGTTTGGAATTAGTTGATGTTGTGTTTTAGCTGACTGACGATATTCAGAAAAAAAAAAAATAAGAGAATTGAGTCTCATGAGTTCGGACTTTAATTTTTTTTTTTTATTTCAAAGTCATCCTCGAGCAATTAATAAAGCAAACACAATCACTTATAAAATTCTTTTGATATTTTTTATATATTTATAAAAACTTTAAAAATTTATTTATAAATACAGACTCATGAATTTAAGTAGATTTATTAATTTTTTTTAATAAAAAAGAATTTACAACTGGCCCATTACAAAGCTCAAACTTTCCATCTCTTATGTAAATAATCTCGTACCATATTAGTTAGCATCCACTTATTGATCAAGCCATCAGCTTATTGGCAGGCTCAAGTATAGTAGACTAGTAGTAGTAGTTGTGATGACTATGAGGGTCCTAGAATGATATATAATGTAGTTCTAGTTCTTTCTTGCTTTCAAGTTATTATTAGTAATTGTTTTGTTTGTTTCGTACAAGCTCACGTGCACACATGTCCCATCTCTATCATCCTCACAAAATCTTCTGTTTTTATTCAAGATCTTGGTTTGTGCTTCCCATTGACACCACCTCCACTCCTCTTCACACACTGCAACGCTCTCTGTTCTGTTCCTCCTCTTCAAGATCTTGACATTTCATCTCTCATGTCATCTTCTTGGCTCTTCTCTACAATCAAACCAACCCCTCTCTCTCTCTCTCTCTCTCTGATCTTTCACATCTTCAAAAGCCCTTCTTGTTTTTAGCATCAACACCTGCGAAAGTCCCTTGTTTTGTTTTTCATTCAAAACTCAATCAATACACTACAAATTTCTTGGCTTGCCAACACTTCTCTATATAAGGCTCTCATTAGGAACCCAAAACCAAAAAACACAGTGTCCAAATCTCCCAAAGCCTTGCACCATTTCACTTTTCAATCCAAACCCATCTCCCTTTCACCCCAAAAACCAAACTTTCCATCCAAGATTTCACCTTTTTTTTTTTTTTTTTTTTTTTTTTTTTTTTTTGTGTGTTTCTTGTGTGCTCTGTTTTTGAAACAGAGCAAGTAAAAGCCTGTAATCACATAATCAAATCTCCCAAAATCTTGCTCCGTTTCTCTTTTCAATCAAAACCCATCTCTGCTTCACCCAAGAAATCGAAAATCTTCTCTCAAAAACTAAACTTTCTGTCAAAGACTTCATCTTTTTTCGATTTTCTTGTCTGCCCTGTTTTGCTCTGTTTAGAAAATGGAGTTCTTGACACATTTAGCTTCATTAATGGGGGTCTTTGCATTCTGTCAAGCAGTGCTTCACACAATATTCCCAGCAGAGCTTCGATTCGCTCTGCTGAAGCTCTTCAACCGAGTCTTCAATTGCTTCTCCTCATATTGCTACTTCGACATAACCGAAATTGATGGAGTGAACACTAACGAGCTCTACAATGCAGTCCAGCTGTACCTAAGCAGCTCTCCTTCAATCACTTCCGGGACCCGTTTGAGCCTCACCAGAGCCCTGAATTCCAGCGCAGTCACCTTCGGATTGTCGAACAACGACCGCCTCGTCGACGAATTCCGCGGCGCCACCGCCTTTTGGGAGCACTTCGTGGTGCAGAGGCAGTCACAGACTCTGTCCTGGCGCCTCCTCCCGGAAGAGAAGAGAGGGTTCACTTTGAGAGTCAAGAAGAAGCACAAATCACTGATTTTGGATTCGTATCTCAATCACATCATGACCAAAGCCGAAGACATTAGGAGGATGAATCAAGACAGGCTCCTCTACACGAACTCCCGCGGCGGATCGATCGATTCCAGGGGGCATCACCCATGGGAGTGCGTACCATTCAAGCATCCAAGCACATTCGACACACTGGCAATGGACCCTCCGAAGAAGGCAGAGATCATGTCCGATCTTCGCGACTTCGCGACCGCCCAATCCTTCTATCAGAAGACCGGGAGAGCCTGGAAGAGAGGGTACCTTCTTTACGGCCCTCCGGGGACCGGAAAGTCGAGTATGATCGCGGCGATGTCGAATTTCCTAGGCTACGATGTCTACGACCTTGAATTGAGTGAAGTGAGCACCAATTCCGAGCTGAGGAAGCTGTTGATGAAGACGACTTCCAAGTCGATCATCGTGATCGAAGACATCGATTGCTCGATCAATTTGGGGAGTAGGAGGAAGAGATCAATGGGAATCGGGAGGTTCGAGTCTGGGTTCGGCAATGCAGGTGGTTTTGGAGGGAATGTCGGTGGTGGCGGTGGTGGGAATTCGACGAATTCGACGATAACGCTGTCGGGGCTGTTGAATTTCACGGACGGTTTGTGGTCGTGTTGCGGTAGCGAGAGGATATTCGTGTTCACGACGAATCACATTGACAAGTTAGACCCGGCATTGCTTAGAAGTGGAAGAATGGACATGCACATTTTCATGAGCTACTGTTCTGTTGCAGCATTGGAGATTTTGTTGAGGAACTACTTGGGAATGGAGATGAGTGAATTGGACGATGAGGAGTTGGTGAGTGAAATTGAGGGTTTGGTTGACAAGGCCGAGATGACACCGGCAGATGTGAGTGAGGTTTTGATCAAGAACCGCCGCCGCGGCGATAAGCGGAGAGCCGTCGCCGAGCTCGTCGAGGCGATGAGAGGGAGAGTTGAGAAGGGGAAGGGGGTTTAGGGTTTAAGGGGGGAGGAGCAATGGGGATGTGGAAGAGCAAGAGAAGAGGGCATTGGAGATGCCCATTGGGGATTATTGTGAGAGTGATGTTGATGTGTTGGAGAAGTTTGGCAAAAAAGATGAATCAAATCAAGTTGAGGAGTTCAATTTGATTCAGTAGTTACATTGGTTTTTCTGGTGCTTTTGATTCAATTTTTTCAACTTGGTTGTACTAGAAAATGGATTAAGGGGGTCGTCTTTTGAATGTCAATGTTTAAATTTTTTTTTTTTTTTTTTTTTGCTCTATCAATCTTGAAGTTTCACCATCTTCTTATTTTGTTATTTTGCTTTAGTTGTTGAATACTTGTATGATTAAAAGCTATAATTGAGTGTTCCCGCAACTTTTTGTTTAATTGTCGTTTAGGGTAAGACATAAAGTATCATTTGGTCTTTAAACTTATTGATTGGTTTATTTTTGGTTGCTAACAAAATTTTCTACGAGCAACTAACGGATGATTGATTCATCAACACGAAAAATCAATTGGGAATCGTTTTGTCAGATACATTTATTCTTCAAATTTAATAAAAAAAGACAAAAAATAAAGAAAAATAAAAATTGAGGGGATCAAAAATTAATTGATGAAAGTTTAAAGACTACATCAACAAAAGCAAGCTGAAAGATCAAAGATCAAATAATATTTTATACTTTTAATTAAAAGTGCCAAATTCAACACCAAAATGGCGTGAACAAACAGTGTCACGCTATATCGTTCATACCATTTTGGTCAGGCCATTGTTCTATATTTATTTTATCATTTTTTATAGGTCTAACAATATAAAATGAAATATTAAGAAAATAAAGAAAAAGAAGATGATTGTGATTTGGTGAAAAAGATAGTAGTGTATTGCGTTGGAATATAAATTAGTTTGTTTTATATTTTCTTTTGATACCCTAGATTCAAGATTCACTGGTCAATCCAGCAAATCGAACAAGCTCTTAGGGACCATTTGATGTGGTCTAATAATAATATAATTGAGGCATATAGAAGAGTTGGCCAATCAGCATGTGGAGTTGTCTGGCATTTTAGGTTTCTTTTAGGTCATGATGATAGTCATAGAAGCTCTTTTAGATTCACATGTATTTAAAAGTCATATGATGTGCTTATTATTTTCAGACCAAGATCTCCTAGGGGATATTGAATATTATTTCTACATTCCAAGAAGGCACATTGTGCTAAATGACTGTATTTTCTGTTGTTGTTAGGGTTTGAAGCCCCACATGTATAATTCTTTTCTTTTGTTTATTGGACAGCTGCCCAATGACTTGGCCTTTCATTATCTCTTTAATTATGGAGACACAATTAGGAAACAGATCTCTTAGAATAACTAACAAATCTTATATTTTTTTTTTTTTAAATCCGTGGGTATTCAAGCGAGCCTCACTATTCTCATGAGACTTTGACATAATTAGCCTGGGCGTATCCCAGTACCTTGAGCCATCTTACCACTGAGGAATCGAAGTTGAGGTCGTGTGCTTAACTCGTATAACCCGGCCTTTACTATTTCCGTTGTGGCAACCCGACTGAGTTTTAACAAATCTTATATGCAATGTACCATCTCAAAAATGTTACATGGACATTAACTATGACATCAAACAAATACAAGCTACTTCTATGTTGTCAAATGTGCTTCAAATTACGCAAAACTCGTGATTCGAGGGGCATGTCGCTATTAAGGCCTTGTTTAGTTTGTAGGTGAGATATCTCACAACTTATAGGAGAGGGGATGAGTTATCTCCACCCTCCCTCTCATATGGAGATATCTTTCATGAGTTCAATGGACAAAAATACCCCTCACAAATTAATTTTTTTTCCAAGTCCCTCACAAATCATCTTTTTTTTTTTTATTTTAAAAATATATTCAAATGGCATTTATGTCAATTCCCACATTTTACTGTTTTTATAAATTTGCAACTTTCCTGCAAGTTTAAAGTTCAACCAAACATGAAATATGTACTTACACTGTGAGTTAACTCCATAAAGTTATCTTTACTCGCCACTGTAAGTTGGCAAAAACGAATCAAACGAGGCCTAATAAGGAACTTGCGTGTATGTGATTATGTTCGAGACTACGATATATAACTAGACAACTCTTGTGAAAGAGCTCTGTGACCTAAATATGGCCAAACTCTTTGCTTCTAAAGTGGGAAATTATGCAATTCCGCTCCACATAACACTTTGTTCTTCAAATCTCTTTTAGACTCAAAAACTTACCATTTTGATACCTTTTTTTTTACGAAAATATTAAAATGACTCATTTTGGAACACTTGGAATAGACGCTCAATTGTTGGTGTCCATTCATTTTCGCATTAATGTTTGTGCGCATACAAATCGATGTGTATTGCATGGACACCTCTAAGTGTCCCTAAAAGTCACCTTAGTATTTTTTTTTTTTTTAATAAAATTTTGTTTTGATACTTGATGCATAGATCATTAAACATACAAAGTAGGGAAATGGATGGTGCTCACTCAAATCATCATCTACTACTACAAACAATTTTCTAAGCAATCGAGATAATTTTTTCAATTCATGGTAATTGGATTGGATCGTAACTTCATCCTAGCTAATCGAATAATCAAATACTTCAAACTTATTAATTTCCTTTGTGATTTTTATTAGGTAGATTTGGTTTTGCAGTTTTTAGGCCAGCCTAAGCCCCTTCACCTAATTAGATGGGACCAATTCAATTGTGCATTATTGAATTGTTGAATGTCCTATTCGGCAGTGCCCCTTTTGTTTCCACTCTAAACTGCATCAAACCTCAGTGGCACAGCTACTACAAGGCCTGAGAGAGGTAGGTGTAAGGCAAACAAAAAACAGAAAAAAAAAAAAAAAATCTCTGTGGAGGCCACAAGCCAATAGGCCTCGGTAGTTGCAAATTGATGAATTATTCAGTACTCGGAATTGTATCCAATAAGAAAAATAATCAATCTAACAACACAAATCACGTAATAAGAAAAATAATTGATCTAACAACGCAAATCACGTAACTGAACACACAAGTCGTTTGTGTTTATCTCAAAATGTGAGTTCATGCATCTCGAGATGCATGACACGGTCCTTGTAAGTGTTGTATTTTCTATTGTCAATGTGCACTATTTTCTTAAGAAAAAATAAAATTTAGACAAAAGGGTCACTAAGAAAATTAAAATTGATTGATTTTATATATATGGAGATACGAGGAGTATCAATTGAATGGAAATGTGTGATGGATGGGGAGTAGTTTTGGGTTTGAGAAATGCTAATGTGACAATTACGTACATTTTTTTTTTTTCGGTCTAGATTATATTCAGTATTTGGACTACCCTATTACTTCGAGTTCATTTCGAGTCTGCTCACAACTGGAGTAAAGAGCTTCCAACTATTAATGTCTTTGTTCTTAAAACTCAAACTTTAATCACAACTTAGAAGACATGAGTGTCAAACCACTAACAACCAAATCATTATTCCAGGGATTGTGTATTTTGGGTGAGAAATGATGAAGTTGAGAAAGTTGGGAAAGTAGGACAAACTAGTCCTCTCTCTAGTTTTGATTCTTGAGAGGACAAGCAGTAGTGGCAGCTCTGTGATTCACATCACATAGAGGATATAGGGCATAGATTCTCTTGTGACTTGTCTGGATCTTTTGTTGGCAGATTCCAGCTAATGAGGCCACTTCTAGCTACAGCCAATAGCTTGCTAGGTCCATCCAATCTACCTTGGAAAGCAGAAAACTTCACTTTGTTTTTACTTCATTTGTCAACGTTCCTTTAAGATTTTATTTTTTATTTTTTATTTTTTATTTTTTATTTTTCATCTCTTCCACATTTCAATTGGATAACTGAATTTTCAGTTTTTCTATTAAACTTTTTTTTGTCAAGTATTTTCTATTAATTATTGACAGTGAACTACCGCTAGCTGTAGCACAGTGAAAAATTGCATATTCCTTTGTTCTCACTTTCTTGAAGTAAGTGATGGAATCTAAAAAAAATATAAATTAACTATGGCTAAAAGAAACTTGCAAATTTAAAATCTTGGTTTTTACAATTTTAGTGTTAATTGGTAGTTATTTTTTAGAGTTAATAATGTTTGGTTCAACTTTAAAATTGTAAGAAAGTTTTAAGTTTTTAAACAATAAAAAATATGAATTGACATAAATAGTTTCCAAACAAGAGAAAGATGAGTAATAAATAAGTTATTAATGATTGTTAATTGTATCTACAACTCTCGTGAGATAACTCCCTAAGAGGTGGAGAGATTTTTCATACCCTAGGGTCTAAGTTGAGAGATAACTTTCAGACAAATTGGGCAACCAAACAAGATTAGTTCTCAACTCCCTGTAAGTTATCTCTAGGAAGGTAAGTATTATCCTCCTTACATAAAAGGGGAGCTTCAAAATCTTATTTCTTTCATTCAACAAAAAAATAAAATAAAATAAAAAGAAGTATAACCTTGGTTCTTTGCCGATTGAGCACGCCAACCACTTAATTAAAGACGCGTAATTAATTAGAGTGGAGAGTTATGCCTACCAAAATAGTTTGGAGTCCACTCATAATCAGATAGATATATAACTGAAAGCGATCCTAAGTAGCAATGTATGTTGTGATTTTAAGAAAAGAAAAAAAAAAAAAAGGAAATAGTGGAGAATTGCTTCTCACCAATTAGTGTAAAAATATTTGCACTCGCATGTGATTTTTGTTGATGTATGTTCAATGGGCTGCTATAGGCTGGACCCAGACAATCTGTCAATTTTTGGATCCAATTCAATTTGGTCCAATCCATGAATTAGGAGTGGATTTTGACTATTGAATTGGATTTCAAATTTTCAAGTCAGGTAGACTGTATTTTGATGGAAATACTATTTCACGTCTTCAACTCTTCAACACTATTGTTTACACTATTTCACTTTTTTATCATTATTTTATTCAATTTAATTTATGGTGTAAAAGTACAAAATTATAAAAATAACTTTAAAAATACAAAAACAAAAAAAGATTAAAAAAATGATCTACAGTTATGCATTAAGTGAACAATGCCACTGTCACCCAACGTTATCTCATGAGATTTTTGGGCTCAAACGTAATCTTTTCCTATTTCTCCACCAGCACCAAAATGAAGCTCTTATAGATTGCAGATTGGATGCTTATATCCTTTGTGTATTTAAGCATATCAAATTTTTTGATTGCATGTTTCCGAGGCGTCTCTGGAGGAATACATTAGAATCTAAAGGCTTTAAGTTGAGTATGACGAAAACCGAATACATTGACATGACGGAGTTGATAAAATTAAGGGAAGTAGAAGTTCTAAGGTAAACCACTTTAGATACTTAGGATCAATCATACAAAATGATGGTAACATTGAGAATGATGTCACACATAGAATTCAAGCGGATGGGCGAGATATCTCATATGAAATTGTTATGGCCCTCCCTACTTAGATTCAACTAATCCACATTAGGTTGAAAAAGTGAATAATGTATGAGATGCATTAATTAGGAGGGGAGTTAGATTTTCCAATGAAAAAGTTTGAAAAATTTATTGTTTCTTGACAACGAGTTCGATTCAACTAATCCACATTATATGATCAAGAAAAATTCATAGTGGTTTTGCCACAACAGTTGATAATATAAGATCAAATTTAAATGAAACCTCTCAATCTGTAGTATTAGAATTGTTACATCGCCCTGTTTAGATTTAATTCAATTTCATCCTTGGCTCTCAAAAATTGATCAAAATATGTGGCAAATGAACCAAATACGTCTACATTCCATACATTTATATTCAGTCGTCCCAAAAATATCTTTTGTTCAATAATATTGTGTCCCATGTTGAAAAATATATATAACACATAAAGAGCTAATCTTGCAACAAATTTTGCCTCTAATAAAATTCCAGTTCATATAAATATTACACAGACAAAATCCGTCTTCCGTCCTTGTTAGAAGAAAGGCAAAAGAATAAGCGAATTTGGTAAAAATGCAAACGTGTTCTTATCGGGGTGCTGCGGCGAGAGTGGTTTCAGTAAAATATATGCCCACGTCCCATATTGCTTTTGGGGAAGTTTTATTTCATCTTCATTCATCAACTTTAAAGTCTTGAGCGAAAAAGAAATTACCAAACGTCCCTTAGATAACGTCCGTCCATTTGCAGGTTCTTTACAAAGCTTTCGGTCTTTGAGCTGTCCAAAGATCCCTGAGATCCACATTTGCATTAGAGATTATTAGATGAAATGCAGAATTCTTTAACGGAACTCCAGCGTACAATTCGATGATTTTTTTGTTCTCAAATCGAACAATAGTTTTGGGCAGGAAATAAGGTTTCGAAGAAGATTTACTTACCCAGAGCCTCAATCCCAAATTAGATGGGGTCGGCAATTAATAGGAAAAAAACAAACATGTTTTTTAAATTTACCTGCTCTTGGACGATTGTATGGAGCGTTCTGTGAACATCCTTGGCCATGCCTTTGGCATCACCACAAACATAAACATAAGCACCCTGGGAGATCATGGTCCAAATATCCGAGGCCTGGTCACAAACAACAATGTGTTCAGAATTTCAATCATCGAAATAGAACAATATATGCATTTAATATGTCAGTAGTTACCTTTTCCATCATCTTATGCTGAACATACTCTTTATTGGGTCCCTCACGTGAGAAAGCAACGACCAACTCGGAAAGTGCACCGGCTTTAACGAATCCATCCAATTCCTCTTCATAGATATAGTCCTGCGATAATAGAAGTTTAGTTTGATTAAAAATGTACAGATAACCCAATGGTGAGAATAATGATGAAGCGTAAAAATGTATTACCATTCTGCGGTTCCTGCATCCGAAGAAGAGGATGGCAGGCCCTAGGTCGGCGCCAGCTTCTTTGAGAGCAAATCGTTCCTAAAAAATAGCAATAGACAAGATTATAAAGTTGGTGCAAATGCATAACAGTCTCTCAAGCTTAAAAGTCTAAGACAGAGCAATTAACTATTAACCTGCAAGAAACCCCTGAAGGGAGCCAATCCAGTGCCGGGACCAATCATGATAACTGGAACTGAAGTATCAGCAGGCAGCTTGAAGTTAGATTGCCTCACATAAATGGGTGCCCAGCTGCAGTCACTGCTTTCCTCCAAAGGCACAGCATTCTGCAAAAAAAGACAATTTTAAAGCAGGTCAAAAACAACACAACATTTACTTAAGATGCATTGCAATGACGAGAGGTTCGGAAAGCAATAGACGGAAACAAGCAAGATCAAAATGTTGGCACAAACATACCATTTTGAAATAAACAATCACAACAGACTACTATTTTAGACTACAATAAGTAAAATGTTAGCACAAACAGGATAGCACATTTTTAATCACGTTTTTTAGGTGAATAAACGAGCCACTAGAATACAATGTAAAAGCGTTTTACGGCCCCAGTTGAAGTCCAACAAAATTAAATCCATTGTCACGGCAAAACAAGGAAATTGCTAGAAAGACCACCAAATTGACTAACAATAACAGCCTTCCACAATCCTTAAGCCACTCCACAATAGTCAAGCCCTTTGCAAAGAGTACCGAGAAATATACCTTCATCCAAGTTGAGCACACTCCTTTGTGAATGCGTCCTGTCGATGTCTTCTCATACACCAATGCACATGTGACGTGAATTCTAGATGGTGCAATCCTGAAAAGAAAAACAATAAACAAACTGAAAATGTTAGCAACTTCTAGTTCTATAAATAGTTTTTTTTTTTTTTTTTTTTTTTTTTTTTTTTTTTGACAACTCCTATAAATATATAATTGAGGTGAAATAATGAAGGCATCGCCACACAAGATTTCCCCAAGCAAGATCCCAGAAAAAGGGAATAATGAGGATTCAAAGAATCTATGCCAATTGAGGTTCTTAGAAATTAGGAAATGCATAAGCATATAAATCAGAACTCTATTTGGTAATCACCTGTGGGAAGACGAGATGGAATAATATCTGGGTTGTAAGCGAGGAGCAACTGCCGCAAAGAACACTCCAAGTGGAGGCTTCACAGAGGGAAATGCAGCCATGATCTCAAGGAGACTTCTCTGACTTGCAACTACCCATTGTGCATATTCATCCTACACAAGGTTTGAAAAAAAAAAAATCAGTATTTAATTATCTCATAAAAAAAAGATGAGTCGAAACTAGAAAATAAATAACAACCTTCCCAGCAGGAGATGCAAGGAATTTAAGTTTGTCTGCTTCACTTGGATCAGAAGCGTGAGCAGCTAGGGCAAGCAGAGCGGCCTGAAAAAATATGAGGATATCGAAACAGATAATAATTAGACAATGCAAATAACAGTTACTAAGTTTATACTGAAATACAAAATTACCTTTTTAGGAAAAAACAAAAGATCAGTATATCGTGTTAATGCTGTTCTAAGAGTACAAGGACTAGGGAAAGGCGGTGGTAAAGAGCATCCACTGAGAGGTGTGCCATCCTCCTTGTCAGTGTGCAAAGAGAAGAAAGTATCTGGGGAATATCCCAACAGTCTCTCTGCCTCCTCCACATTTTCGATGCTATTCTCACAGAACACACCGACATGGTCCCCAGTTTCATAACTGAAAACACCATTGGAAGAAACAATTAGTGATTTAGCACCACCCACAAACATGACTAAAATGCAAGTACAACGAATCAACATACTGATAAAAAACATTACACAACATGTTCAAGTTCACATACAAGACATTTGGCAGAATTAACTTACACAAGCCCTGTGCCAGAGATATCGAATTCCAGGTGAATACAAGATCGATCGGAAGCAGGTGTGTGAAGCTCCCTCCTCACAGCCACATTAGCACTTCATCAAAAAATATGGAACATGTCAACTCAAGTAACAGAATGTTATATCAAACTGGCCAAAAGTCTCGGTAATTTTGTTTGTACCGGCATGGATGCTGAATATCGTGGACAGCATGCCCATTTGCACTAATCAAATTCTTGCTATCTACCAGCCCATTTGCAGGTTCATGGAATACAACTCGGTATTCTGGTACAGCTGCAGTGTAAGGAGTAGCAACACTTGTTGCATCATCCTCGTCCCTTAGTAATAGATCCAGTTCTGGCCATAGCAATTCACGCCTACAGTGCATTATGGAAACATTGAAAAAATTAAAACTTTTTTATCCAAATTTTTATAAAAAAACCAAGCAAAACAACAATTGATAAAAGCCCATCATACCAGGCTGTAAAATCATCTTCAATGCATTGGTCGTCATCACCAAGACCAACAGGAACAAGGCGCTTCCCACCTGCGAAGTGGAAGAGATTCATCAGCAAACCAGATCATAATAGAAATGAAAAAGAATATTAAATTTATTAATGCGAAAAAAGTTTTTCTTGTTCAGATAGAAAACAACCCATTCTTTGCTGTGTTAATTCAAGACTAACGTCAAGATGTGTTTGTAGCTTGAACTTAGTACACGTGTGTTTGAAACATAAATTTAATGGCATTGTCAAATAAACAACGGGTGAAAAACCCAGTTGTTCCCCTATATTTTTAGTTTTTTTTTCTTTGCCCCACATGTCATCCTTTAATGCAGCCATATGTCAGCCACATGTCCTGGTGCAACTACTAAGATGCACTTATTAAGTTGGCAAGCAGACCATTGAAATCACCAATAATTAAAAAAAAAAAAAAGATGGAGTGCCAATTATCACAATAATTTGTAAACTAAGCTCTAAAAGAATAGTCAATGAGAGAGAAGTTCCCAAACATACCCTGAGCAACCAGGATCTCATCCACCACCTTTGCTACCTGTTTCGTCATAGAATTCCATTAACCCAATACTAAAAAGATTACAGGAAATGCACTAGAACTAGAATGTTACTAGGTTACAAGACTCGCAGTAAAGAATATCAAAATTGACACCGCGTGCACACAAATACGAAGACTAGCAGCTCCCCTCATACCTTATTGAAATGCTCATACTGTCTATTGCCCAGACCAAAGACACCAAATTGAAGATTATTAAACCCCATCTCCTTCTCTTTGCCCTGAAAGTTACCCAAATCGTAATGAATCCCAGTCTCCTTTTTTTCACAGACAAAAATAAGACACCACAAACTAATCAAATCCGCAATGAAAAGACAAGTGAAATAAGATGAAATACAAAATTCACCTCAGCAAACCATTTATAAAATCTTGCAGCATTGTCAGTCGGTTCACCATCTCCATATCTAGTTAAAAAACAATCCAAAAATTGAATTTCTTCAGTAAATCTAACTAACTACGCTTAAAAGGGGAATTTGAGCACAATAGCTGAGTAAAGTTTGAACTTTTAAGCACTAATATGATAAGTTCCTGACTTACGTAGCCAAAAAGAAGAGAGCTATGGATTCCTTCTTCAATTTCTCTTCGTATTCATCGTCATCCGCCCCATAATCATCCTGAGTTCAACAAAGAACACAAAATCATCAATTTTCTACCTCCAATTAAAGATCAATCACAGCTAAACCCACAAAATCCAACTGAAAATGGGTTGAATTACCAAATCAATCACTTTAAAAACCGTTTTTTCATACCGCGCTTTCGCCTCTTCTGCTAGTGCCTGAATTTCCACAAATTCCATTACATCAATTCATCAATTAGTACAAAAAAACAATCATTTCAATTGCAGAGAGCTCTAAACTCCATTAAATCAACCCCTCTCAGCAACTAACCTTCGCGAAACCCTCCGCGGTTCCAGTCTGCGTCCCGAACAAGATTGTGACTTTCTTCTTACCATCATCTACCTCCGGTTCCGCCTCCTTGACGATCAACGGCCGCGGCGGCTCCACCGACTTGCTCGACTTATGCCCCGACGACCTCCTCCACACGAAGATGAAGACGCATCCGATCAGCACCGCGATTGAGGTCGTCAGCATCATCAAAACCTCTCTATTCTCCACCAGCACCGACAAATCCATCGGATCCGAACCTCCTTTCAGCATCGCAGTCATCAGTTCGAACGGCGAGAACTTCACCGAACTCGACTGCATACTCCACAACCAAACTCACCAAATCTTCGCCAAATAGGTCAATCAGACCGTCAGAGAGCCGCGATTGATTCAACGAACGCGAAATTGAAGAAATCAGAGACTCTCCTCAATCACCTCACCAAATCGGTCGAAATTAGAGTCAATCAGAAGCTCAGAGAGTCGCGACTGAATCAACGAACGCGAAATCGAAGAAATCACAGAAACCAGAGACTCTCCTCAATCAGCTCACCAAATCGGTCGAAATCAGAGTCAATCAGACGCTCGGAGAGCCGCTGTTAATTCAACGAACGCGAAATCAAACAAAACAGACAAACCAGAGTCTCTCCTCAATCAACTCACCAAATCTCCGCCAAACCTTCACCAAATCGGTCGAGACTAGAGCCGATCGGAAGCTGAGAGAGTCGCGATTCGCGATTGATTCTACGAGCGTGAAATCGGAGACTCTCCTCTCTCGAAATGGCGAACGAGCGAGATTTGTTAATAGAGAGAGAGAGAGAGAGAGAGAGAGAGAGAGGTTTTATTGTTGGGGCTGGTTTGCGACCAAACCAACGCCCACCGAACTCGACTAAATCAAAACCCACCTACCCTAATTAACCATGGTTAAGCAGGTCGAGTTAGTGGGGGGTTTTTTATTCCGAAAATGCCCTCCTTGGAGAAGAGTTGGTGGGAGGGTTCATGAATCGCGATTCCAGATGCAGATGATCAGAAATTCGGAATCTGAACCGCGTGATTTTATTGGGTGTTTAATCGCTGCTTGCATTCACTTGGGCACCCACTTGTTCTGATATTTTTGGTAATGGTGATGCTAGGGTCACCCGAGATGAGACATTCGGCTATGTAGATCGAGCATGGTGTCTATCGATTTGTGCATCGATATATATGTACATGTATATTGATGCACGATGGATGTATAACACGAGTCATCCTAGTATTTTTTTATTAGTAATTACTTGTTTTGATATTTTTGACAAGGGAGATGCTAGGGTGACTCGATATAAGACACTTAGTGTCCATCTATTTACACATCGAATATGTGTGCACAAACATCAATGTGTAATGGATGGACACTATCATCGAGTTTTCACCCCAAGTGTTTCATCGTCAAGTCATCCTAGTATTTTCGTATAGGTAATTACTTGTTTTGTTATTTTTAAGTAATAGTTTGTTAGTCCTAAAAAAAAAGAGTAATTATGTTAACATATTAATTATTAATTAATACTCAAAACTAGTAATTTTAAATATTAGTAATAATTATTACAATAAGTCTCATGAGTCCAGATTTATAGGGAGGTTTTTAAAATTTTTGTAAATATTTAAGGGGTATCAAAGGAATTTTACAAGTGATTATGGTTGCTTCATTAATTGCTCAAGGATTTATTTGAAATTAAAAAAAGTTTTGAGTCCGGACTCACGAGTCCAAATAACACTACCCTATTACAATAACAATAAATCTACTTGGACTCATAAGGAGGTTTTTAAAATTTTTGTAAATATTTAAGGGATATCGAATGAATTTTACAAGTGATTATGGTTGTTTTATTAATTGCTCGATGATGTATTTGAAATTTAAAAAAGTTTTGAGTCGGACTCACGAGTCCAAATAGCACTACCCTTACAATAATTATTATTAGTAATTTTTTATTTGCTTCAAATTCTGATGCATTAATTAGAAAATATTTATGAAATTTTAAAGTCACGCCATTAGAACGTTGAATCATTGGAGCACACAAAAGAGTACCTAATTTGATTTACGTACATAGTCGAACTCAACTACTCCCTTCGAACATTTATATAAATTGTTTAAGGTAAAAAAATAAGAATTAAGGCAGCCTTAATTATGAGTGTAATTTACATATATGTCATTTGACATTAAATGAGTTGAAGAATTGAATAATCATAAATATTTGAATTGTATAAGGGTAAAAATGCAAAAAATACATTATTGAATTCAAAAAAGGACTTACAATTTTGAATAAGAAGTTTTTGCTAGAACGACTTTTATAAAGGACCGGATGGTGTAATTTAAAAGAAAAATGTTTCGGTTACCCACTTTTGACACCGACCGAATCAGGCATCATGTGTGATGCACCTCAAAACGCGTGCGCACATCTCAAAGTGTATTACAACTGGGTTGATGTCTAAAGTGGGTTACTTCATGTATTATCAAATGCTTTGGATGTGTGAGTTAACTATCCTATAACACGATTTCAAATACTAGTTGATAAATTTCCTATCATGCATGTATTATCACATGCTTTCTTATTGGATTCAAAAAAAAAAAAAAAATGTTGTTCTTATTTTTGTTCTAGTGTTCAATATTTGAATCCCTGATCATCTTCTTACATAGTGGACTACTGGCCACCAAAAACCTATTTTTTGACATTTAATTTAATGCCAACTATCTTGGCTAAAATAATAATAATAATAATAATTATAAATTCTCTCAGTTGCTACCTAGCTCATATTCTTTTAAATAGTTTTTCTTAACTAGGTTATGGGGTCGGGGCCATATCTAATTAACTATCATGAGAATGCGATTAGTCAAATTAAGTAAAAATGGGCAGAAAAATGTTTGATCATCCACATCCGTAATTGTTCAAAGAAAATCTTTTCCAAAACATAGAATGCGATTATCAAATTTAAAAATGGGCAGAAAAATGTTTGATCATCCACATCCGTAATTGTTCAAAGAAAATCTTTTCCAAAACATAGAATATATTATAATATTGAGTCATTGACCTCATTCATACAAAGATTATGAATTTTAGCCTTAAAGAAGCATCGACTGAATTTTAGTAACGCATGACATTGCAGTTGCGTCACTCAAGTTCGTATATACATGGCTCCTTCATTACGTAACCAAAGAATTCACAAATCAAGAAAGACTTAATTTTGAGCACTCATTCAACTGCCATAATTCCCCTGAGAAGTCTAAATCATATACTCAGAAGTAGGGATGATGGGGACTCTATCTCCATCCCCATCCCCATCCCCGCTTAGTCCCTGCGGGGATGGGGAATCCCCATGGATAAATTTTTTTCCTCATTTCATTTTTCATTGAAGATCCCCGCAGGGATTTTTAAGGGGATTTTGCGAAGAATCACCACGGCGAAACATTTTTCCAACTTAATTTTTTTTAAAAGATTTATAAAAAGTATTATATAAATACATAGAATCACAATTGTTGATAATTCCAACCGAATAAAGTATAACATATAAATATAGTTGCAAACAATTCAAAACAAAAACATATAATTAACCAAACAAGTTAAAATTATAAATCACATTAGAGTTTGTCTATCACTAGTGTTTTGAGTGAAAGTCTTGTAATATTATATAAAATTGATACATAGATATATATATATATATATTTGATATATACGGGTATCTCCGCGGGGATCATCAATAGAGATAGCCGCGGAGATCCTCATGGGCAATCCCCACGGAGATCCCCACGAAGATTACCAATGAGGATTCCCCAAGGGGATCCCCGCAAATATATTTTTTCTCCATCCTCGTACCCATACTCGCGTGGGTATGAGATTTTATCTCCATCCTCATCCCCGTCCCCGTGGGGATTCTCCGCCCTGCATGCATCCCTACTCAGAAGATTATAAGTTTTCTAATTCGCGTGATTGGTCATGTATCTAATCACTCATCAATTTTATTTTTTTTTTTTATTTTTTTGATAACTGCGGATATCCGTGCGTTACTATCCCGACTATTCCCACGAGGTTTTGGTGCTCATATGCCTCTTCAATTTGAATGGTAAGTCTAGAAATTAACCGCGTATAAGTTTGCGATTGTTTATATTTAGATTAACAAATCGAATAACTTTTTTTTTCCAAACAAATCAAATAATTTCAAAAAAAATTCTCTCAGAATTTCCTAAAACAAAAAACTTAAAATTATTATAGCTACATTATTTGGTCTCACTTCTCCATATGAAAAAAAAATAAAAAAAATAAAAAATGCGTGGTAAGGATAAAAAACTTTTTTAAAGCCAAAATGAAAAGGACTTGTACTTACTTATTGGGTGAATTATTGTACAAATTAATGAGTAGCTTATTTTAGTTGTTAATTATGGAGTATGAAGTTTTATTTTTCTTCTTGTCGGCGTGGACAAAACTAAAACTACATAATTAATTAAGAGAAGAAGTTTGGTTGTTCTACTCTTTCCTTTTGTTGAAATATTTTCATCAAAAGTTGGTGTTAAATTGTTAATGATTTCACCAACTTTTCCAATTCATGTATTCACGGAACTTGGACGGATGAGATCTCTTCATAATGGCAACCTTTTTGTGCTAAAAAATAAATCAAATGTGAACTGTAGTGGTTTCAAAAATATTTAAGTGAAGTTATTGGTTTTTCTAAAAAAGAAAAAAAGAAAAAAAGCTGTTAGTGGTCTAAAGTGTTGTAAATTGAGTTGAAACTTGCTAAGAACTAGAGAAGGAAAATAGAAGACTAAGAATTTCTACTACTACAAAGGAGAAGAGAAGAAATGAGATAGTTGGAATAAGAAGTTTTCATTCAACTTGGTGTGTTAATTACAATGGAGTTGGCACCCTTTATATAGGTCATTTGGTGTTTTAATTACAATAAAGTTTTCATCCAACTATCTCATTTCTTTTCTTCTCCTTTGTAGTAGTAATTTGTAGTAGTATAAATTCTTAGTCTTCTATTTTCCTTCTCTAGTTCTTAGCAAGTTCCAACTCAATTTACAACACGTTATCAGCACGAAGTTGCTCTATAAGAGAAGGCCTTGAAGATCAAGAAGCTTTTCAAAGATATAAAGCTAAGAAGGTATAATTTTTATTAATTTAAATAAGTTCAATTTATTTACATGTTATCATGGTTAATTTCTTTTTTCGTTACATGCATATTTAATTATGTAAATGCAATTTATTCATACATTATGCATTGTAACGTCACCGACTACGAAAGTATGCTCTGTAGTTGCGTCTTGTACGATCTTCTACATCAGAAATCAAAAGTCAATGTGTGACATGTAGTTTTTCTCTTAAAACTACAAACGATTAGTTATTGTTCTATTCTTGATTTTATAATACAAATAATGCTATAAGTTTGAGTTGATAGTGGGTAAGCCTTGTCCCCGGTAAAGCTAAACATTAAAAGGGAGACGGGTTATCCCGTTCGAGGAGGTATGGTATTAAGTAGACTATGTCTTGCCACCCAACCTAGAGGTTGTCCCACCAACTCATACGAGTAGTATATTTTGTTTATTAATGAGTCAAGTTGTGAACATATATTTAATCATATGTTATGTTTTTACATAAAAAGGGAAAAACTATTTTATATTAAATTTATTTTCAAAATATTATTCAACCATAGTTGAACTTGTTGCCTTATTATATTACCGACAAGAATTACTTGTCATGACAATTAGATACTACAATTTGTGAATAAAGCATATATGCAAAACTTTGTGTTATACAAAATCATTCGCCAAATTCTCTTTAGAGATTTGAAAAGTGAATATTTCACTTTATATATCTTTTTACCTTATGGAGTTATATATATACATACCAAAAAGGTAATGCTCCAAAAGCTCAAAATGAGAGGCTGAGTCTCATGCTACAAAATTTAATCAGTCAAGTATCAATTATAATTCCACAATTTTAATTACCTATATGTTGAGGCTATGTGGAAATATGAATGATGAGACAATAAAAATAAGGTCACGTGGTCCGCCTCGATTTATTGCTGCAACAAATATCGAGTGCGCACGTCAATCCAATAAATATTAAGGATTGATTTCTTGTCTCATGGTAGCTGAGTAAAATAATGAGATATTATAAATATAATATCGCTCTCGTCAATTTAGTTCAGCTTCAAATTAAGAAGCATATGTTGCATATAATGATCATGATCGCAATAATAAATTTATGGACGTGAAAAATGTGAAAATATCAGGTAAATGTCGTATTGACAATTCCACCAAAAACTGGAACAAAAGTGGTGCACCACTACAAAGGGCAAATAATTATTGACAATGAGCGCTCATAATTGTGACATTTTTTTTGGTCATAAATGAAAGGTTATTTTGCCTAAATATTATCATATATATACCCGAATATTTTTGCGACCTTTACCATGCCTTCAAAATCAAAGGCAAAATATTATGAATTTTATCATTAAAAATGGCTCGATAAAACAAGCACATCGAGATGTGTTTAAATCGTGACATAAATATGGGCGATGAATTTATGTCTTATGTATCGTGCTACATGCATGTACATTATAATATAAAAGTGAATATTTCTCGAATTCGAACTTAGCGGAGGCTAATGTTCAGGCAATATCTAATACAACAATTTTATTGTTAATGACTTGTTCAGAAGAAGTCTACTCAGAATAATAGAAAAATTATCTATATGATTTAATCTGAGTATAATATTCTCGGCTTTAACTTATGAAATATATAGGACATATTAAAACGAATGTCGTCATAAATCAAATGACATTCATAATGTGGAAAGATCTATTTGATTATCCATAATCATCAATAATGCGAAAATATCATAAATTCGCACGGACATCCTTTATCGAACTGGATTTTTTTCAGCTGGAGATTATCTCAATGCAAATCAATAGGAGACGTATATTGATTTACTCTTCATTAATCATATTATAAAATGCTTTGAATCCCTAATAGGGAAATTATTTATAACAAGTTTTGCTAATTGTCACTTTGATGAAGCAGTTTTCCCACCATTAGGGGGAGATATAAGCCAATTCAAAAAGAATGGCGTGAAATTGCTTGAAACACATCAAATTGCATTAAATTTGTTGTATTATGATCCATGTATAAATTAATATGAACTCGAAGTTCAAATGATCATTCAGAAGTAATAAAGTTCTGAATCAATTACTTGATGCAAGTACTATATACAAAAGAGTGACAATCATATGCTTCAGCATTAAATGGTTCATATAGAAAACGATGTTCATGTGCAACAAAATGCACAAAATGTCTCACCCATGTGAGCATGAGGGGGGGAATCAAAATGAGTTATTGGTTAGTGTATTGCATTCTTTTTTCCCTTTGCTATGGTTTTATCCCACTGGGTTTTCTTTGCAAAGGTTTTTAATGAGGCAATTCTAACAATATTAAAACTATTTATCAATGTTGATTAGTGTATTGCATTATTTTCCTTTTGCTGTTGGTTTGATCCCACTGGATTTGCCTAACAAGGTTTTTAAAGAGGCAATCCTAACATTATTATACTCCGTATAAAAAAATTTATGAGAGCAATGTACTCTTTTTCCTATACTAGATTTTTTTCCCACAGGGTTTTTCTAGTAAAGGTTTTAATGAGGCATATATATTCTCTCAAAGTGTATCAATGTGTTGCACTCTTTTCCTTAGCTTTGGTTTTGTCCCACTGGATTTTCCTAGCAAGGTTTTTAATGAGGCAATCAAATATTATACTACAAATCAAGATTGACGAGAACATTGTACTATTTTTCCTATACTAGATTTTTTCCCACAGGGTTTTTCTAGTACAGGTTTTAACGATGCATATTCTCTCAGCAAGTGTCATCCAAGGGGGAGTGTTGTAAATTGGATGAACCTTTAACCAAGCTTATGAATGATCACATTGTCAAGCATGACTCTCACATTGAATTGTAACATCAAGCATGACTTCTACATTGAATGTAACTTGTACACTCTACATAACTTGTATTCAACTCCAATGTATAACCACTTATCCATGTATTGTCATGTAACTTGTAATCCTCTCCAATGTACACAAACTCTTCCATGTATTGTCTATGTTGCTTGTGATGTGTTGTATGACTTGTGGTGTATGTATAACTTGTACACATTGTCTAAGTACAATTATCATCATCACCAAATGACATATATAAAGGGTGTCAACTCCATTGTAATTAACACACCAAGTTGAATGAAAACTTCTCATTCCAACTATCTCATTTCTTCTCTTCTCCTTTGTAGTAGTAATTTGTAGTAGTAGAAATTTTTAGTCTTCTATTTTCCTTCTCTAGTTCTTAGCAAGTTCCAACTCAATTTACAACATAAAGTTAAAAATGGGCCTAAATAACTTGTAGCCTTGTAGGTAAAAATGAGCCAAAGCTCTTGTGAGATGGATGGGCATCACTTGGAAAAAATGCAATGTATAGAAAGGTTGTAAGAAGTCATGGTTTGACTCTCGAAGTCAAAAAATAAAAAAGCAAAAAATAAATAAAAATTGTAGGTCCATACTCCATAGTCCTGTTTTATTCAAGTTCAGGAAAGTAAATCGAAAAATCATATGTTTATGATACTTATACAAAATTGATTTAGACTAATCAGTAATATATAGATTCGTAATTGTCTTATGTTTTTCATTTTTTTGAATTGTTTCCTCCCAATATCACCTCTATTTTAGACGATGCAAGTGGACGAGGATGCAAGTGAGGTTTCCGTCCCTCACTTTTGTAAAGAATAAATGAGGTGTGTAAACTCTTTATGAAAAAAAAAAAAAAAAAGATGACAATTGGTTATTGAGTCCATTAACAAACCATACATTCAATGTAGTCGTTTGTCAAAGTGCATGCTAGTGAATCTCCGACAGTATAATATTGTCTTCAACTTAACTACCTTAACTTATACGTGAAACTTTATCTCAATGCTTCGGATACTAATTGAGGAGAGACTCACACTCATACACTTAATTATAAAATTTTACTTAACCGATGTGAGATTATTATTTTGATCCGCAAATCTCCGACAACGTGAACTACCAAGATCCCTTCTATTTATTTCATATCGATCTCTGCATAACAATGGCCCATATGTGAGTATGTCCCTAATGTTTGACTTCATCACCGTGGCCATCCTGACGTGGCGATCTACTGATCGTTGATGAACGTTGTTAGAGATCGAGGGCACAGGATCCGTGGGCGTCGAAATAAAAACCACGTGCATCACGTGTGGGCCCACTTGCACAAATCGGCTCAGCAGTTCTTCCTCACTACATTGCACATGCTCTCCTCTCCAAAAAAGGAAAAAAACTGACATCCACTCCCAAGGGCTTATGTGTAATTTCGCACTGTTATCTCCAAGTGGAAGGCATGGAGCTCCCACCAGGGGTTTTGACCGTTGAATTTGTAGTTCAACGGTTGAGATTTAACAACCACGTTACGGGACAATATCATTCGTCGGCCGCACGTGCCCCTCTCTGATTTGCACATGGGTCAAGCCTGACCTTCATCTAGCCATCTAGGTTACAATGCTCCTTTGTTTCATGTTGACTTAATTTATTTTTAGGAGTACACGTATTATTTTTTGTGAAGGAAGAGCACATGTGCATGTATGCTAAGGAATAAACACATTTCATCAATGGCTATAAAAGAAATTATAAAAAATATATATAAAAAAATAATTAATATGACAAGAGACAACTTGATATAGCCTCGATGTTAAATTAGTTAGATACATGGATCAAGCTCTTTTATTGCATTCAATTTATGACAATTGATGACGTACTTGCTAAATTATTTAAATTTTTACTAATCAATTGTCATGAATTAATAATAAAGGTTTGATTTCCGTACTGCTCAGGAGGAGGTCATGGCAGCGTTCGATGAACTCGGAGGCACCCGTTGAAGCAAGCACCGTCGACCCTCTCATAAGACGAGAGTCGGTCGACGAAGAAGGTCAAAAATCGAGAATCGGATGTGGAGGAATTGGGACTGGACGATGGCTATCGACAGTCCTTCATAGATATGGTGTTGCAATCGGTGGTCAACAAGAGGAGGGTCCTATGGTGGGCGAGATCGAGGTCGCCCCTGATGAAGTATAAAGGACGACTAAACGAGGATTTGTCCACATAAACTTCTCTCCACGTGTGAGGGAGTTAATGAAGCTTTCAATGCGGAACATAGTGTTGGTGAAGTTGTTGGGAATGCCTATTGGCTTTAAAACCCAGTCGAGCAGACTCTTAGAACTGTGGAAACCCAAAGGCAACATGAAGATCACAGATGTTGAGAAGGGCTTCTTCATGATCTTTCTCTCTCCAAAATGATTATGTGAATGCACTTCTTGACGACCCTTGGAACATCCTGGGACACTACCTGTTGGTTCAACCCTGAGTTCCACACTTTGATCCTTGTGTTGAGAACCTCTCAGCCCTGGTTGTATGGATCAGATTCCCAGGGTTTCCCTTTGACTGCTAGCATAAAAGCATTTTGAAGGAGCTGGCGTCATCGGTTGGGGAGTTTATCAAAATTGATTACAAAACCAACACTCAGGACAGGGCGCAGTTCGCAAGGATGGTCGTGATACTCAACTTAACTAAACCCCTAAAGCCAATAATCCTTATTCATGGTTGATACCAGAGGATCGAATATGAAAGCCTTCTTTTTATCTGCTATAGTTGTGCCCATTATGGCATATTGCGAAAATTGCCCGTTAAATGAAGCTAACAATGGAGGAAAAACACAGTTACTGCTCTGAAAGAGAATGTGATTAGCGCCCCACACCGAAAAAATCGGTGACCAAAAAGGAATTGGCTCATGGATCCACGCAGCCCGACCCCCTAGACGTGCCAAACCTACAGCTACACCTACATCACATGGGGTAGGGGTCGTTCTGACTCAAAGCCGACTTCAAGAAGGTTTGGTGTACTTGCCTCGATGGGAGAAGATCCACCCTCATCCCCTAATGATAGTATTGGACCCCACCAAGCTTCTTGAACACCAGTGAGTCGAAGAAACACACATAAATTAAAAGGGGTCGGCCCGTCTTTTGCAACTTCTACCCAAAAGAAGAAATCAGCTGATGGGCCCTTAGTGGCTAAGAAACAACCCAAAAGTCTCTCTAAGCCCACATCAGAGCCCAAAAACCGCACAACCCAGCTCAAAAGGAGAACCAGAACCCCAATATCCATACCCATGCTTATGGAGTCGTGAACCTAACTCGGATCCCCTAGAAAACCCGTCTAACACCCCAACTGGTATGGAGGTGGAAAACTTGATTCCCCTATCCTCGCCTCCACAATGACAACAAATATGTCATCGGAACGAGGTTTGGACCCCACCCAGCATACGGTCGTGGTCATCCAAAACTGCAGCCCCCTCCCGTTCCACCCCCGCCCTATCATCTGAAACTTCACCCTCCCCACAATGGCCACGAGTGGTGGTAGAGGGAGTGGAATGCCTCCGGACAAGTTAAAGGCCATCCACTTAAGAAATGACCTAAAATTCAAAAATCGCTCAAGCAAGGGGAAGAGAAGTCTATCGAGTGCGACGATTGAGGAGTAACTAGGATGTGACGAAGAAGACTGAGGTGGACGAGATGGAGAGTGAGGTTGGTCTTGCCCCCACTCTGCCTGATCTACTATCTATTTTTCGAGTAACCCCTACCTCCTTGTATATAAGTTTTTATGATGACACCAATACTAGTGTGGAACTGTCAAGGCGCTGAGGCGAAGAAGATTTTGTGGTTGCTAAAGTCCCTAATCTCCCTCCATAAACTCCAAATTATGATCTAGTTGAACCAAGGATTTGTGGCATTCAAGCGGATAGCATTTAAGCGGATAGGTCATTGGAAAGTTAGGCTTTCAAATGTCCCATAGAATCAAAGCTCTTTTGGGTACTCTGGTGGCATCTGGATCCTATGGAACCAGGAGCTCGAAATTACAATTCTCAGGAATCATTGACAGTTTGTGCATCTCAAAGTGAGAGAGCGTAGTTCCCCTCCATTTGTGCTAGGCTACCGTGGGTAATAGCATGGGACTTCAATGCCCTGTTGAAGGCTAGTGATAAGCTGGGAGGTGCATGACCATCCAAAATTTGTAAGAGGTACGAAAATTAGATATCTAGTGCAGGTCTAATTGAACCGGTCTCGGTGGGTCCTAATTATACTTGGTCGCGAGGACTGATCCATGAACGACTCGATAGGTTATTTACGAACAACCTATGAGACTCGAGCTTCTAACCATTGAAGGTAACTCATCTCGCTCGCATTTACTCTGATCATTGCCCTTTACTCTTCAATGTTTACAGCTCTTCAAATTCACCCACGAGAACGAAACAATTCAGAGTATTGGCGGCTTGGGAAACCCACCCCAGTGACAAGAAATAGTCTGATCCTTTGGTGCAAGGAGAGTTCTATCGAGGAGAATATAACATTTCTCTCAGGTAATGCAGAGAGGTGGAACAGGGAGTCTTTTGGCAATATCTTCCATAGAAAGAGAAGAACTTTGGCAAGGCTCAATGGTATTCAGAAGGCTTTGGAGACTCACTCTACTCCCAACCTGAGGCATCTGGGCGTAGTCTTGAGGGAGAAATTGGAAGTTGCCTTATCCTAAGAGGAGCTTATATGGCAGCAACGCATTAATGCTAACTAGATAACCTTCGGTAATAGGAACACATCATTCTTCCATGCCAGGGCAAACCAAAGAACCTAAAGACAGTCTATTCCTAGCCTCAAGATACCTTCTGGCGTTTGGTGTAATGATCATTCAACTCTCCTGAAGGAGGCAACCAGGTTCTTTAAAGAGCTTTATACAAATGATTCCTCTAACGACGTTCCATTCCATATCCGGGACCGCTTTCCTTTAATCCCCCCTGCATATCAGAAGGCGTTATTGAGAGTTGTCTCGATAGAGGAAGGGAAATAAGCTCTCTTTGACATGTCACCTCTTAAAGCACCTGACATGGATGATATAACAAGTTCTTTTATCAACGATAATGGGACACTGTGGGACCGTCACTAGTCCAAATTGCGGAGGATGCATTTACTAAGGTCCATCTCGTATCAGTCAAACAGATCCCTCATCAAATTGCTTCATAAATCTCACCAACCAAAAAAGTTTGGGCAATTTAGACTCATTAGCCTATGCACCGTGAACTATAAGTTGACGATGAAGGTTGTGGCGAATATATTGAAACCAGTGATGTCGATCATCATTAATCAAGTTCAAACAAGCTTTGTAGCAGGTAGACATATAACCGATAATATTCTTATTGTCCAGGAACTTCTACACTTTATGAAATCAGTACGTTGCAAACAAGGGTAGATGGCCTTGAAAATTGACCTCGAGAAGGCATATGACCGACTCGGCTGGAATTTTATTGAGGATACCTTAAATGATGCGAGAATCCCCCATTGCATGACTCGGGCTATCATGGCGGGCCTTGCCTCAAGCTACTTCCACCTAATCTTGAATGGAAAGATTACTGATGCTTTCAAACCCTCTAGAGGAGTCCAACAAGGCGACCCGATATCACCTTATGCATTTTTCTCTACATGGAGAGACTTTCATAACTTATTTCTACAAAGGTGGAGGAAGGGTCATGGTGTGCCACAAGATTTTGAGGGAGGTAAGCCATTTACATTGTTGATTGTTGGGTGGTCGAAGTGTCGGCCATGGTGGCCATGAAGGGGTTCGGCCATGGAGGCCGAACCGGTCGAGGTGGAGATGGCGGGGGTGTCTCCACCGCCATCGACTCCACCGGGGTTGGGGTGGAGAGAAACCCCAACCCAAACCAAAGAAAAGAGAAGAAAAGAAAAAAAAAAAAAAAAAAAAAGTGAACAGAGGCGTCTCGGGAAGAAGAAGAAGAGGAAGTGGGAGGGGATCGGGTGGGCGATCCAGCCCACTGAGGTTGGGCGGTCGGCCCAACCCGACCCGACCCGGGTGGGTCCGAACCGGTCGGGCCGACCAGTTGGACCAGGTCGAGACCGGCCGGGTGGACCGGTTTGACCCGTCCCAGGGACCCACCCATATATTAAAATAATATAATATGAAATTTTAATTTAAAAATAGTTTTAAATTAAAATAAATTACGAAAAAATATGAAAAATATGTGGGAAATTATGGGAAAAATCTAGAAAAAAAAATCGAGAAAAAAATATGAGAAAATGAGAAAAAGATAGAAAAATGGTATTTGAGAATTTTTGGTAGTTGACACAGGTATAATTCGAAAGGGGTGTCAAACCAAAACTTTTTGAAATGAAAATCTTTATAATTGGGCCACACATTATAAATTCATTGAGTTTAACTCTAAACTAGTTAAAATGGTTTAATTGGACACCAGGAACTTAGGAGACCAAAATCGGGAGTCGGACACGTATCTCGAGACGTGAGTGAAACCTTGGAGTGCGTTTTGAGGTACGTAAGATTTCATCTGAAAGTCACTGAGGGTTTACATTTTCATCGTTGATTTTCTATTCCTTGTTATTGTATTCTATTCCGTGATATGTTTGGGTTGGTGGTCGAGTTACTCCCACCTGTTCGTTGTGTACTTATGGCACCTTTATCTTTGTAGCACGTGTGATCGGGCATTCGGTGAATTGCGACCCGATGTAAGGGTGCACGTGTCGGTTAAGCCGCGAGGAACAGGTGAAAGGAAGTGAGGGCACCCACCTGAAAGGATCTGGGGTCCGAAGTACGATTTAGTCCGACGGGACGAGTACACACTTTGTTCTTTCGTGTTAATTATTCATGTGATGATCTTAGCATTGTTACTGTTTAGTTTCCGCATGATTATTTGACATGTTTATTGGCATCTATTTATTTCCTTATAAATGCTCGGTGTACTTCGTTGAAATCTTACTAAGCGTACTCTCCATCTTGCTTTTTGTGATGGTCGAGTGCGAGATCCTAGTGCTAGTAGAGGCAAGGGTATTTTGGGCGACTTTATCTCGATTGCCGCGGTCGAGGACCTACTAGTACGTGTGGTTTGGATAGTTTGTTTTACTTTTGGGTATTGGGAGGCAGGATAGACACTCGCATCTTGGTATATATTCTGCTTAGTATTGTCGTCTATATATGTAGAAATCTTGTTCCGGGTTTTCCACAATAGGTGTTGCTTAACATAATCCATGTGTCTCATCTATTTTTTACTAACGACTTGATTTTGTTTGCCGAAGCCACAAAAAGACAAGCCGTCATTATTTTTTGCTAACGACTTGATTTTGTTTGGAAGCCGCAAAAAGACAAGCGAGTTATGAGGGACAAGTTCGTGACAAGTCCTGTATATTCTTCTTCTAATGTTGATGATACCTTGGCGAGTAATATCGAGCAAGGTTGGGCTTTCGGAGAGCTGAGGATCTTGGTAGATATTTGGGGATTCATCCACGGGAGAGTTATGAAAGCTACCTATATGAGCATCGTGAACAAGGTGAAAACGGGGCTGCCAAGTGGAACCGACATAAGATCTAATTGGCAGGGCGTACTACACTATGCAAATATGTTCTCTCATCAGTGTCATTCTACACAATGCAAACTACTGGACTCCCAAAAAGAGTGTGTGACGAGATTGATAAAATGTGTAGAGGATTCATCTGGGGGTCTAGGGACGGTAAAAGAAAACCAAGCCTCGTAGGGTGGGAAGCGGTCTGTCTTCCGAAAGCTATGGGTGGCCTGGGAATCAAGAAGATGTTCGAAATGAATAAAACCTTCCTCCATAAGGTGGGCTAGGTGTACTGAGGAATGAAGACACTATATGGGTTTGTATTATGAGAACTAAATACTGCCTGGATGCTAATGATATGTACCAAACTCCTACAGTAGTTAAAGGCTCCCATATATGGAAGTGATTGCGGCGGAACTAAGGTGCTCTCCTGTCTGGTATATAGTGGTCTCTAGGCAATGATGCCAAATTCCGCTTCTAGAAGGATTGCTGGAACGGGTTGAAAGTCCACTTGATCAACATCGCAATAGCTCCAATCCCTAGGGACATGGATAATTTTCCTGTTGATGATTTTGTGATAGAAAGGCAGAAATGGGATTAGTCGATTTTCTCCCATCTAATTCCTCCTGAAGCCATTCACTATATTGTAGCCATTTATCCCCTTCTACGAACGCCGAGTCGGACTCGATATACTGTAAACACTTGGCTAGGGGTTCGTTCTCTATCGCTTCAGCCTACTCCGCAGTCTGCGCCAATCAACCGGTTAAAAGTGGTCGGGACCGGAAAGGATTTGTTTCTTCTTATGGCTGGTACTGCGGAAGGCACTTCTTACTAATGATAATAGAGTCTGCAGACATATGTCTCATGTGGCTGCCTGTGGGCTTTGTGGTTTCGTACCCGAATCCATCGACCATGTGCTAAGATCATGTCCTTATGTCAGGATGGGTTGGATCCGTCTCCTGGGTAGCCCTGTGCCACCTTCATTCTTCGATCTTCCGTTTGATGAGTGGTTCCAATCTAACCTAAAAGCTGGGGGAGAGGTTAGGGGCATACCTTGGCCAACCATCTTTGATATTGGATGTTGGGCACCTATAGACAGTGAGGAACAAGGCAATCCTGGGACACGAGAAATATAGTATATACGAGCTTGTACAAACCGTTTAGGCCAAGGCAAATGAATTTTAAAAAGCATGGGATCTTGGTACTCTTTGAAAACAAGAAAGTACATAGAAAACATGAGATACTAATTGGGTGGCACCCACCGTCATCGGGCCGGACAAAAGTGAATACGGATGGATCATTTCGGATGAGCTCTAATTCGTCGTCTGCTGGTGGCATTCTGCGTGACAAAGCTGGCGAATGGATCGATAGATTTGTGGCAAACCTTGGAAGTTGTGGGGTCTTTGAAGCTAAACTTTGGGGAGCTCTCATAGGGGTGCGCCTTGCTTAGGTCCGGGGTATCGACAAGTCATTTTGGAATTAGATAACAAGGGGTTGTGAAGTGCATTCATGCTGGAAATGTAGGGGCTAGTGTGTATAATCAACTTTTTTCCTTTATTCTGGAGTTAACTAGGAGACCTTAGAATGTGGTTGTTGTACACACTTATAGAGAAGGCAATAGGGCAGTAGACTGGATGACAAACCATGCTTTTTGTTTATTGTTAGGCACTCATATGATTGACACATTGCCCCCGGGTTTGCAAACCATTTTATTAGAAGATTTTTTGGTGTAATGTTCCCGCGCATGTGCGTAAACTAGTTTGTATCCTGGGCCTTTTGACCCCCTTTCAATCAAAAAAAAAAAAAAGTTTGATTTACCCCTACCAGGTAGAATTCCTTGATTATCTATTGAGTCAAAGTTTTTTTGGTGAAGCATTTGTAGACCATCATCAAAGATTTCCAAACTATAGCAATATCCATTCTCTAGTACTCCATATATATAGTAAATCATTGAATATAAAAAATAATAGTTGTATTTTAATTGAAAAAAAAAAAACTAAGAGAGGTCAGCTCGTCTCATGCCTCAGGCACATTTGTAATTGCTTTTTTTTTTGTCTAAATTACTTGGTATCTAAATTATCCAACTACTCCAAATTCACTTTGAATCACGAACCGTATAAGTGGTGGGAGCTCCCAACATTAGTGTTTTTATTCTCATAACTTGAACTCAGGTCACTAGTTAAAAGACAACAACTTGCTTCCAATTGTGTCAACTAACCGTTGGTCTCTAATTGCTTGTGTACCTTTTTTTTTATCAAGAAGAGGCTTATAAGCCTAGTTACATATGACATAGCCTAGGGAATAAATTCCCATACTAACTTCTCTCAAAATTCCAGCAAGTCCAGAGGGACAACATTCTACAAGATGTCCTCCCAACGAATGATGCGTTGCAAAGAACGCCATCCAATCTGCCGCCCGATTTTCTTCACGATAGATGTAAAAAATCCGGAGAGACCACTCTCGACCTATGAGGCTCTTTATCAGTGTATCTTTAATTTTTTTCATTGCGATTTCGATGTGGTTGAACCCCAATTTTACTATTGGCAAGTAATGCATCATTCAGTGAAATCATGGTAGAACGTATCAATGCAATCTCTTTCGAGATAAATAAAAAAATAGTATAAACTAAAAGGATCCAATAAAATAATTTAGACTGTTGTGGTGTCGCAAGTGACTTTGCAAGATCAGTAGATATATTTTGTTGGGAAAGAAAAATCGAAGATCTATCAAAAAAGTCCAAAATAGCAGAAGTCAACGAAATTGATTGCACAATATTAAATAGTACCGTACAACAACTATTAGACGATGGGGCATCAGTCATTCAATTAAGAAACTCATAATTCCTAGCTCATGCACTAGTATTTAATTACTTAATTAATTGTCCGTCGATGATTTCAAGGTCCTTCATAGTTAATACATCAAAAATTAACCTAAACTACAAACAATAACTACAAATTATATGTCGAGTGTATCTTGCATTCGTAGTATATTCAATGGGTGACAAGCTTATTAGGGCATTTTCAACCCAACAATATTAAAATAGTGTAATATTAATACTATTCATATCTATTTTGATGTAAATAGTAATACTAACATTATTCACGCCTCCAACCCATCAATATTATCTTATACACTATTTTACTACTTTTTATTATTATTTAATTCAATTTAGCTTTTAATTTAAAAGTAATATAATCACAAAAATAACTTTATAAAATATATATAAAAAAAAACAGAATAAAAATGATGAATAGTTAGTCATTAGTCAATAGCGGCACTATTCACAATATGGCGTTTGTGTTATGGCGCCTGTACTCGACCAGCACCATTTGGAGTTGTTCTTAGTACAGGTTGCAATTTGTATGGACCTGGCCTATGGAGAGGGCCCAAGTGTGAATGCTACTTGTAAAGCAGCACACATAAGTCCAGATGTTACATCTGAAAAATTGGAGATACATGCACACCGAAATGTACTGTGTGGAAACAAATGCGTATCTTTCATGAGTTATAGTAACAAACTCCTAAAAAATATTAGAAAATGCTAGAATAACACTCCAAATGACACCCGAGTAACACCTCTATGACGTGCGAGATACACATCACGCATGTTATGCAATGAGAATTATTTTGCGCACTCATTTACGTATGGGGTCTGCCCGCCACGTCACAAGAGTGTCACTTGGAGTGTCATTTGGGTGTCACTTTAGCATTTGCCAAAAATATTTTGATCTCTTGAATATCCGTGACTATTCCGTAAAAGATACACCTTACTCTATAAATTATATCCACAAAAAGTTTAAAAAGAAAAACTCTAGTTTAACCACAAGAAAGCACAAATGAATAATTAGTGGTCCGAGGTCCGAGTAGCCGGGAGCGGATCTACATGTATCTTGCCCTGGTCTATATATACTTATGCCACTTTTCTTTTCTTTTTTAAAGTTTAGCCCACCCATTATTAAGATTTTTCAAGCCTAATCCACCCAAATAAAAAAATCAATAAAAGAAAATAAATTAAGTAAAGTTCATTTGTCGACATTCAATTAAAAATAAGGAGTCAAAAGCATCTCAGGTGAAACATCACTTGCTAAAAGGTAAGCAGGGAGGTCGTGTGTTCGACTCCTCTTAAGCAAAAAATAAATAAATAAAAGAGAACGAAAAGCAAGAAAAAGGTTTAGCAAAGTTTAATGTTTATTTCATTGATTCAATAAAAAATGTTTATTTCATTGAACTGGTGTTATTGAAATAAAATTAGAGTGAGCTAGTTTTGGCAGAGACATCATTTGCCTAAAGGCAATGTTTCAGGAGGTGGTGATTCGATTTCCATTGAAGTAAAAATAAAAGAGCTAATTTTGGTAGTGGAGTAGTTGGTGTAACAACGTAATTGAATTTGAATTGCACCTCCATCGTCCTAATCGGAATCGAGATGAACTTTATAGTATAATGTAGTTGGTAGCTATATCATCTTTCTTCCTAGAGAAAAATATAATTAACACTTTCTGATATATTTTCGAAATTCTTTATTTAAACAAAAAAAGACCCTCGTATCGTATATCGTAACTCAAAAAAGTCACGTATTTGTTGGCGTCCCTCTAATAGGCATCAAGATGCGTGCAGGCACACATGTCGGGGAAACTCAAGAGATGTCACTAAGTGAGTGTCAACTTTTCTACGTTACAAAAGTATTTTTTTAAAAAAATATTTTCCAAAAAAAATACATATTAATTTAAGTCTAGCCCAGTCTACTTAAAATCTTAGATTCGCCCCTGCGAGTAGCATGGCTCGACATTTGAGCCCCTGAAGTAGTAGTGATCTAAAGTTCGAGCCTTACATATGAAGTCCCATCTGTTGAGAGAGGGAGAGTCATTTATGAGCCAACTAAGGCTAGAAAACAAATTCGTCAGTCAGTCTGAATATTGGGTGGTTCATGCCAAACCAAAAAGTAAATAATTAGCAAAACTACATGCTCTTCACTCTCCTTCTCCAAAAAACCCTAGCCGCCATAAGAGCCAAATTTGGTTTAAGGGGTCGGTGCTGCTGCGGCCCCCTCCTCTCCCAAGAATCCAAAGCCCCCTCTCTTCTTCTCTTCTCATCTTCTCCCTTTCCCTCTTTACCTTTCCGCCCATCTCTGTTCTTCCCCTTCCTCCCAACCGTTTCCTCTGTCCTGCCATGTCCTCCTATCCTAGTCTTCTCATTCCTCCTTTCCCCTCCACAGCCCGTCATTCTATGTCCCCACTCCGTTCCTCGTCCTCTGTCCCTCTTCTGTTTTCCTTTTTTTATATTTTATAGTTTATTTATATATTTTTATTGTCGAGTCTATGAAATATGGGTCTAATTATGCGGTTGAATTCGTGGCAAAAAATTGGGTGAAATGGACTACTTATATGCAGTTATCAGATACAGGAGGATATGCCTCGAGATCCGCGTGGTAGACACCTCCAGATCAAAGCACGGCTATTATTTCCTCTCTCCGTGCCACGTGTCACGCAGACACTGGTCAGCTCGTCCTCCAGCCGCCACGCGTCAGCAGCAGTGCTCTCCACCTCACGCGCCAGCAGTCTCCTCCTCGCCCCAGCTATCGACACATGGCCCCACCATAACCTGCATAAGCTGCTCGTCTGCATCACAGCAATCCACGTCGTTCTCCCATTCGCCCGTTCTCTCACCTGCCTGTCACAGCCAGCAGTGTTCCACCACTCACCGCATGCCACGTGACGTTCACTGCTTCACAAGCACGTCTGTACAACAGCCCTTCCTCCAATCCTCGTGCGACACGTCATCATGCGAGATACCGGGCCAATCAACACGCGACACGTGGCAAAGAACCCAGAACACAACCAAAACAGCCACAGATTGTCCTCGGCGCACGTGTCAATAATGATGCCAATTTTAGTAGTTTTTGACATTTAGAAGTTTACGGCTAAGTTCATTAATCTGAATTAGAGGCAGATCGAATCACCTGTTTTGGCATAAACACATATATGAAATTTATTTATTTATTTATTTAAATTATTTTTATAGTATTTTATTCCCTTTGATATTATTTAAATTATTGAGGTTAAACACACGTTTAAACCCTGATTTACATGTCAGTGAGTTGTAAGCACCCGTACTCGTGCGATAAGACCACACTAGTGGCATCCGATCATACCAATTGATTGACTCCTTTTGGGACCAGTTAAATACCATAGGGATCTAGGCTAAACTGGACACACTAGTGATCCGGTTGTCTAGGTGTAGTGCCTTCACAAAGCCCATTGCGGTCAACGCATTAAACTCAATTCGCTTGAGTATAGAGTTATGTGTTTGACTAGGAAAGTTGTCATTGTCGTACCTTGACCATCAAGATAAGGAAGTGCGAGAACCCGCGTACGTTATCGAGTCTATAGCTACACTAATTTACTGTGAATTGCATGCTTTGATTAGATTGAGGACCGTATGTAAAATTATGCAAAATTGTGGAGATTCGTGATACCGACGGTTTAGATTGTTTCCCCTTGATTGATTTATTCACTTGATATTTTTATTCTTGCTTTTAGTTGATTTTAGAGAATATTCCTGCGAACACCTCGATTTACTTTTCAGTTCCTTAACCTAGGTTGAAAACTTGGTCTTCGTGGATTATATATTTTGACGCATTCGACACGCGTCATTCTCCTTCTTGACTACACTAGCTAGGCCAGTAGCCATATATTGCATGTTGTCTTTTGCCAAGGGGTTGATCTACATGGAGGAAGTCGACGAAATGGATTTGGGTCTACATTTCATGCGATGCTGTGCAACCAAAGGTAGTGCTAGGCAGTGTCATTCGTCATTGAGACGGCTAAGATCCAATCTATCTCATGCTTCTTTGTGTGGATTACGCTCTAGTGTTTTTGTTTTAGTTAAAATTAATTTTCGCCTACGTGTAATGTTTGTCCCTGTTGTTGAGGTAGTTGTCCCTATTGTTGAGGTGGTTGTCCTTGCCTTAGTGCTAGGGTTGGGTTCGCATTATATTGTGCGCGTTTTCGAAATTTATTCCTTGCTTCATTATTGTAAAATCTATTTATAATAGAAGTTTGTCCGGTTGGACTAAAAACACCTAAGTACAAATCGCGTTGGCAAAAAAAAAAAAAAAGTAAATAATTAGCAGGTCCACACTCCCTTGACGGATCCACTAAAAAATGTTCATATAACGCAAAGAAACACTAGTACAGACACCACAGAAAACAGTCTCCACTATTTAGGCCCATCTGACCAAAAATTGGATAAACTCGTCCACACTGTCACCTCCCATTCTCATTTGGGCACAACAACATATAAAAGATGGATACGCTCCGGACTTCTTTTGTGAAGTTTTCATTACCACTCGAGAGGGAAAAAACATAAATTAAGAACAAAGGCAATAAAAGATAGATACAATCCCTGAAGTTCAAACCAACCTTCTTTTATTCTCCCCAAATGCTATTCCCTTAGATTACCAAATCACAAGACAAACCAGGAGGAAACAACCACCAACACAGCAGCAGCACCAAATGAGCCTAAAGCCACGCGTTCCCCAGACGATTTAGGCTTATCGGCAGGCCCATCCGCCGCTGCAGGACCATCTGCAGCAGGTGCATCGGCCGCAGGCTTAGGTGGAGAAGTAGCTGGAGCCTTGCCTTTCGCAGGGGCATCAGCGGCAGGTGCATCTGCCGGTGGTGCACCCGCATTGGGTGAAGGCGCAGGCGCCTTCTTAGGTGGAGGTGTGTTCTTAGGCGAAGGTGCATTCTTAGGTGAAGGAGCAATCTTAGGCGTAGGCGAAGGAGGCGAAGAAGGATGTGGAGGGGGAGCAGTGGCATTGCCATGGCCACTTGAATTGGAATTATCAATTCCTGGAGGGATCACAAGGGCACTGACTTGCAGAACAGAGATGTTGTATGGCTGGGCTGCCACCAACTTGACAACCTGAGAAGTGAGGGAGGAGCCTTTCTCGGCGGAACCAAACATGATATTCCCATTAGTCATGTCTGTGACATTAAGGAACCCTTGTTGGCCATTAGCCATGCCACTGGCTTGAAACAATGTGGTAAGGATTGCAGTCTTGTTAGAGAGTTTCTGCAGTTTAGGCACATCGTAGTAGTCCAGTATCACATGAAGGCTCAAGACCTTCTTTATGTATTCCGAAGGCTTTCCCGACACGGGCGACATTGCAGAGTTAGGAACTGCAAGGACTGTGATGGTCTGTCTGCTATTGATCTCTGCAAAGAGTTGGGTCTGAGTGAGGTAGTCATTGAAGTTGCTGTAATCCGGGAAGGTGCCAAGGAGTTTGGTGATGTTGAAGCAGGATGTGGAGGTGAAGAGAAGGGAGAAGAAGAGGAAGAGGAGAGGGGATGTCGACGACGCCATTGGTGTGGAATTGGGCTTCACGTTTGTGAATGTTAGCTTAGGAGGGACAGATATAGACATGTATATCTAAATTTGGATACAATGAGTGGAAGGCCAAGTTTGGCGGAACGTTATGCCTGGCTAAGACTTGCTAATTTGGACGTCTAAGTAGGTGTGGCCAGATCAACATGGTTTAAGGTCTGACAGGGAAAGTACATCCAAGTCTTCTTCGGACAAGCTCTCAAATTACGGATCTCTAACTGAGAACAAGTTTCGATCTCCATTGAAGGGCTTCTAGCCTTCTACCATGTCCATTCCATGTAGCAGATATATATTTGAACGTCCATTTAATGTTTTACTCCCAAAGGCCTAAGTACTACTCATAGTAAGCAAGAGATTCATATTTAAATTAACAAATGCAAAACTATGTTCCAGCCCAACACACCTCAATTAATATAATGTACCATGTATTGTTATTATTTTTAAACGGGATCCAATTACTTTTCTTATTTTTTTTAATAAAAATGAGAAATTGAAACGTCAAAACAAAAGATAATTACATATATTTATTTTGTCAAACATAATAAATATTTTAGGTTCTAGCTCTTAACTTATTTTATATTATTTTGACTTAATTTTTTGTTTATATTTCCAATTAAAAAACTTGAATGAGCTAGGAATTAGAGAAATAAGGAGGAACGAAAAAATAAAAATATAAGTACGCCAAAAAGATAGTTGAATCATATCTTCAAGTTCATTTTCTCGAGTGAGTAGAAACGCTAAATCAATACCAACTAATTTAAGACTAATGCTCAGTTGTTATTGTTATAGTTTGGTAAAATTTGTTGATTTGTTTTGTTTTTAAGAAATCTATTTTTTTAATTAAGTTCAATATAGTTTATCATGTTATTTAGGTTCTTAATTTATAATTTTCATGCCTAAAAAAATTGTAATTTTTATTTAGTTTTAATATTGGTTAGTGCTAAATTGTTCTCCTCTGACGGGAAATAGAAAACATGGATGGAAGGACAAGGCCATTAGATTAGAAATAATTAAGCATTTTAAGATGTCAGTACCACTAGAAATAGCACTACAGCATCAATATCAATAGTAATTGTTACTTGTAAGATAACAAGGAGCCCTTCGACGCGAAACAAAAAAAAAAAAAGACCAAAGCAGAAAAGGCATTCCAACGAATATAGCAAGCAAAAAAATGAGTGAATAAATCAATTAGTGATGGCCTAGAATCAATATGAATTAAAGAGTCGGTAATTCATCAAATGTCGATTTCATTGTCTTCCAAATTTGCCAATATCAAATTCATATGCTAAAAAAAAAAAATTGATACTATCCACAGTAACTGTCAATACGACTAACATGTATAAGGAGAGCTAAAAGTCGCAAAAACAGTTTGGCATGCCAACTAAATCAGTGCAGTTCGCTGTTGTTTTGTTGCGTTTCTCAAGGAGGATGATGCAGATCAAAAGCCATGTCGCAAACTACAGAGCAAAAGAAACTGGCCAAAAAAGGGGTTCTGTAGTATACCTCACTTCAACTTCTTCAGTATGTCCGAGACGAGTTCATTAATATTAACTGCCTTCAAATCCTTGAACGGGCGTTTCATGCCCTGCAAATTAACAAGAAGAAATCATGCATAGTGACTGAATAAGGCATCTAATCAATTAATGTGAGGAAACACAAAGTTATGCATTGATCTTAAGCTCAATAATGGAGAAACTCTCCAATTGTAGCACCAGTGACAACCATTCATTAAGGAACCTAGTTTCTAAATGGATATTGATTCATGCTTGAATCATACAAGCCAGGAAAAAAAAAAAGAGCATGAAGGTTAAACTCAATTTAATTATTTCTATATGTGAAGCTGACAATGTAATGCAAAAGAAAACAATAAAGACATCTCAAATGTGAAGTAAATGAAGTTTAGGATCAGCAGGAAAAAACACTAACAAAAATTTGAGATTTTACCAGTAGAGTGAAGAATGCGTCACCCCCATCCTCCCGTATTTCAAAACACCCCAGTCTGGGCTGAGAGACAGAACAAGAATTTTTATAAGGACAAAAAAACAATAACTGCAATCCACAAAGATGTCAAAACTCGAACCAAATCATAAAACCTATAGCACGAATAAGGAAATCGAATGAATGCTGCAACTAAGAGAAATAATGACCTAGATTGGACCCTAATAGGCCCCAAAAGAGAGCCATTAGAGATGAACAATGGATGGTTGCAGGATCAAATTAGTTTTAGCAGCAACTATGACCACCAACCAAGAAAAGCATACCTTCTCCGGATTAAGCACCACCTCGATACCGGATAAACCAGACTCCAAACCAGCTTTCACTTGTGTTGCCCTTGTCTTGAAAGAATTGCATTGCTTGCTGAAATAACATAAAGTTAAAGCAAACAGATCACCAAAGATATCATAGAGTTTCAACTTCTTGCCACAAACAAAAGATCACAAATCAAACCAATTCATCCATAATCAGTCAATGATTCAAAGCAACAAAATAAATCCGAATAAAGAATAGAAGTATGATCCCTATTGAAAGAATTTGTTTTTCCCTCTGTTTTGTGGAGGGGAGGGAGGAAACAAGTTCTTCTTTGATGAATAATATGGCACTTGAAAGAGTTTCAGTCCAGGAGTTTGCCAAAGCAGCCATTAATATGACTCTACGAGATTTTGTTGACCCGGACCATCATTTTGTGTGCCAATGAGTCACCTTCCCTAACATGAGCCACAAAAACCGACCACACTGCTAATGGCTAAGTTTTCCAAAGCATCGCCTCTTCACATGGACCCCACAAGATAAACCAAATCAACTGCACTAAACAAAGATTCCACAATATAACCAAATGAACTGCACCTGACAAAGATTCCACAATAACTAAACGAATCACACTTAGCAAGCCCCACTTAAGCTTGATAGTTATACTTTATGGAGACTTCACCAGTTTGTTTTGAATCTGTATTTAGAACTTTAAGCGCCTTAATTAAATTTCAACTATGAGGCAAGTAGGCAACTATTGAATTTTAGATGTGAATTAGGGAAGGGAAGCTTTGGTTGAGAAGAAGGAGCACATGGAACCAGTTCATGGCATATTTTTACTTTTTACTTCATGGGTGACTGAATTATATCCATATACACGGAATTTTATGGACGACTACAAAAAATATTGATAAATATTTTTATATGTGGTTGAGATTTGAGAGCCAAGTAGTAAGGAAAGGCATCACTCCAAAACGTCAACCTAATAAATATAAAGACATACCATACAACAACAACAACATAGCCTCAGTCCCAAATTAACTGGGGACGGCTAATATAAAGACATACCATATTTATTCAAAAAAGACAGTTACAGCTCATGGATCTTAAATCATTCAATCAAAGTACAGAACAAAGTCGCTAAATTGTAAGTTTTGAGCTTCAATTCTAAGACTTATAGCTGCTTAAAATGGTTCACTTTGCAAATCAGATCTTACATTTATCATGCCTTTATAAGGTAGTCATAAACATTTCACTTCATGCATAAGATTTACATAGTAACTGAATGTCTATCTGTCTACACCATATTATTGCAATCCCGTAAAGGAAAAATGCTACACGTAAAGCAAGTAAAATATCAAACTATAATCACAGCTAAACCCTATCACCAAGAACGAAATTTCAAATTTTTTCATCAGTTTCTAGTTGTTGATCTAGTACAAGCTACACCAATCAAAGAAAGTCTGATACCCAAAGAAAACTCGAAAGCTGAACACCGTATATTTATCAAGAGTAAAAAAGGGAATAATCCTTTTTTCAGTGACTTGGCGTTCACTGCATGTCTTTGTTGTACGCTATCTCCCACTAATAGGATCCATACTTCAGGCTTCATTGACGCAACTCGCAACTTTCTCATGAAACGTGCATAAAACTTGCAATGGTTGCTTGAAACTAGCAAAAATAGTTTTCTTGCCACCAGTAAGTCTCTATGACCAAAGCTTTTCTAGGGCTGACTTATTTATTGGCTACAGCAATTTGACTATTTAATTTTCAGTATTTACAAAATTGGTGTAAGTTTACTTCTTTAAGACCAGAAAG
The DNA here is from genome assembly GCA_039657325.1 of Stephania cephalantha. Taxonomy (NCBI): domain Eukaryota; kingdom Viridiplantae; phylum Streptophyta; class Magnoliopsida; order Ranunculales; family Menispermaceae; genus Stephania; species Stephania cephalantha. The sequence continues at coordinate 2,230,684 of CM077576.1, read as the reverse complement.
CAGTTCAAATAAACGTATTTTCCATGCTAATCCCTACGATCCATAATGCAATCAATTAAGATTACAAATACCGACAATTAATGTAGACACCTTGTACGAGCAATCATATTCAGAATCATCATTAAATATGAGATGGCAATATCACTAAGCCATGCTCGCATTTTCATAAATCTAGGTGATGATGATGCAAAAACTAATTTTTTCCCAATTTCCACTAAATTAATGAGCATTCCTTTGGAACTTGAAATTGGGAAATACTCCCATTCACCACTATGATAAACTTTAGCTCTAATTACACATTGGTCGGCATCTCATTGCCTGATGGATTTGGCAAGATGCAATACATTATAGATTTGTATAGTTTAAGTTTTTGGTAATCCAGGATATAACTGTGTCAATTATGATCCTCGTCTTTCATGTCAAGAAAAAAAACAATGAGTAAAGGTCCTTGCATCGGAAAACGAACTTCAATAAAAATTATTCCCTAAATTTTGATCTACAATCATACTAATAAATTGTACGACAAAGTTTTGATTTCAAAACAACTAACTTCCCTATATTTCCTCATTGCTAAATTCCAATTAAGGCATATTAGTGTTAAATGAATAGAGTTCATTTGTAACATCGACAAAAATATTGGAAGTTTTGTAAAATTTAGTTGTATTAACGGTTTATCAATATTAAAACAATCACGTGGCTTACATTTATCATGTGATAATAGGTTGCTAAAAAATTGTAAACATTATGGTGTTTATTGCAAAGACATTCACATGAAAAAGAAAATACAACATCTGAATTTAAGGTTCGTGATATATACCCTTTCAAAGAAGGATATATTCTCCCAAAGGACTTCCACTGCTTTTCAAGCTTCAGTGAGTCATAATCGGGAATGATTTCTCGACGCGTGACTTCTAACTTGAATCTAGTATTCAACGGTTGATGAGTCTAAGAATTTTACATTGATGCTGTTCTTTCAAAGTGCATATTCTAAATATTTTTGGAGGAAAAGCTGATTAAGAACCGTTGAGCCATTTCGAAAAATATATGGAATAGATTGTCGTATGATTCTTTCAAATGAAATAGATGACTTGGCAGTCACGAAACTAGACGATGCGAGAATGGAGTAACAATGTAAAAATTTAAAAGCAACTTTTACGCACATAGAGAGCTTAAAGGATGGAGATGGAACAGGTGGCAGCAGAGCAGAGATTCACTAGGACAGCGGTATAAACCACAGCAAACGCTAGTTGCAAAAGAGGCATCAACACTAACCCCACATAAATGTTAAGTCAGAGTCGACAAATTTTAACACTAACATGCTCTTACGCCACTACTTAAAACCACACTCACGTTTCAATGGACATTATTACTGCTAAAGAGATATAAATCACAGCAACAACTTCCATTAACTCATTCACAGACATCCATGAGTCGTTGAAACCCTCTTCTCCCGTGTCTTCTCAAACTATGCTGGACGATCAGTCATACAAAATTCCTACAGATTCAATTCACGGCAAATATTTGACATTTAGTTCGCCATGATTCTTGAATGTCATCGTAATCATTTCAGTTCGACAAGTTTATTTTTACTTCTAGATTTGTCTAGCTTCATATTTTCCCCATCTCACCAATTAAACCCATACATTTCCATTCATTAAATCGGAATGACAAATAATAGGCCCCTTTTCGACCAAAAAACAACAACAACGGCAAGAGAAAGATTTCCGATGAATCAATTACTAAAATACCGAAAGCAAATCGTTCATGGTTTCCATTCCTTCACAAAACCGAATCATTTAGTCCCTGCAAGATCTTGGACCATACCGAAAGCAAATCGTTCATGGTTTCCAGAATATTGAGTGACCAGATCTATATTCCGCAAGAACAAGAATCCACCAATATTTATTTCAAAGAAACAACAGCAACAGAAACAACAACAGCAACAACAGCAACAACAACAACAACAACACTAAAACCCTAACACTCTGAAAAGCGAAGAACAAAGTGAAATACAGACAACGTTAACACAGAACACACGCCTGAACATCATTTCTTCCCTAAATCACAACAAAACAACATAACCAACACTAAAACCCTAACACTCAGCAGCACCATTACTAAGACTGAAAAAGAATCAAAGAAACAACAATAAATACCAACACTAAACCGAGGAATCGTTACCAGAATTCGACGATGATCTTTCTAGTAGCCTCGGTCGTCAGATCATCAGTCGAGGCGTCATTGACCTTCGACGGGACAGATTTCCCCTTCTCTTGAGCGGCCTTCCTCGCTTTCTTCTTCCGCGGTATGTCTGGCAACGCCTCGAGTGGAGACTCGACGAGGACCGGATTCGAGCGCCGAGTCACTCGCCGAGTCGGACTCGCCGCCGCTCTCGGCTTCTCCGACGACGGTCCAGTACTGCTCCTCGCCTTCCTCGCCTTGCCGACCTTCTTCGTCGATTCGACCGGTTCTCGTCCCTTCCTCTTTGGCGCCATTAGAGAACCTCTCGAGCTGAGCTGAGCTTGAACGCTTTGAAGGCTCTCTCTCTCTCTCTCTCTCTCTCTCTCTCTCTCTTTGCGGTTTTAGTTTTGCCAGAACAGAGCGGACGTGTGTTGGACAACAAATTGGGAGTTTAATGTTTCCCGCGCAGTGTCCACTGAGACTTGTACGGTCGGCATTGGTTTGTCAGAAATCGTGACAGTACACGTGTCGAGATCGTGACGGTTATGATGCTGTTATGACATACAGAGGATCGTCTTTTATTTGGCGCATTAAATGTGGAGTTGTCATGTTTTGTGTTTACGATGAGACTAGACCCTATTGAGCCGGCGGAGTTATCTCTCGGGATATAAGTTAGAGGGAACTAATTTTATTCTGTTACTTAACTTATTTACAAGTTATCTTTAAACGTATACATTAAGGTGAGAGATATTTCTCCACCACCCCATCAATGAGTTATTTCATAATTTATACTCAAGGGTGAGAGATATCTCCTCACCACCCCTCTTAAATAGTTATCTCTTACGAGTTATAGACACAATTACCCCTCATTAATGATTTTTTTATTACATATATATCTCTTGTTTGAATGCTATTAATGTTAATTCATATTTTTTATTATATAAAAATTCAAAACTTCCCCGCAAGTTTAAAGTTGAATCAAACATGAAAATATTAACTCAAATGAATTAACTTAAATGAGATAACTCCGAACAAACATTGTAAGTTAGCAAAAAAGAACCAAACGAAGCATATATCTTCAAGGGATTTGATGACAACCATGCCGAATTGAGAGACAATTTTGTCTCAATTACAAGATTACCAAGCAAATTTAATCGTTAGAATGAATCAATAGAGCCTAAGTAAGCTTAGTGTGCTCGTTGGGCCCACATAACTATGAAAATTCATAGCGGACCTGAATTATTTTACCAAGATTCATAATCAAGCTGATTATGATTGTGATGAGGAAGTTAATGATGGGTTGTTGTATGATTTTGATTAGACATGTTTACTGGGAGGGCTCGGGTCGAGCCTAATCGAGCTTGGGCTTTGAAGCCCTTGCCTAGGTCCACCTAAGCCCGCTCAAGTTAAAGATTTTCAACTAATTTTTATAATTTTTAATAATATAAATATATTTAATAAATATTTAAAAATAAATATAAAGTAGAAGTTGGCCTAATGGAATAAGTTGTACAATATTTTACCTTAGTGTTTTAGGTAGGCAACCCGGACAGACTTGAGCATGCACGTACATACCCAACTCTATCCCAAATAAGATGGGCCTAAGCGGGTCGGGCAGATACTCGAAGCCGTGAATAAGTCTTATTTTGACATTGAAAGGTATAATAAGAAATGTAGTAATGTTTATAGTAAATGTTTTCAATTGTCTTTGAAAAAAAAAATTGTTAATTTAATTTACTAACCAAAGTGGTAGAAGGGGACATGAATAGTTTAATTATTAGAATGAAATAAAGAGATGAGAATCCTAAACGAATCTCCATAATTAAGAAGGTGATTTTACGAGTAACTTGTTTGTTAGGTATTTAATTCAGCGGTTTCCCAATGTATTAATGTATCACTAACTATGGCCTCAATCGTTGGATACATCTGATTTTTTATAGTGCCGCTATGGGCACCCCACCAATTAGTAAAAGCACCCCTTGTTGAGGGCACCAATACATTTACCAAGGGCACCCAAAATATGAAGCTGAAATCCCGAAATATCCCTCATTCAAAACAGAGGCACCCCACCACCTATTTGTTAAAACGAAGAACATGAAGGATCAAATTTTTTTTCGAACCCTAGACCATTGCTCGATCCATTGCAAGGAACCTTCGAACCCCGGATTCGTCTTCATTTCTTTCCTCTGTCTTAGGCGCTTGTTGTGGTGTTGTTCGAGTTTGGAAGCTCACCGATTTATTGAATTTTGTCTCCACATTAGGGCGTTTTAGGGTTTCGATCTCGCACACAAGGCTTTAATTCGGTCGATCGAATGTACATTAATAGTCCAATTAAGTTGCATTTGGTTCGGTATTTGTAATTTTTGTGTAGTTTGTATTCAATAGGTTGTTATTTGCAAACCCGTGGTTCTCGGCCACACATGGCCGAGACATAGGGCAAGTGTCGTGGAGAAGAGTTTCGGTAACGTTTGTACCAAGACTTACTCGATTATCTCGGTGGGCACCAATCGACAATTATACTGAATGTTAAAATGAATATGTGATTGACCATCTCGGTTATCCACAACCGAGATAGTGCTTAGGTTGTCGTGGTTTAGGTATCGTGATAGTAGCATTTATCTCGGTCACTACATTCAGAAAGTACATTCGAACGTAGGTTTATGTTAGTTTCGGTGATATATAACCGAAAGAGTTGATCGCTTCTCGGTGATCAATTACCGAGAGTTGCATGACTTCTCGGATATGTATGCCTGTGACTTAGTGTAGGTTTTCGGACCTGTTTGATCGAGAGTAGTGAAATTGTCGATAATTCCCTGTTTTTGATAGAGTTTACTGAAGTTTCTGTTTATGGAGCTTACATTCACTTACTTTTTCAGGTATGTCTCGTCATAATACCTCAGTGACTAGGGAGGAGTGGGCGTTGAGCCGTCGCGAGGTAACCGGGGATGAGGCAGGCGGAGACCATAGACCGCGTCTCATCGCAAAGACAAACGGAAGTGGATGTTGGAAAGGAAAAAGGCTACTAGTTAACGTGCAAGGAAGGCTAACATGAACGATGAATGTTTTAATGTGTCAAACATCTTCTTAGTCCTGACCAATACTACTTTGTTGATGTGCCAAGAGCAACGAATATGAGACGATGTTAAAAATACTTCTTCAATAACACTAATCAAGCCTAACTCATGATCCGTAATAATCACATCATGTTTAGGCCACCCGTCTAATATGGATCTCAAGTTCTCAAGTGCCCAAATATAATTGTCATTAGTCTCCGATGATACGAAAGCAAACCCAACTGAGAATGTCAAATGCGTCGAAGTGATTCCAACTATCTCCAATAACGACATCTGATACCTATTAGTTTTGTGCAATACATTAAAAGAATCGACGAGAAACACCGTAACAACTTGATTGAATCAGGATGTGACCAAAATAAGTCAAAGACGACATTCATCTCGGGATGTTTCCTATGCCACAACATCCACTTATTCTTCTCCAATATGTGTAATAGTTGTTGCATTTGAGTCCTCCCACCCGCATCCTCAATTCGATATTTTTTGTCGTGCATTGTATATTGTCCGCATAGTCGAAACATTATTTGCATCCCTTTGCTTCAATGTGTTGAGGATATCTCTTGGCTTCACATTCCCCTTAGTTATCTACACCACAACCACCTGCTCACCCGTATCCATTTTTCTTGCAAATGAGTGGTCGTCCAAGTTGTTGGCGGGATTGTGATTGTGCCTCCCACATACGACATTGACGTACAACAAAGAATCCACATTCTCTTTGATGTTAATAAGGAAATGGCGCCCACATTTCTTCGTACCAGTTTGAGTCATTGCATTTTTCCCTCATTTTCAGTTTTTGGTTTCAAAGCAAGTTTTGCGGCTTTGGCTTTCCCTAGTCTTTGTGACATTCCCCTAAATGTTTTAGACCTTTCACAAGCAAGTTTGACCCTTCCCCTGCTCTTAATCCCTTCGACAACAGAGTGCTTCGTAATTAACACAAATTTGTTCACACGATCAATTATTTGAAGCCATAAAATAGCCGCTTCTCTAGATGGGAATGACCTATAAGGAGTGAAAACATATTTGTAGTCTGGAAATAACGTAGAAACCGACATTACCTGCAACACAAACATTGAACCGTAAGGACTCATCACCAAGACACATCATATTCACCAAAAAAAATGGCAAAAAAAAAACACATTCTCGGTAGTACAGGTCCGAGACTTAATGAGCAGTATCGGTTACGGTTAACCGACACTAATAGAAGAGTCTCGATACCATATGACCGAGACTCTTCAATATGTCTCGGACACACTTTGGTCGAGACGTCATGATTAGTCCCGACCCCCAAATACTGAGACTTGTGTCCAAGTCTCGATCCTGCGAGGCCGAAACAATCGTGATCGTGCAAACACATGAAAAAAAAGAAAAAAAAAACCACAAAACCAGCAACAAATACCTATTCTTGTAATCATCTTACACCATTGTGGTACATTCATCCGTTTTAGGCTGAAAACTACTTCAAAATGGCAGAATCTACCAAAACTTACAATGAAAAACCAAATCATCAATGTCACTATTTCCAAAAAAAAAAAAAAAAAAAAAAAAACTGTTGATTCAAACCTTTATATGGTTGTAAAACAGTGTTACCTCGCTATTATATAATGTGAAAGCACAAGAATCGATATATGCTCGCCAACAAAAAACGTGGGTTTAGGTTTGAGATGAGAGACAAAGAAGGTGGGATTGCCCCAAATTTTGTTCAAAAGTGTGTGTTGTAGGATCGTGGAGGGTTTATATGAATTGGCAATATTGTCATTTGCATCAAAGTAAAATTTAGAAAAGAGAATAATAAAAAATGGGTGCCTTTACTAATTGGTGGGGTGCACATAGCGCATGCTTTTTTTTTTTTTTTTCATTAGCTTCAATTAAAGATCGTGGCACGCATCACAACTTTTGTGGTTCTAAGTTGTAAAGTAAAAACAAATTTTGTGTATTATCATGAATTTCAACGTTGTCTGCGTGATGTGAGAGTAATCTCGATTGTCAAATGATTGTGTGCGTTTAGTTTCAATTTCGTATTTGCAACCAAATTAATGACAATTTGTTTGAACAAATAGGATTAGAGAATCAATGAACTTTATTATATTTCTAGTCATGATCATGTATTGAGTCGTGAATGATTAACGAAATCTTTCTTCAAAAAAAAGTCGACAGGCTGCACAAAAAATTTGCCACTCTTTATGAAATGAAACAAAGCCACTTGATAAAAAAAAAGTCACTATTGAATCATAAGAGCAAAAAGTAATCCGATTCACCAAGAAGTCAAGAACAAATATTTTCTAGCGATCTATGAAAAGTACAATAATTAAAAACCCAAAACTGATTTATTGTTACAATAAATCTACTTGGATTAATGAGTCCGGACTCATATGGAGGTTTTTAATTTTTTTATAAATATTTAAGGGGTGTCAAAAGAATTTTACAAGTGATTATGGTTGCTTCATTAATTGCTCGATGATGTATTTGAAATTAAAAAAAAGTTTTTAGTCTGGACTCACGAGTCCAAATAACACTATCCTTATTGTTATTGTCATTTTTAAGAGTGATTCAATTTATTTAATGAGTTGGTTTTTTTATTTACCAAAAAAAAAGAGTTGGTTTTCATTTAGCCAAATTTCTTTGCGGCATTGACCATACACGAGCCCTCATTTTCTAGTCATGATCAATTGACACACAATATTTTGTTATTTAATTGGTTTTGATCCTAAGAGTATCTCTAATGGTAAATGTGGATTGTAGGTGTGAATTGATGTCACGTCAGCAACGTGGAGATGATGTCCCTCTTAAGTGGTTTGAATAGACATTGAAGTTCGAAAATGCTCTCCGATGGTCAATGTGAATTGCACTTTCTATTTTAAAATTTTATTATTTTTTCTATACATTTTAGAGAGAATTGCTGACGTGACTATTAATTGCACTGTTTAGATGTAGATATTGAAAATAGACAGTGTCTATTTTTTATGTCACGTCAGCTACACATTCGAAATACGCATTTGCATTGGAAATGACTTTTTTTTTGTTTCAATGTCTATTAAGTCCTAGGTGGCACGCATTTACACCCAATCCACATTTTCCATTGGAGATGCTCCAATACACTTATTGAAGTAGATATATGGATTTGAAGTAGACTCGTCATGCTATGTTCGAGGAGTTGAGATCAACGCCATGAGTCCTGATTTGTATTGCATATTGTTGACTAAGTTGTTCAATTTAGAGAGTTTTGATTTCAAGTGCTTTAAAAGTAATCTTACGAACTCTTGGTCGCGCGAAAAATAAAATGTTTAGCCGACCACACTTGATTTATTGGAAAATTCTAGGCATGTACGTTCTGATATGCGTTTACGATGCACGCCTAGCAGTAATACTCCCTTGATTTATTTTCTTATGAAGGGAACCTCTCTATTCAAACACAGCCAAGAAAAAAGTGCAAGTACAACCACAATGACAAACAGTACCTCAACAATGGCAACAACAACAAACAAAGCCTAAAGTTTTTTTTTTTTTTTTTTTTTTTAGGTAAGGCAACAACAACATTCATTTATTTTTTTTTTATTTTTATGTATGCTATTTGTTGACCTTGTAAGTTAGCCCAGCTCGACCCGCTTATAAGTGGATTTAATCGGCCTCAGATCCGAGTCAAGCTTTTCTAAAATTTAACTACCTGATTATTTGTGCACGGGCTTAAGTGTGCCGGGTGGAGCCCAGCCACGACCCAAATCAGGAATGCCTCTCACCTACACCAACATTATCCACGAAAATGTCCAACCATTTTTGAGCGCCAGCGGACATTTGAACTAGTACAAATCCCAAGAAACTGCCAACCATCCAACGATCAAAACCACATCTGGCCCCCTGAAATCCGACCACTCGGAATATTTGTCCAGAATCATTTCATTTCAACGTGCCCGCCAAGACAGGTTCCCGCGGGCCCCACCGCAGCCCAAAACGCCAAGCCACCCCACCGCGCACGTTAGCACAACACAATTCCCAACAAAAGCCCGATTAATTAACCAAACTAATCACTGATTACACACTCCTAATTTGCCCTACCTTTCCAGAGAAGTAATAGAATGACAACACCACCTCACACCATAAAACACATTAGTTCACCAGAGTCATTCATGTATACTTTGAGATTTGAGAATATACAAATCACGATGATAAGACGCTCGAGTCGAGATTGCGTGAAATCTTTCTTATGCTTAACCAACGTAATGTCTTATATGTCTTGTTGGGTGAGAATGTTTTTATTATAGTATTTTCTTTCAAATAATCAAATTTTTACCACCATTTGAGATCCCCAACGAAGCGCTTACTGTTCGTTCGTTCGTTCGTTCGTTCGTTCTCCGATCGCGTCCGCCATTGACGATCGCTTCCGAGCTCTGCAGGAATGGCGTCAGCGGACGCAGAATTCGAATTCAGAGTACGGTTTCGTCGAACCTTCTCGAATCTGAAGAAGTTTTTCGCGATTTCTGTCGTTTGGCCTGGTTTTTGACCTCTGATGGTGTTTTTGATCAATGCAGGGGTCCGGACTGTCTGGATTTGCGATGAGGTTTGTGTTTTCTAGGTTTTGGTTAGATCGCCAGGGTTTTGTGGTTGCGGAATGTGAATTTCTAGGGTTTGCATTTGGTTTTGTAGTGAGTATACGTTTGCGGATACTGGAAACCTAGAGCACTGTGCGAAGTATCTGAATCAGACGCTTGTGACGTTTGGATTTCCGGCGTCGCTCGATCTGTTCGCTAATGATCCGGTGCGGCATTGATTCGGTTGTTCTTCGTTGTGTGGATTTGAGATTTTGGATTTGATTTTGTTTTTTTGGTTGTGTTTAGGTTTCGATTGCGCGTACTTGCAATTGTATTTATTCTCTGCTTCAACAGAGGCAGCGCGACATCGAATTTAGGGAGTCGTCGAATGAGCAGAGGCAGAGGTGAAGACATTTCTCTGTTGGTTTTTTGTATGTAGAATTGTGGATAATGTCAAGATCTAGTTTTTATTAGTTGCAATAATTTTTACATGTATAAGTCAGGAGTGTTGGTTGTTATTAATGTCTGTCGCGCGAACGGTGTTACGATTGAGAATTAAGTCTGATAGACAGTATTAGGAATGGCGATGTAGAGGATTGCCATCTTCATTTGAAGATTGTGTCAGAAAGATGAAAGGCACATGCCACGTAAAAGAGAAAATGCTGCATTGACAAAACTTCCCTATGTTAGAATTCACTGTGCTTCTTTGAGATAAATGGAGATTTAGGGGTGTATGTGGGGGGCATTTATATCGTTGTGAAAATGCTGTATTGACAAAACTTCCCTATGTTAGATTTCACTACGCTTCTTTGTGAAAAATGGAGATTTAGGGGTGTATGTGGGGGCACATTTATATCATTGTGAAAATGCTGTATCGTGAAAACTTCCATGTGTTAGGACTCCCTGCGTTTCTTTGAGATGAATGGGGATTTGGGGTTGCATGCTAGTGCGAATTTCTATCATTGTGAAAATGCCGTATCAAGAAACTTCCATAAGTTAAGGATTCCTCGCGTTGTTTTTTAGATTAATGGGGTTTTAGCGGTGTATTCTATTGCATGCTTTTCCTGCATTGTTTTCTGGATACATTCCTGGAATTGTGTGTTATACTGTTATGCACTGAGCTTGCTTTTCAATTCAGACATCACAAATAGAAAAATCAGTTTGTTTATTGCAAAACTATGACATAGTTTTCTTCATTTTTGTAGATTGGTATCCGATATGTCTAGATTGGAGGCCAAAGTAGAGAGGCTTGAGGCACATTTAGCTGCAAAAGATCGGGAATTGGCGACAATGGCTCGAAATGTAAGACGTTGAAGCTATAGATTTATCATATTTACTTATGAAAGACTGCATATATTTGTGGTTCTGTCCCAGTTAATTTTTGCATTATTTTTCTTTTCAATGTTTGTAAAATCAGGAAGCTAAGGCCACAGCTGCCTTTAAGGCACAAATTGAGAAGCTTCAGCAGGAGCGAGATGAATTTCAGAGAATGGTTATTGGCAATCAGGTTGGAACACTTCTGTATTATATTCTATTACATCTTACTGTCAACAACTCAGTGGTTATAGTGTAAATTAATTTTGGTTTCTTTGATAATTAAAGCAAGTGCGTACCCAGCAAATACATGAGATGAAGAAAAGAGAGAAGGAGTATGTAAAATTGCAGGTAAGAATATTTGCATTGTCTTTGAATTATTTTGCAAAAAATGAATTTTTCGATTGACAATTAGGTGTAATTTGTGCTCTAAGAACTATCTATATGCTTTGCTTCAGGAAAGGTTGAACCAAGTGCTGATGGAGAAAAAGAAGGAATCTAGGTCAGGCATGGAAATTATGAATTTACTTCAGGTACATGTTCATCAGTTGCCATATGGTTTGGGTATATTTAGTTGCTCAACCCACTTGATCATGTTGCTGGTGCTTGTAAACAGAAAGAAGGGCGACAACGTGGAACATGGACTGGAAAGAAAGCTGATAACGACTTCTATAAAATGATAGTATGGACTATGGAGCATGCTTTCTTTTTTCATTTCAGTATCTTTATATGAATGTGTATTGGCATTATCTTACATCAAGCTTTTTTGGGATCCATAGGTGGATTCTTACGAGGTTAAGAAACAAGAGCTTATGACCGAGAATGCTGACTTGAGGGCATTATTGCGTTCAATGCAGGCAATTATTTTTCCTAATTATTGTGCTTCAGCATTTGTTGTTTGTCATTACTACTATCTGATGCCATACACTTGTTTATTTAATTTTGGAGGCCAGCTTTGCCTTAGCGTGGAACAAATCATCACATATTAAGATACTAGTGGTTTCACTTTTAGCCCTTATTTTGCAACCTTGGTTCAATTTGAGATTCAGTTCAGTTTTTTGTTTTCATTTTTTCCATCAACCTTGGTTTGTCGACGTTAAGAATGGAACTAGAAATGACGATAACATTGTTTGTTGGGATCACAAAAGTTACAATAACATGCTCAATGGCTCCACATTTGTTTTTCATTTTTTACTTATTTTCATCATTTTCAAAGCATGCAATTGCATTTAATCCTGTAGGCTTGCATATTACGTGGATTTGCTTCTAGGCCTTTTTTCTTAATACAACGTTTCCTGTTTTTCAACATATCTTTTGCTGAGCTAAAAAGTGGAGCCTTTCTTATTTACTTGTTATCTTTTGTTTTCCCCTCCTAAGATGGATATGCGGGACTTTTTAAATGCTCCAAATGGGTTGCCCAAGCAAGCTTTGGCCGTGGATGAGAAATCTGAGCATGATCCCCCCCAATCTCCACTGGGTGGTAGGACGGTAATGGTCCACTCCATTCTAGTTTTTGAGGATGCAAGTTTTCCTTTCTCTTTTGTGGGTCGTTGGTCTGCCATAAGACTTAAGATATGTTTTTTTTTTTTTGGCAGGATGTCTTCGACTTGCCTTTTCACATGGCGAGAGATCAAATAGAAGAGAGTTTGCGAACAAAGATGACATCCATTAAGGTAACTTCAGTTTTACTTGCACGTACAATTTTTGAGTTCTTGGTTTCCCAATAATACAATTGAGACATATTGCATAGTTGCACTGAAGTAGTGTCATATTATTCGTTTTTGGATTGTTAAGGAACGGATGATTCAACTGCAAGATGCACAAAAAGGAGCAGAGGTTACTTCAGAAGCAACTGAGAGGGAGCTTGAACTTGAAGCTCAACTTGTAGAAGCGAGGAGCATTATCCAGGAGCAGGTATGTTTTTTCTATGATAGAGGTCATAACTTGACATTTCTGGTTACTTTATCCTTTTAAATTGTTCACGTGGTAAGAAATTGGTTTTAAGTTTGATTCTGAATTTTACCTTGTGAATTTGTTCATTGCACTTTTTTACGTTCAATGAAATGCCACTTGTAAATATGCAGTATTTCGTATTTTACCTTTTTTTAAAAATGTACCTTTGAACATTAACTTGCAAATTATTATTTACAAATATGCTTAAGAAACAGTTTTTTTTTTGTGTCTTAAGCGTGATTATCCCCAATTTGGGACTGAGGCTATGTTGTTGTTGTTGTTGTTGTTGTTGTTGTAAGCGTGATTATCCCCAATTAATTTGGGATTGAGGCTATGTTTTTGTTGTTGTTGTTGAAAACTAGTCATACAGAGCAAAATCAACTATTAACAACTAAAGCTAAGGCCTATTTAGAAGTCAATAGCATTGTATCTTGTAATCTTTAGTTGTATTTATCACTAGTTTTCATGGATGACGACGGACCACAAGAAATAAATAGAATTAAAGCGTGATTATCTTAAATAACTGCTCTAGTAAAATACCACTTGTTATATTTTGGTTTTCGAGTTTGATCTCTTTCTTTTCTTTTATTTTTATAGTAAACAAAACTTGTATATATATATATTATAAAAGTATAAATAGATACAAAAAGATGGAGGACCAGCAGTCCTCACCAGTCATAATGTGGTACACTGGTACTCCAATAAACCATCTTACCATGAATACACCTCCCACAATGACAAAACAAACCCATAACAACTTGTCTCTTTCAATATACATCAAAAGTTCAATACAATATGGAATGAAAACTATACGACATATTTGAAGATATTAGCCTGACTTCTTGAGATGGCGTATACTTTGTTTCAATTTCTAGCATTAAAGAAGGATTTGTCATATTTTGTTGTACGTCATCACCTTTTATATTGCAGAAGTTTCGAGGATATGCTATATTTTTTTTTTATAGTAAAATAACCCAATTATTGGCACTTTGCTCGACTTACTAGGATAGGCTGTTTAAGTAGCAGAAAAAGTAAGCTTGAATTTGAGTCAAAATTAGGCACAAGTTTGTTATTTATTTCTTTTTTTTTTGGTGTGTGTGTGCTTATATATGTTCCTGTATACATATATACATTTATAGTTTGTGTTCTGCTGGCTTAAGATATTGCCTGACTATACTATCTTGATTGGATCTCATGAATTTTAAAACTATAGACATGATTTATTTGTGGTCACTATCTTGCTTTGGTGAAGCCAACGTGCAGTTGAAATAAACTTTGGGTTGCCTTTTTGAACAGGTCCCCCTTCCATTTTGGCTTCTATTTTGTTTATTATTTCCTTCGTTCTTTTTCTTGTTTTTCTCGTTCGTAATCCTACTAATTGTATCATGCTTCTACAACGCAGGCATCAATAATGTCCAAACATATTGCAAAATCTGAGAGGCCGAGGTCTTCATTTGTCATATGTTTTTTCTTTTATGAATGATGACATTTTCCTTGAAGCATCTATCTAAGCTGTGTTCATTTATGCAGGAGACTGAATGGTCATCTAGATTCTGAAAGGGAATCTCTCCTCTCTGCACCTGCTGAGGTACTTTTTCTTTAGTTTCCATGATGCATTTGCACTTGTGATAATACTTGCATGCCCAAACTACGAATTCATAGAGATGTCTACTCTAATTAAATATGTTCATACGATGTACGTGTTTTGAAGTGAATAATCATTTTTGTTGTTCTCTCTTCACCTCAAACATTGCCTTAAACTACCCTTGAAATTAAGTTCTATACAATTTTGTAGAGTTCGCCAGAGTTTTATATTTATTTTTTGAAATCCCTTGGACCACGGTGGTGCTTTCGTAACGGAAAGCTTCAGTCTAATATAATCTTAAGCTTTTGCCTTCTATCTCTTGTCACTGCATATTGTATTGTATTTGATATTTTTTCTCTTTTTATTCAGGTGGTCTAAAAGCACCAAATTGGATCACAGATTGTTCATACCAGATTTAGGTATAGCTTAAACAAGGCAAGGAGGGTTATAAACTTTAACTGCTTTACTGAAGGACTGAATGATAGTTTCCTTTATGAGAGGGTGCTTGAGAACCTCTATCCTGGAATTGCAACGCGACGCTCTGTGATTCAATATCATAACTCTTTTCCCCCATGTTATCGTGGATCTACTTCGACTCAACCTCAATGTAGTCTGTTGATATCAGTGACCTATTCATGTCGAAAAATCTGAGATAGAACGAGACATCAACAGTTTGTTGACTAAATCCATGCCCGCTTTAATCTTATTATCCAGGTACGATCTAAATAGCCGACTTTCGAAACAAACCAGGACAATACCGCCCTACTACTGCTACTACTGGGGCCTTCACTTTGTTAGTTTGTATCTTAATAGTTCTCACTAATCTGACAGTTTCCATTGTAACTTGACATATGTATTTTAGATGGACGTGTAATCTGTTAACCTTGTTATGGAGTTTTAATGGTATCATATAGCGTAGCAGTAGCATTGCCATACTCAAAAAGTGTGCCTCTTTCTTTAATAATGTCTAATGTCGTCGTAATCGCTAACTTCTACTCGTTTTTCATTTACAGTACATGTTAGCAAACAAGAGAATCAGCTTAAATCAGTTCTTATTCTTAGTTAGAATTTGTTAACAGACTAGAAACAAATGCTCCTTTGACAAGAAAAAGAAATCAAAGCTAATATTCTGGTCACTGAGAAATGCTTATATCTGGGTTTCTCACGCAGTCCCAACACCTGAAGCTGCAGCTCCCATCACAGTACTTCACTGACATGCTCCACAGGTACTTCTCTCCACTTCTTTGCCTCATCAAACTCTTCACATCATCCAAACAAATTGGTTTCATGAATCTGCTCTGCTGCTTTTTCTTCTCATTCACATCAACATCATTAGAAATTCCTGCAATGTGAACCCCATCAATCCTAAACCCACTACCCTCTTCAACAGAAGCCTCAACCAATCCCACCATCAAACTCCCAACATTTTTGTACTCATTTTCAGGGTCTCTCAGTTGTACCAACATCACAAGAAGTATGGACTCCCCAGTTTTTCCATCACTACTTTCAAAAATCATTTGATTTGTTGTCACTTCTTTTCTGCCCATTTGAATTCTCAGACCCTCCAGAGCTAGAATCTCCATCTTCTCCATTGAAGCCATAACAATACCCTCCATGAACCCTTTTCCAAACCCTTTACACACACTGTTCATCTCAGTTTCTTGGACTTGTTTACCATGAATGTCTTCCATTGGCATTGATTCAAGCAGCCACTTGTTCAAATCGCGGGTACCCATCGATGCCATTCTTCGTAAAACCTGTTGATCAACTAGAAATCTTTAAGCTTTGAAAAATTTCTACCATTTCATAAAAAGCGATATAAGTTTTACGCTGGCTGTCAATCTATCACGACTCTCCACTTTTTCCGAGTATGGAAAATAGGCTTTGAAAAATTTCTACCAATAAAATTAATGTTGGGACTTGAAGAATTCACCTGTGAAAGGTTTGGCTCAATCTCTGAAGAGAGAATTGCTGGGGTTGAAACCTGAATTGCTAACCTTCCCCAAGGTTTGTCTATCACTTTCATGTGGTAGAGGTATCCATTTGCAAGTCTGATGAGGTCTGCCCTCTCATCAGTACTGCTATTAGTCCCCTTTGTTTCAAGCTTCATTTTAGACATGTCTGCAATGCAATCTTCAAGTCTGATCTTCTCATTGTTGATCAGTCTCTCAAGCTCTTCAATCTCTAGTTTTAATAGATTGGCTTTGGCCCAGTACACTTGTGCAGCTCCTACATTTCTAAAGTTGTCTGAGCTTTTTAGAGAGATTGGCTTTGAAGGTAAGACTTGTGATGATTTCGGGTTGCAGCAATGGCGACGGCAAGCTAGATGGAAGGATTTCAGTCTTGAACAGTCTGTGGAAACTATTAGAGGTTGAAGAAGAGTACCCTTATTGGATTTTGATTTTGACTTTGTTGCCATCTCAAGAGAGAGCACCAAACCAGATTGAGTAGTGAAACTATGTGTTTGTAGGAACTACAAACTGTTCATAAATAAACTTATGTTCATCTTTTGTTGGCTAAATTTCAGGACTGTTATACCAGATAGGATTCTAAATTTGAATTTGAATTTGCAACTGCCCTTATTTTGCATTGCAGTATATTTGGTTAGTATGATTGAGATTCCAAATAGCAATGGCTGCCGAAACGAAAAACTGCATAAATTTATACATATATGAATAAAACATACATTATTAGTAGTACTAGTAGCGAAAGTAAGGGACTAAAGAGTTCTCTAAGCAACTAAAGTGAAATTAAAACTAGGAAACTGCTAAATCTACGGCGAGACAGCTTGTGGTTTATCGACATTCTTCCCTTTGTCGTCGGAATCCTTATGGTTCCAGACCAACCAGCCATTGTTCTTGAGCTTGTCTTCAACCTCCTCGAATGACAGTCCTTTCGTTTCAGGAACGAATGCGGAAATGAAGAATAATCCGAGAAGTGAAATGCTGGCGAATAGAAAGAATGTCCAGGAAGAGCCAAGGGCTTCTGTTAAACTTAAGAATGACTGGCTCACTATGAGATTGGCTGTCCAATTAGCCATTGCAGCCATTCCTCCGCAAATCCCTCTGTGTCTCAACGGATATATCTCCGAGTTAATAATCCAAGGCACCGTTCCCATTCCTGGCGAATAGGTGATGATATATCCGGCGAGACAGATCAAGGCCAGCCATCCAACATTGCTCGGGCATCCTAGAGTGTACCATTGGCGATGCTCACCTTTGCACGAGCCCTTCGAAGTTGGTTCATCGATCAAACAGGCACCAGGGCTTAGCTGATAAAAAGTTGCACATAACAGTAGAATTAGTCCACACAAATTCTAAATCAAATGCTTTCAAATATGAAGTGAAAGTGGAAAAGGAGCAGGACTGCTTACTGAGTTCCCTTGATCAGCACAGAAGCCACAGTTTGGTGCAGCAGCTAAGCAATCCATGCAGCTCCATTTTGAAGCACTGGGAGCAGTTAAATAACTCGGGCAGGTTCCGTTTACAAAGCGGGCGGTCTCGAGCTGACTAACTTTCGGAGCACGGATAGCAGCAACTTGAAAAACAGCGAACAATGCGTAGAGGAATGCTATGAGTCCAGCCATGCTAATGAGCATTAATCTCCTTCTACCATACTTGTCCACAAACATCATACTAATAAGAGTTCCGAAAGTGTTGAGGCCGGAAGTAATGAGAGCAAGCGCCATTGCCGTGCTGTTTGAAGCATATCCTGCTAATTGGACTATGGTAGGACTGTAGTACATCACAGTGTTTATGCCAACAAATTGTTGAGCAATTTGACATCCCATTCCTGCAACGAGTCCTTTTCGAACAATGGGAACGCTCCAAGCGTTCTTTACTTTTGCAAAGACGCTGTTCGAACCAATGGGACCTTCCTCCGCTATTTCACCTTCAATCGACAACCTCAACGCCTCCTCCTCTTGTTCAACTTCCTCAGGAAGGTATATTTTCTTCAATATCTCCCTAGCTTCATCTTTCCTACCCTGTTAAAATGAGATGCAAATAAATATTACTAGATGATCAAACTAGTTCACATAGAGCATAGCATATTGACAAGGTCGCGACCGATACTGACATTTCGGTAGAGCCATCTCGGAGACTCAGGAAGGCTCCACAACAAACCGAACTGAACTATGGCTGGGACCGCTGCAACGCCAAGCATCCAACGCCATGTTCCCGGTGCCTGCGCCGGCCAAATCTCATCAAGTTTAACACATGAATGGAGCAAAAACTTGTTCGAAAAATGTCTACATTAGTTGAACATATTGCTAGTTTTACCTTTGTGAAAGCTAAATTGATACAGTAGGCCAAGAACTGCCCTCCTGTGATCAACAAACCATTTGTTCCAACAAGTGCTCCTCTAATATGAGCAGGAGAAGCTTCTGATATATAAAGAGGTGAAGTCATGGAAGCCATTCCAACTCCTACCCCGACGAATATTCTGCCGAGTATAATCATCGCAGGAGTCGGAGCAACAGCCATGAGAACCGCGCCTAAGGCGAAAGCAACATCAGCAATCAAAATAGATTTCTTCCGCCCGAAGCTGTCGTTTATCCATCCTCCAAGTGCAGCACCTATAATCGCTCCTGCGACGGCCATGCTAACTATGGCTTCCTGCGAAATTTGCATCACAAACATGTTTAAGTTACTCAATACTTATTTTCGCCAAAAAAACAAATTTTGATTCAAATATTCACAATGAATTCACGAGTAAGTTGTCGACGGAACTTACTTGCAGAGGTATATTTTTCTGCACCGATTGAAAGTCATCTCGAATGTAAAGAAGAGCACCCGAAATAACACCTGCAACCAATTGAAGATTAATCATATATGCTAGTATCATTCAACCATGCACAGACTAATAAAACTATGTGAAGAGAAAATCTACAAACACAACAACACTTGTACATATAGATGTGCAAGCAACTCAATCAGTACCAGTGTCATAGCCGAAGAGAAGTCCTCCGATCCCGGCTGACAATGCGAGACGTAAAATGTACGGTCTCGTCCACGAGAGGCGAAAACATTCTATGAATTGAGACTTGTCTGCTTTCTGAATTCCACCCTCCACCATTGTGGCAAGATGAACTTGCTTGATTACAACTACTCTTTAAAATACCAAGATTGAAGAAAAACACAATTCTTTGAACAACAGTCCTCACTATCTGAAATGAATCAATGAATTGAATTAGTGAAACAAATCAATGCAAACAACCAAGAAACCAAGTCAAAGAGACTCTAAAAATAGGCATAATTTGCTTAAGTAGGAAGAATCAACTGTTTTTGTTGAGACAAAAACTGAAAATCTTAGATTTCTAAAATTAGGATTGATAATAAACTAGAGTACTCTAAATATATACAATGATCACAATATAAACATAAACATTACAGTGCTGAAAATAGATTTTACTCAAGAAGGGACTTACAGAACAACTAATGCACAATAACTATTCATTAATGTTTCTCAATCAAACATTTTTTTCAATAAAGGATTGAAAGAAAACAAAATCATCAAATTAAGAATGTATAATGATCTCTCTCTCTCTCTCTCTCTCTCTCTCTCTCTCTCTCTCTCTTTTATAACTAATTGAACAGTCATTTAGCCTCTTTTACAGCATACAAACAGGTCACACACTTTGACACCACAGTCAAGGATTAATTAAATCTTCCAAATAGTTAGGGTCCGCTACAAGGATCAGACTCTTTCACCCCGCTCGATTTATTGCAATTAAAATCCAAAAAACAAACAAGCAAACATAAATGATTGAATAGTAGTATAGGACTTTGATTTTTATGATAAAGGAGACTTGCTAGCTAGTTGCTTCGCATCATAATTAATAACACATAACATCATTATACAACTTCAACCATTTATCAAAGAAAAAGAAATATGTTAAAGTAATAAACAAATAAACAAGTACCCTTTTAGGCTCTTATCATAGCAATGTCTTTTGATGAAAAGAAAAAAACACATTAGTAATTTGACATATTGGAAGCTTAAAAAAAAAGGAAAGAAAATCACCCAATAGAGATAAAGTTTCAAAAGAGAATCACAACATCTTAACAAAAAAAATAAAAGAGAATCACAAAATCTCAACAAAAAAAAAAGATAGTCACAAAATAAAATACGAAAAGTAGAATAAAATCCATACCTTTGAACTCTCAAAAGTTTTTACAATCTCAACTACAACTTTAAAAGTACAAATGATAAGAAAGCATTTGGTGTTTCAGACTTAATTTATTTAATTGTTTTGTATTTGGTTTTTTGAAAATAGAAAAGAATCACTTGTAATAATATTTTGTATACATATTTATTACTTGGATAAGAACTTATTTAATTTTCCTAGGAATTATCGTCCACATATTCTATTTGCAGTGGGCCCACATGAAGTAGGCCTAGTGCACAAAAGTGGTATATGGCCCAAACAAAAATAATTTAATTTGGCCCACAAAAATTTCTTTTAATGTTATGTCCATTTATAAGGTGAGAAAGATACTTTTTATTGTCTTCATCACATGATTCCCACTTTAGTACTTGTGATTTTTTTTGGGACTTCTAATGTTTTTGTCATATATATATATTCATAGAAAGAGAATATTTGGTTTTTTTGAAAAACATAGAAAGAGAATATTATCTTTACATAAATAGTAGAACATACAATACAGACTAATTAAGCACAAATAAATGACTAAAAACCTCCCAATAAATGCAAAAGTAACACTACTCTGGGCACCGACTTTAGGCACCTACCATGTACTTTGCCTCGAGATGCGCACGCACACATTTCAATATTTATCGCACGACATCCAACTGAGTCGATATCTAAAGTGGGTTATTCTAGCAGTTTCCCATCACAAAAATCCCAAATCTTCCTTCACCAATAGGAATTATTTTTGTGTTGTATCTTTATGCACAAACAAATGGGATTGAGAAAAGTAAAGAACCACTACATAACAGAGTAGCTTGACAGAGAAATCGATAGTTCTTTCTTTCTTTTGAAAAAAAAAATAGATCACTACATTTCCTCAAAAAAAAGGGATCACGACATTACAATGATCATAAAAGATCACAAGACATATATGCATTCCATAATTCATATAACAACAACAACAACAACAACCTCGAATAAGTTGGATCTGTTACATACGGAGACACATTGTTTCTCGTCAAATTATTTTAATTTTTTGGCTATTAATAAGTAAAGTCTTGTCCATATAAAAATCTTCCCATTCGTCAATTTAATGACGTTAATGGCCGGGTTTTGGATGAAAATGTATTTCATATGAAATGAAAAAAAAAAAAAAAAAAAAAAACCAAAATAACTTAAAACAATAAAAAAAAGTAAGCTCTTACTAATATAAAAAACTTGTTCCGCATTGAAAAGAAACTTTTTTTTTTTTTTGAAGACCTCATTGAAAAGAAACTTAAAACACCATGAAGCAAATTAGTACTCCAAATCAAAGATGAAAAGAAGTGAATTGATACTCACAAGAACAAACTTTGAATTGACAAAAAGATGGCCTTGTTGAAATGAAAATCAACTTGTCTTTGAAATATTAGTCTCGTTTGAGTCTCTCTATATATCTCCAAATGAAACCAAAAGGAATATGAAGTGCTTTAATATATAAGAGAAGGATTCGAAGAGAAGAGTTGAATTGGTATTTAAAGAAATGATAGTAGCCAAGAAGTTACTATATTTAAGGTGGGTCTCGATGCATAGACACCATTACACTTGCCTTATTTGCATTCATAACTTCCCACACTTAACTCCAACTCATACGGAATTAGCTTTTTTTTTTTTTTTTTTTTTTTTTTTTTTTTTGAGAAGTGCTAGAATGACAATACCATGATACACCACAAGACACATAGACTCACAAGAGTCATCCATGTGTGCCTCGAAATACAGTCATATGCAGACCTCGATGCATGACACGCGAATCGAGGCCGCATGGAAGGCTCTTGTGAGTCAATGTGTCTTGTGGTGTGACATTGTTGTTGTCATTCTAGTATTTTCCTTTTTTATTTTTATTTTTTTTTTTTTACCATGTTCTTTACTTGCATATATATAGCTCCATATCACCTTAATTAATTAGCCACCTCTCCCTCTTTATTTTAATTTCTCCCTTTTTTTCTCGTGATCCATGTCTCTCGTGATCCATATACTTTCAATTGATCCATACATACATTACATATATACCCACTTTTTTTTTTTTTTTTTAATTTATTTCCTTTTGTAACATTTTAATTGAAGAAAGTAACAAAAAAAGGCTTAATTTAAAATTTATCCAAAAAAAATGCTAAATTTAATTTGTTTATACGAAGCGTATATTGTATAGATAAGATTGCACAAAGATTAATTTTCCATAATTTGTCACTTTTTTATGCATATGTGTGTCGGAGATGTGTGGACCGAAATCGTAGTCCCACATCGATTAATTAAAACTTCATAAAGAAGTATGTAATTTATTATCTCCCTAACTAAATAGATGCTTTTTGAGTTAAGCCCCACACGTATGAGTTGAACGAAATTAATTTTGCGGACACGGAACAAGTAGCTCTTCCATTAAATTTAAGCATTTGCCCTTTTTCAACAAGGGCTCGAAGTTAGAGTGCATTGTTTCATGTCATGCTCTCAAATTGCCCCTTTTCAACAAGGGTTGTTGCATGTCAAGGTCTCAAAAGCAAAATATATGATTACAAATTTTAGGCTTGCATATTGGTTAAGCTAAAGAATTCCAAAAACAATTCAAAACAACTAAGCCAGTATCATCTATAGTTTAAATTCAAAGAGAGCGAAATTGGCTAAGAAATATTTTATTTTTATAGTATCATTGTTTTTTGTGTGTTGATTTTGCACACTATACATTAAGTGACAACTCTAAAAATCAAAGTTAATATCAACTGCTTATAAGGAAATTGTCAAATATACTTTAATTAAAATAATCTCAAGCTCTACTATTCTAATTTATACTAGGATTTTTTAAGTTAAAAAGGTTTGGTTCCAGATTAATTGAGAAAGTTGAAAATAATTACAATAACCAAAAAATCGGAGAAAAAATAAGCTAGCTGAAAATATATCAATATATGTCTATTTTCTTTTGTTACAGTATACGTTTATTTTTAATCAATAAACATATATATTAGATCTATTAGTAAAGAAAATCATATAAAATCTAAATGAATGTTGTTTAATTAAGATGGCATTAGAATGATTGGTATTTAGTAATATATAATGCATGAGACCTGATTATTCAAGCTTGTCATAATGCATTATCAATCAAGAACTTGCAACATAAATTGGATAAATATTGGTGAAGTCATTTAAAAAAACTATAAAATGTACCAAAAAAAGAAAGCTCACTATGAGATTTTAGATCTAGTTTGCCATTGCAATCATGTCTCCACATATGCCTCTGTGCCTCAATGGATATATCTCCGAGTTCACAATCCATAGTACTGCCTGGATATATCTTCGAGTTCACAATCCATGGTACTGTTTTGGTGCATAAGAAATGATATTAAGAAGATCAATGTCAACCACCTTATATCCACCGCGGCACGCCTTTTTCGAATGTACAATAGAAATCAATGGTAAAAATCTACTTTTGGAGCATTCAAGTAAGTTACCGTATCAACTTGATTAACACCCGGTGTGCTGTTCGCAGCGCTTCCTTCTTCGGCAACTTATCTTAAATGTAGAGGAGGGCACCATAAATATCACCTACAAAATAAGGGGATCATCATCAAAACATAGTTACAATTAAAGGACATAATTTGATAATATATACTCCCTTCAGTCAAAATATAATGAGATTAACACATGAGTTTATGTATTAGTCCATTTTATGTATTTTATTCGATTGTGAGTTTTAAAGTTGGGAATAAATGTGATTGTAATAAGTACATTTACTAAAGTACCCTCCGTTTAATTTACATCACCAACCCAGTGTTCATAGCCCGCGTCTTCGTCATCGTCTTCTTGCGTGAAGGTGTCTTCTTCATCTATGTTTACTTTGATAAGAGAATACTCTTTTCTCTAGAAAATGCAGTTGTGTGCTTTGTTGTGGTTTTAGGGTTTGTGTTCTTGGTGATTTGGTTTTGCAATGTGGTTTTGTTGTTTTGTTGATGGAGTGATGGTCGTGGTTCTGTTAGATTGATTGTGGTTTTTTTTTGTGAACTATATTACCTATCCTGACTTCACAAGAGAATATTTTTTAAGGTCGAATGCATGTTATAAGCACATATGATTGAACCGTACTTTATGCTCGGAATATATACTTTAATTATGTGCAATTTATAAGGCACTCCTATAGTAGTTAATTAAATTTCTAATTCCTTCCATGAACAATACATACATATGTCAAGTTATCGGCACAATGAGGCTCTTTATTAGCATCTCAATTTGAGAATATGGGTGAAATCCCTCTTTGCATCCTTACATTTTTATTTTTATTTTTAAAAGAAGCATTTCATGATTTAGATATGGAAATGCAGTATGCTTAGTTAAGATTAATGTTCCTAAACATCATTAGAATTAGAATATCAATCCTTTACATCGCAACACAGTGAGCTTGTAAATGAATGTATTAGTTTTAAGTTATTGCGTTTGTTAAGAAACTTCAGATAGTTTTTGTTGCTTTTAAATTTATCTACTAAGTACTTTTATAAAGTACCTATGTGCTTATGTGTCAAATTTTATCAATTATTTCTTTGCACATAGTAGACATGGATCAACCCGGCTCACAAGAAGCACGCATTTGTAGTGGAGGGGCATTTCAACTCGAGAAAAACATTGAATACGTCCACCAGACCTTCCAAGCTCCTTCAACAAAATGCAAGTGCCGCAACAAAGAAAAATAAAAGGGGGAAAGCAAGGTGTTTACGTGAACCTTCGCATGAAGACTAGGGCGAAGACACCAAGGCATCCCGATGAAAGTGGAACCATGCCGAGGATGTTGCCCTTGTCAGTGCCATGCTTGAGATGGTGGCCAGCGGCGTGTACAAATGCGATAATGGCTTCAAGCCCGGATATTTGAACCATTTCGAGGAGACATTGAAAATCACGTGCTCGAACTCGGGGATCAACGCCCAACCACATATTGCATCTAGACAAAAATCTTTGAAGAAAGAGTGGTTCATAGTTAATGATATGATACGCGGCATGCGACATGGTACAAGCGGATTCGGTTTTGACTTGACTTCCAACATGGTCACCACTCTCGATGATGTATGGGAAAAGTATGTCGTTGTCGTTGAAGTTTAATATTTGTATGCATCCAATTGTTTTATTTCATCCATATGTCATGACTAAATCTTTATTATTGCTTGCAGAACTATCCGGAAGCAAGGCCTTGATGTCTAAAGTCATTCTCGCATTATGAAAATTGTTGTATCATTTACAGGAATGATAGGGCCACGGGCGAGAATGCATGTGCACCAGAGGATGCTTTTGAGGATGTCGATGACGTTCATGACTCAAGCAGTGAAAGTGAGACTGAAGCGGTGCCAATCGAAGAGGACGATACCACTCCTACATCATCGAGAACCCGGACTGCTACTCTTGATGCTAATGGGAATCAAGCCAAGAAGAAGAAAAATGTGAACAATGATGTTTACTTAGGAGACTAAATGGTGGTAGCGGCACAGGTCATGGCGAACAAAATCTCCAAGCTGGCTAGTGTCATTCGTGTTGAACACGACTTGTGTAAGTCTTTTATTAATGCTATGGCCGAAGTCCACGAATTGGCGGACGTTCGTAGAGCAATTTATGGCAGCAAGATTATGGGTCGCGTGGAGCTTATGACAACTTTTATGACTTTGCAACCCGAGTCCAAACTTGAGTGGCTTCATGCGATGTACGATTGACCTATGCCGTAGTCATGTTTTTTTATGGGTGTTTTATGAATTTAACCAATGTTTACTGGTTTAGTTAATCTTGAAGAAACAATGCAGACTTCCATTTTGGGATGTGGACGAATTTAGTTAATCTTAAAAAGATTACTTTTGTGGACGTGTGAAGTAACAATGCATATTTTTATTTGTAGCACTGAACATGGTTTGCTTGAAGATATTAATATATTTGGGCATAGTCGTTGACATGTGTTGAACATGGTGTAGTTTCCCATCTAAAGCTCAATTTGGCAAATGTGATAGCTTTTTTTCTTAAAAAAATTGTTTTGTTTGATCAAAATGTTGAATGGATGTTATATTGTTATTGGGACACATTCTTTAATGCTGGTCTATTGATAAAGATCATGTAAGTATATAGTCTCATTATTTAATGTTTAGACATGTAAAAATGATGAAAAAAAGGATCATGCAAAGACATAAAGTAGTCCAGAAAAAAGTTCATGACATGGATTAATATTTTCTTGTTCATACAACATCACCAAATTCAGTATCATTTTTCTAAAACAATAAGCGGCGAACACTTTTTATCAAAGTGATGCACTATGCAAAAGAAGAAAATAAGAAGACAACTGTTTCCCTTGTTCATATAACAAACATTTACTCAAAAATCCACGGATTCATAACGGGTTCATAACCTCCGCCAACTCTTTAGTAAAGGGTGAAGTCTTGAGGGAATAAGTCAATACGTGGTTCCTCATCAAAAGAAGGTGAACGTGGTAAAGGGACTCCTTTCGCCTCGCACAACTCTTCAATCCACATGCACGGGGGTAGCGGTGACGGTGGGATCTCATCTAGTTCGGCGAGAGCTTCCTCTAGTGTAAGTTGATCATGAACCTCCCTAGCAATTGCAACAACGCCGTTGTACCTGTCAAAATCGGCTATTGCTTCTTCCTTTGTGTCGAAGTGATCATAGAAAAATCCATGAAGTTTATCCCTTGTTTGTAGCACTCGTACCATGTCCCATATATACCAGGGTCATGTGACGGCCCCAGTTCCACAATCCTAAACTGGGTCCCGCCCGGCCTAGACTTCCGTGGACCCCCGAGCCCGTCTCGCTGAGTCACGCAAGCATAGTCAGCATTCCTTTATCATTTACCATATACCAAGCAGTTAAAGTTGAGTTAATCAATTAGTGAGTTATCATAGTTATAGCGGAAGCAATTAAACCTCAAACTAACCGCAAAATCTCAAAGACACCAGTTAGGACAACTTAGAGTGTGGAAACCCCGAATATGTATATCATCATTAATGAACATTCAGATGAGAGTAAATACAAGATATACATGCCCACAATCTCTTAAAAACTCAACTCCCAGTGTTTCAAAACAAGTATATCCAATAATACAAAAAATTACCTATATCCGGTATCCTCAAATGATATCTCTTAGCTATGGAGTCTTCCCCTTGCTGGACTGTGGGTCTCCACTCCGTTAAACACAAGAATGACGAGCCCAGGTAAGTAACGCCAGTATGACATATATACAGACATTTCGAAATAAATAAACCAGTCATTAAGTGAAAAGCCAAGATTCTTCCCCTTGCTGGACTGTGGCTTTTGCCGCGATTCAAGTATTGTTTGTCGATTCCTAATCCAGTCATTAAGTGAAAAACCAAGATTCTGATAGAACCCTAAACTTTAATGGAGTGAACTAACAAAGAAAAGATAAAGAACATGAGAAATGTGAGAGAAGAAGAATATATATTGCTTGATCTGAACCACATAACAAGCAATCTCACATCATTCAAGAGGTTGGACTCTCCAAGAACTCAAATGAGTTTCTAAGCCAAGACAAATGTACCGAATGCCTTACAATATTTCTCTACCTTTATTTATATAGTATTACCCACTAACTAACTCTACAAGACTCTATGTAGGACCTTATCATTACTCCCCCCTTTAAAATCCACCTTGTCCTCAAGGTGGCAGCTAAAGAAGTGATCACCGAAGAAGATGGGTATGCCCGAACGTAAACCCTCGTGGTGGAAGGTATGTGAATGAGTGCGATGAAATGACCATGCCAGGATACATATGAACCTTGCAGCTAAATAACAACCTACACCATTCATCAACCTGATGCTCAACCAAGCCATACTGATAGTTACATCAGTCCAAAAGTGAAGTTAGAATATGATTCAAATTCATATGCATAGGTATTGATGTTATGTGTGACAATGTGTGTCATGTAAGCAGTGAGCTCTCAAAAATATGCCCACAATGTTGAAGTTACTAAGTCAATATGTGGTCAGTTATATTAGCTAGAGAGTGGGACATGTGTCATGTTTAAAGTCAAGATAGTGACTAGTTATTCAACTATTTATTGTTATTGGTGTGTACCAAGTCAAAAATCAGTTAGTGTGTCAAACAGTTGCTTATAAATGTGTACTCCATCATTTGCAATTTACATATGAAAATAAAGAAAACATCATCTCTGTTTTTTGTTTAGCTTCCTTTTTTTTTATTTTTATTTTTTAAATTATCAACATGGTATCAGAGCCGATGGTTCAATCCCGAGGCATGTTCGATTCGAGAAGTCGATGCTAGTTCGTAGAGAAGTGTTGCGAAGATAGATCGTGAAAAAATGTTGCTAAGAAAGTGAAGAAAAAAATAATGGTGACATCAAATAAGCTCCAGCATGAGAGTGTGAGTGCTCCGACGCCATCAATGATGAATTGATTTTTGATCTTGTATGACAAGATGAAGGTGAAAGCTGGTGACCATTGAAGAAGATATGTTTTAATATGTGATGAGAAGTGCATCATATGAGTTTTATGGAGAGATGTGCTCCAAGTGAGTTGAAGAGACGTGCTTCAAAATTATGAGTTTGAATTACGCAAAGAGACGTGCTTTGCAAAACTTAAAGTTTGATTTATATTTTCTATTTTACTTCTAGGAAATTTGAATCAAGGGAGAATGTTAGAATATGATTCAAATTCATATGCATAGGTATTGATGTTATGTGTGACAATGTGTGTCATGTAAGCAGTGAGCTCTCAAAAATATGCCCACAATGTTGAAGTTACTAAGTCAATATGTGGTCAGTTATATTAGCTAGAGAGTGGGACATGTGTCATGTTTAGAGTCAAGGTAGTGAGTAGTTATTCAACTATTTATTGTTATTGGTGTGTACCAAGTCAAAAATCAGTTAGTGTGTCAAACAGTTGCTTATAAATGTGTACTCCATCATTTGCAATTAACATATGAAAATAAATAAAACATCATCTCTATTTTTTGTTTAGCTTCCTGTTTTTTTTTTTTTTTTTTTTTTTTTAAATTATCGACAAGCACGACCAAACTTAGTGCAGCTGTCTTAACTGTGCAAGCCAAACCCCACTCCCCTTGGACCATATCATCATCAAGAATGAATAGCAGACTAACCCACTCCAATGTCAAATAGGAATCCACAAGCTGCCCGAACAAAATATGACCCATGTAATGAAATTCAAATAGAGCGTGATGAAGATCTCGAGCACTAGTAATAGGAAAAATGAGGGGAAAAGCCTTCATAGAATGACTAATTGCACTACTCAAGTTAGCAGACATTTCTTCAAACACATTGAAGGCAACATGTAAAACTCAACCGGATGTAGACCACAACAAGATTGTCATAAAAAATGAAGTAGTGATTGGATGTAAGTGATCAATAAATGTCCAAAAATGATGAGGAAGAACAATTGTAGGATCAAAGATAACATACTCAATCACTTTCTCCATAGTGTAAGTGGTAAACACAATGAGCATTGTTGTGAATACCAAATGCTTTGCGGGATTTACCGAATGTATCTTCATGACTGCCCTACAGTCTTGAGTTGACTGTATATTCCAAGGAGACACCCAAAATTGTGCTAGGAAATACCATAAAGCCACAATAAATGAAGAGGAAGCAAGTTGCAGAGGATGGAGTACCCACAAAGTATCAAAGACATATCCCCAAGCAAAAGTCGAAAATGAGAAAAAGCCCATCACTAAAGTTGGTTGCACTTGCACAATAAGGAAACAGTGAAGAAGTGCAGAGCTACCACAAATGGAAGACAGAACAACGACCATTTCATTCTCCTTGAATGTTGAGTTAGTCGATTGATCTAGCAACTTCAAATGAGAATTGTAAAATGGAATGTGCATCCAACTAGAAAAATCAAAGGCCACAACATGATATTGTGGTGTAAATATTGTCTTACAGTCAATGATCCCACCACCCATACTCTTACGTGTTGTCAACGATCCCACCATGAAAGCACCTTGAGAATGCCATTCTCTAAACAAAATCATCTCCAAACGAGCCCTTGTTTCAAAAAATTTGCGCGTACCAGAGAGAACAAAAATGTAGATCGCTAGTGAAAGAAAATGCAGCAAATAAAGAGGGCAAGGCGGTGGCCATGGCGGTGGATCGATTTAAAAGAACCAGTCATCCATACTTACAAATCTTGGATATGTAGACGCGTCATCGAGAATGGAAACCGTGAGGATCTTGCTGAGATTTGGTGACTCGTAGCTAGATCTAGACAAAAATTTGGTTGACGAGTGCAATTCGATCTCAATCCGCTGCACCAACCCTTGGATCTCTGAATTTGCCTTGGATTTGAGGTTGGGTGACTGTTTTTTCACCAGATCTGAAGCGTCGACAGTCGGAAACACCTCAATCGCCATTAGATCTGAATCTCCAACTACCCGAATCAACTCAAACGTCATCTTATCTGGCGGATCTAGTGCTTTCGTACCGCAAGACTCTTCGATTTGATGCTCCCTTGTGCCGCTTGATTCGATCCCACGATGACGAAGAAGTTCGTCAAGCTTCTGATGCAACCCTCTAAATATAAACCTCATCGCATATCTAAGCTCCTCAATTGACACTTCAATGGTTGAAATCTTCTTCAGCTCCTCTTTAATTTGATCTAATCGAGCTTCCATGTTTGAAAGTGTGCTCTGATACCAATGATAGAACCCCAAACTTTAATGGACCGAACTAACAAAGAAAAGATAAAGAACAGGAGAAATGTGAGAGAAGAAGAAGATATATTGCTTAACTGAACCATAGAACAAGCAATCCCACAACATTCAAGAGTCTGGACTCTCCAAGAACTCAAATGAGTTTCTAAGCCAAAACAAATGTACTGAATGCCTTACAATATTTCTCTACCCCTATTTATATAGTATTCCTCATAACTAACTCTACAAGACTCTATAAGGGACCTTACAATATTTCTCTACCCCTATTTAATATTTATTGCAGGGCAGATGCCTTTCACTAATTCAAGCTGCATCTGAAGTACATGAACAAGGGGCAGTTGATGATCGGGATGCATTTTTGCATGGCGTTAGAGATCTCTTAGGCATTCATTCAAGTAAGGCGACTGTCATTTTAAAAAGACCCCAGTTGCATGTCTTTCCTTTTATGTTATTTTAATATTTCCTTATTTTTTCATCTTCTCATATGCTCGAGGTGCATTGCCAACTTATGTGTCGGCTCCTGGCATAGTTCAGCAAATTTCTAGCCTTCATTCAGATCTAATGAGCCTTCAGTCTGACCTCCAAAGTTCCTTGCCGGATGATAGGAACAGATGCATTAATGAGCTGTAAGTAAACTTACAATCACTAGAACATTTTTGGCCTTTAATAGAGGTTTTAAAACCCCTATTAAATAGAGTGTTATTAAATGTCATGTGAAAATGTGTTATGTTTTAATTTTTAATACATGTATTACATAGAGGTTTTTTAAAACTCATATCAATTAGGTGTTATTTAATAACACACACCTTTAATAAGGGTTTAAAAACCTCTATTAAATACCGAAATTGTTCTAATGAATGCAGTATTCTTATAATTTAGCGGAGGTCATTCATTTTCACCCACTTGTTTCATTCCCTCGCTTCTTTGTTAGACATCTTTATTATTCTTTCTCAGGTGCACTCTTATCCAAAATCTGCAAAAGCTATTATTTGCTTCATCAACAACTGCACAACCAATATTGACTCCTTGGGTAAATAGTCATACCTTTTACAGTTGTACTTCAATTCTTGAACCATAAATTTGTGATAACATTCACATCATGCATTCGATTATTTAACTAAGTCAATAAAATTTTTTTTCAAACTAACAATTGAGAGTCACTTTGAAGTCAAAAAATAATAATGATCGAAAGTGAGTCACTTTTCTTCAAGTACTTCAAATTTTAAGAATCCCTCATTTAGGGGTGTCAATTTTTCGAAAGTCCAGGACGGTCAGGTCGGACAATCTTTGATATAAACGAGTATTTACATTGTCCAGATCCGACCTAGTTTTAAATTCGGACAAGTGTGCTTTGCCCATACCCGGTTTACTTTAAATCCGGGTTGTCCAAATGTCCGCATTTGTTGAACTTTTTTAAAAATTATTTTATGTTTAAAAACTTTTTTAATTAAAAATATCATTGTAAATTCTTAGTTATATAATCTTTTCTGACATAATTTTAAAAAGTAATGTATAAATTGTATTTATTCTTTTAAATTACGAGACATAATAAAAAAATTTGTTAAAGACAAAATGCATAATGTTGTCTCAAGCAATTTAACTAAGTTTCAAAATTAAAAATAGAACATTTCTGTATAATCTAATAAATCTATATATGTAGTTTTTTTTATATATATATATATATATATGTATAGTTTCCTTATTTTTAAAATTTTTGTATGAATAATCATATAATGTATAGAAGTATATTTTAAAAAAAATAGACATTTTGAAATGCGGGCGGGTGCGGGCTTAGATGGTCTTGTCCACTCCCGACCCGGATTTTAATTCAGATATCAAAACCTTGTCCGGACTCGGTCTGGATTTAAAAAATTATTGTCAAACCCTTTTTTTTTTTTTTTTTTCGTGGCGGACAAAAAGCGGCGGGCGTGAAATTTGGACTGGACAAAAAATTGACACCCCCTACCCTCATTCTATTATTTAACTTCAAATTTGTGCTAACATTCACACCCCGCATTCTATAATCCACCGAACTCTGACATCCTTTTGACAAACCCATGAGAAAAGGGGAATTGATGCAATTTTATGCAGTAAAGGCCTATTTTCCCTTATAGCTTAGGACAATAAGTTGGTCAGCAGCTTTTAATTGATTTTCGACATACTTAGTGTAGTTTTTCGTGGTTGTTGTAGAGCCGTGCCATAAAGCCAGACCTATTTAGCGAATGCATTTATCTTTTCAAAAATTGAGACGCATTGAGTCGTTGACTGATTATTGACTGATTGGATCTTAAACTGCTAAACTGATAGGCTTATGTGGTCTTGAAGTTCTTCAGAATCGAAGACTTTGCTCTACATGAATCATTTGCCTTGTTTTTTACTGTTGCTTCTATTCTAACGTATATACCGACATTAATGTCACTCGCAAAATGGAAAACCCTATCCTGTTCTGCAGTCCGTCGAAAGCTGGCGGCGTTCGTTTTAAATTTCAATTGAGTTTGAAGCTAGAGTGCCAATGTTTGTTGAGTTCATGGATGCACAAATTGTTGTACAAAAAAGTGAAACTAGTGAATACTGTATACACATTACACATCCAACTGTAAAATTCTTGTAAGAGTTGAAGTGATTCACAAATCCTTTTTTTTGGTTGCGCCGACTTATCCACTTCAGGCACAAATCCTTTATTTTCTTTTGATTTCCCACGTGGTGTCTGCATCGGGACTGCATCGGGCACGGATCCTTTTTGGATGATTGCAATTCATTTGATAGTGAAAAATACTCACTACAAACAGTAACAAAGCACCTCTCCTAAACAAAATGGGAAACATGCTGCATTGCAAAATAAACATGAAACAATAATCTGCAGAACTGCAGTACAGTAAATAAACAGTCAAGACAAACATATGGATTAGGCAACCAATAGCTTCAAAATTTTCACTCTATCATACTAGATAACATTAAATGTTTTGTGAACAAAAACTCGACTCCTCCATACTGTCAAATACGCTACTGAAATTCCTCTCGCATCCACGTCTCCGAATGTGATTGATCTCGTTACGTGTATATGCCGGAAAGTTTTGATTCGAACTAATAAATCCTCGAAGGTGGTTCACTGTGTGGACATATTGCAAACCAAATATATCAGACAGTTGACAAAAAGCAGATAAAATTAAAGACACAAAGAAAAGAGGGAAGAGAAATTCTCACCAACATGAAATCTCTGTAAATTTATTCACTCATGCCCTCTCCATCTTCGCTCAAACCAAGCTCTTCAAGCAATTCCTCCAAGGGCACTAGAGGGACATCTTCCCCATCAGTCATAGATGCGGTGTCCGACGGCTGGTAATCTTTTTTCTTGTATAAAGACATGTTACTCCTCAACTCCTTGTCCTCCTCTACGTCGAACGTGAACTTCTCAAACTCTTCAATCAACTTCTCCTCATCAACTCTTCCTCTAGCAGTATCGTCGACCTCCATGTTCAAGGACTTGAGTTTCCATTGACGATTCTTTCCCCTCCTCCTTCGCTGCTCCTCGTCATAGCTCTTCTTCACCAGTATAACTTCTGGAATGTTTAGACCTTTGTACTTATCCAGTTCAGAATCATTGCTGTTGGCTCCATATAAGTCGTAACCAAGGGCACGGTCACCCGGATTTAAAAGATGACCAAGGTGTGCCCTCACTGTAAAAATATTGTCATTCCTCCCAAAATCCGACATGCGTGCCACTTGAAAATCAGCTAAACCGTACTTTGAACTACCAACATTGACTTCCGACGACACAGGTTCCACATCCAACACTATATATTCAACAAGTTGCCGACTTGTAAGCAAAGCCTTCAACGGCGCCCTCCAGTATTGTTCTGCATCCAAGAAAGTGTACCTTAGAGTGAAGGGGTCCAACAGGACTATGCTGTTAGTGACTTTTGTGCACAAGACCAAAGGACCCAGATTACCCAAAGAATTAGCAACTTTGGGAGGAAGACAGATTAGGTCCTCGCGGCAAATAGGGCAGATCTCAACAGAGAATGTGTACTTATAGTTGTAGTTATTGCTTTTGGTATCATGAGAGACCAATTGCTTATCATGGCGACTCTTGATTGGAGAAACTTTGCCAATAAAGTCCACAAACTTAACACCATGGCTCCGGTTAGAGAAGAAGAAGTCGATACCGTGATCCATCTGCTTAATCTTTATAGCTCGAGCTGCAGCATCGTGTTTAAGAATAACTTGCTCCAAATAAAAGAAGGTCCTTCTATGCGAAACATGCTGCCTTAGCTGCACCGAAGCTACCCATTGGTCGGGGTTGGCTTGAACCCTCGAACAAGACTCGCACATTAGGTCCTGCACCACATACTCCACTTCATATGCTTGCTCAAGAACTACCCCATTGAGAACCTCCTTTTGCACCCTAAGCTTCACCTTGATCCGCTTCGAATGAGGTTCTGTCCAAACAAAATCCGCTTGCACTAACTTAACCTTGCTCAAATTCTTCAACCTCTTAATGCAAAATGCCAATAGTTCTTTAGACTCCAATTGTGCTTTTATCCACGTCTTCGGAGGTTGCAAATAGCTCTCGCACTCTGGACAATACATTATGATCACATGCTTCTGCAATCCTTCGGTAATGTCTACTTCGGAACGCAAACACCTCACACACATGTTTGCGGCATTTGGCGCCATCGGGATCCCGCATCTACAACATAGTACACTTCCCATGGTTTGCTGTACTCTAAACATCCCCACTTCTTCGGCCATGGCGACAATATAGACACAATCTACACACTTGCTTTATATACAGAAAAACAGAAATCTGGCCAACAAAATATACATATATAAGAAAATCAGAACCATGTGATGAAGAAACTTCATAATATTTACAAACAAATATGTATTTGAGAAAAGATAAAAATCTCAACTACCCATAATTCATTGACGCATGAAAGATCGAAAAAATCCATCTTTTTGCAAATCTTTCATAGAATTAATCTAAGAATCTAAGCAAAAATCATGTCACCACTAATTCATGAATTTGTTCAACAGAGAGAGAGAGAGAGAGAGAGAGGAATGTACCAACGCCGCCGCAAAGAGGGAGAGAGAGATTCACGGCGCCGCCACAGAGGGAGAGAAAGAGAGAAATCGAAGAAGAGAAGAAATGGATGGTTTTTTAGGTTTTCGGCTGGGAGAGAAAGGTCGTTTGCAGGGTTTTATACTGTGCAATTTTTTTCCTTGTGTTTCATCAATTATCATCGAGTCAGCACCATATCAAATATATATATATACTAGTTTTCATAACGTGCTACGCATGTGCGGTGCACGTGCTGCGTACGTGCAAAATGAATAAATTATAAATAAAATAAAATAAATGTTTAAGAAATTCAACAAATTATAAAAATATAAATTTTAATATAAGTAATTTATAAATGTAAGAACATAGTGTTATGTTAATAGTCGACTAATAAAAATCAGTATTACATAGTAAAATTAAAAAATAGCCATTTCCTACTTCAAATATCATATTTTTTTAGGTAGGTGAAATATTATATTTTTAAACTATTAATGACCATACTGACCATTTAAAGTGTTGGAAGCACCAATGAATCCCTTAAGAATATAAATAAGACCACAAGGGGCGAAATTAAGATGTATGATCATATTTTGGTTGCTTGCGTGATTAGTGCTAAGAACAACCTATAACTTCTTGTCCATTAAATAACACCAAAAAAATATCAAATTGAATAGCTTAATCAATATGCAAAAAAGATAAAAAAAAAATCAATAACTTTGTTGCGTGAAGGTTGGTGGTTGTTAGTAGAAGTAGTTTAGTTTAATGGGTCATGTCGAAGGATTATTTTTTTACTCATTGACCAAAGCAGTGCAATCCTAAAAATGTTATCAGCACCATTAAGGTAAGAAGCCTAGCCCATACAACATTTATGACATCATTACTAAAAAAATTACTGTAAAATCTAATAAAAAGAGGGCCATATGAGGATCTAAATTATACTCAATTCAATGTTCTTACTATTCAAACCCCATGAATAACACAAACCATTCAAACTAATTAGATATACAATTTTATTTTGTAAGAGTAGTTGCATAACTAAAATTTAGTTCATGAGAGTGCATATATAAGATGATTTAAAAAACTATGCCTAAAGGATTTCACCGATTTCATGAGAAATGATATTTATCTATTCAGACTCACCATGAATAGGTACATACAGAAGAGGGGAAAAAATTGAAGGGGTTCGGTTTGAAAAACCCAATCATGTAACTGACTGCTCTATATACAATGATATTTTGGGTGATAAATAATGAGAGATATTACTCGAAAGAAAGGCTCATATTTAGATTTTGTTGAAAGCAACAATACCGCAACTTTGAACATACTCATTGATAGGCTCAGCACTGAGTACTATTCAATAAGACTCCACTCCACATGTACTTTAAGCCATGAACTCTTTCATTTTTATTTTTTATTTTTACAGTGAGAGTTTTGAACCTACAATTGGCATATACTTTACTTTTTACATTAAATCTCAACTATTGTTTCGTTGAATTAAGTGCAAAGCTGTTTCTTTTTCTTTCAAGGTTTACCCGTCGCATAAAAAAAGTCAAGTCTTGATCCAATCGTACTTCTTAAATGACTTTCTTTGTCGATCATCAAATTTAATATATCTCACAATCTTTTGAGAATGATTCTAAATCGAATATTAACTTATCATTATAACTCAGATAGATCTGTAACACTTCTAAAAATTAACATGCCACACTTTTAAAAATAGATAGATCTGGTACATAAGGAAAGGATAGTTCCAAGGTGAAATGATCAATAGTACAATGCTAGCTTAGTGGCTCTGAAGTTATGTACATTCTTATATTATTGAAAAACTAACTATACAACTGAAAAATCTTTGTACAACACAGTAGTGGTATTAGACTACCTTTTTCTGGTTTGACCAGTGTTCAGCTACATGCATTTCTTAACATGGAAATTTGCACTATGAAGCATGAGAGTTGAACACAAGTAAAGAATCAAGAAATTAGCGAAATACAAAGCAAATAAGTTGACATGTATACCAGATTCTTTTCTAAATAAACTTTGACGTTCAAAAACAAAAACTTGTCATCATAAATGATGAGCTAATGTATTGAGAACGAGGAGGAAAACCCTCCCAAAAGGTTGATTACGTTTTCTAATATTGGTATTTTTGTCAAATCAGAACCGATAATAAAAATACCCTACAACCTATTAGATAAAATAAATCTCAACTTTGTCATGAAACTCAAATTTAGAATGATTGGACAAAGTGATAGAACTTATCATTTTAGGGACTTCACCATAATTAGATTGACTACAAGAGGTTTTGTAATAGTACCCACTAAATTTTATTCCATCGCATCACTTAAAATTCAGGCAAGCCATGCTTTGACTTACTTGAGACAGTTCCACATTTGGGAATTTCATCAAACAATTGGTGAACATGTTTCTTCTGTCAAGATATCCACTCAAGCAATCCATCTCAACAAAGAAAAGTAACAGAAGCTACCTATTACCTACATACATTAAGTCATATTATTTGAAGAAGATGCTTCAACATAGCTTGTTAAATAATAGAATAGCTTGCAAATAATATAATAGGTAATTTGAATTAAAAGAAAAATTGAACTAATGTTCTGACATGATCAACTGGTGTTGACGACATAAACCTGAATCGACATAAAGCCTAACGACCTAGTAGCCCATTTAAATTGAGATGCAATTGAAAGAGATGGACAATACCACATTCTAATCAAAAGAAAACTCATACCCGGTAGACAAAAGAAGATTAGACACACTGATTCGAGAGATGGCACGAGCGATTCGAGAGAGGGGAGAGCAAAGAGGGCAGAACGAAGAGATGAGGGATAGGGTTTATGTCTCAGAGAGGACAAGGGAGAGAGATGAATCGAGTGCGAGGACAGGGCGAGGATAGAGGTAGGGTTTGTGTTACAGTTTTATACAAAGTCCATTAGAAAGATTGTTGATGAAGATAGAGAGTAGTAACGCAAAAATAAGAAGGGCAAAGTTGTAACTTTGCTTACGACTCATCAAAATCAAATTCGCTCTTTTATATATTTGATATATATAAAACGAATCACAAATTTTTGAGTCGTAATGAAATTTACCTTTTTGTTCATACCTCTAATTCATGAATTTGTTCAACACAGAGTGGGAGAGAGAGAGAGAGGGGGGGATGTACCAACGCCGCAATGAGGGAGAGGGAGATTCACCGCGCCGCCAGAGAGGG
Source organism: Stephania cephalantha (assembly GCA_039657325.1). Lineage (NCBI taxonomy): Eukaryota > Viridiplantae > Streptophyta > Magnoliopsida > Ranunculales > Menispermaceae > Stephania > Stephania cephalantha. The sequence continues at coordinate 2,190,908 of CM077576.1, read as the reverse complement.
AGAGAAAGAAAGAAATCGAAGAAGAGAAGAAATGGAGGGTTTTTAGGTTTTCGGCTATTAAAGACTTGGGAGAGAAAGGTCAGTTTGCAGAGTTTTATACTGTACAATTTTTTTCCTTTTATATATATGATAGATATATACTAATTTTCATAAAGTGCTTCGCAGGTGCGTGCACGTGCTACGCGCATTACGTAAATTAAATTAAAATAAAAAAAATATTTATTAGCATTTTTTTAACTAATTATACTTTTTTACTTTAAAAGGAGTTGAACCAATGGCCTCCCTAAATTACCTTTAAAGAGGTGATACCTTATCTATCTCACCAGAGATAGTTTGGCAACCATGATTTTTTTTTTTTTTTTACTTATAAGTATTTGCATAATCTTTAATTTAAAATACTAATTTCATAGTTTTATTAATATTAATTTTATAATTTTCAATCTGCATAACTTGATCCAATTCGGTCCTTATTTAGTAAATTGAATCAAATCAGATTAGCAAAATAAATAGACTAGATTGGATTGTGATTTTTCAATCCGCAATAATTGGATTTAATTACGGATTGACCTAATTGAATTGGATCCAATCCGTGTGCACCCGACTCATTACTCATAAAATAAATAAAGGCTGCCATCGAAACTAATAGGAAGAGTGATTGTTATTTTTCCTTCATACGCTTAGTGTGGTGAGCTATTAGTTGTTAGATATCTACCTGCTGCCCGTAAAACACTTATATTCATGTGATATGTAATCTAGCGACGCATTGCAAGAGTAAAAAGTTGTTTGGTTTGCTCTGACATTGGTATCAGGGCACCATTATTTTTAACGGCACTTTTTGTATCTTGTTGTGTTGAATGTTGATATACATTTAGGGGGAGGACTTGGACTTTGCGTATGAAAGTATTTCGCCTTCTCTAGTAGGAGAGACAACCAAGAAGCAGTTTTTGGGGTTTATTTTTATGTTTTATTTTATTTGATAGTAGCGTTGCCATTATATCACACTGCTTATGTGTTGATTCTATTTCTTTCTGGCTTGAGTATGTGCGTGTTTTGTTGAAGAACATGTGGAATTCGAAAGTGCCTTCCAAGTTTTTGCTTTTTCTTCTTTTGGGAAGAGGGGATGTTAGTGAACACAACAAAGGAGCTGAGGCTGTTAGAAGGAGTAACAAGGCATGGCAAATGTCCAGTAAATACAAAGAGTGTGTCATGATCAAATAAATATAACATATGTTGCTCAAATAGTGATTGAATTGAGTTATAAAAAGTCACGTAAGTAGCAAGGAAATGCAAAGGCAAGTAAGATTTATCCTTCCAATTCTCTTTCTCCTCTTCCCTTTCCCTTCTTTTCCTCTGCTGCAATATGCTCATCCTTCTCATTGATCTCTTGCGATCCCTTTCAGTTGGGTTTGAATTTGTATTTGCTTCTTCCAAAACAGAGAGAATTTTTGAACTCTAAACCTAAAGGGCGACTCTAGTTATTATCTTCTTATCTCTCTTGCTTCGTATGGGCAGGTCTCATAAGTTGGAATTCTTTTGCAGCACAAGTGTTTTAAATTATAACAAAATATTTTCTTCAGAGATGCATTTTGGTTTTAGATTAGTGCAGTGTCTGCCATTTTCTTTTCGGGGAACGGTTGACTTGGCAGTCCTCACATTCTAAATAAACAAACTTCCTTTTGCACCTTCTTTGGGTTGCTTGTTTGTAGTTTAATTATTTGCTACTATTTTCTTATTGATTCAAGTAGTTCATAAATTATAGAGCTTCTTGTTCCCTGGGGATGTTACTCGGCATACAAAGCGAAGTTATGGAATTGCGAAGCGACTTAGGCATCTACAATCTCGGTTTGATTTCTTTGGCGAGGCCAAGCTTCAACATTGATTCAAGGAAGGAGGGCAAGGGTGGCAATAACATATTCGTTAATGAACAGCTAAATGTGGTCGATGATAACCTTTCTGCTAGAAATTTAGAGGTAAACACCTTCACTTTTTTCATTTGAAGCTTTAATGATATAAGCATCTATATTTTGTTATTCTTTGGGTATGAATATAATGCAACAAAGGCAAGAAACTTGAATTCAATAAGCGATATTTTTATTGAAATCTTGAAAATTCACCAAAACTCCTAATCTAATTCAAACAAAACAGACGAGGACAATGCATTGACACACTAAGGTCACACACATAATTGAAGACCAAGTGACGCACATCAAAATATGTACATAGATCTCAAAAATATATTGCAGAATTTTTTAATATGGGTGTATGTCAGTGTACCTACACCGTGCGACTTCCTTGAAAAATATAACTACAATTGAGGTGGCATAAGTCAATTCTTTAGTTAGAGGTTTGTGCTCATAAATGTTACAACATAAATGTAAGAAGTGCAGATACTTTGAGTTTTTAGTTTAGCAACAAGAATCTGTTTTTAGTTTAGAAGTAAAATCTGAATGATAATTGAACATTGTTTTGGAAGAAAACGTCTAATGGAGGATATCTTTGATAAGAATTTAAGTTATTGAATTGTTTTTAATTTTTATTGTGTTGACGTGCTATTCTCATGATTCTAATTTTACGCTAGACATGTTGTATTTGCAAAAGAATGTTTGACTTTTATGATAGCAGCTAGCTGTGGTTATAAGAGCATTAAAATGACTCGATTGCAAGAATGTTTGAGGGGGATTAAGTTATTGAGCTGTTTTTTTATTTTTATTATGTTGACGTGCTATTCTCACGATTCTAATTTTGAAGGACATAGGCTTTGCATTTTGAGCATTTCTATTTCTCTCAAGTTGTTGTCTATTGTTTAGATGAATGCAGCGCTTGGAAGAATTGCTTCTACTGCGCAACGGTTAGCTCATTTTCACTCAGGCGATGGTAATCTTCTACCTTATGTTGCTTGAAGCGTTTTTTCTTTTGTGGTGGGATCTCTGAGGCTGTTTTTTTATGCTTATCCATCGGGGCATTGCTATTTTGAAACTAGATCCACGAAGAATTATTTCCTATTTGGGTCGACCCTATTGATATTGCATTGCAGGTTCTTTGTTAATTTTTTTTTTTTTTTTTAATCTTTTTATCTGTCCTTGTTGCTTATTTTCATCTTATAAAATTAATTCCTATTGATTAGATTCTGAACAAGAATTATTATGTCAGCTTTCACCGCATCCTTCTGATTTTACTTCCAACTTGACACTCTTTTTCTGAATGTTTTAGTCTTTATTGGATATTCTATTAGTCGTTTCTTGTAATTTATGCATCTGATGTGCATGTGCATTTACCGTCTTTATTTGCAGAGGATGGCATTTATTTAGCTTACTCTGACTTTCACTCATATTTACTGGGAGATTCAGCATATACTGAAGGTTTACACCAATGGTTCATCAAGCAGTTTGAGAAGGTACTTAGACCCAAGCATAACTTTCAGATTCCTTATCTTTTTCTACATTTCACTATAAAAATTTAATTGTTTTGCATCTACTGCTGCATTTGAAATTTTGGTTAACAAAGGTAATCTGTGCCAAATATTTTGGATATTCATATCTTTTATATGTATTTATGGTGCTTATAATATATGTTCTTGATCAGGGTCCTTTTAGATTAGTTGCTGAAGAAGGTAAAGCTAAATGCTCATGGGTGAGTCTTGATGACTCAAATTGCTCGGTACAAGGTATTCTCACCTTAACTTGCTCTTAATCAATAAATCATGTATTTTCTTGGTTTCTCTTGTTGACATCTATTGCATAATCTTAATATATTTCGTAACTTGATATTTATGAAATTATTTTATGTTCAAATCAGAAAACTGATAATCCTTCATAGAGTTTACTGATGATTCAAATAGAGAAATTTCCTGACAATCGCAATTGTGTATGATATTATTATCTTAACATAGATCTCTTCATACTCTTGAAATGAATGGAGCTGTTACCTATCACTAACCTTCTTATTCACCAAAGCGGCAGATATGGAAAAATCTCATCGTCAGCGGGTAGCCGAGCTGCAAAGGCTTCGTTCCATGTATGTGCTCCGTAGTAGTTGTCTCTATTTTTCTTGTACATTTATCAATGCATCTTGATTTATTTATCTTATTTCTTTGAAACTCAAATTGGAATGCCACTTGTATATTTTTCTTTTACTTCCTATATTACGTGAAGCTTTTACACACTTTCCATGTATAAACGCTAAGTTTTTACAAAAGTTTTACGTTGCTTGTCAAACTATAGCAACCCTACTCCATTTTCTAAGAATGGAAAATAGGCTTGGAGTCTCCCTTCCCCTTTTTTGAGCATGAAAAGTGGGACTTAGGCTATGTTGTTGTTGATAGCAGAGGTTTCAAACTCAACGCATCTGCTTTAGTCAGGGTGTTAGAGAACAAAACTTACCACTCGACTAACGCACACTTCAGAATTTCAACTGCCCACAATTCATAATATTTACAAACGAATATGTATTTGAGAAAAGATAAAAATCTCAACTACCCATAATTCATTGACGCATGAAAGATCAAAAAAATCCATCTTTTTGCAAATCTTTCATAGAATGAATCTAAGCAAAAATCATGTCACCACTAATTCATGAATTTGTTCAACACATAGAGGGAGAGAGAGAGAGAGAGAGAGAGATGTACCAACGCCGCAAAGAGGGAGAGAGAGATTCACCGCGCCGCCACAGAGGGAGAGAAAGAGAGAAATCGAAGAAGAGAAGAAATGGAGGGTTTTTAGGTTTTCGGCTATTAAGGACGTGGAAGAGAAAGGTCAGTTTGCAGAGAAAGGTCAGTTCGCAGGGTTTTATACTGTTCAATTTTTTTCCTTGTGTTTCATCAATTATCATTGAGTCAGCACCATATGAATATATATATATATATATATATATATATATATATATAACGAATCACAAATTTTTGAGTCGTGATGAAATTTACCTTTTTGTTCATACCTCTAACTGGCAAAAAAAGGGACCGGACATAAACGGGACCGGACACCCCCTCCCTATAATGATTAAATTTAGTTCGCACTTTTTTTTTTGTCCAGATCCGTATTTTTGTAAAACATACAGCTCCCGCGTTTTGTCCGATTTTATTTTTAAATATGATTAAATATTTTATTTATCAATTATTTAAAAAAAAAAAAAAAACCTCAACTACAAGTCTACAAGTCACCTAACATTCAATTACCAAAAAACAACATCATCAAATCAGCTTAAGTGAGAAAATAGATTTGAAACGAATTTTAGAAAAATCAAACAAAAAACATGTATGTGAATGGAGAAGGAGTAGAAAAAACTTACATTGAGAGCAGAAGAGATGAGTGGGCAGAGCTGCGGGCCAAAAATTGAGAGGCGAGAGTAGAGGAGAGTGATAGGCAGAGCAGAGTTGTGGCGGAGTGACCACGAAGCCGGGAGAGGTGAGACCGTGAGAGTCGGGAGAGGAGACTGTGAGAGGCAGAGCCGGGAGAGATGATCGACTGAGGCACGCCGTGCGTGGTGACTGAGGGTGAGGAGGAGTGGCAGTGAGCCGTGTGAGGCGGAGTGGCGGTGAGAGACGACCGTGAGGCAGAGCGAGTGAGAGGCGGACGGAGGCGGACTGAGGCACGCCGTGCGTGGCCGTGAGACGCGGTGCGTGGCCGTGAGACGCGAGGCGGTGAGAGACGACCGTGAGGCGGAGTGAGGCGGTGGGAGTCGAGAGTCTCGAGAGACGGCGTTAGGGTTGTGAGGCCGTGATGAGGGAGAGCCCGAGAGGGGAGGGAGAAAAGGGAGAAAAGGGTTTTATAATGTGCAATTTTTTTTTTTGAAATTTTTATATATATATATATATATATATATACTATATATATATATATTATATTAATTTTCATAAATTGCGCCACGAGAGGGAGAGAAAGAGAGTGAAAAGAAAAGTGCTTATTATATTTTTTTTACTTTAAAAAGAGTTGAACCAATGGCCTCCCTAAATTACTTTTTAAGAGGTGATATCTTATCTATCTCAGCAGAGATAGTTTGGCAACCATGATTTTTTTTATTTGCATAATTTTTAATTTAAAATACTAATTTCATAGTTTTATTAATATTAATTTTATAAGTTTCAATCTGCATAACTTGATCAAATTCGGTCCTTATTTAGTAAATTGAATCAAATCGGATTAGCAAAATAAATAGACTAGATTGGATTGTGATTTTTCAATCCGCAATAATTGGATTTAATTACGGATTGACCTAATTGGATTGGATCCAATCCGTGTGCACTTGATTCATTACTCATAAAATAATTAAACCAGGAAATATGGTTTTCACTTCAGACTAATGAAGATGATATGTAATATAAACCAAATAAATAATAAAAGGGCATTGTTTTGATTTGAGTTACTGATGATTAGTTAACAATGAATTTGAATCAAGAGATATGAGTAGAAAATTAAAAAAAATGGGATTGATTTGTATTAATTATATATATATATACAAAGATTAGCTAAATAAACATACACTCGCCAAAGTTGAATGCCTATCAATTAGATGCGACAAAAAAAAGACAAAATCCATTGTCCGAATCTAGACTTTTTCAAATAGGAGAATTTGGATTGATGGAGAATAAGATAAATCCGATTATTATCAGAATGGGAGGAGAAAGAGAACGCAAATTGACTAAAGAGTAAAGATTTAGTTGATTCACTAAACAAAAAAGACACAACTAGAATAAGGGTATATAGGAAACCTTGTGACTGACATATGAGAGTTTTCGATCATAAGAGAAGGGTGTCAAATAGGATACCGCTTGACTAAAAAGGGTAAATTAAGTATTTCATCACGGTCCACATTCACTCATTTATTATAGTAGTAGATATATATGCCTTAATTACATCTATGCTTTTTTTTTTTTTTTTTTTTTTAACTTACTAAACAGAGCCACTTTGGACACCTAGTTTGACGCATCGACATGGTTGTCCACTAGTGCACGGTTCGATACACCTCGGGCTACATGTTTAAGGTGTGTCGAGAATGGTGCATCTAGGTCGATGCGTCTAATTAGATGCCCTAAATGGGTCTCTCGATCATTTTTCTTTAGTTGTTATGTACTTCTAATTGCATCAAACTCTTTTTAAATATATTACAAAAATTCATGTAACTATGTTTGAGGTGACTTCTAAATTTAGTAAATTTTTGTGGTCATATTAATTAGCCAACGAGAAAAAGTTATAGTCAGGCTAATGTCAGCTGATATTGAAGATCCTAGGTTATATCCCATAACTCATAGTCATGTGCTTTAAAAAAAACAACTAGTTAGTTCAAGCGGTAAATAAATACAATAATGTAGTTTTTCTTAAGCACGGACTCGAGTTTCGAGTTGGCGTCCACGTCTCAGTAACTAGAAGAGACATTTATAAAATGGGCCGTTACGCTTCTTCTCGCTAACCCAAAAACTTTAATTGGAAGGTATCTCCACTCGTCCAAACTCAATGTTGTAACGACCCATTTTCCAAATGGATCGTTGTTGCCACGATACACCATACGCATAGTGGCCGATCGCGTCGAATTTTCTCTGTGTGATCTCCCACAACTTGGCCTACAAGCGTCGGTTGTGTCCTACATGCCAACTCATCCACTATTTAATCATTATTAACCTCAAATTACAACAATTTCTTGTTTAAATTGTTAGTGCCTCCAAGCCTTTGAACTCAAGTCATCTGCTAAGATCATTTTAAACCCAAATAAATCACGGAAGTCTTTTAACATGACAAACAATATATAAAACATTAAAGTCATGCAATTAACTGTCGGTTCGGGATGAGTATCCGTATATGTCGTCCACCGGGATCTAACGCATTCCTCTCAAACAGCTCCCGAAAGTCGCGCTCGTACTTGTCGTCTCAACATTCCTCATCGAACATGGAAACGCTCGATGGGACACTATCCATCTCCCTCGTGCCTCGGGATCACCGCTACCGTAAAAGAATCCAGCCGGAACTTCGAAACTCTCTCAATAACTTTGCCTCGGCGCGGAACAAATGCGATGTCGAAGGAGTGTCGGCGGCGAGGTGGCGATAACTCCGGTCCGTCGTCGTGTGTGGAGGTACAAGAGTCGACGTCCCCAAAGGAACAACTGCGGTAGCTATATCTCGTGGGTGCCTCGCGCTACCCCCGAACCGGCTGTGGTATCCCCGAACATTATTTGTCTCCGCCAGAGTCTGGTCAGCTACGAGCTCCTACTTAGGTGAAGTGAGTCGCCAAGATCTGCGATCTGCGTTTCGCGTAATAGCCGTAATATCTCGACCATCGTGTCTCCGGGCCGAGAGTCTATCCTCCACACTCGCCCTAATCGGGACATCCCTAGTCGCATCGCTAGTCGTACGATCTCAAACGGCGCATCGATCGTCCGTCCATGTCTGCATCGAGAACGTGCTCGGATCGTCTCGAGGTATATACGTATACCATATAGTATCATGAAAATATAACACATATATAAGTTATAACTCTACCCACCTCACATCACTTCCCAACTAAAGTTCTAAGGCAATTACTTCGGGTTTCCACATCTAAATTCATTAATTAAGTTTTATTGTCTGAGGACTTATGCTCTGATACCAACTGTGGCGGCCCTCGCCGCCCCGGGGTGACGTGTCTCCGTGTACTCCTCGCCAGCTGGCCCTACTACACGTGTACGGCACTCGCTCCGTCCTATCCTTGTCTCGAATTACGTATCCACTTGAGTAGGTTAATATATATATATTTCAAAGCGGAAGTCGTATTTTAAATGCAACCATTTTCATGAAACAATTTAACAAAACCTAGTGTGGAGAAAAACCCCGAACATTTCAAAGTAAACATCTCAGTACTATATAAAACTACGCATGTACAAGGTCATGTCACTCCCGGTTCCCAAAAGAATCAAAATATCAAAATATCAAAATAAACACACGTACAAGTAATCCTCGCAGGTAGGCAATGAGAGATAGTCGCCTAAGATCCCATCGTCTTACTTACTTGTACTAGGATCTCGCACTCAATCATCACAGAAGAAAATGGATGACGAGTCCAGTCAGTAAAATCCCAAGGAACTCCTCCGAGCATTCATATAAACAAGTGGAAGTCAATAAATATTGTTAAATAAACATGCGGAATGTAAACAGGCAATTGTAAGTAGGGCATCGCATGCATAAATAACAATAAAGTGCAAATGTGTGTGTCTGTTCCAGTCAGACTAAACCATACTTCGGGATTTCTTTCCAGATCCCACTAGTGGGCGCACCCAACTAGCTATCACCGATCCTCTCGGTGGCGGCGTAGACCTACGACGCACCGACACATGTAGCAGTTCCCTCGGGTCGTTATCCACCGAGCACTCCTGATACACATGCTATGGTCTATAATGCATAGACACACAACGGAACATCCGGTGGGAGTAACTCAACCAACCGTGCAAAAGATGACAAGATATGAATGTAATTAAAAGCACAAAGAAAACTGGAAATGAATGGAAATACGAAACAAAATAAATACTCGAGAGTTTTCCCTTTGGGTTTTACAAACCTCACAACGCGCTCTCATACCCGTAATCAATCCCCGGGTCCAAGTCCACTGGGTCCTTGGTCGCCAATTGATCACCCGTGTCAACCTATGTCAATTTATCAATAATTTAATTTAGCATTACAATTTACAACAATTTCTAAACCTTTTAGGCCAAATTGCTTATTTCGCGCTTTTCGAGGCAAAACCCCGCAAAAAGTCGCGTCCGACATTCCCACATATGTTCTTTTCATCGAACTTTATCAATTTCTATTTATTTTATCGAAATATAATTTTTCCCAATTTTTTCGGAATTTTCCCAAATTTTCTTTCATTTTTCTTTTGTTTTTCTATTTTTCTCTCTTTTTTTTATTTTATTTTCTTGTTTTAATGTTTGGGTGCTGGTCGGGTCGACCCAAACGGGTTGGACCCGGCCCGGCCCTGGACCGAACTGCAACTCCGGGCCAGGCTGGTCCATGGGCCGAGCCCGGCCCCCACCACGCGCGCCATCTTCTTCCTCGATCGGGAACAAAACTTTTTTTTTTTTTTTTTTTTTTTTCATTCCAATCTCTTCTTCTCGGTGATGGGTTGGGGTGGCTCTCCACCCCAACCCCGGTGGGAGCCGATGGCGGGGAGGCACCCCGCCATCCCACCGTGGCATGGGGTTCGGCTCCATGGCCGAACCCCACTCTCCACCCCACCGTCAACCACCCGAAACAACACAACCACCACCCAAACTCACCTCAACCGTGCGTCCTTCGTTCTTCTTCCTCTCCTCCTCTCCTCCTCTCCTTCCTTCTTCTTTCGGCTCTCGCCTCCCCGGGTGTGTGTGTGTGTGCGGGAGTGTGTGTGTGAGTTGAGAGAGAAGGTGATGGAATGTGTGAGTGGGTTTTTGTGTGCATGTAAGTAGGAATCGGTGGACCGACACGTGGTGGGAAAATGGCCAAATGTGTCTTGGGTGAGGACAAGTGTGGCCCTGTTCGTGACACCCAGGACACTCGCCGTGTTTCCAGGCGTTGACGCCGGTTTCGTGTCCGAACCGTGTTATCCGCGCACCGCCGCGTCGTTTGTAACCCAATATATATTCCATATTATTTATTAATTTGTGTGTTTTAGTTTCTCCGACCTAATATTCGGCCTCGTCAACTACCCGGCACCCGCGTCGACACGCATATCGAGGCGAGTACGAGCTTCACACAATCTCGCACGTATTTTTTTTTTTGCAACATACACACATGCGATGTATTTAAATAAATTTCACCGCAAATAAGCATCCAACACACAATCACTAGCATACCTAAGTCCCCGTGTGTCCTAGCCTACTGCATGGCGTCCACGTAGATCCGAGTTGGCGTCCACGTCTCGTAACTAGAAGAGACATTTATAACCCATTTTCCAAATGGACCGCTACGGGGCCGATGCGGGCCCACAACCTGGCCTACAAGCGTCAGTTGTGTCCTACATGCCAACTCATCCACCTATTTAATCATTATTAACCTCAAATTACAACAATTTACTGTTTAAATTGTTACTGAACTCAAGTCATCTGCTAAGATCATTTTAAACCCAAATAAATCACACGGCGGAAGTCTTTTAACATGACAAACAATATATAAAACATTAAAGTCATGCAATTAACTATGAAACCTACAGTGGAAAACTCATATACTCTCATATATCAATCATGTACCTCAATGTATCAAAATATTAACTAGTATAGAGTCCTGAGCTATCTCACAATCCCAAATCCCAAAATAAAACAAAATAGATATATACAACGCATAAGCTTGGCTAAATGTCTCTGAATCACAAGTATTCGGTAGTTTGCCTTTGCCACGGCTCGTACTAGGATATGCACTCAAGCCATCACAAAAAAGACAGATGACGAGTCCAGAGTGAGTATTCCCAAAGAAATTAAGTGAGCAATACGGAAAACAGATATTGGAATTTAAACAAAACTATTAAATAAACATGCGAAAATAAAAACAGGCAACTGTGCTCATCGCATGCATATGTAATAGTGGAAGCTCAAAGTGTGTGTTCCTAGAGCCCAGGGTCAGACTAGCGTCATACTTCGGACTCCCAACAGACTACTGCCGGCGAGTAGCACTCAAGCAATACCAGTATCTGGATCCGCTAGGTGGTCGGTGTAGAACCTATGACGCACCCACACTTGCCCGACACGACTCTCGGGTCGACCTATTCACCGAGATGAGAGACGTGCTACGGCCTAGTGGACGTACATACAGAAATGGCACTGAGGGAGAGCCTTAGCGTTTGTCCATTATAACACACCAAAAATAGAGTAATGAAATACATAAAATGAATTTAAAAGCAAAATAAAGTACTACTCAAGAAATTTCAGTTGGGATACTACACATCTCAAACCACGCTCCACGAATATAAAAACAAATCTCCACGCCTCCAAATGCGTTCCCCAACACCCGTCGATCAAATACAACAACAACAACAACAACAACAACATAGCCTGATCCCAAATCAATGGATCAAACTTTTCCAATATTCATTAATTTATCAATTTCTTAAACTTTGAAATTTTCCAAATTCACATTAGAATATCAAATTCATCATATTAATTCATATTATGACTGGTATCGATCCCCGGGATAGGCCCCTAATTGGCCGAATCGAAACCTAAACCCCGACAAAACTTGGTGAAACCCCGACGAAATTTGGTGAAACCCCGAAAAAACTCCACAACTTCAACATCACCATCCACAACATTCAATATCATGATAATTGCTCTCATCCAACTCAAAAATCATAGCAAAAACCCATCAAAACAACCACATATCACTCCACTTATAATTCACACAAATAACCCAAAAATTCATACAAAAAGAACAAGAAAGTTGAGGTGATTGCGGAGCTCACATTGCTTTGATGATTCCACCACTCCAAGCTCCTCAATTGATCGAATTCGAATGCCCAAACCCTTGCTTCTTCTCTCCAATTTTCGGATTTTTGTGTGAATGAGAGAGAAAAGGTGGTGAAGATAAGTCTAATTTACTTTTTAATAGTCAAATGACATCCCTCCTCACTTGTGCATCTCAAGGAATTCAAATGGCCTCCATTTGACCCATTTTTCAACCTCTAGTGACTCCAAACGTGACTCCAATGACACACTTGCCCTTGTTCTCAACCCAAAAAGTCGTCTTTCGGGTATTTCGACGCCCGATTTCGCGTCCTGAAACGCGACATATGTGTACTACCATATCTCCAACCACCAAATATGCATTACATATTATTATTTAACCCATTTTATTCATTGCATGTGTGTATTATTTCCCCCGGCCTAGTATTTAGTCTTTTAAACTACCCGATATCCGCGTCGACATGCATATCGAGGTGAATACTTAACACACAGCCTCCCACGTCAAATATAATATAAAACACACATTACGATGTCATTTACTCTATTTCAACATAAACATCGGAAATTAAACAATTCAATACACAAAATAATTATTTACCTAGCTCCATACGCGCACTAGCCTAGCTGCGGGTTCCACAAGCGTTTGAGCTGTCAGCCACGTCTGCAACTACGTCATTGATAACAACGAATTAAATCAAAGCCAAGATTACTGGTTGCTCCCTATATGAGGCTGTGCCAAAAAAAAAAAAAAAAAAAGAAGCTGGTAAAGTAACAGACTAGGGACATTAAGATTGGGCACCGACTCAATTGGTTTATATGTAATATACCTCGAGATGTACACTCGCTCGTCTAGGGACAACCCTTTACCGTTATAACAATTCGTACGCGAAGAAACTTCCATCGCCACGCAATCTCCGTACCAAAAAATCTAATCCAAGTCGACACCAAACCTTACGACTACGAATCACGCATTGCAGACGATCAAATACTTTTCAACAGACACAGAGACACAGATTTCTACTTTGCTGCTCTTCGCCAATTCGAAACCCTAGCTGAGACTTGAGAGCGAAACCGAGCTCATCAATGGCGTACGTAGACCACGCGTTCTCCATCTCAGACGAGGACGTCATGATGGAGTCTTCATACGTCATCCAGAACAGGCCTCCGATCAAGGAAATCGCTCTCGCCGTCTCTCTCCTCGTCTTCGGAACCCTAGGCATCGTTTTGGGGATCATCATGGCCTACAATAGAGTCGGCGGAGACAGAGCTCACGGTGACCATTTCGAATCCCTTGAAACCCTAGATTTCGATTTCCGTCTCTCAATTTCATTGCTTTGGTCTGATTTGTACTGATTTGTACTGATTTGGGGAGTTTTTTGATTGGTTAGGGCTTTTCTTTGCTGTTCTTGGAGGGATTCTGTTCATTCCGGGGTTCTACTATACGAGGATTGCGTACTATGCGTTTAAGGGGTATAAGGGGTTCTCTTTCTCCAACATACCTCCTGTGTAGACTGCGTGGATCGCTCGCGCTCGCTCGCTGCACAATTGTGTACATATCTGGTGCTGAGCTTACTTTATTTTCGTTTATTAGTTTGGTTGAATAATGTATGCTGTAGATTTATAGGGTTTTATAATTATATACAAGAATGTGAGGTTTAGTATTATTGGGGTTTATGTTGAGATGAAAGTCTACTTATTTGAATATATATTACTCTAATATGATATACCCATGTTCCTGGAATTTATAATGTGATGCCTTTTTTTTTTTTTTTTTTCATGGGTTCTTTGAATTTGACAACTCATAAGCTAAATTAAACATGAAAGATTCGTATTTGTAATGCACCCGGTATCATTCATAATGGTAGGTGTTTGCAGAACATCTTAAAACGAGTCTAACAATAGCGAGCATGAGTAGCCAAGTTGGCCGAGGAAAGAAAATCACACTCTGCGTCGTTGACACGTGCCTCAATTGTTCTTAGAATCATAGTTCGAAATCTTATGATTTGCGATTAAAGTACCATGCGACACGCAAGGATTGCAAGGCGTCTGGGTGATCTTGAGGCGATTTGCTTGCACTAGGCGAGCTGATGCCTAGGCAGAATATATATAGGCAGTGGTCTCTGAATAATTATTTATTTTAAGGTTTTAAGGTCCTTGAGTAATTAATTGTCTACTAGTCATTGTGATTCATATTCAATATTTATTTCAAAAAAAAAATAAAAACTAATAAGAGTTTAGGTCCTTATCAAACTCCAATTGGCTTAAGATTTTGTCTTTGGGAAGGTATTTATGTCACTGAACATAATTGAATATAATCAACCATTTCGTCTTTCTAAAAGTTATTTTGAAGCTCACCGCCCGCCTAAGCAGTGCCTTACATTCAATGAGTGTAAATTTATTTCGATCGAATGTCACACAATCTAAATTTTGATATGAATCTTTTCAAGCATAAATCTCATTATTACTAGTTATTTTTTAATCTGAATATTTATGATTGCTATGATTTATATGATTCTTTCAATTGAATCTTAAAGTTTGTGATCTCTGATTCTATTTTCTCATGCATTCAATACTTTAATGGTGATATGATGTTTTTCCTTTTAGTTACTTTTACAAAAAGGAAAACACTTATGGTTCATGACGTTATCGAGTAATAAAAATTCATGCCCAGGAAAGTTCAAGAAAGTATGCTGATGTTAGTTTTTTTTTTTTTTTTTCTCTTATCTTATTAAAAAATGCTAGTTATTAAAAATCGCATACTGCATTTCTAATAAATCTACTTTTTTTGTGTGTAAATCTTGATTTAGCTATCATGCTTTTTTTATTTTCCTTTTGGAGTTCGTTTCTCACGGTCATGGCTCCCATGGTAAAGTGAAGGTTTTTCAAAAGTCTTGCGTGATTATAAAAGGCTTTACAAATAGATTCTGATGGAAAAAATCAGTGATGAAACTAGGGTCAATTGTCAGAAGAATATTATTAGTTAGTAAATTTCAATTGATAAATTCTAGGGTGACTTGGCTTAGGCTATTCTCATTTCTCAGTACCGAGCATTTGGGGTTCAATAGAAGTGCATATAAAAAAGGGTAGTTTAGGAAGTAAATTTTTACGAGTGAAGATTGTTGAGTATAAATCGTGTTTGACACTTAACACATATATCTCTATTTCTGACTAAAAAACTTGGCATCTGTCGGTTGCTAGCCATGACAACAAACTCTAGTTGAGTAGCAACAGTGCTTACGTGGGAGGCACAAATTTGCCTCTCAATTGATGAATCTTTAAATAATGTTCTCACTTATTTTTTGAGATTTCAAGAATAGAGGATAGTTCATTTTTAAGAACTCGTTCATGTTGGGTCACGGTGTTATCTTGGATGGTTTTTTTTTGGATATAGAAATATCTTGATTGGTTGATGCTGATAGCAATGTAACAAATTCGTCGCAACTTAATAGCCAAGGTTGATAAAAGTCCTACACATTATAATCCTTTAATCATTTGGTAAGTGGTGACAGAGCATGAAATGTTTAGTTGATTTTCTTCACAGAATTTTCGTTTCTTATGTGCAGAACTTCAAAAATATCTTTCCTGTCATGGAGTACACTTCCAAAAAAGATTTAGCTCGACTTTGTATTCGCTAGCTACTAATTGAAAATAAGAAGAGTAAATTGATGAAAACACCATTCACATTTTATTGTTAAGATGTTAATAAAAGAATATGTAAAGTTAGAATACAAATAGTTTCTTCTTTCTAACCATCTTTATTTTCTTTAATCAGCTGCGTTTACATTTGAATGGTTGTAAGATCATTTATGGATTGTATCATCTCGTGATTAATGATAGAACCTTTTACTTCAATTGCATTTTCTTACTTTTCTTGCGTTCAACATGAATTCATCTTGGTAACTGCATAATGCATGCATTCTCTGATTTTTGTTGAATAAGCTTTGCATAGATTTTTATTCTTTTGCAAAGTCTGGCCTTTGAATCCTTTTTCTCTGTGAAGCCTAACCATAGAAAGGAGGAGTGAGTGCTTCCCTTACTAGGATAATTTCTCCTTAACATATTTACTGCTGGCATAAATGCTGTAGTACATTATTTTAAGAATGTTCAGCCATTCTGGCCCTAAACTTCAAGTTAAAAAAAGTCAAGTGGTAATGGAGCTTTTTCAACCAACAATATTTTATTTTATTTTTTCCATTCCTTGGGTGGATATCCTGACTAATACATTTTTTGTTTCAACATTCCACTGCAAATTCTTCTGAAAGTTCTATTTTCCCGAAGGAAAATGTTTGGTTGACCCACTTTGGGCACTGAGATAGGCGCCCCACCAAGTGGGTGCCGCCTGATGCAAGCGTGATTCACATCTCGAGGTGCATCCTGCGGTGCCCACTTGGTGGGTACATCTATCTTGTCCTTTCATTTATATATATTTTTTTCTTTTCCCTCCCTTTTGGTTGTAAATTTTAACCACGTTCTATCTTCTAAAAAAAATCCTAGGGCCTATTCTAGTTAACTTTTGTGAGTAAAGTTCTCACTCTTCATAGCTGTGAACAATTTCAGTAGTATCATAAGGTTGTACTTCTCTTCTATCCTCGATTTTTCAGTTTCCTAGATCTCTAACATCTAGCGAATAAATTAAATTATTATCTGGATTACGTCTGTTTGGTCTTTTTATTTCTTCCAGAGATATGTTTTCTTGAGCTCTTGACCCCTCTGTTGCAATTTTTGGTACTTCTTCTTTTCCAAAACCATGCAAACTGACTGTTCCTTTTCTGATATTTCATTCGAAGTCGCAAGGTCCTTTTTGTATAGCTATGGTTTTTTTGGTTGGTTTTTGCCCATAGAAACTTTGGGGAGATTGTATCCTTCAGTAAACTGCAACGATGTTCTTTTACTCGAGAATTTGCAAAGTTCTTGTTGTTCTCTCACTATCTTCGTTTCTGATGGATTCCTGGAAAATGGAAGTTCCGAATTGGTGAATTTAAGGTTTTATGATGCTATAGAAGTTTGACGTTCTGAAATTAATGGAGGATAAGATCTTTCAAGAACAAAGTTATTCTACGGTTAGCTGCCAATAAAAGCTTTAGTTTCTTCTTTGATGGTTGAAATAGGAATTTGTGAATCATTCTTTGAATGAGATTGAGAGATTCTGAGAATCTCTTTCTGACAATTGAAGATTGTGTTTTTGTCACTCTTTACATGTTTTTTTTTTTTTAATCACAGCCTAGTCCTTTATTTTCCTAAATTCCTCTTGTATGAGTAAATTGTTTTTACTAATACAAAGGATGTCAGAAGTGAATAGGTCATAAACTCTCATTTCCGTCAATATGTCTTGAACTATCATGTCGAGTTTTAGTCTGATCTTAAGAAACAAGAAGAGAACTTTGAAGCTATGGACTTTCAAGGGACTCGGTATGTGGGACTAGGCACCATCTGAACTATCCAGCAGTTGATGATAGAGTTATGCCTACTCTTCCCTAGGCACATCTCAGTATTTCATGGGCCAAGCAGTCACTGAATTCCTCACAACCTCCACCGTTCTAATGATTGAAAAGGCCTCCACTTTCTATACGATAGTTGACTCTTGTCCATCTTAAATTTAATTCCCAAGATCCAACAAAAGTCCTTAATGATAGAAAGTTAGAAGCAGGCTTTCTTGATGGTGTGTTGAAGAAGCTATTTTCAATGGGCAGTTTCTTATACGAGGTAATGTTAGAGTGGGATGCTAGGGAATCTTGGCGTACTATCAGTGCCCCCAGGCCACACCATTCTTGTTACTCAATTAATTTGATTGGTAAGTATCTTATTACTTCTTAAAATGCGACTTACTTTCAGTTTGGTTGATCGGCAGGACAAGTAAAAGCTTGGGGGAATAAATGTCTGCATCTTGGATTTAATGGGAGCTTCATCTGCTCATTCCGAGTGATGAGGATCCATTTGAAAAATTGAGGGCTGGATTCATGTATGTGTTTTCGTGTGTGTGGGTGGGCTAGCATGTTAGGACCAGGTTTCGAAAGAACCTGTTTTTCTCGGGCAGTCCAAGATCTCTTATTAGGATCGGTGTTCCTGAGCTTTGAACAGGTTTGTGGGTTTAAAGATTGATCTCTAGAGGCTAGACCGCTCATAGTCTATTATTGGTGGAAATTTGGATTTGTCATGAAAAGTAATCGAGGAATGTGTTCCTGATGTGAGTGTGACTGTCAAGCGAAGGAGAAGGCCTGTGATTTAGAAGTTGTAAATATAAGGATCCTTGCAAGATGTTTAAGGAATGTGTTCCCTACAGTCTATTGCACACGGTGAAAGGATGTTTCGGGGAAAGAAATTTTTTTTTTTTTTTTTTTTTTTTTTTTTTGCGATGTCTACGAATGACTTAGCTGTATTTGCTAATGAATTTTCTTTCCCCATGATGCTGGTAAACCGATTTCTGTTCTTGCCTTCTGTTTTTTGTTTTTTCCTGATAGGGGTACTTTGCTTTGCTGTTCAGGTTGGCCAATCTTGCTTCTTCTGAAGTTGTGCGACGCCCACTCTGTCGATAAGGATCACCACCTCGACGCCGTGGACTTGACCTTTAACTTGATATCAAGCGGTCAGGGAGGTCCATCACAAACATCGGCATGCGCCGTCGGCTCCACCGCCGTTGGTGTGTCGGTTGCTCCCCCTCCCACATCCAGGGGCCCCGGAGAGTCCTCTTCGTCATCATCGACTAACATCACATGCAACTCCTTCCGCCGGCAACGATGGCCAACGAACCACCGAGCATCACATGCAGCGAGCCCCTTGTTTCCGACGAGTCTCGGCCACCTCGCGTCGGTCGCCGCTTGAACTTGTGGGGAGACACTGCGGCGTTGCGTGCTTGGAGGACAAGGGCTCGAAGAAGAGACAAAGAGGATGGATCGGGCTTAAGTGCGAGGCCCCATGATTTGGGCTTCTTGGCAAGCCGATCCGATCTCTCGAGTTGGGCTTGTAATAGTATGGGTGACCCACCCAGCCCCTTTGAATCGGATTTTGGAAGTTGGGCTTGGCGGTGAATGGGCTTTTGGGCCTCCTCCCAGCCCAAGCCCATCGCGTCTCCTTGGCGGTGCTTACGCTCCACTGAGTAGCTCGGTCGACGACGACCGCTGGGGTGTGGGGTGGCTCCACCATCACTTCCAAGTGCGGAGGCGGTCGATCGGCCGTTGATGAAGACGGCGATGGCGTGTGTTTCAGACATATCCTCCACTGCAGATATAGCAATTCAAACCGTGCGTAGGTGCTCGACCACGGATGATTCTCGCTGATGGAGAAAAGCGTTGACTCGACTCAAGAGGATCGGCATCCATGAAGCGCGCACCAGCTACGCCACTTTTAACTCGGCCCCAAGACGTGAACGAATCCTGCTTGCTTCTTCTATTAAAAATCTTATTGATACACCCAAAAGGGTACAACGTACCAGATCACCGAGATCTGGAGATGGAGAGACTCTCTCCCCTTCTCACCCACACTTGACTTACGAGTTTTCTATCTATCCTGACGATGAACATAGCCTCCCTTATATACCCCCCCCAGACTTTAAAGCGCGCGTGTGGCGTGACACACGCGCGTCCGGACGTCCACCCAATCTTTACTCATGCGACCACACCCCTTTGTCTTCGACCATCTGCACCCCACTTCCACGACCGACCACCATGGCCCAGCAAAGTTGGTAAGATAATTGTTGCTATCTATCCTAGTCGAATGTTTTAATAGGGTATTGATTTGAGATGGGGACATTATATGAACTTAATTAGGACTTCTACACTAATCCCTTCTATTTTGCAAAAAGGTTGCATAATTTGCACTAGTGTCTCTCAAGGGCAGAGGCAGTTTTGGCCAGTCCAACCATGTGCTTCACAAACTTACTTCTCTTTTTGTCAGGCAACTTTAGTTCATTTTAAACAGTTAGCTGCCTTACCCAAAAAGAAAAGGTTTATAGCTGTCCATTATTGTGATCTTCAATGCTCAATAAATGTCATTTATGCTTACTGGCATTGACTATTACGAGACCAAATTGATAGATTTTAGTTAGGAAAATGATCGGTTGACCGACTTTTGGCTTTGACTTGGGCGCAGTTCGATGCGAGCGCGACTTGCATCTCGAGGTGTATCGTGCGGTCTCCACCCGGTAGGTTTGCCTAAGTGGGTGCCCAAAGTGGTTCAATGTAGCGACCTCCTTTTAGTTATGCACATGTCTATGATTTTTTAACTGTTTCACCTATCATAGGTTTCCACTCCTGCACTTGATGTCCACTCTACTTAACATCCCTTTCTATGTGAATTAATTTTGTTGAGTTGTAGTTCAAAATGAATCCCCTGTGCAGCTAATAAACATAAACCCAAATAGATTTTTGATTCCTAGAACGTATGGTCATTGTTCTTTTGAACTGTGTGACCTAACATCCTCTCCCCCTGATTTGAGTTAGCTAGAATGAGAGAAGTTATGTTTAAATCACATTACATACTGTTTTGTTTTTTATGTCTTTGTTTTTTTGTTTTTTTTTTTTTTTATTTTTGTATTATATGTTTTCTCAACTGCATTAATTTGAGCGAGTGGAAAAGTTTGATTCATGCATTTGACCTCAACTAATTTGATATTAAGACTTTGTTGTTGTATGTTATCTTATGCTTCTTTATAGTTCATATATTGGCTCAAACTTTGCAAGCCTGTAATTAGGCACTTGCTTCTTCTGGGTCGTCGGGTGTGCCTCAAATCATGAATGCATTTTTGCGTGATCCGAAGCACACCTCATTATTCAAAAGGGTAAGCGCGTTTAATTACAGTTCTTTCAAGAACACGCATCTCGAAAATGTGTATTATCATTTCATCTAACGGTTATAAATGCCGCGATCTCTTTCGACATATGTTTCTTCTCATTTTTCTTTTTATTTTTAGTTCAACCTCATCTTTCTTTTTCATATTTATACCTAGTGTGGCTATACACTTATACAATGTTGATATTCATTACTAACTCACTGGTCACTTTTGAGTGCTTTATTGTCTTCCTTGTCAATTGTGGTTGCTGTGGAAAGCCACGGCCGTCTCTCACTTTAGCTTTTGCTTCTTTATTCTGTGTGCTGGGATTCTCTTAATATTTGCATGAGCTTTTAGCTTAATTAATTATAGTTTGAGCTGTTCTTGTTGGATTAGGTCCACCATTGATCTGTCAGTCTCATATATTGCAAAAATTGACATTACAGATCCCACAAAGTACAGTACAGATCATTGGGACCTCAAAAGATTCAATCACAACCGTCAATTGGGCGATGGAGCAGCAGATCTGGGAGCCATTATTATGAAACTGAGTTGTACAAGTTGGCCACCTTAGGTTTGTACCTATTTCTTTTCCTGGCTTATATTTTCAACACTTCATTTCATAAGCATTTTTATTTTTATTTTTATTTTTTTTGACAACCACGGTGTCCAATTGTTTTTTGGCCCCTCCTTACTTTTGGTTCTACTAATTTCATAGCAGTTTATCAAGACGCCCCAACCCCATGACTCTGGGAAACCTGTAGCTAAAGAATCAAACTCATAATCTCTACCTCAGTCAGAGTTTTAGTGCTATTTTCTTTGCCGCTACCTCACATCCTTTTGAGGCATTTCATAAGCATATTTTTTCGAACGATACTATTGAGTGATTGCGACTCAATGCCCCTCACGTGGGATAAAATTCGAGCTTTAACTATCAATACCGAGTGAGGAGTACCAAAAAGAATAAATATTGTGCCTAGATTTCAAACATGTGGGTTTATTACTGTGATGCACTTGATCACGTGCTGCACGTGATCAATATAGGTACTAGTGAGTAGGTGATACTATCCAATGCAAGTGCAACCACCACTCTGATTGCATGGTTGCATGTGTGTTGGCAAGTTTGTTTTATTGAATTGTTTTAACAATTAAGAATTCAAATCTCATCAATCATGCCACTTAGCCCCCTCGTATTGTTCGTTTTGTTGAACATTAGTCAGTTTATACTTTATACATTGTTTTGTTTTATTTGGAAGATTGATTAGATACCAGTATAGCACCAATAATGCCGCTTGTTTATTCAAACTTTTGATTTCTCAGCAAACACAGTTGAACACAACATATCTGGAAAAAAAGTAAAAATGTGGTGATCCCCATTTGATAAGTGCAGCCTATTGAGTCCAACTAATTTAGGCTCGAGCTGGGTTAGCTCACAAAAGGGTCAAGCTTTCCCAATGAAAGTTGTAACTGTGCAAGTGCAACACATACATTAAGGCCTTGTTTGGTTAAGGGGTGAAGTTAACTCTCGGGAGATTACTTGAAGGGGAGTTGGAACTAATCTTGTTTGGTTTTACAGCTTTCCTCCAAGTTATCTCTCAACTCACATCCGAGGGCGAGAGATATCTCCCTCACTCCTCTCTAGAGAAGTTATCTCATAGGAGTTTGTGGATATAATTATCTTTCATTAATTACTTTTTATTAATCACATTTATTTTTTTTATTTGAAGGATATTTATGTAATTTCATATATTTTATTATTTAAAAATTTGTCAATTCTCTGCAAGTTTAAAGTTCAATCAAATATGAAAATATGATCTTTCTCTGTGAGTTGCACTAAGTTGGCAAAAACAAATCGAACGAGGTCTGAAAAACATTAAATTCATAACATAAGCTTTGAATTCACTGTATCGTGTCAAAATTCACAAATAGTTAATGCTGTCCTTGATTTCTGCTCACTAGTATCTCACCATGTTACCACAACCAACCTACCATATCAAGCCGTTTAGAGAGAAGATTGGATGTAAAGCTTGATCACACTCATATCCACAAATTGAATGCCACAAAACAATATGGACCCCACATAGATCCTGTGATTGAATTTTTATGCTTGCAAGTTATTAGTATTGGAAAATGATTTCGTAGTTTAGCAAAGATGCGTATAAAAACGCACATGCACTTGTTTAGCTGCATTTGCTTTTTGGTGAAAATTTATCTCGAGGCGGATCGAACATCTATCAATAATTTGCGTCATTCATGCGTGTTTTTCTTGAGTTACTATTATCATTCGACCTAGGTGGCCTTGGTGGTCAAAATTAGAACCTTGAAAAATTTTAAAATAACACGCTTTGATAGCACACTCCTAGATCCCACTGTGTTTCAAATTTTAAGATGAGTAAGTTGGCATCTCAAAATGAACACGAACGGCTAATGTGGGAGTGTGTGTTGGCATGCAGTGTCCAAGGGTGTTATTCTAGCACTCCGGTAGAACCTCTTACCTTCTCTATTTATAGTTGAAACCCAAGATCCTCTACTCCACTTTTAATGGCAAGTGAGATCTAAATCAACTTTGCTCTCCGTGATCCCGTGCGCAAAGTGCCAGGCCGCACCCCACACGTGTCCTCTCATACCCCATCCACGTGGGCCTGCATGGAGGCCCACATCACATCAACCGTCCCAACCGAACCACCAATTCTCACCCGTGCAAGTCAACGACGTACGACTGGTGATCAGCTGCTCCCAGGCACCCAAAACCACTAAACGACTCCCAATAGATCCTCAACGTGTCCTTTACTGATTAGATCTCGTGAAAATGGTATTTCTGTAGTTTTGACGAAAACCAAGGGCGGTTATAGGGTATAAACGCTTATAACAATTTCAGCTGAAGTAGACATTGTGATTTGTGAGAGATTTTCATCTGCTCTCAGTGACTCTCTCTCTCTCTCTCTCGAAGAGATTTTTTTAGAGAGAGAAAATGTGTCCGACGGCGAAAGTGAAGCGCCGGTCGCCGGAGGGTTTGGTCTCCGGCGACGCATGCTCGAACTCCGGCGATGACGGCGGGCACTGGACGGAGGAGGCGATCAGCGGCGGTTCCCTAAAACACGTCGACCTCCACACCGGATCCAACGGCTGGGCGTCGCCGCCGGGGGACCTCTTCGCTCTCCGATCGAAAACCTTCTTCACGAAGAAGCTGAAGTCGCCGTCCGGCGACTGGCTCCTGAAACCCGCCGGAGTCGACTGGCTCCGCTCCCCGGCGAAGCTCGACAACGTCCTCGGCCGATCCGACAACCGCGTGATGGTGGCGCTCCGCCGCGCGCAAGCCGCCGGAAAGTCTCTGAAGAGCTTCGTCTTCGCCGTGAACCTCCAAGTCCCCGGCCGCGACAGCCACAGCGCGGTGTTCTACTTCTACACTGACGATCCGATCGCGCCTGGATCGCTCCTCTACCGGTTCGTCCACGGCGACGACGCCTTCCGGAACCAGCGGTTCAAGATCGTTAACCGGATCGTGAAGGGGCCGTGGATCGTTAGGGCCGCCGTCGGGAACCACGCCGCGTGTTTGTTAGGGAAAGCCCTCACTTGCAATTACTTCAAAGGAGCGAATTACTTGGAAATTGACGTCGATATAGGTAATGCAATTTTTTATATTTGTATGTAATTACATGATGATGACGATGACGATGACTATGTATTGATGTATAGAATCCGCAAACTAGTTCAATCCAGTCCAATCCATTTAGAATGCAACTTTTACGATTAAATCTAATTTAACAAACTCAAATTATAAACCAATTAGAGCTAATTGAATTCGCAATCCAGTTCAATCCATGCAGATTGCAACTTTTACAATCCAATTTAATTTTGTAAAGTCAAATTCTAAACGAATTAGAGCTTATTGAATTGGATTGAACTGAATTCGCTGATTCGGGGATGTCATATACACCCCTAAATGCATGAACCAATTTAATTCTAGAATTTGGTGCTTTCAGTTTGTATATTTTTAATTCTAAGAAATTAGTCCAACAGGTAGTTCGACCATCGCGAATGCGATCTCACATTTGGCGTTGAAGTATGTGACGGCAGTGGCGATAGATATGGGGTTTGTGGTGGAGGCGCAGGCGGAGGAGGAGTTGCCGGAGAGGCTTTTGGGGGCAGTGAGGATTGCTCACATGGAGATGTCGGCGGCGGCGTTTGTGGAGATGGGGAGTGTGGTGGAGTTGGCAGCGGGGGTGAAGAGTGGTGGTGGAGGCGGCGGCGGTGTGTGTAGAGGGTTAGGGTTTTCGAGGGTGAATCATCATGATAATGCGAATGGTTGCTCGAGATCAGGTGGTGGGGATGATGATGGTGGAGAGGACGGTTAGATTTTGATTCTCTCTTGATATGATGATCTTTTTCATTATATTCTCTTTTGGGAATGTATGGATGTAGTTCTTGTAGATAGTAATAACTTTAGAAGATGGAGATTTTGGGATTTGATTCTCCATTTCTCCTCTTTTAATGTTCTCATTGCAAGTCCAGTATAATGATTATGACGACGAATGAGAAAATAAACTAGGATTTCTTTTCGAAAAAAATCTTCTAATTCGAGATTGAGGCTTTGTTGTTGTTGCCTTCGCAATTCTTTAACTTTTTAGTGTTCACATTGGAATCAGCTACTAGGGATTAGTCTCTGTTCAATGCATGAATTTGCTTTTGCTTCTTGGTTTCTTGTGCTGCTGAGGTAAAGACTCCACAAGTGCCCAATTGCAGGACTTGGGGTTCCTTTCAATGTGAATCTACTTCAGCTCTTTTGATGGGTCTGGGTATGATTAATTGTGAATCCACTCTTTACCATTTTTGTTTGGGATGGAGGACACATGGATATCTATTATTAGAGGTCAAATGTGGCTTCCAGAGATGTGGAAGGGGCAGTTGTCCATTTAATTGTATTTAGTATTGGATGTCTTAAATGCACTAAATGGAGGGGAGTGGAAAAGTTTGATCCGTATGACTAACTTCAACTAATTTGGGATTGATACTTATTGCTGTAGATGAGGATTAAATTCGCCTTAGTGGTAGTAGTAGATGGGGATTAAATTTGCCTTAGTTTTAGTAGTATTAGTAGTAATAGATGGGGATTAAATTTGCCTTGGTATTCATCCTTGTTCCCTTCCGAATCATGGGGATTAAATCTCTTTAATTCTAATTCTTGTTTCCTTTTGAATCATGAGGCTTTAAACTTGCATTAAACTTTTTGCTCGTGCTCTCATTGGAAAGTAAAGCTTTCATAGTGTCTCCAGTTGTGGTACTTGTGGGCACTTGCTTGTTCTCAATAAAGTTTTGTGTTCTTTCTCTAATGTTTTTCAGTTTTGTTATGCTACTTCTTCAATAAGCTCAGTAAATACCGAAAGGGGAAAAGTATTGCAGAAAAAGCATTCTCTCCACCTTCATCTTTCACACTGAAGCGAAATTGGTACTTGTCCATTTCTTCGCTGGTATATTCTTTTTTTTTTTTTTGCCTAACTATCTTTGAATTCATTTAGCCATTTCATTGTGTCTATTTAGTCCTTTTTTTTTTGGCACAGATCTTCTTAGTCCCTTTGTACCATAACTATTAACATCATCGACAGGTGCATTCATTAATGCATATAAATCTCTCTGGTTTCTCTGCCTTTTTTTAATGGAAAATGCTAGAATGACAATGCCCAAGTCACACCCTGAAGTCACATCGGGCACAACGTGGCTTCAACCCGTGTGTTATGCATCGGGATTTTTAAATGAATGTATCCCGAGGCGCGCACGAACGGCTCTTGTGCCGGATGTGACTTCAGGTGTGACTTGGGCGTTGTCACTCTAACATTTCCCTTTTTTAATTCCAGTTTATTTCTTAGAACACCACTTGATAGCTGTTTCTGTGCTTGCTTTGCTTCACAGTGGAAGTGCTATGTTAACTAATAAGAATCTAGTGAGCATTTTGAATGGTCGAGTGATTTTTAGTTTTATGTTAGTAAGCTGTCCAATGTGTCCATATATACTCAGTGATCTCAGTCAAAAGCTGCTTCTTTACTGATCCAATTGATAAATCCACAGTGGTATCAGATTCAGGCTTCAGCCAACTTTCTTGTGAGGAACCCACTTTTATCTTTTGTCAGACAAGTGCCTCCAAAGTTCATAGATTTCATCACCTTTTTTGGCGTACCCCTCTAGAACAACAGACAAAAAACTGAGAGTGCTGAGCCAAACTTTAGAAATTTGTTGTATTGTCTTTCTTTACTCAATCAGCTAAGGACTTCTTGTGTGTGTCCACACACCATCATGGGTGCTGTCCCAAACAAAGAGCAATGATCTCAAATGAACAATCTAATGGTCCACATGAACTTCCATCCTATCCTATCCTTCTGAATGTGGATGTGGTTCCAATGGCTCATTGAAGTGTGTGTGTGCTCTGTAGTTTCATTCTGCATAGTTTGCTTGACATACAGAAGACAATGAAGGGTTAGTGCTTTCATTTTTTCAAAAGACAAGAACAATAAATTGCTTTCAGAATACAGTTGTGTAGATCAGTAGATGTATCAAGAGAGGGGTCTGCTGTTTGAGGAAAAAACAAGAAAACATGTCAGTGTGGATCATGAGGATTTCAAATGGATTTTGAGTTATGGGATGTTACATATGATTTATCAGTAATATTTCAGTTCTACATGGTAGCAAACAATAAACGTATTGGATCTATCTATGCTTGGAGTTCAATATTTCAATTCTACATGGTAGCAAACAGTAAACATATTGGAGATGCGTGGATCGAAATATAGTCATACTTGAGTTAGAAGTGAGTTTTCAATGAGTATATATTTATTTCATAGGGACGACGTGTTTTTCTTCTATTATACTGGTAAGAAATTAGTTTAAATGAGAAAAAATTACACAAGTATAGCAGAAATTAGTTTAAATGAGCAAAACAAGTGTGCGTTTTTTTTTATTCTCGATATAAGCTATATCGTCTTTTAAAAAGGCGCTATCAGGGGAGGAAAAATTTTCGGCCTACGTGGACACATGAATAACGCATTTTGAAAAGGCGTTATTCATGTGTCCGATCTACGTTGGACAAATAACACGAATATCGTCTTTTGAAAAGGCGCTATTCATGTGTCTGATCCACGTTGGACAAATAACACGAATAGCGCCTTTTGAAAATGCGTTATTCGTGTTATTTTGATATATCAATCCACGTGGATTGATTGGAGCCGATTTACACGAATAGCACATTCTCCAAATGCGCTATTCGTGTAAATAGTATTGGTGTCCACGTGGAAAAGACAAACAAGAATAACGCCTTTTCAAAAGACGTTATTCTTGTTTCCCGGTACACGTGAACATACACGTGGGATGTCCACGTGGGAAAGAGTACACGAATAGCGCATTCTCCGAATGCGCTATTCTGTGCTCCTTGCCACGTGGACTCGGGTACACAAATAGCGCCTTCTGAAAAGCGCTATCTGTGTACCCCTCTTCTTCTTCCCGAAACAAAAACGCAGAGAATATATTCTCTGCGTTTCATGTTTCGGCTCGGGAGTAGATGCTAGGTAGGTACTAGGGTTTATGGTAGGTCATGGGAGTTTTGCAGCAGGTTGCATGAGTTGTCTACCTCGAAATATGTGCTTCACATTCGCATGGATTGCACGAGGTTGCATGAGTTGTCTACACCTTGAGATATGTGTGACGTTTGAATGGTTTGCACGAAGATGCATGGCTCGCCCACCTCGACATACATGCGTGGCGTTTCCATGTGTTGTCAACCACGAGATACGTGTGTGACGTTTGCATTGGCTTTACCACCTCGAGACACGTGCGAGTCGTTTGTATGATTTACTTGGATTTTACGAGGTTACATGGGGTGTCCACCTCGAAATACGTGCGTGACCTTTGCATGGTTTGCATGGATTAGGCGAAGTTGTATGAGTTGTCCACCTCGAGATACGTGCATGAGGTTTGCATGGATTGCAACAGGTTGCATGAGTTGCACGAGGTTGCATGGGTCGCCCACCTCGATAGACGTGCCTGACATTTGCATGAATTCTCCACCTCAACATACATGCGTGACGTTTGCATGGTTGTCCACGTCGATATGCGTGCGTGTCGTTTACATGAGTTGTATACCTCGAGATACGCGAGTGACACGAGTTGTCCATCTCGATATGCACGTGTCTTTTGCATGGGTTCTCCACCTCGATGTGCGATATTTGAGTTGAACAAATAACTCATTTTCAAAAGGAGTCATTCATAGAGTTTAGTATTTTGTATAGATAGATCATTTTCAAAATGAGCTATTCATACAAGTGTCTTCCACCTCACCAACGATGCATGTCACCTCATCATCAATAGTTCCTTTTGAAAATGAGTTGAACATTAGTTTTTGAATTTTAAAGTAAGCCTCACTATTTGGTGAATAAAAAAGTAAAGTCACCTTATTTTTTGAAAAACACCCATTGTTTGAACTCTGTGCTTCTATATGCACAAACAGCGACAACAATAGCACAGACTCTATCCCAAATTAGTTCAGGTATGTATGAATCAAACACTTCTATTGCGCTCGATTTAATGCAATTGATGATGTGCTTTCTTGTACTTCCATGCACAACGGAACAATATTAGTACTAGTGGAGATTCATGAGTCTACCCTGTCGAGGCCAAACTTTACATCAGTTTGAGTTTTCTCTTGCACCCTATTTCATTTTGGATATAGTCAAATAAGCAACTGCAAGATGAGTTCACTCATGGAGCCATTGGGACCATTTTTCTAAGTCATAAGAGTTTTGGTGCTGTCCACCATGAAAGCAAATCCAAAACTGACAAAAATCCAACCATTTCCTTGACTTTAAGAGTCAGCAATGCATCTTTCCAATATCAGCATTGCATTTTGGCTTGCTTTCTGAGCATTCATGGTCTCCCTTTTAGAAGAAGTTTTTTGATGTGATTGCTGCTTTCATATATCTGGTTTTGTTAGTTTAGTCAATTCTTCCCCAATGACCAGGACTTGTGTGCTAAAACGCAATTTTTCTCTAGTTGTGATATAATAGTTTGAAGATGAAAAAAAAAAAAAAAAAATCATGAGCATAGGACTAGCCAACAACATAGCAACAAAGCCTTTAATCTCAAATCTCAAATTACTTGGAGTCGGTTACATAGATCAAACTCTTTTATTACGCTCGATCTAATGCACTTGATCACAAGACTAGCCAATTAGTGAAAATCATACGTAAGTCAAGTTGATGTGTGATGGATGCACCAATAAAAATCCTTTGAACTAACTATTTTGTAGAATAGTGGCAAAATGTTTACCTTGCAGAGATTGAGTAACTTGTCAAAAAAAGAGGTTAATCCTAAAGAAAACTTTCAATGGGAACTAAACTAATCAGCTGAAAACAAAGACCAGAGTCATTGCCAATGTAAATTTAGACCAAGGAATTTATTAATCCTGGTTGAAAATGTCGTTTAATCATCATAAGTTGGCTATAGTTGCCAAAGCATCTTTGGTGACATGGATGAGGCGTCGCTCGCTAAAGGGCAAGTGATTTAGGAAATTCGTGATTTAGGAAATTCGTGAGTTCGACTCCTGCTAATTTTTTTGAAAAATAATAATAAGTTGGCTATAGTTCCCAACCTTTGATTAGATGATTTAACTTTTTAGGACTTGGTCATGTAGCTTGTACCGAACAATACGGGCATTACTAAGAAACATAGAGACTTATAATTCTGATTCTAACCAAACTCTTCCATGGTCTTGCTCAAGCTGCTCAATAACTCAAAAATCTCTCCCACTTTAGGATGGGATTCATCTCCAGCAACAAACCCATGAATGCTTCCCCTAGAATCTTCAATGTAGCTCCAACCTGGTTTCTTGGTCATTTGTTTCTCATTCATGAGCCTCCTCACATCTTCAGCTTCATGCCACCTCTCTGCACTAGCATGGATGCTACTCAACAATGTATTATAACCAGCGTTGTCCAACTCCAACTCCGACAAACGCTGCGCCGCTAATGTCCCAATTTCAATGTCAGAATGAACTCTAGAAGCGGCAAGAAGGGCGCCCCAAGTTCGACTGTCAGGCTGGACAGTCATGCTCTTAATAATTTCTAGAGCTTTTCGGAGCTCCCCGGATCGACCGAGGAGATCCACCATGCAAGTGTAGAGATTCACATCAGGTTCAATTCCAAATCTACTACTCATGTGACTGAAAACCATGCAACCTTCACTCACAAGACCAGAGTGGCAGCAAGCAGACAATAAGTTCAAGAATGTAACCCTATTAGGTCTAACCCTTTCTCTTTGCATCTGACTGAATAGTTTCAAAGCTTCATAGCCAAGTCCATGTGTGCCGTAGCCCTCTATCATCGACGACCAAGCGACGACATCTTTGACTGCCATTCGATCGAAACATCGCCTTGCATAGACAATGCTTCCGCATTTCGCGTACATGTTAAGGATAGAGGTTTCCAAGGCTGCAGTATCTTCTTCAGGGCATTGTATGGTATTCCTTAAAATGAAGCCATGAACTCCTTTCCCCAACCAAAGCACACCCAGATCAGTATACAAAGCGACGAGGCTGCTTAGGATGGCAACCTCAGATTTCAACACTGAGAACTGCAATTTTGAAAACAATGCCATTGCCTCTTTGAAATGCCCACTCTGAATAAAACCTGACAACATAGCAACCCAAGTAACACCATTTTTCTCAGAAACTTCGTTGAATAACTTGATCGATTCGCCTAGTTGTCCACATTTCACATAAAAATCAACTAGAGAAGTCTGTAAAACCACATCAGAGAGTCCAGTTTTTACTGCATAGCAATGTATCTCTTTGCCGTAAAAAAAATTTCCAGACTTTGCAGAAGCTGATACGACTAAACTCAATGTCTCAAGGTTTGGAGCCAATTCAGTCTTCATAATAGTGAAGTACTGAGCAACTTTTGAATAATCTCCTTTGCGGGAAAACGTCGATATCATTATATTCCATGATACTGCATCCCTGTTAGTGATATTATGAAAGAGAGTTACCATGTTTTTCAGGTTAGAAGTCTTACCATACATTGTCAATATAGCGTTCACGAGAGACCCTTCACTCTCAAACCCTTCCTTGAATGCATGACCATGAATTTCCTTCCCTTGAACTGCATTTCCACTGAAAGAACACGCTCGCAACATGATCAACAACGTCACTAAATTAGGCTCCAATCCTTCAACCAACATCTCGCGAAACAATCCGAAGCAGCTAAAAAAATTCCCAGCAGAAACATACCCAGAAATCATTGTCGTCCAAGACACCAAGTCCCGGTCAGGCATTCCATCAAACACCTTCCTAGCAGACCAAACACAATATTTCTTCACATACAGATCAATCAATGTATTGCAGTAATACAAATCTTCTCCAAAACCCATTTGAATTGCCACACAATGAACACACCCAGCAAGCCCGAGACGATCCTCGGCTAATGAAAGCGCTCTATTCACTATAGGAAATGTGAAATGATCAGGAGACACAGAAGACACTCTCATTCTACTGTAAAGCCGCAAAGCATCATCGGCGAAACCAGAATCGACATGGGTCTTCATGATCAAGTTCCATAAGAAAGAGTTGGGTTCAGACAAGGCCTTGAACACAGACAATGCACTATGAAGGTCATTGAAGTTGGCATAAAGGGTGATCAGTTTAGGTGCAACATTGATGGTTTGGACTCCATTGGAGAGTAAGAGAGAGTGGACTTGTTTGAGTTTTGGGAGGTCTGTGCAGGAATTGAGAAGGGAAGGGGAGATGGTTTGAGGGATTGGAGGGAGAGTGGTTAGGTGATGGAGTGAGAGTAGAAGAGGAAGTCTAGTAGAGGAGATGAGAGGGAGAGAGGTTTGGAGATGAAAGAGAGATGTGAAGGAGAGAGGTGGTAGGGAGGCATTGAGAAGAGATGGAATGCTGACAAGGAGGGGAGTCTCAGTGAGTGAATTGGGATTCTGGGCGGAGTTTGCTGCTGCTGCTGCACAAAATCAGTTAAAACTTGAGAGAGAGAAACAAAACAAATGAAGCTTGATAATAATAGTTTCTGGTACTAAATTAAAAAAAAAAAAAATATGCCATTGATGGGAGATGCTACAATAACCCACTTTGGGCACCGACCCAATTGGTTGCCGCGCGATACACCTCGAGATATGCGTGCGGCGCGAGGTGTATTAAGCGGCAACCGACTGGGTCAGTGCCGAAAGAGGGTTACTTGAGCATTTTCTTGAAACAGTTCCTTTTACTGGGTTCTTCGCCCTTCATTAAACCCAAATCATTCATATCCACAAGCACAACAAAGTCTCATTCTCAAATTAGTTGGGTTCAACTTATAAATCAAACTTTTTTTGATAACCATGGGCCTCTAAACCTTTTTCAACCTCTCCTTAGTTTTAGTTCGACTAACCCCATGGGAATTAGTCGGGTACCCAAAACCCATAACTCGGAAAGCAAGTGAATATAATGTAGCTACCAAGAATCAAACTTTCTCATTCCACTAATGCAGAAGCTTATTTCATATCAAACGGGAAAAGAAGGGACAGAAATATAAGTTTTATATCGTGTTTCCAAAGAATTTCTTTCTTTGTTGCATTGAACAGGAGTAATGGAAAGGCGATAGTAAGAATTCGAATGATACAGGCTGCAGGTGAAGAAATAAAAGAAGATTGAACAAGAACCAATACTGTAGAGACGATAAAAGTAAGTCACTTTCAAATATGTGAAACAACCTCTTTTGAAACAAAACCACAGGAATGAAACAGTGCTAGATGTTCTATCACTAGGAAAGACTGAAAAAGATGATTAGATGATCTACCTTAACAGTAGCAACTTTCTTCATTTCCGAATTCAGCACCGAGACTGCACCTCGTATCAATATAATGGACACTTTCTGAATTTTAAAAGTAGAATTATCCAGAGACCATGGTGCTAATCTTACACTGGTAATCAGAACAAGAAAAGGCGGGAAACCAGTGCATAATGAACTAAGTATTGCAGAAATGAGAGACTGGGAGAAAGAGGAAAGTTTGATCTAGCACCCAATTCCTCAAATTGTAACCACAGAGGGCCCTGATACCAGATTCAAACTGACAAATGGCACCAAGCTGAACTCCCCTGATATTTTTAAAAGGAACATGGATCAAACTCTTCCATTGTGCTCGATTTAGTGCAATTGATGGTGAGCTTTCCAAACCATTCAAATCCTTCCTAATCAATGCGTCCCAAGTTAACTTTGGTCTACCCCTACCTTGTCGAATTTCTTCAGTTTCCATTGAACAGGAGCAACATAAGAATATGAATATCAGATCCCATATCTGCCAATGCATTTCTTAGCTAGATATTACTTACCATCTCAATCTATATTTCTTTCAGTCTCAGTGAACCTGAGAAAGCCTTCAACTGCACTAAGGGTTCCTCAGTCATTACCAAAACCACCAGCAAATCTTCATCAAATGAGCAAAGAGCAACTCTAATACCTTCATCTCCATGGAATGCTGCTACTTCAATTATTCCATAGTCTTACGCAACTCTCTCTGAGATACAATCATCTCTAAACACTTGACCTCTAAAAATCAACCAAGTACAACAACGCAATAGTAATGGATGGCCCAGAGGCCAAAATGTTCTTTTGAAGTTGGCAAAGCCAAGTGTTTTGTTGTGGACAAATTGCCCAATGAAAGGAAAGTAGTAAATGACAAATTGTTCCCACAGAGACTCATTGCAATTCATGGTGAGGAAAAGGTTTTGTTTTAATTCTAAAACCACTTGAATTATACGCTAGTAATAGCATTCTTCCGTAGCTTGCTGAACCATCTTTGGAATCTCATTTAATTCCCCACTTCACATACCATTGCATGGTCTTAACCACCAATACTATTAATTGATTGACAAGTGATGTTTAAGTTGCAAATTACAAGGTCATGGACTAAGTACTAAAAGTCATTCATATGTGGTTCTTTGTTTCCATCAAATCCTCCTGACTACTATAAATTTTTCACTTTCAATAAACACAATATATGGCAATGGCATTCATCATCTCGCTTCTTTCTCAAAACTCTCGCAATTCATGCACCACCCACCATTCCATATCCAAAAAATCAAAGAGTAAACCCTTACCAAAAAATCCCAACATAAGGACTAAGCTCATACTCACAAACAGAAGTATACAACTAACTCTAACCTTCCACTGCTCCACTTTCTCACATTCCATGAAACTTTCATTCAAATCTCTTACGGACTAATTAAAGAGAAAACTAAAAGTCTTCAATATCCGCACGACACAATCTTTTTTCCCTACGATTTCTTAGCAATATCAAACTTCTTGAATTTCTATTGCAGATTTTTTTTCCATAGTGTCAAGTAATCGCATTTTTCCACCCGTCTTCACTTCCTATTATGTATCAAGAACTACAATGTTATTTCTCAACATATTTTCTTTCCATATACTCATGAAAACTCTCGAGCCCTGGCTCATTCAAAACGAATAATTCACAAACACTGGATCCAGCATCCTCTTCTCCACCAGCTGTTCTTTGTTCCATGACTACTTCCAAAATCTTCTAAAACATATTACTAGATCTCTATAATTCAAAAGAGGACCGCAAACTAATATAGGCATTACGCGAGCTTTTACAAGAAATTCGCACAGTCAAGATTAGTCCAAGTTCAAAATGAAGTGTAAAGATTCAATACAATTTCAACCATTCAAGTAAAATCAATAAACCTAGTTACACTACAACTTTCAAATCACTAGTAATTCATTTTCTTGAATCAATTCACAAACAGTAGATGAACTACTCCATATAACCACCAAGAAACACTCTAATTCAGTCGGATCTGCTAATCAAACATCGAATACAAAATGAAACGCATATGTACATGACTAGACCTCGAAATTGTGATCTCCAATCTTCAGCTCAGTAAAATCCCTCTCAGAACAACCACAAGTGGAAAGCTAGGGTTCCGCCGACTCCTCCTCCACATTCTTCAGTGAGCCTTGCTTCGTTGCGGCTGTTTCTCGGTCGCTAACCTGTAAATCCAGTAAACCTAGCAACAACAACAACAACAACAACAACAACAACAACAACAACAACAACAACAACAGCAAGAATCGGTCAAGCAAAAGAGATGCATACGAGTAGCGATAGAGCGATTCGGAGTATATGAAGAGAGGAGTACCAATGCGAGGACATGAGCGGCGATTAGCGCGACCACCACGAAAGGCACGGCGTCGAGAATCCATGGTCCGCTCGAGATTTGGTGTTGCTCCGCCATTGATGAATTTGGTACTCTGGGCCTGCCGGCCTCTCGCTCTTATACGAACTGCTGGTCTGTGAATTGACAGAAATGACCTTGAAGTGAATCCCAAAAAATGAAAAAAAAAAAAGAATTCATTAGTGTTGTAAATTGAGTTGGAACTTGCTAATAACTAAATAAAGAAATAGAAGACTAAGAACTTTTACTACTATAAACTTGTGACGGCCCCAACTACTAAACAGGGCACCGCTCGGCCTAATCCCGTAATCAAGCCTTAATCCAAATTACGAGAAGACATAATTACGTATTAGTCACCTTTCGTTCATATATTTCTCTGAATTCATGTATTGATCTATATTATCATGTTCATGTAATTTAAAGATCATGTGGAAGCTATTATGAGTCAAAATTCATAAGTGTGGAAAATCAAGAAAAGAAGACATTCATATGCACGTGTATATATATATATATATAACATTATTCACTCAATTTAATGTACAACCCAAAATGTCATAACAATAATAATACAACAAAAGTCGAGACATACAAAATGAGTGAGGAGAGTCATCGAAGCGCTCGAGAGGAAGTCGCCGATCTTCTCCTTCCTCGATGCTGTTGCTTGCTCGACGGACCTACACCCACCGTCACAAACTAGACGGGAGTATAGTGATATTTAAGTACTAACGGGATAATTCTATGTCACATTTCCAAAATAAACGAATGGTATTTAAAAGCATAAAGTAGCGAAATAAATTGCTTAAACAAGAAATGCAAGTAAATACCATAGTGAAAGATGTAGAGACAGACACAAGCTAAGTCGATATGATCTACGTCCGGTCGGCGGTGAGAACTATCACCTAACCTTTCCCCATTGCTATATGGAGTTGCGCTCAACGTATCTCACACAATATAGTGGAGCTACGCTCTACGCTTTACAACACCAATCTCATGCTTGCCAACCACCCCGAGTCTCATAACTCGTGTGCCGCGCAAGTGTAGTGGTGAGTGCCGGAACCCCAAGTAGACCCATGTCCCCGTGAACCGCGC
Organism: Stephania cephalantha; assembly: GCA_039657325.1. Classification (NCBI taxonomy): domain Eukaryota; kingdom Viridiplantae; phylum Streptophyta; class Magnoliopsida; order Ranunculales; family Menispermaceae; genus Stephania; species Stephania cephalantha. The sequence continues at coordinate 2,153,441 of CM077576.1, read as the reverse complement.
ATCTCTCATGCAATGGACACTATAAAATCCCTACTTTACTTTCAAAGACAAATAATTCCAAAGTTCTATGATGCCAAAACAAGTTAAGCTACAAAGCCCAAAGGAATTCGAATTCAAGTCCAATTACATCCAAATTATTCCATTAGCATGCTTTTCATCAATCTTTTTCAGAATGACATCAAATGTAGGTTTGATAGTCAATGAAACAATTCATAAGGCATCATGTCACAATATTCACACCCATGAATAGATACAAAACAACATGATGTGCGAGTTCAAGTAGTAATGTCTACCAATAGACCAATAAATCAATAAATGTGAATGAAATGAAATATAAAATTCTCACGGTTGTACTTACAATTCACACGCTTGTCCTAGTCTATTCGATCTCTCGACAATTCGAAATGCGTGCCCAAACGCCCGAGTTCTCCCTTAGTTCCCTAACATTTAATAATGTAGCATTTTATACTAAATCGAAGTATAGACAAATTTCTAAAATTGTTTATTTATTTTTCGGCCAAATCGACCCATTTCGCGCTTTTCGAGGTAAAACCTCCGTCTGCAATTCCAAATATTTTATTTTTCATAGAAATTCATTATTTTTCTATTTATGTTGTCGCAATATATTTTTTTTGAAAATTTTCCCTATTTTTCGGAATGTTTTTCCTTTTTCTCTTTTTTTTTTTTTTTTTTTTGGGTCTGCCGACGACCGTTTGGGCTCCTTCTTCCCCAACGAACCAAGGAGTCCCTGGTTCGTTGGGAGGAATTTTTTTTTTTTTTTTGTCACGAGTGGGGTTGGCGATCCACCCCGGCTCGTGTAGGGAGGGAGACGACTCTTCCGAGTCGTCTCATTCCTCGGGAGCACGGGAGCTTGGGAGCTCCCGAGCTCCCTCCCAACTCTACACCAACACCACTCTACAACCACCCCATCAATTGAACAACATCAAACTCACCTTGATTCGTCGGTAGTATAATAAGCAACAAGTTCAACTATGGTTGAATAATATTTTGAAAATAAATTTAATATAAAATAGTTTTTCCCTTTTCATGTAAAAACATAATATGTGATTAAATATATGTTCACAACTTGATTCATTAATAAACAAAATATACTATTCGCATGAGTTGGTGGAACAACCTCCAGGTTAGGTGGCAAGACATAGTCTCGCTTAATACCATGCTTCCTCGAACGGGATAACCGTCTCCCTTTCAATGTTAAGCTTTACCTGGGGACAAGGTTTACCCACTATCAACTCAAACTTATAACATTATTTGTATTATACAATCAATAATAGAACAATAACTAATCGTTTGTAGTTTTAAGAGAAAAACTATATGTCACACATTGACTTTTGATTTCGATGTAAAAGATTGTACAAGACGCAATGACTACATAGCATATTTTCGTAGTCGGTGACGTTACAATGCATAATGTATGAATAAAGTACATTTACATAATTAAATATGCATGTAAAAAAAGAAATTAACCATGACAACATGGAAATAAATTGAGCTTATTTAAATTAATAAAAATTATACCTTCTTAGCTTTATATATTTGAAAACTTCTTGATCTTCAAGACCTTCTCTTGTAGAACAACTTCGTGCGATAACGTGTTGTAAATTGAGTTGGGACGAGAAGGAAATAGAAGACTAAGAACATTTACTACTATAAACTACTACTACAAAGGAGAAGAGAAGAAATGAGATAGTTGGAATTAGATGTTTTCATTCAACTTGGTGTGTAAATTACAATGGGGTTGACTCCCTTTTTATAGGCAATTTGATGATGATGATAATTGTACTTATACAATGTGTACAAGTTATACATACACCACAAGTCATACAACACATCACAAGCGACATAGACAATACATGGAAGAGTTGATATACATTGGAAGGATTACAAGTTACATGAAGTGTGAGAGTCATGTTTGATGTTACAATTCAATGTGAGAATCATGCTTCACAATGTGGTCACATACATGCACAAGTGTCCATCAATTTCATAACAGTTATGACATTTTTTATTTTTTATTTTTTAAAGCAAACTTGGTTAGGACTCTATTTCACAAGGAAAATACTAGAATTTTATCAACAAAAAAAAAAAAACTAGAACGACAATGGGTAAGTCACACCATAATACATATTGGCCCATATGAGTCATTCACGCTGCTTTGAACGGGTTGTTATGCATCTAGATTTTATGTATACTTGCATCTTGAGGTGCAGACGAATGCCTCTTATAAGCCAATGTTTGTCGGAATGTGACTTTTTGTTGTCTCTCTAACACTTCTCTTTCAACAATCACTTTTGACTTTGGATGTTGATATATAGTATTTTTTTAGAAAATATTGTAATGACTTGTTTCTAAACACTTGAAACGAACACTCGTTTGTTAGTGTTCATTCATTTTCGCATCGATGTTTATGTACACAAAAATCGATGTGTATTAAATAAACACCAACAACCGAATGTACATTTTGGGTGACCCGAAAAGGTCACCCTAGCAGTAGCATCCTTTGGCAAATAGTCAAAATAATTTCAAAATCAAATTTTGCGTCTTGTCTCCGTTTTTATCTGAATTGCTTTTTTGGGTCAATAATCCCCCACCAACAACTAGTTAGTAGTATGAGTAATGAAAAATACTAGAATGACAAAAGATAAGTCACATCTCACTACATATTAGTTCAAAAGAGCGGTTTACGCATCCTCAACCCGCTTGTCATAGATCAAAATCTGCATATATTCGCATCTCGAAATGTGACCCGATATTACTTACAGTGTTACTTTATGCTCTCTCACGTTTTCCTGCACGCGACGCGTTGTTCACTCTATGCGCCTCTCTCGCGCTCGCCACGCAATCACCGTGATCCGCGCACGCCACATTTCTCCTCCTTGACATTATTTCGTTGAGGCATTTCTTCAAACACTTCGCGACCCTGAAAACCACGAGCACTTAGAGCGATTGTGCAGTCTGGTTCGTTGGATGCTCCATGAGGAGCGTGAATGGGAATCTCAATAAGTGGCGTATTGCGTTTCTTAAGCACCGGAACCCCCCAATCGTTCGCTCTTTAGGTGCAATCTTTGGATCGATATCTGTTTAAATGTTGGTTCAGATTGGTTTCTCTGATGTTGTTTTTTGGGTCAATTTGTTCTGGAATTTGTTTAGAAGTACCAAAATGTGATTACAATTACTGGGTATCTCTCATTTTTGTTGATTGTTATGGTATCAATTGAACTATTAAAGAGTTGATTTTGATCATGTTTGTTTAAGAATACCGCGCAATCGCGCATTTTGCCGGCGTGTTTTGTGCTGATCAGTTGAGTTTTAGGTTACTTGTAGTTATATATTCTGCATTTGAGCGTTGGGCTATTGTTTGCTAAACAACTAGACATGAATTTGGAGGAGATTTAGGTATATATTTGGTCGATTTGGCGTTCTCGGCTTCGTTTACTTTGTCATGAATTAGGGCATGCTACTAAGTGAACAAAATATTAAGGTTGCCATTCTGTCATACATTGCATGGAATAAGGTTTGGAGGTTCTCGTGAATAACCTACTTTAAAGGTGGTTGTGTCATGCAGTAGAAGCGCGTTATTTCGTTTATTTATTATCGAGAGTTCCCGCTACCAACTAGTGTTAGTTTGTGAGGCTTGCGTGTTTATTTCGTTGAGGCATTTCTTCAAACACTTCGCGACCCTGAAAACCACGAGCACTTAGAGCGATTGTGCAGTTTGGTTCGTTGGATGCTCCATGAGGAGCGTGAATGGGAATCTCAATAAGTGGCGTATTGCGTTTCTTAAGCACCGGAACCCCCCAATCGTTCGCTCTTTAGGTGCAATCTTTGGATCGATATCTGTTTAAATGTTGGTTCAGATTGGTTTCTCTGATGTTGTTTTTTGGGTCAATTTGTTCTGGAATTTGTTTAGAAGTACCAAAATGTGATTACAATTACTGGGTATCTCTCATTTTTGTTGATTGTTATGGTATCAATTGAACTATTAAAGAGTTGATTTTGATCATGTTTGTTTAAGAATACCGCGCAATCGCGCATTTTGCCGGCGTGTTTTGTGCTGATCAGTTGAGTTTTAGGTTACTTGTAGTTATATATACTGCATTTGAGCGTTGGGCTATTGTTTGTTAAACAACTAGACATGAATTTGGAGGAGATTTAGGTATATATTTGGTCGATTTGGCGTTCTCGGCTTTGTTTACTTTGTCATGAATTAGGGCATGCTACTAAGTGAACAAAATATTAAGGTTGCCATTCTGTCATACATTGCATGGAATAAGGTTTGGAGGTTCTCGTGAATAACCTACTTTAAAGGTGGTTGTGTCATGCAGTAGAAGCGCGTTATTTCGTTTATTTATTATCGAGAGTTCCCGCTACCAACTAGTGTTAGTTTATGAGGCTTGCGTGTTTGTACATTCATATAAGCTAGCCTAATGGATTAGTTAGTTACTTGAATTAGCACTTTCTGAATAACTCCACCTATGTAGAACATTATATGCACCACATAGCCGGTCCCAAGTCCGGATAAAGGAGGAGTGCTCCCAAGTCCATTTCCATACTGAAAAATGGGGGAGGGTTGCGATAGGTTGATAGCTAGCGTAAAAATATTTTTTTAACTACTTATTTGGGATTGAGGTTTGGTGCTTTTGGAATGTTTTTACTGGACTTTCTCTATATGACAGGTCAAGCAGATACTGAACTAAGGAAAATGAAAGTCGTTGAGTGGTGTGTGCCGTGTTTCTTGCATCATCAAGTGTAAGTCAATCCTCTTAGCAATACATTTGCATTCCTGAATAAATTCCTGAATAATTGTTATTGTTTGTGAAAAATCTCGAAATATTCCTACTAAGTTAAAAGGAAAATTTTATAGGACCGCAATTAGGCCAGCAATGCTCTATGGAAGCGAATGTTGGGCGGTAAAGCAACAACAATTACATAAAATGAACGTAGCAAAAATGAGGACGCTTAGGTGGATGTGTGGTAAAACTCGTAAAGATAGAATAAGAAATATAGAAATTCAAAGACAAGTAGGAGTAGCATTAATTGATACAAAGATTAGGGAAGGGCGGTTGCGGTGGTTTGGTCACCTGCAAAGACGGCCTACAAATGCCCCAACTAGAAAACTTGACTCAATAGAAACTGTAGAAATTCGACGAGGTAGGGGCAGACCAAAGTTAACATGGGATGCATTAATTAGGAGGGATTTGAATGGTTTGAAAAGCTCACCATCAATTGCACTTAATCGAGCACAATGAAAAAGTTTGATCCATGTAGCCGACCCCAATTAATTTGGGACTGAGGCTATGTTGTTGTTGTTGTTGTTTGTGAAAAATCTTCTATAGCAAGTTATTTATGCCAAATCAGAATGGAGTCCATTTGTTGTCATTTTTAATAATATGTATAGTACATTAATCAATTTTTGTTTATATTATTTCAAGGTGCATTGTTTGTGCAGTTTCTCGACTGGTTTTACGAGTGTCCACGGTGAAAGGCCATCTGCAGAATATGCAAGGTTGCGGAAGGAATCATTGGAAAATGAATTCGGTCATGCACTTGGAACCTACAGTTCTTCAAGTTTTTCTGCTTATTACCGTTTTGGTCCATTCTTGGCATTGTATAGAGCAACCATTATTTCATTTCAAGTCGCAAAGTTAACCTTATGGCACTTCTTTCTTAAAGACATTCGTCAACGTGCCATAAAGGTACTCGTATTTAATTAACGTTCTCGAACATTCATTGCTCTCTTTCTTCCCGTTGATTTAATGTGCTCGTGCATTTTTTTGCTTCCACCAATGATTATGTGAAAAACTGCTTGTTGCCATAAAACATCCTCGTTCGTAATCTGCATAAACTGGCTGTAGTATTCTGATTTTTTTCAGCCCTTTTAAAATGCTATTTATAAAACATATTTTCATAGTTGGACCAATCTTTATGCTGCCTACACGTAAGTTTGTGACATCCTCAAATGACTCAATTTCACGGGGAAAGGAAGTGCAAAGCAAAATTCACTTGCATTAGTTTGTACTTGGAGTTCTAAAGGATACTTCGTGATAGAAGTACCTACAAATTTATCCTAGTTGCGGTGATCTTTGCTACTGACCTGTCCATTTGAGAAATTTGAGCGCTTTAGTTGTTTGATCAATTGTTCAACTTGCAATCGTTATTTCTTTCACTTTGCTCTATAAAATTTACTTTGAAAAATTAATGATTGAACCATGTGTTGTGAATCTGTTGCTGTTCTCAGGTAGATTGTACCAAGGATTTTACTGTACGTGTCTTCTGTCTTCACATGAGCAGTTTTAATATGTTTCTGCTTTCATTTAAGATTTATTAATCAGCATGCGTTCCCTGAAACAGTTGTGGCAGGATTTGATTTGATGATTTCCCCTAATTTATCTTGCTACTTGATATATTCTTTCCATTTTAGAAAATAATTAACTTCATGTTTGGAAGCAATCCAATACGTTGATCTTCTAAAATTCTGTTTCTCTATTCTTTGCAGTTTCGGGAGACTTTGATTCGGTTAGGTCCTTTCTATGTGAAGGCAAGTCAGTGAGTTTTCTTCTTCTTCTTCTTCTTCTTCTTCTTCTTCTCTGAAATATCTTGGAATCTGAATTATCTTATTCTTTTTAATCTAATATAATTTCTGTGAAGGTATTGATTTGTGGACAGAGTTCCATTCATTTCGAGTTGTATGTGATGAAATACATGACTACCTCAGCAGACTATTATAGAATTGAAGTAGGTGGATAAAGCGGAAGGAACTTTTGACATTTTCTCACCAATGCATACCATAAGAACTCAAAGAAATTTTTTTAGCACCAGTATTAGCTGTGATGAGTTGATAGCTAACTCTTTAGGATAAGTGTTATAATTAAAACATGAGTATTACTATTACAATGCATAAGGTAAGACTCTAAAATATACAGGGATAAATGAACAAATTCAAGAAATGACGATAGTAGTCTTGATCGGAGATGTTATTGGAGATATGCAATTGAAATAGTTTGATCTCTTATGTGAAAACAGTTGGCTGTGTCAGTAAGGACTTGTTCACGAATAATGGCTATTGCTGTAAATTTATAAAAAAACTGAGAATTTAACATTTGACAGAGCACAGTGGAGGAAGTGGAGTCATGTAGCCAATCCCATGAAGTTGGACAAAGACATGGAGACTGGAGTTGAACCAAGACTATATCCTTGGTCGTTTCTTGCTTTCTACAGCCATATCATGACTTTAGATCCTTGCTCACATTTTGTACTAGCAGGGCAATAGGTGGCAACACAAGTTTTTTGAGATTAATGAGACATACATGTTTTGTCATGAATGCAACCACTTGTAAATATCCACTTTCAGTTTGGCCATGTAATTGTGGAAGCTGGAAAATGAAAGGTTTCAATGATGGATGAATTTATCAAGAAGCTTGGTTGATTATCTGATTTAGAAGAAGATAAAAAACATCTTTTATATTACGTTTATGTATAACACATTATAAGAGGAAAGTTCACTAGAGTCCTAGACCGGGAATCTCTTGGAAGACGTAACGGGCAATAAAGTTATTTGTTGGTCGTTTTTCGACCTACTTGGTTTTATTCCAATTGGCCTAGTAAATGCTTTCTCATTGACAGAAGGTGCGAGTGATACTCTTTTGCAAAATAGTTCTGTTGCGTCATTTCTTCAGTTGCTTTAACTTTTATTTTGTTTTTCTATGGAAAAACAAATTATTCTAAATTCTATATATTTTGCTTGCAGGATTTAGAGGCCCCCAACTAATTTGGGATTGAGGCTATTGTCACTGAAATAAAAAAATAACTGGCTTTTCATTTTTTGAGCTAATGTTTATTTCATTTTAGTAGTCTCTGGCATAATGACATTATATTACCATGGTTTTACAGCTTGGGCAGGCTCTTAGCACTCGATCTGATATATTGCCTAAAGTTTATTGCCAAGAGCTTGCTAAGTTACAGGTACACAATTTTCCTTGTCTCGCTGACTAACTTGAGTGAAAGATTGATTGTCTTCATTTTGGTTTACTTCTTCAAGGTTCCTCATTCATAGACACACTCCTTGTTTCTAATAAAACTGGTAAACTTGTATCTTTATAGGATCAAATTCCTCCATTTCCAACTCGGACCGCAATCAAGTCAATTGAGTCCCAATTGGGTGCTCCAATTTCACAAATATTTGCTGATATCAGCCCTGAACCAATGGCAGCAGCATCCCTAGGGCAGGTGTACAAAGGTTTGAGAATGGGAGTGCTGGTCTTTGGACTGTGTGGTGGCATAAAAAGGGTCTGGACAGGGATGGGATCGGACGTCACCCTATGCCATCGCATTTAGGGTGTCTCTGGGCCTGGTCGATTTTTTTAAATTGGGCACATTTTTTTGTCCTGTCCTGATCCCTTTTTATGTTTGTGGTTGATTTAATTTTTATTTTTAAATTAATTGTTCCAACATGAACAAGTAAAAGAAAGGTCGTTTAAGGTCTCGTTTTCATGCAATATATATAAAATTCTTGCTTATTTTCTACCAAGTTCTTTGGTATGCAATTACTTGGAAGGCCTTTCTTTTTTTACTTTCACTGAGAGAGATATGTAGACGAGGAAGAGGCATAATTTGTGACTTGCACATAGCTGCAATGGCACAAGGAAGAAATAGGAGAGATGCGTGAGGAAAGGAGAGAGGGGGTTATATTGCCAAGATAAATATAAGATGTATTAGAATTTATATGATGGAATGCCAATTCCAAGTTTAATTAGGTGGGAGAGTGTATTGAGTGAGGGCTTAAGGTTTGGAATGGAGGTTTCACCAAAATATCAAAGCAAGATGGTGTCTTCAATCCAAACTTATAACTCATTCTTTATTAACTTGAATACCCGATGTGGGACTATTCTTAACAAATGTACTCACCAAGGTATCGCCATGACAACTGTAAAAGGCGTAGAAGCCATTGAGGAAAAAATGCTCAGAGAAGAGGAATGGTTTTACCTTTCTAGTCTTTTTCATTCGCATACAACCATGTGGACTACTAATTTGACATGCCTGTTGAGATGAATAACTTAGAAATTGAAGAAACTCGTCTCTAATTGCTACTTTATGTTATTAGTGCTTTTAGACCTGGGGTTTTAAGTCTTTTGACAGTGTTAGTTGGAGTAAGTGGTGTAGGAAGACCACCTTGATGGATGTTATAACATGAAAAAAGATGGGGGAATATATTGAAGGAAGCACTAACTGTTCTGGTTACCCCAAGAACCAAACAACAGTTGCTCGAATTAGTGGATATTGTAAGCCGAATGATGTTCATTCACCGCATATGTTATTTTTTATGAATCCCTCACGTACTCAGCTTGATGTGTTTTACTCTAGAAAGTAAAGACAGACAAGAAAGATGTTCATCAACTGAGTTATGAAATTGGTTGAACTTCACCTAATTAGAGATGCTCTAGTCTGCCTTACTGGAGTAAATGGACTATCGACTGAGCAGAGAAGGAGGCTCACAGTAGTTGTAGAGTTGGTCACCAATCTATCTATAATATTCATGGATGAGCCAACACTACTAACATGCGGTGAATGAATATCATTTTGTTTACATTATTCACTAATTCGAGCAAATGTTGCCTGGTTCTTGGGGTAACCAGAAATGTTTATGCTTGGTTCTTGACCCGTTTAATACAGGTGTCGACACAAGTCACACAACTGGAAAAGGGGTTTGGACACCCTTTGCCGCGTATACATTATGTCATTCCATATTATATTGCTTTTCATGCATAAAACCTAGTCTCCTATAATAATAATAATAATAATAAAATACTTGACTCGTCTACACGCATGGTGACATGGCATTATTTAGTAGGACTAAATGTTTTGTTGTCTTTTACGTCTTGCAGCAACGCTGCACTCTGGGGAGCTTGTAGCTGTTAAAGTACAAAGGCCTGGCATGTCACTTCGACTGACACTTGATGCTTTGTTGTTTCATATGATTGGAGGGCAGCTAAAGCGTTTTGCCAAGGCTCGAAAAGATCTTTTGGTAGCTGTGAATGAGATGGTGAGCTTTCAATTTTTATCTTTTTCTTTATCGTGCCAAAGAGTACTTTTGTAACATTTTTAGCGTTATACTTTTCTTTTCTTCGATACCCTTAAAAAGTAAATATTTGAAGAAAGGTAGAAGAACATGATAACTGAAGGGTAATGCATATTTTTGAGGGAGTACCGAGGGGTAATGCATTAAAATAAATCCTTTCTTAGGGTCAATTATATTGATGGTGGAGGTTAAAATGCTTGAGGAAAACAAAAAATGCAAAGTCTTTGAAACCAGATGACATCCCGATTGATGTTTGGAGGAAGTTGGACTTACGTGAATATCATAATTATTGAGATTTTAGCTACAAAAAGATGCCTATTGATTGGAGAAGAAGTATTTTACACACTACACATAAAAATGAAATAAATATCCTAGACTATGCAAACTACCAAGGCAGAAAATTGATGATTTATAGAATGAAATTGTTTGAAAGGTGATTTTAGAAGAGAGGCTGAGATTCAGAACTACAATGTCAATAAATAAACTTAGATTTTTGTTAAAAAAATCAATTATGGAAGCCACGTATTTACTAAAAATGATTTGACAAGTATGGGGAAAAAAAGAGAAAAACCCATGCATGAACTTTATTGATCTAGGAAAAGGATATGCTAGTTTCCTAGATATATAATATGGGATGCCCAGCCCCAGTCGAAAATTATTGGCCCAAGTAGAAAAGGAGATGCAAATATATTTGTAAATTTTATAGAATACATAATTTGATGCAGTGACTATTTTCAAATGAACGATGAATTTCATAGAAATTAGAATGTTGGAAAATAAAGAAATTAAATGATAGGAATCTATAATGAAGGACAACACTGGGTATTTATGAGCCTATGATATGGCTCTCTTCCTAATATGAGATGGGAATATCAATTTCTATCAATTCCTAAGAATGTTTTAGTAAAAACTGTTAAATAATAGAGTGTAACTGTTAAATGAAGCAAAATAAGTGGAATCCAATGGATCCAAATTAAATCATATTAATTGCATTGACACTCTTGTCGATCAAATAACAAAACGTAGTGATCCATAGAAAAATTAGATTGAGCAGTCATTGAGGTACCAGAATTGCCCAAATACTTTGTTTTTGTGCTTCTCATTCAATTTGCCAATAAAGATTTGATGCTCATCAAAACTGTTCCTAATGCAATACTGTAGTTTTGACTACCAAACAAAATACTGTAACTTTTTTAAAAAAAAATTATTCACTTAGTTTGTTGGTTCTTATGATCTTTTTCAATTTCTCAGTTTTCTAATCTTGATGTTGGAAAAGGACATTCTTATGCATATACACAGGCTTTACATGAATGGGCAGGTAAGACACATGTTTGAAGAGATTGATTATGTCTTGGAGGGACAAAATGCAGAGCGCTTTGACTCTCTCTATGGCCGCCTCACAGGTAATGTCCCATATACATTTTTTATTTAACAAAATCTCCAATTTGGATATTTTTTTTTATCAAATGTATTGAACATAATGTCCTTGAAAGCACTTATTTCACCAACCCTTTCTCGGCAATTTATAACAATACTCTTTGAATATGCACTTCCGCAAAAGCTATAAGCTACAACAAGTGGTTCCAAACAACCTCTTATCGTATCCGACAATTAGTTCAGATTAATGGTTTGGCATAGTTTATCAAGTGAGAAAGAACCTAGAATATGTTTCAACCTGCATGCTAAAAGACCAAGCAGTTTTTTGACTTGCAATTGATTGGATGATAATTGTAAACAGAATGTGGCCATGGTCAAGAAAAAGAAACAACAGAAAGTGTTGCCAGGAAAAAGAACGCAAACTATGTTAAGGTACCAAAAATATATTGGAACCTTACTCGGAAGGCTGTACTTACAATGGAATGGATTGATGGGATCAAACTTACAGATGCAGATCGTCTGAAGAAAGCTTCTTTGAACCGTGTAAAACTGATTGACCAGGTACTTTTCATATACTGTTGTTCTAAGTCTCTTCTGTCACTTTAATCTGACTGACCAAGTTAATTCTGGTAAATTTGGCGATGCCAACATTTATTGTTTTTAGTATTTGTGTACTACAGTTTTGGAGAGAAATCAGAAAATAAATAAAGCTGGTTTCTTACCAAAAAAAAAATATAAAATTAATTAATATAAGATGGAGAAGTAGTTGGCAGTTTCAATCAACAACACTGACTTTGGGGACTATCACAAATTCACAAGCTCCTTGCTTTCACCTCTTGAATTTCACTAATTGTATTTATCACTTGATCTTCTAGCTTTGCTACTTTTCAGGTTGCTATGCTGCTTCAGTTCTAGAAGCTGAAAAAAATTTACTTCATGTCTATTCCATTCATATTTTGATATTTTAATTGTCAGTCGCATATCCATGCCTAAATACCCCTATTTTTTATTTTTTATTTTGATAAGAAAGAAACAACTTGCCCCCACTGAGCTTTGAACCCGTGACCTCTTACTCCCTAACACAGTAACACTAAACCGAACCATTGGGCCACCCAATTGGTTGGTACTCCTATTTGTTGCCATGCCGATATGATAACCTTGGAATATGAGTACGAAAGCATCTAGTTTTGTGTACTAATGAGTAAGGCAATCTAAATTTTGTTCAGCAATATGTGGTCATCCTCATTTTGCAGGGACTTTATTGCTCCTTGAGGCAGTTGCTCGAGGTGGGGTTTTTCCATGCTGATCCCCATCCTGGAAATTTAGTTGCGACAGAAGATGGTTTCCTAGCATACTTCGACTTTGGAATGATGGGAGATATCCCTCGCCATTATCGGGTGGGGCTTATTCAAATGGTAAGCATTCCTTGAATTGCATGTTTAATGCTGTGGTCTGTTAGGATGAAATGACGAGCATCTGATGCTCCTACCTTATTCAAAAGTTGTTCTGCGTTATATTTCTTTGTACACGATTGGGGCACGGATTTGTTCATACTTCATACAGTTCTTTATACATGAAATGAGAGAGTACATGAAATGAGAGAGTGAGGATGCGTGCTTTGCGCACATATTACCGCATAAGTGCTACAGATGTATTTTGCTTTCGTTTTTTTTAAGTAATTTTGCTTTTGTTTTTGGTCGTCATATTTGAGTTGTTTAGGATGAGAGTTTTGTATACTTTCACTGAATGCCCAAGATAAGTTATAAACCGCCAGCTACATCTGTTGCAATGTTTTATGGGAAGCCGTAGCTTTTATAAACCACTATCTACTTCTGTTGTCATGTTTTATGTTAAGCTGTAGCTTTTAGCTCTTCATTTGTTTTTATTTTTTATTTTTTGGATAAAATTGTAGAGGAAGTAAAAATTGCATATTGCATCAATTTTATTTTCAATGTATCTCGATAATTGCAAATTAGGGTGTATATGCATAGTACAAAACAAATTGTTGTACTCAAAAAAAAAAAAAAAAAAAAAAAAAAAAAAAACAAAAAAAAAAAAAAAACAAAAAACAAAACAAAAAAAAAAAAAAAACAAAAAACAAAAAACAAAAAACAAAACAAAACAAAACAAAAAACAAGCTGTTGATAGACGGCAGGCTCAATGACCCTTGACTAATTGACTGATATAAAGCTCCATGATTAGCTTATTAATGTAAGGGTGATTTTTATTTTAAAAGAACCTATTCATTTTGCATTTTGTAGTCTTATAATTCTATTGAATAAGATTACTGAAGTTACTACATTGGCTATAAGTTGTTTTAGCAATTTAACATTGAACATTCATACAAATGATGTCATTTATTGAACACTCTCAACATAAATTTACCTGCCACTCATTTGTTCCAGTATTGTCTTTCCAACTCTTTCAAATACACAGTTCCAATGTTACTCCCTCGACCAAGCATGTATTTCATTTTCTCTTTCAATTCAATGCGGAGAACATAGTTCGATAGCTATAGGCACATATTATTATTATTATTATTATTATTATTATTATTATTATTATTATTATTATTATTATTATTATTATTATTATTATTGTTATTATTATTATTATTAGTAGTAGTATTAGTATTAGTATTTGTATTATTATTATTAGTATTATTATTATTATTAGTATTATTATTATTATTATTATTATTATTATTATTATTATTATTATTATTATTATTCTTCTTCTTCTTCTTCTTCTTCTTCTTGTAAATCACATTAAAAGGAAAATTTTATAAGATTGCAATTAGGCCAACTATGCTCTATGGAAGTGAATGTTGGGCAGTAAAGCAACGAAAACTACATAAAATTAACGTAGCAGAAATGAGGATGCTTAGGTGGATGTGTGGTAAAACTTGTAAAGATAGAATAAGAAAGATAGAAATTCAAAGACAAGTAGGAGTAACACTAATTGACACAAAGATTACGGAAGGGAGGTTGCGGTTTGGTCACATGCAAAAAAGCCTACAAATGTCTCCACTAGAAACTTGACTCATTAGAAACTGAAGAAATTCGATGAGGTAGGGGTAGACCGAAGTTAACTTGGGGCGCATTAATTAGAAGTGATTTGAATAGTTTGGAAAGCTCACCATCAATTACTCTAAATGGAGCACAATGGAAGAGTTCGATCCGTTCAACCAACCCAAATTATTATTATTATTATTATTATTAATCACATCCCAGTCTTGTATCCCAGCAAAACAATCGCATTTGAATCTTTTGCATAGGCAATATTCTTAATCAAGTGATTACCTCAAGCATGTATTTCCCTTTCCCTTCAAGTTCAGTGGACTCTGTTTATGGACCTATATAACTCTATGCACTAGTGATGTGTGAGGTCAATGAAGAAATTCTTTTTTTCTTCATGAAGCGATTTGCTTCCGTGGTCTCTTTATTTGTGCTGACCATGGATAACTTCCTATGTATTGCAGCTTGTGCATTTTGTCAACCGTGATTCCTGGGCCTTGGCGAATGACTTTCTTTCCCTTGGTTTTATTCCTGATGGGGTCGACTTGCCATCTGTTTCGGATGCCTTACAAGCATCATTTGGCCGTGGAAACAGGCAATCACAGGATTTTCAGGTTTGCTTTTTGTATTTCTCTTTCCTGATAAGAATCCTCATTGCTATATAATGCATAGTCATGATTTTTTCTACTAAACCATGCTTTAGTTCATGATTTTTCTACAGCCATTGATGATGGAATCAACAAACATGTTCGTCATGCATTTCCCTGTTGATTATCTGTAAACATGGTAGTTCTACCTTGGTATACAAAGTTAAAATGTCACTTGACACAATAAATGGAAAACCTGAATTTTTGTGCTTGGTTTGTGTGGAATGAATGTCAGTTTCTTTCAGTTTCTATGTTTGCTATGAAAAAAAGAGAAAGGTATGATTCTGTCTCATAATTGTTGGCATAGAAGCTCGTCCTCTGCTTCTTAGTAGTTGTTATGGGAATAAAATGCTCCTCTCAATATTGTTTGAGGAGACTGTTAACTTATTTTAGTTATTATATACATGCATCACTTTGGAAAAAACCTTTAGGAGGTCAGGCAGTTCTCTCATTATTCATTAAATCCTCTCACTATCTAGACTTCTTGCATTATAGTATATACGCATTCATCTCTGCTATGGAAAACTTTACCCTTATTTACAATTTGCAACCTTCCCTACTCATATCAATTTGATTTTGCTCCATAAACTGCTGACTGCTGCATTCTTTGTTTTTGAAAACTCGTTGGTTCATTTCAAGTACTTCTTGCCGTCATGAGGACTACCCCTAATTCTCCTTCTTTAGTGCTGAGATTCATAGCTTTTTGATTGATTGGTGAAATATAATGCAAATTCCTGACTTTTCAATGTTTGATTCTCAGAGCATAATGAATCAGCTATATGATATTATGTATGAATTCAACTTCTCTTTGCCACCAGACTATGCCCTGGTTGTAAGAGCATTGGGATCATTGGAAGGAACCGCCAAAGCGTTAGATCCAGATTTTAAAGTTGTGGAGAGTGCATATCCTTTTGTCATTGGGAGACTTCTTGCAGATCCGAGTGCTGATATGAGAAAAATATTGAGACAGCTTCTTATACGTAATAATGGTTCCATTCGTTGGAACCGCCTGGAACGCCTGGTTGGTTTTCTGTTCTTTATTAATGAAATCCGACTTCTGAAGAATTTGACTTGCAATCTTATTAATTGTTTTTGTCTTTTGTTTAAGTTCCAAAACGGGCTTGTGATTTTTCTAAGGATCCCTTTATCAATGAGATTGTCTTAATGATATCCAATTTCATTAGAAGATGCTTAGTTTAAACTAAAGGTTGTGCTTCGGCAGAAAAATAAAATTGTCCACTTGTGCTACTATGACGTAGAGTTTGCTGCTTTAAGTCCTGATGCAGCCTCAACCCAACCCAATATGGTGATATGCTTTTCCCCATCCTTCTCTAAGCCTAGCAATGTTAGGAGCCTCATCCCATTTGCATTTATTTTATTATACCTGATTTTTTTAGCCTTTTAATTTGAAATCTAAGTGTGAAATTGATAATTTGAAATGCTAATTTCTTGTTCAATTTTCTATGGAGCTCAAAATATTGGATTTTTTTTTTTTTTTTTTTTTATTTTATAACGGTTGTTTTTTTCTGGTTGAAAAATTGGTTCTTGCAAAAAACAAAAAAAGGTATGAAAAACCATCTCTAACTTCATGCAAGACAAATGGTGAAACTCATTCCTGATTTTATTTTTTTTCCAGAACTGACATGTTCCCTAGTTTATCTGGATAGGACAATGAATTTGCTAGTCTTTCTCCCTACCATTATGTTCTTGTACACATTGCATTGTTTATCTAGGTGGTTTGATTTGTCCCCCTCCTCCCAACAAATAGATTGAACAACTTCTCACTTCTTTGTTCAGGTGGCAGCAATATCCGAGGAGGTTTCTGAATCAGCTGAGGAACCTGTCAGTAACTATGAAGCAAACAGATCAAGTCTTGGATCAAAATCCTTTGACATGGATTCTGTAGTTGCAGCCACAGAAGATCTGTTGCACTTCATATTATCTGAGAAGGGTTGGAGGGTACGTGTTTTCCTTGTTCAGGACATAGTTAAGGCTTCTGATCTCTTTCTACAAGAGGAGATTTTTGAGGGCATTGTCAACAAAAAGGCAGACGTCGAAGGAAAAAACCAAGTAGAGGTTTGTTTTTTCTGTTTATTTTCCCTTTGTTTTCTTATATATTTTTTTTCAATTCATTGTTCGTTCTTATGGTTCACATTTTTGGTGGATGTGGGTGACAACACGTGTTGCTAATATTACTAGTAACATCTTTTTTATTAGAAGCTTGTGATTTAGTTTTTGATGAGGCAAGTAGGGGATCAATTTCTAGAAGTTGATCCCAAAAATCGAATTAGTGTCAGCTGCAATTAGATCTTGCCGTCTAGGGGGAAACAATATTATATTATGTAGCAAGTAGGGGAAACAATTCTTAGTGGTTGGTACCAAAATTTGAATATTCTCCCTTGTAACTGCATTAAGTTAAGATTCCAAATCTGACACTTGAGCTATTCTTTTCTTCTACAAATTCTGAATGTTGTGAAGACATTAACCATACAAATTCTCAGTGTCATGAAATTTGACCTGCCAAACTCTACTTCATGGAGTAGAAACTTACCACTGATATTGAGATGATCGGTTTTTTTAATATTCATAGCAAAAACAGCATCAATTATTTTTCTGAATAATTGGTTGCATCCTTATTCTTTTGCTCCTTTTTTCTCTTAACAAATTTCATCTTTATTGGGGAAAGTGCCTTATACTTTATAAATCTTAACCGAAAGAGTTTGAGTCGTAAGTCGTAACCACCTTTACTTGCTTGTTATTCTTTTTTTTCCTTGGCAGGGACATGCAACATTTGTTAGGGTGGTTAACGGGCTACAGTCTCTTCAGCAGGCAGTGAGGTCAGCCCCCGAGGCATGGACAGGGATGTTGATACGATTGGCGACCAAACCAGAGGTTCATAGGTTTGCTGCTGATATTATTTGTGCCTTGGCCACGCATTTGGGTCATAAGCTTTCCGAAAACTCCTGGTATTGCATGTCGAAGTTTCTTCATAAATTAGCAGAGAATGATGATAACATCGACTCGTGAAGTGGCTTTTGCTTTCCTTGGACTTGCATGAGCTTTTTTCTGGTGTTCGCCATTGAATCCAATTGATAAGTAACTTGAAGATGAACAGCTAAAAATTTGTGTTGCCCTGGCGTCGAGGATCACTTTCGTCATTTTCATGTTGGAATCTTGGGTTTGTGAATCTAATTTACTGGGGCATTCGGTAGTACAAGTTTGCTTCAACCTGGAAGGAGTGACCATCTCGGAGATTCACAAGGCGACTTTATAGAGAGGGATGAAGCTCAGTTCAAAGAGTTTTCGAGCTTTCTTATCGGCTGCATACTTCGTGATTTGTTTCGCGTACTTAAACACCGTGAAGATATCATTCTGCTTGTAAAGCCATGAAGATATGATGGATTCTTTGTTTTTTTTTTTTTTTAAATATTTAGTTTACTTGTATATCGGAAATAAGCTGTGGCATATCGCGATTTTTTTTTTTGGTTCTGTATTGTAGCCATCAAAAAGAGATCAGAAAACAATGGAACTCACTGTCTTTGCATTCATGAGAGTTCAAAAAGAGAATTTGTAGGAGAGGAACACTTTTTTTTTTTTTTTGGCATCTTTGTTACACCATTGTGTTTCATTTACTATTTTCTCTAAGGTTTTGTAGCTCCTTGTTTCACTTGGCTGCAATGTTTGAACTTTGGAAGTAGTTTGGTGTTGTATACTTCTGATAATGTGCAGTTTTGTCCTAAGAGATTACATTGTTCGGCTTAAACCACCTGGTATCCGGATTATCGACTTCTCGCACTGTATAGGTGGGGGGAGATTTTAACGTTGGTGTTTTCATTCTCAAGACTCGAACCCGAGTCATTAGTTGATGGACAACAACCCGCTTTCCACTATGACTCCTAAATTGATCTCGGCTAGTTCTGAGCAACACCAGTGTAGTAGCTTTCCCCTATTGTTGTTAGAGAACAACTTTGTTGTTTCTTTTGAATACATCGAGATGTGTATACACGCATCTCGATACATAATTCAATAGACGGCCCAACTACTCCATTTCACAGTTGCATGAATTAAAAGAATGTCACTTAATTTTTTTCTTTTCAAATTTATTCTAGTCAACCTAGGGCTATGTAAAGGCAAAATTTATGAAGATGATGTACTCAATTCTAAGATATTCAATTTTTCTTTAAATGTTGATGGCTACGTCAACTTAATAATTATTTATAATGTGATCTGGACATAAATAATCGATGTGATGTGTATTAGCAAATAAAACTTTTAAAATATATATTTTCTTGTCTTGCTACAAATTTGATATTGCATGGTCAAATTTGATTGTAATGTATTGAATTAACACGTATAGTCTTATAAATTAAATTGGCATTGCAGGGTAATCGAGATGAGATGAAAAAACACAGCAATTTCAACCTTAACCTCAAATTAATTTTTGTAAAAGTAAAATAAAAATTTTAATTAATCATTTATGGCTCGACATAGAACCAGCTAAATGGATCAAATTATTTGGTTACGCCAATGAAATTTTTTTATTTTTCCCTTAAAATGCATCCGTCAAATAAGAGTTGATTTAGTCTAAGGTAAATTTATATTCAAAGCCGAACTCAATAAAAATTATAAAATGACCATACATCCCTAAGTCAGGTCCCAAGTCCGGATAAAGGAGGAGGACTCTGACGCCCATTTTTTTCATACCAAAAAATGGGTAAGGGAGGTCCCAAACTCACTTTTCATATCCGAAAAGTGGGGGAGGGAGGCCCCAAGCTCATTTTCCATTCTTGGAAAATGAATGAGGGTTGCGATAGGTTGACGACCAACGTAAAACTTTTGTCACTTTTCATGAAATGGATCAAACATATATAAATGTTGGGGCGTTCCCACCTAGCGACGCGCTGCATCGGAGCCGGGTGTAGTGAGAAATGAGCAAGGGTGTGTTTCACATCGCCGCACTGGGTGTGAAGAAAAATGAGCAAAGGTTCCCACACATAGGACGTGTGTGGGTAAAGAAGCTAGTCCCTTCACATCGTCGCCGGATGTGAAGAAAAATGAGCAAGGGTTCCCACACAAAAGGACGGGTGTGGGTAAAGAAGCTAGTTCAAAACAAACACGAAAACAAAAACAAAAATCATAAATACGGACACTAGATCTTTTAGACAAAATAGAAATAGAAAAGGAAAACAAATACAAATGGGAGAAAAAATTCGTTTAGGAACATGGAACATAGGAACACTTACGGGGAAGTCAATAGAACTAGTAGATACGATGATTAGAAGGAGAGTCAATATTGCTTGCCTCCAAGAGACAAAATGGGTAGGAGAAAATAGTAGAGAAATAGGAAGCACTGGGGTTTAAAGCGTGGTACACCTAAGTATAAATAGAAAATGCAATGGAGTAGGAATCGTGGTGGATAATGATTATAAGGATAAGGTCGTAGAGGTTAAAAGAATGAGGGATAGATTGATTCTAGTTAAATTAATTATTGGAGACGAAAAAATTAACATACTTAGCGCCTATGCACCACAAGTAGAATTAAGTGAGAGCATCAAACGCAAGTTTTGGGACTATATAGATGGATTTATGCAAAGTATACCATTAGATGAAAATGTTTTTATTGGAGGAGATTTAAATGGGCATGTCGGGGCCAAAGAACGATAGGTTTGAGAGAGTTCATGGAGGTTTTGGTTACGGTAATAAAAATGATGAAGGAGAATCAATCTTAGAATTTGCTTCAAAGATACGATCTTGTTTTAACAAATACTAGTTTTAGGAAGAGGAGTCGCATATAATTACTTTTAGTATTGGTCATAACAAGAGTCAAATAGATTTTCTTTTAACAAGAAAAAGTAGATAGAAAAATATGTAGAGGCGCAAAGTAATACTGGTGAAGCACTTACTACCCAACATAAGTTAGTAGTACTTGATATTAAGCTAACACGACGACATAATATAAATAAAAGAGTTAGCGACCCTAGAATAAAGTGGTTGAACCTAAAACATAGTAAACAAGTAGAGTTTAGAGAAAAACTACTAAAGGAAAATATTTTGAATCTTGACTTAGATGCTAATACAATGTGGCTAGAAATGAGTAGTTGCATAAGGAGAGTGAGATCAAACGTATTAGGTATATCTAAAGGCTTGAGACCACCAAAGAAGGAAACATGGTGGTGGAATGAGGATGTCCAACGAGCAATTAAGACTAAAAGAGAGATGTATAGGAAAATACCTAAGTGTCAAGATGAAGATGTGTACAATCAATATAGAGAAGCTAGAAAACAAGCTAAAAAAGTAGTTAGTCAAGCTAAAACAAATTTCATGGAAGATCTATATACAAGGTTAGGTAATAGAGATGGCGAAAAATATATATATAGGCTAGCCAAATTAAGAGATAAAAAGAAACAAGACCTAAGTCATGTAAGATGGATTAAGGACGAAAATCAAAATGTTTTAACGCGCGAGGAGGATATTAAGGAGAGATGGAGAAGCTACTTCGATAGTTTATTTAATGATGGTCAAGTTGATACTATAATAGATGAAAACCCACACCAAGAAAGAAATGTCAACTATACACGCAATATTAGAATTGTAGAAGTCAAAGAGGCATTGAAAATAATGAAAATAGGAAAGCATGTGGTCCAGATGAAATACCCATAGAGGTTTGGAAATGCTTAGGAGAAATTGGATTGACTTGGTTAACAAAAATTTTCAATAAAATTTTAAAATCAAAACGGATGCCAATGGATTGGAGAAGAAGCACGCTTGTGCTAATCTTTAAAAACAAAGGAGACATTCAAAGTTGCTCAAACTCTCGGGGAATTAAACTTATGAGTCACACTATAAAACTTTGGGAGAGGATAATTGACAATAGGCTAAGGAGAGAAACAACAATATCGAGAGAACCAATTTGGTTTAATGCCTGGGAGGTCAACTATGGAGGCGATTTTCCTTGTAAGACGATTGTTAGAAAAATATAGAGAAAAGAAAAAAGATCTTCATATGGTATTCGTAGATTTAGAAAAAGCATATGATAGGGTCCCTAGAGATGTTCTTTGGTGGGTTCTAGAAAAAAAAATGCATGATAGATTCATAGACACTATTAAGGATATGTATGATGAAGTAGTAACTAGTATAAAGACATTTGGAGGAGCTACAAAAGAATTTCCCATTACGATAGGACTACATCGAGGATCGGCTTTAAGCCCATATCTATTTACTTTAGTTATAGATGAACTAACTAGACATATTCAAGAGGATATACCATGGTGTATGCTATTTGTAGATGATATTGTCTTAGTGGATGAAACTAAAGATGAAGTGAATAGGAAATTAGAACTCTGGAGGAATACATTAGAATCTAAAGGCTTTAAGTTGAGTAGGACGAAAACCGAATACATGCACTGTGAGTTTAGAAACACTAGACATCGAGATAACGGAGTAGTAAAATTAGGGGAAGTAGAAGTTCCTAAGGTAAACCACTTTAGGTACCTATGATCAATCATACAAAATGATGGTAACATTGAGAATGATGTCACACATAGAATTCAAGTTTGGATGGAAGAAATGGCGGAGTGCAACAAGGGTGATTTGTGATCGAAATGTTCCTACTAAGTTAAAAAGAAAATTTTATAGGACCGCAATTAGGTCGGCTATGCTCTATGGAAGTGAATGTTGGGCGGTAAAGCAACAACAATTACATAAAATGAACGTAGCATAAATGAGGATGCTTAGGTGGATGTAGGGACAGACCAAAGTTAACATGTGATACATTAATTCGGAGGGATTTGAATGGTTTGGAAAGCTCACCATCAATTGCACTTAATCGAGCACAATGGAAAAGTTTGATCCATGTAGCCGACCCCAGTTAATTTGGGACCGAGGCTATGTTGTTGTTGTTGTTGTTGTGACCATACATCCCTAACATCATACATCTACATTTTTCTTTAATTTTTTTCATAATTGTAGTGTCAGAGCCTTTTAGACTCGAATATTTCCACAAGAGTTTACAGGGGAGCCTCAACTCCATAATGGGAGAAACCAACGTATCCAAAATTAGATGACATGATTTAGTTTCATAATTTATTAATCACCAAGCACGCCATAATAATTTTACCGACTCATCAATTCAATTAAAGACATATATGCTACATTTTTGCTATATCGCGGATCCTATTACCGTAATTCTAGAAAGACACGTAAAATGAATACACACTTATTGGTGTATTTTCAACGCGCCTTAGATACATGCACGCTGAGAATCAAGGGCGGTAAGACAGGAGCGAGTTTTCCACTGCTGTTTTAATGGCCTGTTTGGTTCACATTTTAGTGAATCCTAACACATGGGATTAATTAGTGATGGGACTAACACATGGGTTTAGATAGTTTAGTCTCATTTGTGTATCTTGTTTGGTTGGGAGTTTTAAGGTTGGGATTAAAGGAGGTTGTACATGTACATTTACCAAAGTACCCTTTAGATAAATAAACCTTAAACCCCCATTTCACACATTTCTCATCTCTTTGGAAATGAAGATCGCTGTTGCTCATGAAGATCGCTGCTGCTCTCCGCGTCCATGAGTAGAAGCTTCACCTTCGTCCAATACAAGAGTGATCGACTTGCGTGAAACAAAAACTGATCTGCTCGCGGAATCGCTTGAACTGATGCGACTCTGGATTTGATTTTGGCTTGCTCGGACGTTTCGGTTCGAGTCATTTTCCTGCATCTAGAGCGAGAGCGGTCGAGGCGTTTTAGCGCCACGCACCAATAAGCCGTTGCTGACTACATCGGAGGTAAATTTTAGTTGATCATTGATGAGAGCTGTTACTCAACGTGAACTCGACATTAGGGTTTGGGTTGTTGTTGGTGACCTAATGCTGTATTATTGTTACTGTTGTGGTGTGGGGGAGGGTTCTTACTTGGTTGAATAACAATGCATTAGACGTCCCATAATTAATATTCACATCTACTAGTGCTAGCAACCATGAATCCCAGTAATTAACTTAAGTTTTTAGAAATATGTGGTAATTGTCGCTATTATTTCTTCTTTACTTGGTTGAATAACAATGCATTAGACGTCCATGTGAGATTCATTATCATTGTTGGCTTTTAGCAATCGACCCTTAGCCTTGATTTTTTTTTATTTTGATTGGCAGGAATGCAGTATTTTTGATGCATTGTAAATTTCGGATGATAGATTGCATCTATCTTTCTCTTTAGTTTTTTTGGCGGTTGACGAATAAAAAAGTTCCTTAGTGGTATCTTATAGGCTTCCATAAAAAATGTTTGAAAGCCACTGATTGAGCTTAATCAAAACCATAAATTATTTTATCAAAAACTTTGAATTCACAACCACTGAATTGCATTTTATTCCATTTATTTCAACAGTTATGAAGCCTGTTATAGCCTGGTGATTCTGGCCCTCTTGTATTTGGAATTTTGGAGCAACTGACTATGTTGAGTTGTGAAGTAGTTTTTAAGGTCTCGGCTATTTTGGAGCAACCCTTCCACGACTCTGATACTTATAATTCGATTTGCTTGTTTGAGAGCGTCTTAGAGTATATTGTCAAATTTAGTTTGCTTTTGATCTTCACATGTTTCGAGACTATGTTTGACCACTACGCAACACTGCTTTCGCGTTAGAAAGAAAAAAAGATGCAATGGGAGCTATAGCACGTTTTGCAGAACTACTAATTTAGTGACAACAGTTAGGAAAAAATAAAAAAATTGGTACTGTTGCTTCATAGCTTCCAAACTTATTATTTGTTTGATTGGTGTTTTATATATTTATGTTCAGAGTAGCAATTTGAGATTAAAATGAAGAGATACTTCATCGAATGGTTAAAAAGGTATTATTTATGGCTTGAAAAAGAGATTCTTACAAGTCTATGATGCTGATTCGGCTTATATACTATCAGAGCTATTAAAATCTCATAATTACCAAAGGACATATCAAAGTTAGTCTTTTTTGTTTGAGCAATCAAAATCTCATAATTTATTAGGACATAATATACTAATAACAGTTCTCATGTGTTATGTTAGTCTTTTGTTTTTTCTTTCCATTGCAAAATACTTGCCTAACTACTATCGAAGTGCTTTCCAAACTAATCGTTTATATGGGTGTTACCGAGCTGTTATTTGGAGGAAGGCTGCACGCATTGAAGAGTTTGATGCTTTAAAACAAAATTTCGACTCGTGCTACTATTGTGATTTATCGTATTGATTGTATGTTGGTTTTATCATTGTTTGCTTTGTATGCAGTAAAATAGTCATGATGTCCAATACAAGTACTGAACTTCTTCTATTCTTATAGTAAAATGGATCAACCTGGCTCACTAGAATCACGCATTCGTAGTGGAGGGTCATTTCACCCCCGAGAAAATTATCGACGCCAAGTGGGTAGACCTTCCAAGCTCCTTCAACAATGTGCAAAAGGCCAACAAAGAAAAGGGGCAAGGTGGCAAAGGAAGGTGTTCGCATGAAGATTCGCATGAAGACTCGGCCGACAATTCCAAAACATCTAGACGTAAGTGGAGCCATGCAGAGGATGTTGCTCTCGTAAATGCCATGGTTGAGATGGTGGCCAGTGGCGTGTACAAATGTGACAATGGCTTCAAGCCCGGCTATTTGACAAAAGTTGAGGAGGCATTGAAAACAACATGTCCGAACTCGGGGATAAAGGCTCGACCACATATTGAGTCTAGACTGAAATCGTTGAAGAAAGATTGGTTCATTGTGAATGATATGATATGCGGCATTCGGCATGGTACAAGCGGATTCGGCTTCGACTCGACTTCCAACATGGTCACCGCTCCCGAGGATGTATGGGAAGATTACCTGAGGGTATGCAATTGTCTTTCAAGTTTGAAATTATTTTGAATGCATCCTAATGTGTTATTTCATCCAAATGTTATGACTAATCTAGTACCACTGGTTGCAGAACTACCCGGAAGCAAGACCTTGGCGTCTAAAGTCATTCCCGCATTACGAAAATTGTTGTATCATTTTTGGGAATGACCGGGCCACAGGCGAGGAAGCACGTGCACCAGAGGATGCTTTTGAGGATGTCAACGATGTCCATGACTCCAGCAGTACTAGTGAGCCATTAACGGTGCCCATTGAAGAGTTTGATGCTACTCCCACATCATCGAGAACGCGGACTACTACGGCTGATGGTCGTGGGAATGAAGCAAAGAAGAAGAGAAAGGTGAGCAATGATGTTTATATTGGTGACCAAATGGTGGCGGCGGCACAAATCGTTGCGAACGAAATCTCCAAGGTGACTAGTGCCATTCGTGTTGAACACGACTTGCGTGAATCTTTCATTAATGCTATGGCCGAAGTCCACGAATTGACTGACGTTGAGAGAGCAATTTATGGCAAAGCAAGATTATGGGTCGCGTGGAGCTTATGGCTGCATTCATGACTTTGCAACCGGAGTCCAGACTTCCTTGGCTACATGCGATGTTTAATTGACTTAGTACTTCTTGGTACTCATTTTTTGGATGGAAGCAATGTTATACACTTGTCTTTTTTTGGATCGAAACAATGTTGTTTGGTGGTTTGTTTTTTGACACAAGATTTTTGACAAAGATGTATGTATGTAATACAAATTAAAGAATAATGTCTGGCTTCCTTTTTGTATTGTAACTTTATCGATATGTAACTGATAAAAAGCCATGTTTATGAACTGGAACGCCTAATCAATTATATATGTTTGATCCATTTTTTTGCAGATAGACAAATGTTTAATGATCCTGCTTTATTTGGACTTGAAACTGATTTTGTGCTCTTGCATTCAATTCATACAATGAATGGTGAATATAAACCGAGATACTGTAACAATGTTAATTGGCTCATGGAGTCTACACGAAAGCGAAAGCATAGAACTTTTTTGGACTTCAATTGCATACAAAAACCGAAAGTTTATTATCACGAGACTAACATGATCACCATCCCCTACAATGGAGAAGAGTACTTTTGGTTATTCAATGAAGTGCAAGCCCGATTCATCATTCCCTTGTCATTCCTTTGTCATTGTGAATCATGCAAAGCAATTTATGCAAAGCAATTTATGCCAAGAATTTATGACAAAGAACGCTTTGTTTATGAACTGCAAAGAACTTATGCCAGCTTTGTCAATTTTTTTTTTATGTATATTGTGACACCGTCCAAAAGACATTAATTTATCGCATAACACATTCATACATGCCCACGCATAGCCTTAACCAAAAAATTTCAATGCAAATGTATGAACTCTGCAAAGAACTTATGCCAAAGAAATGCAAAACAACCAACAAATAATCAATGAGTTCAAATTTGCTACATGGATTCAACGCTTCCATTCACATTGATTTAGTGCTTATTAATGCATCAAACATTGACATATGCCAAACTCCACACATTGAGTCTACTACATGGATTAATGTTTTCTTGTTCCAACAAGATCATCGAATACATAATACATCTAGTCAGACCACCATGGATCCATAACAACTTCATAACCCGAGCCAACTCTTTGGTAAAGGGTTCGGTCTCGAGGGAACAAGTCAATACGGGGTTCCTCGTCAATAGATGGTGATCGTGGTAGAGGTACTCCTTTCGCCTCGTACAACTCTTCAATCCACATTCGCGGTGGTAGCGGTGGTGGGGGGATCTCACCTAGTTCTGCTTGAGCTTCCTCCAGTGTAAGTTGATCATGAACCTCCCTTTCAATTGTCGCAGCGTGGTTGTACCTGTCAAAACCGGCTATTGCTTCCTCTTTCGTGTCGAAGTGAGCATAGTAGAACCCGTCGAAGTTTATCCCTTGTTTGTAGCACTCGTACCACGTTCCATATACACCAGGGTCCCAACCACAAAACACAGTGTACCATTTCCAGTTGCTTGTCATGTCCTGCATAAAACATGTCGTTTCTGATCACAAGCAAAGACCGAAATTATAAATAACATATGACACTTAAAAAAAATTGTAATTCAACGTAAATACCGAACAATGATCATAAAAACAATACGGGGTTCACATATAAATATTCTCAAGACATAAGGGGTAGCCCACCAAAAAAAAAAAAAAAAAAACTCATTAACTTCAACTTTTTTGGACATTAATCGTCTCCTCTCAATGGTAAGAATCCCACATATGTATGGCTAGGTTGTTGCGAAATGCACCACGCATCGCTTGTCCCACTTGGTCGATGACTTTCAAAGCGGTTCATTCGACGCGTCGTCTTCAAACCCCCAACTCTTGCCCCTCAACCACCACGGTATCCAATAAGTCATCCCAGTACTTCCATTGTTAGGAAATTGTGAAGAACGACACATGCAATGATAATAAGTGTAATCATTTT
Source organism: Stephania cephalantha (assembly GCA_039657325.1). NCBI lineage: Eukaryota > Viridiplantae > Streptophyta > Magnoliopsida > Ranunculales > Menispermaceae > Stephania > Stephania cephalantha. The sequence continues at coordinate 2,124,963 of CM077576.1, read as the reverse complement.
CACATCGTAGAAACAAGGACTACGTAACACGGCCCAACGTTGTTTCAACGCTCCAAAGCAAGTCTCAATAATGTTTCTTGCCTTTGCGTGACACATATTGAAAACTTCTTCGGGTGTTTGTGCTGGATGATTGCCACTTGCCCACTCAGATAAGTGGTATCGTTGACCCCGAAAAGGTGCCAAAAACCTCGAGTTAGAGTACCCTGCGTCGACCAAATAGTAGTTGTCATTAGGAACTTTCAAACCATTACGGCGTGATAAAGCATCCCTCAAAATTCTCCCATCGGCGGCCGACCCTTCCCAACCCGGTAGGATGTATGTAATTAGCTTAGATGGTGTACAAGCGCACATGACGTTCATCGTTGGGAAGCCTTTCCTACACCTAAATCGAGCCTTTTGATTGTTACGAACGATGATTGGTATATGCGTCCCGTCAATAGCACCGAGGCATCCCTACATTGACAAAAAAAATGAATTACATAAATCATATAACGAAGGAGAATTTCTATGACTATAGCAAAGTGAACGAGAAAGTGCCATAATTTGTACCTGAAAGTAACTCCATCTCAAATCATTTTCTTCGGGACCAATTGGGACATGGTGCTTCAAAAGCATACGTTGCAATCGTATGAGCGCGCGAATTGTTCTCCTGAAGACCTTACTTACAGTTTCTCCCGACCTTTGGAACCATGTTGAAATGACCCTATTGCGTATGTTGTGCCCTAGATGTGGAGGGTTATGGCCAAGTGCTCATCGACAAGCACACAACGCTTATCCCTCAACTTTCCATGTTCGTACAACATATCTCTCAATTTTTCAAATGGCTTCCTTCTCATCCGAAGCATTTTGTAGCAAGTTTCATCGGACTTGTAGACGAGGTTGTGGATTATTTGTCGATGCTTGTCATAACCTAGTTCGTATGTTCGTTCGACACGACGCCTACGACTTGCCAAAACTCTAAACATTTGTACGAGGAGTTCAATGAATCGAAGACAAATGTGGATGTGTTTCATTACCAAATCCCTTGCACGAGGTCCACCGCTTGAAGAATTTGAATCCATCTTGGGTAATCTATTTCAAATTCAACCAAACATGCATTTATTTGTTCAAAATGTTCAAGAAGAAGGAAAATTGTTAATATATGAGTACATGCCTAACAAGAGCTTGGACTTTCTACTCTTTGGTACACTTCCAAATATTCGCTCTTCTTTTCAAATATATATATATATTTATATATATTGACATACATATTGTCGTATATAATATACACTATACATAATAACGTAAGCGAGATCAAACTAGAAGCATATCATTTATCTCGCGAATGTTTTTTAAGCGTCTAGTGTGTAAGTCATACACATAATTATATGTGAAATTATTTAAAGTCGCACGGTTTTGTTTGTCTTGGATTGATAGCTTACATAATAACCGCAAATCTTAATTGATTGAATGCAAATGCACTAATTTGATATATCTAGATCATTCTCTCTTTCTTGCTTTTCTTTCTTTCTTTTTTTTTATCTTCTTATATTTGTTGGGAGTTTATTTTGTCTGCAATAACATGCAGCTTGTCAAGGTTTGAAGATACTTTGTCCACTTTTAGAGCCATGCAAGAGCAAGCACGTTCTCCACAAACTTGAGTTGGATATAGCTCGTGTTGAGATAGAGATTGAATAACATACATGACATATTTCCATCACTAAGTTGGTTCACATCGTTCATTGCACTATGAATTTTATTTGTGGTCTTATTGGAAAGATGTTGTCCCATACCTATGTAATGGAACATTTCTGCGTAATGCATCTGTAAAATCCGAATTTCATTCTTTGTTTTTTGAAGGATGGGGCATTTATTCAGCATGCTCTATCCTTCTATAGGTTAATGGTGCTTTGGCTGGTTGACCTTGTGGGTGGATTTAAAATGCCTCTCCCACTGACTTGTCCAATGGAATTTGCTTGTATGCCCAAGCACTTCATTGAAGATGCTCTGGAATTGAGGCAACTATGTCAAGAAGATGCGAACAATAGGCCAACTATGTCAAGTATCATCTCTATGTTAGGAAATGAGGCAACAATAGTCCTAAGCAACGCCTCTTGTTTTAATTAACCATACTTCAAGTTTTCATACTCATCACTTTCATCACTTTCATCAATTTCATCAATTTCATCAATTTCATCAATTTTCATTGTCTTAGCAAACTGATCAAAACCCAATAAGCTGACCAATATCAGTCCCCATTTCCATTGTCTTACCATACTCATCACTTTCAACAATTATCATCATGTTATAAAATCATTTTAAGGCATGTACATACACAATTTCATGACATTAGGCATTCGGCATGGCACAAATTCATGAGAAACGAATCGAAATACTTGACAGAACTGAAGAAGAATACCTTAAAATGATCGATTTCACTGGTTCGATTTCGGCCGAGAAATTTGTCGATCCTGTTTGATTTCGCTAGTGGTTTCTCCTCTCCTTCTCGCACACACCGCGCCATGGTTTTGAGGGCGCCGCTTCCTCCTCCTCGCTTCCTCTTCGGGCGTCGATGCAAAACAGGAGGAGAACGAAATCTCCAGTCGCGAAATCTCCAGTCGCGAGACGAAGAAGAAGAGCAAAACATGGATGGAGGTCGAGAGATTTGTTGTTTGTGATTTGGTTAATGAGGGGTAAAGTGGTAATCTCCTCTTTCACTTACAATGGATTAGCTAATCCCACCAAAAATGGTGGTATTATTTAATCCACTACCATGCCTCTTAACTAATCCGCTGGCCTAGTTAATCCTCCAAGTAAACAATGGATTAACTAGTCCAAAGGTGGCTAATCCGGCTAATCCCACGAACCAAACAGCCATAAGTTCTTTAACGCCACCCACACCAACAACGTCCCCACCTATGTAATCATCGAAATCACCGGCCCCACACCTTATCCTCAACCATCCAACGTCCCTCCTTCCACGACCACTCCAAAATCCAACGGCCATGATCGCACTTCGCGGTGGAGTACGCGTGTCGCTCCGCGGGAACTGCGAATGCCGTGCGGTTGTACTGTCGCCTTGACCGCGTCTTCGCTCGCTGCTTCCCCCGCGCGCGCGCGACACGTATCACCCTAGCCTAGAGAGAGAAAGTAGAGAGAGAGAGAAAGAACAAACAACCCCTTATTTTCTCTCTAGTTTCTCTCGCTCTCTCACGCATTCTTCGCTTGCGCTCCTCACCAAACCTAAACCAACCGAAAACTCTCTCTCTCTCTCTCTCTCTCTCTCTCTCTGTGGTTTTCGTTGATTTCGTGCTTCGAATTCTCTCTTTCTCTGTGTTGATTTGGTTGGTTGAGGCGGAGGATTCGGGATTCTCTCTCTCTATCTGTGATGGCATTTCTTCGATCTTCGAATCTGGCGATGGTAGGGTTCCGATTCGGTTGAATTTGTGAAATTTGTGAAATTCTATGTTTCTTTGTTGCGATTCATTGATTTTGAGGAGTTTCTGGTGGTTTTGATGTTTGGTTGAGTTGGTGGATTCGGAATTCTATCTCTTTGTGATGACATTTCTTCGATCTTCCAATCTGGCGATGGTAGGGTTTCGAATCGGTTCAATTTGTGAAATTTGTGAGATTCTTGGTTTCTTTGTTGTGATTCATGGATTTTGAGGAGTTTCTGGAGGTTTTGATGTTTGGTTGAGTTGGTGGATTCGGAACTCTTTCTCTGTGATGGCATTTCTTCGACTTTCGAATCTGGCGTTGGTTTCTTTGGTGTGATTCATGGATTTTGAGGAGTTTTTGGTGGATTTAGTTTCTGATCTGTCAATTTGATGGTTGTGATCTGTTGTTGTGATTCTGTGATGGATTTGGATCTTTTTGTGTAGGACTCGTGACGGTCTGTGTCTTGATCGTGCTTTTGATTTGATTTTGATTTGGTTTGGCTTGGTTTCCTGATTATGCGTTTGAGTTTGTTGATTTCTTGGATTTGGAGTGTTGAGTTTTTTCCAGTTTTGGTGCAGCGGTTCTTGAGGACTGAGAAGTGGAGGTGATGCGGTGGTGGTGGTGACCGGGATCGTGGCGTCTTCATCGTCGGTGCTATTCGCGAGCGTCGTTGTGTTCATTTGTTTCTTGACGTTCTTCAATCGAAGACTTTTTGTGTTCAGTGTTGATTCAGTTGATCAGATCGAGACCATGGGATATCTGAATTCCATCTTGTCTAGCAGCGGATATCAGGTTGATGATGGGCCCGTCAGCGGTGGTGGTCTCAGGTGAAACGATTTTCTTAGAATTTCGTTAAACTGTTATATGTTTGATTTGAATTTTCTTAGAATTTCGTGAATTATCTTTTAATGTTTGAGATCTTATCATTACTTGTGAATTCCTGGAACAAGATTTCAGCTTGTTTTGAATTTGATTATGATGTGTGCAAGTTCAATGAACCTTTTGATGGTTACTCAAAAAAAAAAAGAACCTTTTGATAGCTTTTTATTGAGATCTGCTGCAAATAGATTATTTTAAATTTTTCGTGCTTCTTGTTTACATTGTGCTGATTGATAGTAGTATTAGATTCGGCAATCATTCCAGAGGGAAAGTAATTTCTTGATAGCGCGTGTTGATTTTGTTTAGGTAGCGGCATCTAACATGACCATGTATGGGAAACCTGAGTTTTCAAGCACAGAGCGAATTTATTAGGACAATATGTTTTACTTGGTACATTGCATAATTGCTCTTTGAATGTCATCAAAGGAGATTTAGGGCTTTGTAACTGTATTGAGAGGTCATTGATTTGATATGGTGATATCTGTTAGATCATGATATTAAATTTTATGGAATTGGGAAAGTGTAAGTTTGGTTCTTGTCTTTAAAGAAAAGATCTCTAAATATGCCGATTATTGATTTTTTTAGCATTAGGACATGTCTTCACCAATCTGTTAAGAGTTTTATCTTCATCTTTGATTTTTTAAAGTCTGCCTCGTTCAATGAAATGTCTGCTGCATTATGCCACCATGCTATGTTTACCAAGCATGTGAAGAAGTGGAGGAGAAGAGTTATTGATCCTTATTCACATATGAGATTCTATCACGTACAGTATTTTAAGTTGTTCCCTTTTAATTGGCACTGCAACTCTTGATGCGTAGATTCTCTGTAAGGATGAGAAGTAATGAAATATCGTAGTTTTCATGTGTGCTTTAGGGTGAACTTCAATGGTATAGTTCCCTTAAAATCCACAGAATAATGTATTTAATACCAGTAGATTCCTGTATTGTTTATTATTAGACAATAATGATTGAGGGTTATGTCATTGTTATTAAAATGTGTCGACCTTTTCAATGTTGGTGCTGTGGCCAAGTTTTAGTCTTGCTCTAAAAAATATATTGCTCAAGTAGATGCATGAGCTTTGCATTTTGCGTGGTGCTTTTATTTTTATGTCAGTAGTTCAAGCACTCTACATGCATGGCATTTGGATGGTAGGTGCTTGGAAATGAATGCTACTGTGTAGCCTAGAGATGGCACCGATACTAACGATTGTCTTGTGCCATCAGTCAGAACAGAAAATTCAGCTATGGATATGCTAGCTCCCCTGGGAAGAGGTCTGCAATGGAGGATTTCTACGAGACTAGAATTGAAGGTGTTGATGGAGAGATAGTTGGTCTCTTTGGAGTCTTTGATGGTCAGTTTGCTTCGTATTTTTCTTTTTCTCTATAAAAGCATCCAAAGACAATGTTATGGAAATTGAGAAAATTATAGTTTGGGATGTAAAATTTAACCATATTTAGTTGAGATCAAGGTTTTTTAATTTCTGAGACATATGTCTCAAGACCCCCTAGTAGACTCTATTTTCATGTATTCTGTTTTCCTAAAAGAGAAGAAAGGGAAATTGTACAATAATTTGACAGATGGCATTCTATTTTCTCTTTACTGTGACTTCAGTGGTTTGTTTCATGTGTTGAATTCATAGTTATGCTAATAAATGAGATGCTGAATGTTTCACTTTTAGGCCATGGAGGTGCTCGAGCTGCAGAATATGTTAAACAGAACCTCTTCAGCAATTTGATCAGGCATCCAAAGTTTATCTCTGACACCAAATCAGCTATAGGTTCTTGTCCTTCTACTATTTGTCTTATGAATATTTGGTTATGTTTCCCAGACTACTAACTGGGACTTTTTCATACTGTAGCTGATGCATATAACCAAACGGACTCTGAGTTCCTTAAATTAGAAAATAATTTCAATAGGGATGCTGGCTCTACTGCATCTACTGCAATTCTTGTTGGTGATCGTTTACTAGTTGCAAATGTTGGAGACTCCAGGGCCGTTATTTGCAGAGGTGGTAATGGTAAGAAGGACATTCCGTTTCTTTCCAAGTTTTTTCCTATGCATTTGCACATTCATCTTTAACTTCCTGTATTTGGTAATGAATATGTCTTGCTGAAATCTTTTATTTAGAGCTTCGGCAGTTGGCCTAAGCTTTTTGAGATGTTGGCAGGGTTGCTAGTGGCTGTGTCTTGAACATGTTTTTCCACTGAGTTTTTCATAATGTTTCTCGGCCTTTTACATTTGAACTACGCAATGTCTCGTGTGCGTGCACTTGCACATGTGGTTTCTCTAATTTTTATTGAATATTATGTGTAATATTTCTGGATACTGATGAATGTACATTTTGAATGTAAAAAAAGGCCTTCGCATATGCACAGTGACTCGTAAGAAAATTCAGTCATTAATATGAGTAGCTTCACTAAAGAGAATGATGGTAAATTCATTGCCTTCTATTTACTTGATTTTCTTTGTTTTCCCATTCTTGGTGCTTGCAAGGTCCGTTGACATCTGATTATCTGGACATATTCTACTAGATGGTTTCTTACTTGTACTGGAAAAAAAAAAACCACAAGTATGATTGGGTGGATTTCTCTTTAATTGTTTCACTAAGAAGTCAAAAGTGAATGAACAATGAGTTCCCAATCTGTAATTATTTAAGTTTTTGGCAAAATTCTAGTTTAGTAAATTATTTGTGAATCGGATAAGAAAAATGTTGAATCATAGTAGAAAATCCTCAAAACTATTTGAGCCATATGAATTTCTGGAATCTTATTTGTAGGATTTTGTAGAATTGTTGTTCATTGCATTGATCTCTTCTGTAAACCAACAGTTATAATCCTTCTCTTGAATTCTTGCAGCAAAAGCTGTTTCGCGAGACCACAAGCCAGATCAATCTGATGAAAGACAACGTATCGAGGATGCTGGAGGATTTGTGATGTGGGCAGGTGAAAATTGTATCACATGCTATCATGACTGCTCCTTTTTTCTTACTTTAATTTTGAGCCTATACCTTTTAATATATAGGTACGTGGAGAGTTGGCGGAGTTCTTGCTGTATCCCGTGCATTTGGTGACAGGTTACTGAAGCAATATGTTGTTGCAGATCCTGAAATTAAGGTTCGAGTTTAGCATTACAACTACAGTTACTAATTATGCAATCTGAAGAATCCTTTCTTGTATGTGGTACCGAGGATTAGGTTGAAGAGTCACGTTCCTCTTTGATTTCTATAAACAAGCTCTTATCCACTGTGTTAGTAAAATTTGTTTCTCAGGTTCGGTCACATTCATATATAAAATCATTACTTATAATAGTCATTTACGCTATGATTGGATTTGGATTTTATGTTGATGATAGTCTTGATGCAAAGCTTAGATATGAAATATTGGAGATCGGTAAATCAATTGTTCTTAAGCTCAGTGATAACTGCATAAATCAAATTGGATGAATAAACTGCTTTTTTTTCATATTTTTCTAAGCCAATAGATGTAGAAGACCCCCTAGGTGAATCGACTTTAGGTAAAAGAAATCAGATTTTTAAAGTTTATTATAAGAGGTTAGTCCTGAAACACTGCAAAATCTTTTAACATTTGCAATTGTGTTATTGCCAAAAAAAAAATCTCGTGTATTTCTTTAATGACCAAAAATGTCTTCTAATATTTTCTATTTTGGGGTTCTTGCAACCGGAAGCAGGTTATAATTGAAGAATGAAGAACACTTTTAGATAAAGTCACAAGCAATCATCAAAAGACTTTTCAGTTTGTCATTATTGAAATTATGCACTTCTGCTTTGGAAAAAGGAGTATATAAACGATGCATTATATGCTAATTCTAAACATTTAAAAGACAACACTAGGAAATCATATTGTACTAAATTTTCAAAATATTTTCAATTTTTTTTATCAAAAAACATTTTCAATTTCAAAAATTAACATTAAGTCATTGAGTTACTAAATTGGTTTTCAGCACAGCAATGGTTTTCCTTTTCTAACTTCTGTAAGATTTTCGGCCACCACCTTGCCTTGACATGGCTTCAGGGGCTCTTATGGATTATATATGCTATTGTTCAGACTGCCATTGCCAACATGGAGTGCTTTTGTTTTTTCAATGCATGGTAGCATTGTGTTAACATATTCCCCAGTTAATTTGGGACTGAGGCGATGTTGTTGTTGTTGTTGGTAGCATTTAACTGAAATTAAACTTTTGGTTTGTACTTTGATTTTTCATGAACGCTCAGTCTTGACTCATTCTATGGCCTTGGCAACCGCAGGAAGAAGTGATTGACAGCTCCCTTGAATTTCTTATCCTTGCAAGCGATGGACTTTGGGATGTTGTCACAAATGAGGTTTTTCGTCAACTCAAGTTTTCTTTTTCATTGCTTGTGTCTTGTATTAAACTGGAAAGTATCGATCTGCTGTGGCGTCATTCACACATTGGTTGTTTGCGGATTTTTTTTAATTATATTTGATTATTAGATTTTTTGGTGATTTCTATTTTGAGTTTGGTTTGGAAAAGATCCACTTCGATTGGTCAGTTATCCTGGAACCATTTTATGGAAGCTCAATGACTTTCCATTGAGTATCCAATTAAGAGCCATAGACTTAGTTTAGTGGACATTATAGAGGCAGTTCTATTATTTATGGAGCGTAATGTTCCGGTCTCTCACTTCTCTTCATACAGGAAGCTGTTTCGATGATCAAACCCATTGAAGATCCTGAGCAGGCGGCGAAGAGGCTTATGCAGGAAGCGTACGAGAGAGGTAGCGCTGATAACATCACTTGCGTTGTTGTTCGTTTCTTATCCAACCAGGGTGCATCATCTCATAGCAATTCTGGTTAAGTCAGCAGCATCTTATGCGAGCTCTGCGCGAATGTTTGGTTTCAACTGATGTACAGATTGAATTGCCACGGGAAGATCCAAACTTGTGCACAGCTAGACATGGAAAATCAGATTAGATTCAGAATTTGTTGTTTTTTTGTCTCTTTGTTTTTGAAGGGAAGAGTACATAGGAAGGACCTGTTTAGGCGCTGTGAGTGTGAATTTCACATTTTCTGCCCTAACATATAGCTAGCTAGCTTTTTATGTAAAACTGTATAGACAGTTTCTTTGGTGGATATTGTAATTGGACTTAAGCTTCTAGTGTATTGTTGAACAAGTGCTTCTTTTAGTTAATGGTGATGTCATAGACAACTCTTACGATATGACTGATTCATGCTTGGCTTCTGTTCAATTAATTTAATTTGCATTTATTCGCAATGAGATCTTTTTAAAAGATGAACAGCTTTTAAGGAAAAACTTTTAATACTCTCTGCTAAAGGTTGCTGCTCTTGTGGTCGATATGAAGGGTCGGCTATTTAATATTTTTTTTTTTTTTTTTTTTTTTTGCCCTCGTTATACTCAAATGTTTCAAATCTATTACATGGATTTTTAATCTTTAAAAGCTCTTGGAGCTTGAGCTATTGAGTTTATATTGCTAGTCAAGCATAACAGCTTTGGCGTCACTTGCATGCATATCAACCGCTCTTATAGCACAATAGAATAGAATGAGTATGCTTTCACCTTTATGAGGGGCTTATAGCACAATAGAATAGAATAAGTATGCTCACACCTAATAGAATAGAATAAGTATGCTCTCACTTTTATGCGGTTGAGTTATTTAATCCTTAAGAAAAAGAATGTCGCAGTTATACTTGGTATGAGGTCGAGTGATAAAATTCTAAAAAAATGAATACTTGTAAAAAAAAAAGGAAGACTTGGTTCTGACATCACCACCGATTAATCCAAGCTCGGACAATGTGAGGCTCTATATAGGGGTAGGCAGCCCTCTCTCTCTCTTTTTTTTTTTTGTTGTTTGTTTCTAAGACCACGAGTCCTACACTCCTTGGGAGATGCGAATCGCGGGTCGATTGGGCATCTCGATGCACATCTAACGCATTCCACCACCTCCACTTCCCCTATAAATCCAACACCCATCCACCTGAAACACTCACTTCACTCACTCAAATGGAAACCCAACGTCCTCACAAGCGAAAGAGAGAAGACGCCCCCCCTCTCTCCTCCCATCTCGTCCCTCTCATCCTCGCATCCCTCTCAAACCTCCACTGCCCCTCCGCCCAAACCCTCCTCACCAAATCCCTCCAAACCCTACAAACCCTACAAACCTCCTCCTCTCCCCTCACCACCAGCGCCGCCGTACTCGCTCTGCTCCCGCGCCTCCTCGGCGCCGCCTCCACCGCTCGAGTCGCGGCGGAGATTGTCGGCGCCGCGGCGATTTCGTCATTGGAGGCGAACGAGGCTGTGTCTGCGGACGAGGAGATTCTGGTGGCTTTGATGGAGGCGGTGGAGGGGAGGAGCGAGAGAGTGGCGGTGGCTGCTTGCAATGCGGTCTTGGATCTGTGCGCTTCCGCGGTTGCGCGGCGGAGGCTGTGCGAGGTCTTCGCGGTGGAGAAGCTCATGTGAGTGTGTTATTTTTTTTGAATTGATGGTTTGAGTGGTTATGGAGTTGCTTTTATTGATGATAATGGTAGGAAAGATGCAATCTTGGAACTAGAAATGACATTGTGATTGAAATTGTTACTGGTTATACATTTTCAAGGATGTGATTCTGGACTAGTTTAGAAAACAATGGTAGAACCTTCCTCCCTTAACCAGATGTCTGGAGTTCGAGTCCAAGGAATGGAAAAACTTTAAAACTCTTGGCTAGAGGCGCTGCCCTTGTGGTCCTAGGTTCCTCGAGTCCGGGATTAGTCGGGGCTATGCTTCGGATACCTTGACAATAATATAAAAAAAGAAAGAAAAGAAAACAATGGTAAAAAACTTTCTGATAATTTAAGCTTCGTCACTTTGTGCGCGAACACAGTTTGAGTTCCTGTTGTGGTATGGAACATTTTGATGATGAGTTTCTCTAGGATGAGTGTTTTTTGAAACTATTGATGCTTAGTTCCCTGCCATGCGGCTATGTTTGGCAAAACTAGCAGATAATGTAGCTGATAGCTGAAAAGCTAGTAGCCGATAGAAGGTACCTTATAGTTTAGCTTATAAGCTAGATTATAAAAGCTAGTTTTTGCTTGCCAAACATAATCGTAACTTTTTACATTGTTTTTCTGCGAATAATGATGGTGAAGGATATTTAACTTTGTAGATATCTAGGATCAATCATACAAAATGATGGTAATATTGAGAATGATGTCACACATAGAATTCAAGCTGGATGGAAGAAATGGCGGAGTGCAACAGGGGTGATTTGTGATCGAAATGTTCCTACTAAGTTAACAGGAAAATTTTATAGGACCGCAATTAGGCCAGTTATGCTCTATGGTAGTGAATTTTGGGCGGTAAAACAACAACAATTACATAAAATGAATGTAGCAGAAATGAGGATGCTTAGGTGGATGTGTGGTAAAACTCGTAAAGATAGAATAAGAAATATAGAAATTCAAAGACAAGTAGGAGTAGCACCAATTGATACAAAAATTAGGGAAGGGTGGTTGCGGTGGTTTGATCACTTGCAAAGACGGCCTACAAATGCCCCCTACTAAAAAACTTGACTCAATAGAAACTGTAGAAATTCGACGAGGTAGGGGTAGACCAAAGTTAAACATGGGATGCATTAATTAGGAGGGATTTGAATGGTTTGGAAAGCTCACCATCAATTGCACTTAATCGAACGCAATGGAAAAGTTTGATCCATGTAGCCGACCCCAATTAATTTGGGACTAAGGCTATGTTGTTGTTGTTGTTGTTGTTGTTGTTGTTGTTGATGATGTTCCATTTCTCGTTTAGTAGTCATTCATTGATAAGTTCGGAGGTGATGTGATATGCGAGTATATATGGCGCTGTTGTCGACTTGTTCCGAACTGTGTTTGGCATGTTGTTCCTTCTTTTCACAGATACAAGTCTGACTGACGTTCAATAGGTCTGTGTTTCTTCATCGTGCAGAGTCTCCTTTGAATTATGGTTCTCAACATTGTATGAGGAAGGGAAGTCTTATTGGTTCTGGAGAAAAAATGGAGGGAGTTGGATTTTCTGCCTTAGTTTTTGATGCTGCAGTTACCCTTGTCAACACCTGCGATGCAAAGCAATTGAAGAGGATCCCGAGAAATTTATCTGTGGGTTTTTTGAATTATTTGAAAGACTTTTGGAAGCAAACGCGAGATGATGATGTTCAGAAAAATATGAGACCTTGCTATCAGGGTCGAGACCCTGCTTCCTGCAATCTGAAAACACATGATTTATCAGAAGGCATTTTTCGGTTATCTATATTTCTTGGTATCAACACTGTATATAGCACAAATGGGGTTGAAGAGACGAGAATGTTTGGTCCCAATGAGTCTGATACTGAACATTTTATGTATGAATACTGGGAGAACTTACCAATTCTTTTGAAGAGAAATTCCAAGCCTATAGAGAATGATTATAGTATCTTCACTGATTTATTTAATTCCTTCATCTCTAAACGAGAAACACTTGATGACATTCTATGTTCCATCTTAGTTGGTTTGGTTTCTTGCCCTCCTCTTCCATCAGATGAACTAGACATTCTTCAGTTCCTGAAAGAAGTGAGAGATGAACTTGGATCCTCCATCTGTTACGGGCAGGACATAAGGATTGTTAAAACAGAAGAGGTGATATCTGGAGGTAGCCAAGGGCATTCGAAGAGGGAGGTGCATTTTCTCAGTGAATATGGTGGTTCCACCTCTTCAAGTGATTTGGATCATCTCAGCAATGTCAATTTACATATAGTCAAAGAGGCTGTTGTAAAAGGGTATACAATTGCTCTACGGGGAATAGAGTTCCGATCAGAGATTATTGCTGCCATTGCTGATAGGTTAGCGGTGATGTTTGGTCAACCATCTGTGGGAGTTAATCTATACCTGACACCACCTAACTGTCAGGGCTTGGCTCGGCACTATGACGACCACTGTGTGTTTGTATGCCAGCTTCTTGGACAAAAGCAGTGGAGTGTATTTCCTCGGCAAACTGTGTTTCTACCTAGATTGTACGAACCCTGTGATAGTTTTCTTGGTTGTGGGAGTACTGATGTTGAATCAAGATGCATCAGATTTTTACTTGACAAAGGTGATATTTTGTATATTCCCAGAGGCTGTCCTCATGAAGCTTGTACTTCTGCAGACGATGTAGAGTTCGAGAGGGATGATGAACTTAAAGGGTTTTCTTTACACTTGACGTTTGGGATTGAGGTGGAGCCTCCATTTGAGTACGTTCTTCACAATTTCATATTCATTTAATTTGGTTGGGCAAAACACTGCTTGAAAAATGTTTGATTATAGTTGCGTGTTCTTTGGATTCTATGTTGATGTTGTTACGTCAAAGTGCTAACAGTCCTATTAGAGTAATAACTGGTTTTAGGCCCGGACATTGTCCCGTAATTCTATGAATCTATATTTATTTTCTTATAAATAAAAGTTGTTTAAAAACCAAATATAAAATATATGAAGAATGATGTAATAAAGTTGTTATTGTGTTCAAAAATAAAAAGAACAAAAAAAAAAGTTGAAAATAATGTACTTGGGCTATTAATTAGGATAATGATATTAATTAGGCAATGCATTAGGCAAACATTAATTTGAAAGCTATGTAGAGTTGACATGTGTCAACATGTACATAGCTTTTTATATATATATAGATTATTTTCTTTTTAACAATTAAATTCCAGTGCTGCAACCATTTAATGCTGAACTGCGGTTGGCAAAATGTTCAAACGCGATCTGTTTGTTATTAATCTGCCCAAACTAGGAATTTTGTGTTTCCAAAGAGATTCATGCTCTTAGATGTTTAACACTAGAAATAAGGCTGTTTTTTATTTGCCTAGCTCCGATAATTAAGAAGCATGGGAAATATTAGATATGTTGCTGTATGGCTGTAAAATAGGTTTTGCAACTTCAAAGAATAAAAATAGAAGATGGGAACAAAGAATTGAGGGCTGAGAAGTACCTAGAGATGATCATGGTTTCATATGTGGCCATGCTTTCTATGTGACGAGCAGCCTTTGAGTGATGAAGGAATTACATGATTATTACAACATGAAATTTGAACTGGATGTGCTAAAAGTGGGCCATGTTTCTTAGGTGCTTTTGATTTATGCTTCTCGTTTATTTTATTTAGAAATGAGAAATGGAAATCTTTTTTTTCACCCTGGCATGCCTTGTCAAAAGTTGATATTAATTTTCTCTGGTGATACTACGTTCATATATGTTGCATGTGCTAATGGGTCCTTGATGTTTCAATGTTGGTCCACACCTGTTGCTTGATGAATTTCGTTGGTTGTGTCTTTCTGTCAAATCCTATTGGCTTTACTTGACTTGCGAAAAGGCCAGGGTGCATCTTACATAAGGGAAAAGTTAAAATTTAGAAACATATACTAAAAAAAAAGGAAACAAGTTATTTGTATTGTTTCGTATCATTTGACTGATTGAATCTTAAGGATTTCCTTTATAGTGTTTACATGTGATTGATTACCTTAAGGGCTTGTGAAGTGCACATCATTGCTGCTGTGGAAATATGTTGGTCATGATTGTGACAGACAATTGAACAATTGTTACTGTTATCAGATCAACAATCGACGCTTTGGCTACCATTTGCTACATGGCCGGTCCCAAGTCCGGATAAAGGAGGACTCTGACGCCCATTTTTCATACCGAAAAATGGGTAAGGGAGGTCACAAACTCATTTTTCATACCCGAAAAGTGGGGGAGGGAGACCCCCAAGCTCATTTTCCATTCTTGGAAAATGGAGGAGGGTTGCGATAGGTTGACAGCCAGCGTAAAACTTTTGTCACTTTTCATGAAATGGATCAAACATATATAAATGTTGGGGCGTTCCCACCTAGCGACGCGCTGCATCGGAGCCCGGGTGTAGTGAGAAATGAGTAAGGGTGTGTTTCATATCGCCGCCTAGGTGTGAAGAAAAATGAGCAAGGGTTCCCACACATAGGACGTGTGTGGGTAAAGAAGCTAGTCCCTTCACATCGTCGCTTGGATGTGAAGAAAAATGAGCAAGGGTTCCCACACAAAGGACGGGTGTGGGTAAAGAAGTTAGTTCAAAACAAACACGAAAACAAAAACAAAATCATAGATACGAATACTAGATCTTTTAGACAAAATAGAAATAGAAAAGGAAAACAAACACAAAGGGGAGAAAAAATTCATTTAGGAACATGGAACATAGGAACACTTACATGGAAGTCAATAGAACTAGTAGATACTATGATTAGAAGGAGCGTCAATATTGCTTGCCTCCAAGAGACAAAATGGGTAGGAGAAAAGAGTAGAGAAATAGGAAGCACAGGGTTTAAATTGTGGTACACCGGTATAGATAGAAAATGCAATGGAGTAGGAATTGTGGTGGATAATGATTATAAGGATAAGGTCGGAGAGGTTAAGAGAATGGGGGATAGATTGATTCTAGTTAAATTAATTATTAGAGACGAAAAAATTAACATACTTAGCGCTTATGCACCACAAGTAGGATTAAGCGAGAGCATCAAACGCAAGTTTTGGGACGATATGGATGGATTTATGCAAAGCATACCATTAGATGAAAATGTTTTTATTGGAGGAGATTTAAATGGGCATGTCGGGGCAAGTAACGATGGGTTTGAGAGAGTTCATGGAGGTTTTGGTTACAGTAATAGAAATGAAGGAGAATCAATCTTAGAATTTGCTTTAGCATACGATCTTTTCTTATCAAATACTAGTTTTAGGAAGATGGAGTCGCATATAATTACTTTTAGTAGTGGTCATAACAAGAGTCAAATAGATTTTCTTTTAACAAGAAAAATATATAGAAAAATATGTAGAGACTGCAAAGTAATACCTGGTGAAGCGCTTACTACCCAACATAAGTTAGTAGTACTTGATATTAAGCTAAAACGACGACATAATATGAATAAAAGAGTTAGCGACCTTAGAATAAAGTAGTGGAACCTAAAAAATAGTAAACAAGTAGAGTTTAGAGAAAAACTACTAAAGGAAAATGTTTGGAATCTTGACTTAGATGCTAATACAATGTGGCTATAAATGAGTAGTTGCATAAGGAGAGTGAGATCAAACGTATTAGGTATATTTAAAGGCTTGAGACCACCAAAAAATGAAACATGGTGGTGGAACAAGGATGTCCAATGAGCAATTAAGACTAAAAGAGAGATGTATAGGAAAATACTTAAGTGTCAAGATGAAGGTGCGTACAATCAATATAGAGAAGCTAGAAAACAAGCTAAAAAATTAGTTAGTCAAGCTAATACAAATTTCATGGAAGATCTATATACAAGGTTAGGTAATAGAGATGACGAAATATATATATAGGCTAGCCAAATTAAAGATAAAAAGAAACAAGACCTAAGTCATGTAAGATGTATTAATGACGAAAATCAAAATGTTTTAACGCGCGAGGATGATATTAAGGAGAGATGGGGAAGTTAGTTCGATAGTTTATTTAATGATGCCAAGTTGATACTATAATGATAAACCCACACCAAGAAAGAAATGTAAACTATACACGCAATATTAGAATTATAGAAGTTAAAGAGGCATTGAAAGAATGAAAATAAGTTAAAACTTTTCAATAAAATTCTAAAATCAAAACGGATGCTAATGGATTGGAGAAGAAGCACGCTTGTGCCAATCTTCAAAAACAAATGAGACATTCAAAGTTGCTCAAACTACCGGGGAATTAAACTTATGAGTCACACTATAAAACTTTGGGAGAGGATAATTGACAATAGGCTAAGGAGAAAAACAACAATATCAGAGAACCAATTTGGCTTCATGCCTGGGAGGTCAACTATGGAGGCGATTTTCCTTGTAAGACGATTGTTAGAAAAATATAGATAAAAGGAAAAAGATCTTCATATGGTATTCGTAGATTTAGAAAAAGCATATGATAGGGTCCCTAGAGATGTTCTTTGGTGGGTTCTAAAAAGAAAAAGAGTGCATGCTAGATACATAGACACTATTAAGGATATGTATGATGAAGTAGTAACGAGTATAAAGACATTTGGAGGAGCTACAAAAGAATTTCCCATTACGATAGGACTACATCAAGGGTCGGCTTTAAGCCCATATCTATTTACTTTAGTTATAGATGAACTAACTAGACATATTCAAGAGGATATACCATGGTGTATGCTATTTGCAGATGATATTGTCTTAGTGGATGAAACTAAAGATGGAGTGAATAGGAAATTAGAACTCTGGAGGAATACATTAGAATCTAAAGGCTTTAAGTTGAGTATGACGAAAACCGAATACATGTGTCTTGTGAGTTTAGAAACACTAGACATCGAGATGACGGAGTGGTAAAATTAGGGGAAGTAGAAGTTCCTAAGGTAAACCACTTTAGGTACCTAGGATCAATCATACAAAATGATGGTAACATTGATGTTACACATAGAATTCAAGCTGGATGGAAGAAATGGCGGAGTGCAACAGGGGTGATTTGTGATCGAAATGTTCATACTAAGTTAAAAGGAAAATTTTATAGGACCGCAATTAGGTCAGCTATGCTCTATGGAAGTGAATGTTGGGCGGTAAAGCAACAACAATTACATAAAATGAACGTAGCAGAAATGAGGATGCTTAGGTGGATGTGTGGTAAAACTCGTAAAGATAGAATAAGAAATATAGAAATTCAAAGACAAGTAGGAGTAGCACCAATTGATACAAAGATTAGGGAAGGGCGGTTGCGGTGGTTTGGTCACTCGCAAAGACGGCCTACAAATGCCCCCACTAGAAAACTTGACTCAATATAAATTGTAGAAATTCGACGAGAAATTCGACGAGGTAGAGGTAGACCAAAGTTAACATGGGATGCATTAATTAGGAGGGATTTGAATGGTTTGGAAAGCTCACCATCAATTGCACTTAATCAAACACAATGTAAAAGTTTGATCCATGTAGCCGACCCCAATTAATTTGGGACTGAGGCTATGTTGTTGTTGTTGTTGTAGTAGTACTTGGTATATGTATATTTATCAACCCCTCCTCTCTCCAGTCCCTTATCTTGTTCTTTATGAAGGAGGCCAGTTCAGAGCTTTGCCATATAATTACTTTGATTTAGCTATATAAGTTAGTAGCATTTGGTACTTACAATCTTCCCCTTCCTTTTCTTAGGACTGCTCCGCCAACTTGATATTTCTATGGTCTGTTGGTGTTCTTCTGCACTATGTTTTCTGCATATTGTTGCCTTGTATGCTTTTTATTGTCATTCAGTAATTAACATTCCATGGAAAAGGCCTTTTCATTCAAGAGGCCTTGCCTATGTAATTGTGAGCCCCATATTGCATGTGGGGTGACAGATCTTTGCCTTGACTTTTATAACACACACATGTGCGGTGATAACCCAACCACACGATGTGGCAGACCCAATGACCGTGGAAGCTACAGTTCACTGGAATGTTTCTACGATAATAATGATAATATCAATAATAATAATGATAATGATAATAATAAAGGAAGTCCAATTATTATTTGGAATTGTAGAAAATCAACTATAACCGTTGTAGTGCATCGATGCCGACAATCATTGAGTGCACTAATGCTGTTTGAATAGCAGGCAGATTGTCTTAAAAAGATGATGATATTGTTGGTTCCCTCTTGTTTGCTCAAGACAACTACACTTTTCATTCTTGGAGGAAAGCTCACTCAACAGTACCCTAAAGAATTGAAAGAAAAAGTGCCATGTTAAGTGAAGATCGGTTTACCATCGATCCTTTCAGTAAGTTTGATTTCCAAACTCATTTTGATGTGTCCCGAATGCAGGTGGGTGGGGTTTGTTCATGTTGCTCTTTGTCATTGGAGCAAAAACCAGATACAGCAGCCATTTTCTATGAATGCTGGTTCTACGTGCAGTCAATTGAATGCCATTTCCATTAATCTCTTGCATATTGAGATCCAGATAATTGGTTGTAATGATCCTATCTTTCGGAAGGCTTGCATGATTGGTGGGATTTCCTTACCATCTCTCGATTGCAGCAAAAGAAATACTTTTCGGTATGTAATCGATAAAATCGACAAAGAAGCATGTTTCGCAAATTCTTTGAAATACATAGAAGGATCCATCCAATCCGAAAATGAAGATCATTTTCAGAGGATGAGGTGGCTACGTCACATCCATGATGAGACAAATTCACAGAATTTAGTTGACTGGAGCAATCCTTTGATAGGGTTTAAGAGCTTATGGCTACTGTGTGATGGGCGTAGAGAGGATTTAGAGGATGCCTTCACGCGGACCAAATCAAGATTTTGTAAGGATGTGGTATTTGAAAATGTGTGTGTGGACTATAGGATTCTACTTCAAAAATACACAGTAACCAGAAAGCAGTACATAAGTGGTATGCTTTCTCTTCATTGTACTTAAAACAATGAGAAATTGAAATACTTAATACTGTTCCTTTTATTGCTTGATTTTTTTATTCACCTCTTCTGCTAGTATTCTTATTGGCTTTCAGTGCACTTTTTGTTTTCCCCTTTCCCCCTTTTGTGCACTTTTTTCCCCTTTTTTTGTCTTTTTTTTTTGATACAGGTTTAGTGGATCTTCAAATAGGAACTCGAAAGATATCAACCTAATGCGTCTTAAATTGCGATTTCAACGTTAAAGCCTTAAGCATGCAAAAGCTAATAGGGAATGCAGGTATAGAAATTTTCAGATATTATTGATCATTAAATTTGATGGTTATTATACTTTTTCTGCATGGATGGCTAGTTTCAAGGTGCAGACTAAACTTAAAACACTTAGCACGTACAAGTATATATATTTTACCTAGTTGAAAATTTGCATTCCAATCTTGAGATACCTATGATAGAATGACTATAATGTTTATATGAAGTACTAAATTTTCACATTAGACAGGTAAATGTGATGCATTCGTTGGGGATCCGAGTCTTCAATCTCCACCAAGGAACGCGTCTTTCATGGCCTTGGATGCTTGGGTGTTGGAGTAGGATGCGTGGAAACGCCATGATAATCAACATGGTAAACTAATTCCTCTCCATCCTCACTGGTTTCATTGTCTTGATTCATGAAAGCTCTTTCATCATTGAACTGCTTCCTCCCTTTATCGACAACCTAGAATTTCGACATGAAAAAAAAAATAAAAAAATTCGTAAACTAGTAATTAGATGCTTGAGATTTAAATAGTGTCAGACAAAAACTTACCTCTTGTTCATGGCCTGTCTGTAGCTGTTCCCTTAGGATTCGCCTCTGTGTGAGCATTGTCGTAGGAATAGAAGAAGGGTCACGAGTGATGCTCAGATATGAGAGATTTAAAACAGTTAGAAGTAGACATAAGAACATGATGCATTGGAGTTTCATTCTTGTAGACCAAATCAACAAGGTTTCTCCTAGATGGGAATGAAAGAGTGGCTCCCAATGAAACCGATGAAGAGGATAAGAGGTAGACACAGATAATAGCCTAATTGAAAGTTATACTTTTTTCTTCTTGAGAAGAAGTGCATTGAGCCTGAATAAATAGGTGAAGAGACAGAGAGAGAAAGAGAGATAGAAAGGTCAATTATTAATCAAAAGGGTGGGGGAGCATGTCTGAGCCCATGCTTTGGCCTCTGCTGCAGTATATTTGAATTGAAATATAAAAAATAAAAATAAAAAAATGAAAAAACAAACCAATTCACAGCACTGAAAACTTTGAAACTTTGTCGACGGACTGGACCTCTTTTTTTTTTTTTTTTTTTTTGGTTTCCTAGATTTTGAGTTAGTCCTAAGATAACTTGAGATGCATTGATCAGAAAAGATTAAAAAAATTCTAAAAGCACACCATCAAGGGTATTGAATCTAAGTAGAGTGAAAGAGTTTGATCTCTGTAGCCGACTCCAACTAATTTGGGGTTGAGGCTTTGTTTTTGTTGTTATTTGAGTTTTTCAGGTGGTATTGCCGTATTGGCGCCAATCGTACCTAGTCCGGATTTTGTTTTCTTCATCCACAATATTCGAATTTGAAACGTCACCTAAGGGTCTATACCCCTTGTCACTCGGGCCAACTGGTTTTACTATCTTTATCACCTAATAATTTCTTCACTTTTCTTCAACGCCCTAGCTCAGTCTGATCACTGTATCATTACGTACAAAAACACCAGAGTTACTTCTTAACTTTTTACTGAGCTATGGCCTTGTCAGGTGTTGATAGTGAAAATAGGTGTTCAAGCTTCTTTTTTTATTTTTCTTTACTTTTGACAGATTTGAGTTTGGTTGTTTATTCCAAACCAAATAGAGACCACTCACTGAGTCACTGGTGATGCTTTGAACCATGCATTTGTCCTCACCAATAACGACGTGTGACGTGTGTGATTTATGGTTGTTTGACTGATGTTGCCCTGTTTGTTTGGTTTGCTCATTTGGGTCCTCATCTGCATTTCTTTCATGCCAAGCATATCGACAGCATCATTCACTCTCCTCGTCCATGTCAAGTCCAAGTATGAAATCAGAAAAAGAACCACTTATGAATCTAGAAAGTTGATTGTATTAACCATCACACAATGTATGTTGAGCATCTTTTCTTGTTAGGTGCGTGTCACGAGATGTTAGTACTTTTTTATTACTAGCTTACCAGAAGCAATCCCGCTCCCTCCGGATGTATTTTTGTCCCAATTATCAGTTTACGAGGAGCAATCGCAAGCTTATCGATGTTCACCGAATAGATCATAGAAGACTTGTAGAATTTAAGGTGGGTCATAGTGAACTTATAAAGCTTAAGTGAGTTTAGCGGGTCTAATTGAAATGTATAATTACTAAGATCCATGTAGACCTGAATAATTTTACTAAGATTTATTATAGACTTTCACTAAATTTCAACTAAGGGTCTAGTATTACTCTTTTTTCGATCGATGACCACAGTAGCAGCATATGTGTTCAACCAACCTTCTCAATAAAACAATGTCATGGTTGCTTTTGTTTTTATAGTTTTGTTTTTTGTTTTTTGTTTTTTTCGTGTGTTCCTGTTGCCCTATTTTTCCTATATTCTCCTTGTTTTTTAGATTTAAAGATACCTTCTTAGACCTAGGGTTTTTCAAAGAGATAAAGGTAGATGGTATAGTAATGGTAGGAGGTGAGACTGGGTGATGATGAAGATGAGAGATCTTGGGGTTTTATGAGGTGTTTAAGGGTTGTTGATGGCCCTCGGGGGTGTGCATGTAATGAGGATTGCGTATAGCAGCAAAGCAGACAGAGTCTTGACAACGGCGTTGTAATGGTGGGGTTTTGTCTGTCAGGTAATTAACACTTTACTCTAACAAAGTGTTTGGAGTGCTCTACTTCTTTTTATAATTCTTTTTTCTTTAGGATTTAATTTTCGTTTTGTTCTAAGTTTAGTTTTTGTTTAATTTAGGTTTTGTCTTCTCAGGCAAATGTTTCGCTAAATTGAGATAGTTGTCCTCAAGGGGCAGTTCTCCCTATTATAATTAGGGTAATTCTGAGCTCAAGTATGCGATGTAGTATCTATTGCATTTCACTCGTTGAAATGTTGTAAAGGTTGGCTTACCCTCTTGAGCAAGGAACGATCAATTAATATGCCTTTTATATTTTTTTAAAAAAACTTAGGGTCTAGTATTTATATATGCTCTTTCGTTTTTTTTCAAAAGACAAGAAGATTTAATAGATACAGTTTGATATTAGTGAGAAGGCAAAGCATAATGCACAATGTTTGTGATAAAAATGTTACACCCAAGAATGGGTGCAGAGCACGTGCAATGAGACTGTCTTGTGTCAAATGTAAAGTAGCCCCGTCTAGTGCCACAAAAAGTCATTTTAATGCTCTAAGTTAGCAATGTGGACTAATCAAAGATTTATGATCAGAGCAAGTACATGTAACGTTGCATTAGTATTGCATACTTGAAGAGTTAGTGAGACTATCTATAGTTGAGCATGCCATGGATGTCACGAATAAGTGCTAATGTGGTGTATCCAATGTGACAGTATTCCATTAGATATTTCAATAGGTTTTTTTTTTTTTTTTTTGGAATGGTACCTTTAAACATTACCACTCTATTAGCTTAAGCATGAAGAGATGCAGGTGGAGTGGAGAATCCTATTCCCCGATAGGATGAGGGGTTTTCCAGAATTTACTCCCTGTGGAGTGGAGAATGGGGCGGGGACAGAGATCACTCTAGTAAAACTTGGTTGCGGCAAACACCTTATTTCAGGTTGGTTAAATTACTCGAGGATAAAAGACGATCACACTGCACGTGCTCTAGCCTGTTCCTTAAGTAAAATTTTGGTTGGACCTTTTATAGTTCTAGCGCGAGGATAAAAGACGATCACACTGCACGTGCTCTAGCCTGTTCCTTAAGTAAAATTTTGGTTGGACCTTTTATAGTTCTAGCGCGCTATAATAATTAGAAGATCATAGATCATGAAAAAAAAAAAAAAAAAAAAAGGCGCAAACAGTAGTATTCCAATTTTGTTGTCAATCAATCATCAAGCAGTTATACCCAATTTCAGGAATGTTAATGTAGATATATGTCTACAAGTGACTGCTCTCAAGGATGCACGCCAGTTGTGTATCTCGAGGAGCACATGAACTGTTTTCAAAAATGCGGGCTTGCACGTCATGTTACCGAGTGTGACTTAAAGGTGTTATTTTAGCTTTTTTTTTTTTGTTTTAACTATATTGTGGCATTTTCCATAGCAACTTAAAATTCTTTGTTCAGAAAAAATTAATTGATATGATTGGCTTTTGTATTTTGAAATTTGATACATTCGTTGGATGTACATCTAGATGCTTGCATACACATCTCGATCTATAACTTGATGGACTCAAACAACCGTGTGTCAAAGTATTAAGTCATTATAATTCTAGCTTACATTGTCATGCTGTTACAAGTGTAGCAATATTTGAATTATTTGAAGAAATATATGAAGGGCAGAGCAATCAATTTTTTTTTTAACGAATCCGAGGTTCACAATTTCAACAATTGGACGCTTTGATCAACTCATTCTATTACTTCAAACCAATAATTAGGAAATAAAAACAAATGATTTAATTAGTGCTGTCTTGATTCTTGAAGAAACAACACCAAACAGATCGAGTAATGTATAAGTAACATCGGAGAAATAATGTAAATCAAACAAAGAGTCCTTTTTCATTAATGACTAGTGGAAGATTAATTTGGCATATATGCTTTGGGTTGATTAATTAGTAATTAGTCAATAATGAGGCTGTTAAACAATTGATTATAATTAACTAAGGTAGAGTTTTATTCTTCAATTAATTTCTGAAATTAATTTTATTGATTTTGGCATTAATGTTTCTGGTACGTTACAATTAAATTAAAATTTCACGTTGTCTCCCCATTCATAACATTGCTACAAAAACGTTTTTAGAAATCGTTAATGCCGAGTTAACTTATTTTGTTTTGTTTCCCCAAACCAAACGATAATTATTACAAATTTTGTAATGCACCATGAATCGAATTTGTATTCAAGAAAAATATTTTTTCTTTTTTTTGGTGACAAGAATTTTTTTTTTTTCGATAACACTAATAAGTTACGTTGTTAAAACATATTATATAAAACCAATTCGTTATATGTTGCAACTGTTACTAATATTTTTTTTATAACACTAAATATAAACCATTATATTTATATTTTTTAATAAACATGTTATGCTAATTGTAAAGGCAAAACATATTTTTTGCTTTTGGTCCCTGAACTTTTATTAGTGTATATTTGGTCCATGAACTTTCATTGTTATACATTTGGTCCCTGAACTTTTGAGTTTTTTATGATTTTGGTCCCTGAACTTTGAGTTTCTTATGTTTTGGGGGAAAATTAATTTTTTTTTTCGACTTTTGTTGGTCGATTTGAGTCGTTCGGTTCAATAATATAAACCACTTTACTCTTCTTGACTAGTCATACGACAGTTTGTTACCCATGTTGGTGGAATTTAACATTTTAAATTGTGGAATGACTAAATGTAGAATCATTGTGAAAGTTCAAGGACCAAATATGTAGTAATAAAAGTTCGGGGGGACCAAAAGCATAAAAAACACAAAGTTCAAGGACCAAATCATTAGTTTTGCCAATTGTAAATTGCATATCATATAATTTTTAACAACATGGTGTTTAACAACATAATCAAGAGTTTAAAAATAATCTTGTTTCATTTCAAACGTCTAATATGGTAGAAAAACAACTTTTGAATAGAAACTACAAGGAAAAGAGTATTTGGACTTTTTTTTCTTTTTTTTTTTGTCAAGGAAAAAGTATTTGGACTTAAAGTGTCCTCTTCAACATTTTTAATTTGTAAATTAAGAATTCAACGCATGCTTTGCTCTTCCATATTATAAATCATACTTTTAATAGTTATATTAGTAACCAAATCACTCCTTAATTGGGTTTTTATTGCTTCACTTAAGACTATTCCAAATATTTATATTACTATATATATAGGCACCTATTTTAGTTCTTCTCCTCTTCAAGTTCTAAGAGAGGCCAAAGGTCATGGAAGAAGGTGAAGTTTGTGATGTAGGAATTGGACTACGACTCGGCGGTGGAGCTTTCGTTGCGAAAATCCGATCGGGGCATGAGCAGAATCCACCAGTGAGATTGCATCTTTTGTTTCCTTTGCATCCTAAAGAGGAAATAAGTTGTGAAGAGCAGAGTGTTGATCAGTCAAGTTGTATGGCAGTTGACGAGGAGGAAGAACAAATTGAAGAGACCAATACCAGTACTATTCTTATAAGTGGTAGCAACAATGGCACTAGTAGCAACAACAACAACAACAACAACAACAACAACAAATATAGTAACACTAAGAAGAAGCTGAGGCTCACAAAAGAGCAATTGGCATTGCTTGAAAATTGCTTCAAAAGGCATAGCACTCTTAATATGGTAAGTTTACTATTTGATTTTTTTGAGTCAGATTTGGTTTGATTTGAATGAACTAATCATATATAACTAATCTTTATGAAAATTTATGCAGACCCAGAAGCTAGAATTGGCTGTCGAGTTGAATTTACAACCAAGGCAAATAGAAGTTTGGTTTCAAAACAGAAGAGCAAGGTATACACACAAGGTCACATCAATACATTATACAAAATGTGTTGCTTTTTTTTTTTTTAATGGGGGT
This sequence comes from Stephania cephalantha, assembly GCA_039657325.1. Lineage (NCBI taxonomy): Eukaryota > Viridiplantae > Streptophyta > Magnoliopsida > Ranunculales > Menispermaceae > Stephania > Stephania cephalantha. The sequence goes on along the minus strand of CM077576.1, from coordinate 2,098,578 downwards.
CTTACAACCTCGGTATTTGGATTATTTCGACTACTTCGTGCTTGTTCACTCTTGGACACATGTAACGGACGACCCTTGCCAATCGAGTCGTTTCATGCACACGTCAAAATCAGATACATGGTCGTGCTTAATAATCATATCCAGTTTCTTACCATTGAACCCAACATCCGTTTGTGTGTTGGTGCTTAATTTTGCTGTTTCTTAAACATTCTCCTTGATTAATTAGCAAATGGGGGGTTTTTCAAATTGATTGCAGAACAAAGCAGAAACAAGTGGAGATGAACTATGAAGTGTTGATGAAAAGCTGTGAGAGTCTTGGTGAAGAGAACAAGAAGTTGAAGAGTGAGTTGCAAGAGCTAAAGATGGTGATGAGATCTGCTCATCAGGTTTCCAAGGAGACCAAATTGATCACTGTGTGCCCTTATTGTCAAGATCAGAAAAGCCAAGAAAATGTGAAAATATAATTAGTCCTTAATGTTAGCATCAGTTACATATATATAGTTGAAGGGTTATATTTAATGTTAGCCTAGCTAGGCATGCAAGTTTGAATCATACACATTGGGGGTCCTGTAATTAGAGTAGTTGTTCAATGTTCCCACTTCAATTACACGATTTAGAAGAAATTAAATAAATTGTATTTGTATAGTATGTATGTAACATTTAATTACAATTAATCAAAGATTCACGGCTTTTGGTAACTCTACATTTGAAATATTTAAGACTTATGCCAAAGCATTCCGAGTGAGATGGATGGTGCATTAGTTGCTTAAGGCAAGGTTTAGAGAGGTCGTGGATTCAACTGATGTTGAAGTCAAAAAAAGAAATATATATATATATATATATATATATATATATAAATATATAAATAAATATATATATATATATATATATAGGACTTATATAATAAAACTTTTCAAAGTAGAGTTTATAAAATAAGTGCTTATACTTTATTAAGTATTTGGTACAAGTAAATACAACCCCTCTTAATTATGTGTAGTGCAAAAATTAGAGGATTTGCAATGGTTGGACAGTTCCAAAAATGGCCTACATATGATGCAGTTAGAAAATTAGACATAATAAAAATTGAAGAAACTCGATTGTATATAATTAAGATAACTTTAGATCGATGCATAATTAATTAAGAAGAATTCAACGGATTATATCTAAAAACGCATTTTATCAATCTGCATTAAATTGAGTAGAGAGCGTAGTGAAAGAGCACGATCTATGTAACTTCAATTAATTAATTCAACATTGAAATTAACTTTGTTGTTTTTGTATTCATATTATATTACGAGGTACTGCATGTATGCACTGATCAGCCAATTGAGACTGAAATACTTTAATATAATTGACTCATTTTCATTTCTCATTTGGCATCATTTTTTCTAGACTTCTAGTAATTAGTATATGTATCGTCAAACAGTAGCTCTTAATCAGTAAGTTAAGATTGACATTTTTTCTTTGTCAATTTAAAAACATTAATGAATTTCTAAGTATAGTTCTCTACGTAAGGTGCTATGACTTCATAAAAGATAAAGAGCGTCGCTATGAGCACCCCATCAATTACCGAAGGCACCCCCAATTTAGGTTTTTTCCTACTCCAAATTGGACATCAATGGAAATGACACAATTGCCCCTTCATATAAATAAACCACACTACCACCAACACACATTTCATCCAATTTTGGGGCACCCCACCTCCGCCCTCTCTCATCTCCACCGAAACCCAAGTGTTCCATCGGCGATCGTGCATCGATGCTTTCACGTTCACAACAGTCGATTGTGTGGAACAATCGATTTCAATCATATTAAGCTTTGAATTAGCTGTTTTGGTGTGACAAAGAGTGTGCTTGGAGTTTTGGTTTTCATTGTAGGGTTTTTTAGATCCGGCCATTTCGAAGTGGTTTTGAGCATCAAATGGACCAAGGTAACACAATGGGGTAGGAAGAGCTACAAGAATAGATATTTGTTGCTGTTTTTTTGTGAATTTTTTCAACTTTTAATAAGTCTCAGTAGTACAGGTCCGAGACTTATCAATAAGTCTCGGTCTGTGATGGCCGAGACTAGACCGAGACTTATCAATAAGTCTCGGTATGTGGTGACCGAGATCTGTTGTGACCGAGACTTATCAATAAGTTTCGGTTAGGCCTGAACAAAATTTCGTTCATATTTTCGGCCCTGTGTGGTCGACAACCACGGGGTTCCAGAAAAAAAAACCAAGAAAATGAACAATATACAAACAAGACCATGACAACACATAAAATGCAACAATGAAGCGCTGCTCGCGCCGTCAAAACGCAACAACAACAACAACAACAACAACAACAACAACAACAACAACAACACAAAACGCAAACAAGGCCGCCAAAAATCTCCTACGACTCTGTCTCGTCGTTCGCGCTGCTCTAGGGCCAGAAGAATTCCATGGCTGCGTTGGATGGATAGGCGTCGGGCGTTGGGATGCGACTGTAAGTGTGTGAGTGGGATGCTCAATTTCAAGAACAGGGGGTATTATTGGCATTTCACCCCAATTTTGTTGGGTGCCTTCAGTAAACACTTGGTGCCCTTTGTAATGCGGAGCCTTCAATAATGGATGGGGTGCCCATAGCGGGGCTCAAGATAAAATATGTCAACCCTATATAAAATTAAACCAATATTATAAGATTGCACTCAAGTCAGTGTCATTAATACATTGCACGTAATTTCGTAAGTAAAACAAAAAATTTAAGTACCCCACCACCATAGACTTCATATTGATTTCAATCCGAAGTTGAGGAGATATATATCAACTTATTGCATGTATCATTCATTCGTAACCGACTTGAGATTATATTTCGGTTCGGACATCCGGAATATAATTAAAACTATACATATATGGTTGAAACTTTTCTCTAGCTAACAATCAATTAACAAATGGCTTTATCATGATCACACATTTGGTCTAATGAGGTTTCCAAATAAAGAAAATTAAATGGTTGGAAACTAAAAAAGTCGAATGTTTGATAACTAGAGGAAGCGAAAGTAAACTTGGGGATTCAATGGTGAACTTCTTGGAAGGCCATAAATGTACCTAACTAATCACTAGCTGTTTCATTTTAGTACTTAACACAGATTAATTTATATTTGCATTAATTTCTTTTGTGGTCAGATGAGGGTACATGTTTTATTGTTCCTAAACCTCATCTATCACTAAAATTTTTTTTTTTTTTTTTTTTTTGGATAACTATGGGTGTCTAAACTTTTTTTTAGCCCTCCTTTAGTTCGACGCCCCAATCCCATCACCCAAAAAAAAAAACCAAGGAAATATAATGTTATTGCTGCCAAGAATCGAACTAATGACCACTTCTTCATACAGAGTTAAAGTGTTTGTTTCTTTACTACTATATATAATGTCAATCCTCTTTGTCATCTTATTAGTCCAAAACTTATTATAATTCAAAAAAATGCCCTCAAATGCATTTTTTTAATTCGCTCAAGACAACTTTTAAAAACAAATAATGAGAACATTTTTGGAAAATAATTAAACTTATTTTTATTTAGTTTTCAAAACGTTACTTTTCCTTATTTCACTCCACTTTTTTTTCAATTCAATTAAAATATGGTTTCAAATTGTTTCAATAAAAACTACATATTCAAAATATGTCTAATTAAACCGTCAATTCTCATTTCAATGCCGCATATTTAAAGCAATTTTTTTTTTTTCATGCCTCACGTACACGTACAGTTGACTAGTATCTATAATGCACCCCTTTGGTACACTTCAATCCACATCTTCTTTTTTTTTTGTAATTTTGACGACATTAATTAATTAAGATATTTTTGTTGTGGGTCTTAACTTGTACATCAAGTCTTCAAAACATTAAATATATCTTACAATAATCATACTACTAGTTAGGAATTTTATTGTGATTTTGATGTTGGTGCAATACCTGGAAATTTAGTCTTGGAAAATAAGAAGTGTGAAAGCATTGGTCCTAAGTTTTGAATGCTAAATTAAAATGGAAGGTCAATGTATATCATTAGTGTACTCCAGATGTATAAAAGAAACGTTTTTTATTTCAAATGAGAAACAATATTAATTAATCGCTTCTTGTCATTAATGTCATTCTCTAATAATATGGGCGTTATCAGACCACAATTAAAAAAGGGGACAGTAGTCCAAACAAAATAAATGAATTTTCTTTTAGTCAATTGAAGATCTAATATATATGTTTTAATGAGTTTTAAGTATGCTTTGTACCTTGTATGTATAAATGTACTGTATAGACCATATGCAGATCGTAGGTTTACTTCTATTCAGTGTCTGCTAAGAGTTGAAATTTTTCAAACTGAGTCCTTTGAAAAAAAAAAAAAAAAAAAAAAAAAAGTCAATCTTTGAAAAATCAGTTGAAATGACTAAATCTTCTCGGTCTATATTTATATATCATAAAAATGTTTCTTTTACCAACTGCTATTTTGTTGGAGTGATTTGACACTCTAGTCACTTAATATCGATGATGTCTCGAGTTTGAGACTCCACGATGCAAAAATCACTTAAGGTAGAGTTTTACCTCTTAGTGGGTCGACTTAGCTCGAACTCGGCGTCGTCGATTTAGTATGGATACCAAGTAGTCTAGATCGAAAAAAATAGAGTTTTTTTTTTTAAAAAAAAAAACAAAGATAATGTTTTTAAACCATACAAAATAGAGTAATTTCTTTTTATAAATGGTATTCAAAATTTTAATTTTCAGCACTTTTCTATTTAGGTTCGACTATTCCAAATTTCTAATATATAACAGTTAGTTGGCTACTCCAACCTCGTGAGATGGGAGAAACTAATATTTTTTGAGTTGATCGACGATTCATAAAAAAATAATTTTAATACTTATTTATTTATTAACCCAAAGCGTGTTCACCTCTACGTAAAATTGGGTGTTCAAATAATTCTGGGGTGTGAAAATGAATTACATATACATTCTATTTTGATTTCGTAAATTGATGACAGTTAAAGATGACTAATAAATTGTTGGTGACTCCAAACATTTGCATTGGCTAAACTTTCACGTAGGATTTTGTTATAGATTTTATCAATGAATACATCAAATAAATACACGCAGAAAAATTAGACACAAACGGCCTATTAGCTCAGTTGGTTAGAGCGTCGTGCTAATAACGCGAAGGTCGCAGGTTCGAGACCTGCATGGGCCATTTTAAGTTGATGTCTTCTGGGTTGTGTAGTTGGTTATCATTTTGTTTTTTTTCATTATCTGCGCTAAAATCGAACGCAATGAAAAAGTTTGATAAATGTAACCGATCCCAACTAATTCGGTACGGCTTTGTTGATATTGTTGTTTTCATTAATACAACTCGAGACCTGCATGGGCCATTTTAAGTTGATGTCTTCTGGGTGGTGTAGTTGGTTATCACGCTAGTCTCACACACCCGGGCTCAGACACATTTTTTCTTTTGTTTTTTTCATTAACTGCGCTAAAATCGAACGCAATGAAAAAGTTTGATAAATGTAACCGATCCCAACTAATTCGGTACTGAAGCTTTGTTGATATTGTTGTTTTCATTAATACAACCTAGTAAGAGATGGACATGAACCAAAATCATAAACAAGAATCTCTCTCTATTCAATCTTTTTTGTTTCATTTGTTTCACTGTAAGAGATGGACATTGATGGAAATGAACCCGGGCTCAGACACATTTTTTCTTTTGTTTTTTTCATTAAGCGCACTAAAATCGAACGCAATGAAAGAGTTTGATAAATGTAGTCGATCCCAACTAATTCGGTACCGAGGCTTTGTTGCTATTGTTGTTTTCATTAATACAACCCAGTAAGAGATGGACATGAACCAAAATCATAAACAAGAATCTCTCTCTATTCAATCTTTTTTGTTTCATTTGTTTCAATGTATCTAATGAAAAGTGAAAACAACAAATTACATCCCTTACAGACATTGTGGTAATAACAAAAACTGAACAAATTTAATTTGTTTAGGCTGATGGAGTTGTTTGTTGGAAGAGGAGGTTTGCGTAAATCAGTTCATTCCATGCATCAGGGACCCCGGGAAGGCACCAGTGACTGCAATCCTGCTTCCTTGTAGAGACTTTGCGTCCTTCAACGGGGCTCTTTCCATAAATTGATGGATGTCCATCCTTTCGAAAGTTTGTCAGCTTTGTAACGTTCAATAGTAACACGGGGACTTTCATTTCGCGGATTACCTCCTCCACAATCTTCATTTTTGGAGGATAGGTATCGAGGAAAGCTCCACTCGAGATAGGCTCCTTCTCTCCGTTGCATGTTCCACCGGAATCCCAGTCTCCGCCTCTAAAAGAAAGAATGCGGAAAAGTTCATACATCCATATGGTTCTCATAAGTCATAAGTCAAGGTATAGAATTAAGGAGTTAAAGCTGACTGGGCAAAGATACATAACTATGTCTTACCTAAAATGCGCAGAAGAGTATCCCCGGTAGAATATCAACTGTGATTTCGGATTTATGTTGTGATCGATCCATCTTGCCCAAGTCCTCATTGCCTTCTTGTATGCTTCAATTGCGTCAAACTTAGGATAGACAACATCGCCCTCTTTATAGTAGTTCTTCCTGATTGTTTAAATATAGTTAGCTAAAAATCAGATTTTTTTCAAAGGATGCAGAATGCATTGTAAAGCATCATCTCATTTGAAAATCATTTGGTCACAAGCAACTCAACATAGGACTACAAGAGGGTGAAGAATCGAACATACCCCCGGGCAGTCTTTCCATGAGTCCACCAATGGCCAGTATTGAAGACAAGGATGTCTGCACGCTTCCAACGACCAGCGGACTTGTCTATTCTATCAATCGATAGGGTTGGATTGGACTGGCCTTGACCATTAATACGTGTACCTTCTCTTACTAGGAAATGCGAGCGAACAAACTCAACAGTACAGTCATAGTCCTGATAATTCACAAGAAAGTGAATGATGAATCAGTAGTTAATCAATTCATCTTAATCCTGGAGAGCTAAATGACGTTTGAGACTTAAAATTAAAGAGAACAATTTTCGACATATAGAAGTATATAGAAGATCAAGATAGTGATCACCTCAAATTTGAAAACAAAGTAGCCCCTTCCTTTTGTTATTTTGTGGCCATTAATCTCATACATCCTGCTCTTATTAGAAAGTCCATTGTGAAGGAGGCATAGAATTGATTCAAACTGATTTCGGTTCATGGAATCTCCGACAAGCATTAGCCTTTTCCCTCTAAGTCTCTCCAAAAAGTCTGTTGCATTAAACCTATAGATCAAGAAGGAATAAAGTATAGATGCCCCTACCAATAACAATAGTGATAACGGCAAATAATTTTAACATTCATTTCACTCGGCATTTTATTTTGCTGGTCTTTACGAACTTGAGTTTGAACAAATTCGAGACAAAAGCAAATTCATGAAATCACACTCGATGATTGAGAACGGATACTGGAGCCATCTACTCTCTATAGATTACCGCACAGAGCAAATCGTCAAAATTTCCCGTGGAATTGACAAACTAGCAAGAACGGAGAACCTTGGGCCTATTTAAGATTTTGACGGAAGCTCACTAAGATTCTTGAGATAAAGCTTAAAGGATGTTTAAAAATAAACATGGTTCTTTCGGTTATCATCCCTTCTTCGATATTTGTACAAATTATTTGCTTAGTAATATAGTTGGCAACAAGTTGAATTTTAGCTTCAATACATTTACTTTCCTTTCTTCTTGTGATGCGATAACGCTAAATATGTAACACAAAATCAAAGCTAATACATTTATTCTACTTCAATTGCCCTTTCAGGTCTCCTGCAATGCTTTGACTGATTAGTTTGGATTGTGGCTTACATGGTAATACTTAAGTCCTCCCATCTAATTCATACTAATTAAAGAACTAATCCCTACATGAGGAGATTATTCTCTCATACAGTTTCAATGAACATAACATAATTAGCAACTAATCACCATGAAAGCACAACCACATTACATAACAAATCAAACTAGAAATTTGCCTTACCTGGGAAGATCACAACCATCAGGCTTCCACCTCCATTTCAGATACTCCGAATCACTTCTCCCATTGCTTTGGCAATCAAAAGCCTCATCCACAAACGGGCACGAACCCGGCCGGTAAATCGGATACTCCTCATCTCTCACCCATCTCCCAGTATACAAATGACATTCCCTCCTCCCCCAATTCACATCACCAAACCCCACATCAACATGACTATAAATCGAACCATTGCTCTTACTTTCAGTTCTTGAACTGAAATCCCCACTACCCTTTTCGGCATTTTCATCAATCAACACACCCTTTTGAGAAAACCGAACAGAAACATCTCCAGAACCCACAACACCACCATTGGAGGAGATCGAATCATTGCTCTTGATTTCAATCCTAGAACTGAAACCCCCACTACCCTTTTCGGCATTTTCATTAATCAACACACCCTTTTGAGGAAACTGAACAGAAACATATCTAGAACCCAAAACACCGCCATTGGAGGAGATCGAGTCGTTGCTCTTGATTTCAGGGTTTGAGCTGAAATCCTCGCTGCCCTTGTCGGCATTTCCATCAATCGAAATACCCTTTTGAGATAATCCGATTTCGGTGGCGTTGGTGGTGGTTTGTTGGGATGAGATTAGGTTGTTGTTGTTGTTGTTGTCTCTGTAGAAGGACAGAGTGGGTTCGAGAGCGCTTTTGCTGAAGAAGAGAATTGTGATTAGTAACACAAAGATGAAGATCAACAAAGGCAGTGATTTCAAAGGGTGAGATGAGATTGAGATTTTGGGTTTTTGAGGTGGTGATGAAGATGAACCCATTTCATCTCATCTGGAGATCATCTTCATCAACGACAATCTACAATGCCCTACCAGAGAGAGAGAGAGACAGCGTGTGGGGAGAGTGTGTGGATTTGTGTGTCACTTTCTTCGAGGTTTCCTTTTTGGGCGAGAGAGAGGAGTTGATTGGTTTGAGTCCATGTTTTGAGGAGCAATCTTGACCTTAGGATTTTCAATCGTCTTATTAGGACTCTTTTTGTGTTCAACTACATTAATTGTTCACTAACATTTAAGGAAAATGCAAAATTACCTCGCTTTGAGCACCGATTCAATTAGATATCATGCATTTAACCTTGAGATGTGCACGTACACATCTTGGATGTATATCGCATGGCATCAGATTGGATCGATGTCCAAATTAGGTGTTTTAATTGAATTACCCTGAGTTCTCAATATTTAATTTTCAAGAAAAATGTAACCTACTTTAAGCACAGAGTTTGAGCACCAACTCCAGTCGATGCTCGCGTGATACACCTCGTGACGCACGTGCACAGTCTTGAGGACTTGATATCGATGTCCAAAATGATTTATTGTAGCAAGTTTCAATATTCAAAGGGCATGTCATTTTCATGCTAAATGAATGGAGCTGCTGCTTAGTTGGAAATCATTAAATTATTTTGCTTAATATTATTGGGAGGTATTAATTATTTTGATATCTATATTGAATTTAACAAGTAGGTACATCGAGATATGTTTGTCTAGGTGTGTCTAAATGATTTTTTTTTAGGAGATTTTTTTTTTTTTTTTTTTGCGGTCATTTTAAGAGAATGTTTTGATGACCCACAAAAGACATGTGCAAACAATATGTACTTATTGGTGTCCTTGTCAATGCAAAAATCAAGAGACACTAACAAAATATGGATCATTTCATTGTTTGATTCGTTTGTATCTCTATATTTCTTTTGTTACAATATCACCTATCTATCACTAAATACATCTAACCAACTTATATTATTATTATTATTATAGTGCTTAAATAACTATTGTACCTCTTACAAAGGATCCTTGTTGCCTTCATTGATACAAATATTATCTTAAGTTAGTATTGATTTATTTATATATATATAGCTGGTTAGCACTAATTAATGTATAATATATGTCGACGAGACTCATGAGTGATGGAGAGACCTTTAGAAAGCGAAATGGATATTAAGCTGGCAATGCGTATGGAAACAACGTTAACAACATTTTTAACTTTAATGTATGCTTTCTTTTAATTCTGGCATTAACAATACAGCAAACTTTGTTGCTTACATGAAATAAAACGAAGAAAGAAAAATATGCTGTTTGTTAGCTGTCTTTGACTGATGAAGACAATAAGACAACCCTTCTCCTCTAGAGATCAACGGATATTTAAATATCTCATGAAAAAAAAAAAAACAGAAAAAACGGATATTTAATATCCATATTACTGTAACTAAAACATACAAAATCAGTACCAACATAAGCGGATTCTACTAGTCTGACACTAAATATAGTCACCTTTGGGAGAGTTTTACTTCTTTTTAAGCTAATTTGACTCAAGCCAGAATTAAAAAGGGATTAGTGGGTTCTCAAGATTTGAAATTCAGGTGGTGCTAACTGAAAATTTAAAACAAAAAATATGTCCGGACCTAAAGATTTTTTATTAATAATTTAAGTAAATGACCTAATTACCTTCTACCCCAAACACCAATAATGAATTTGAATTAATGGTCTTTATGTCTTTTTGATTGTTTGAGTTCGGACTTTTTGAGTCCATCTAGCATCACCCTCTAAGTAAATGACCTAATTACCCTCTACCCCCAAACACCAATAATGAATTTGAATTAAGGGTCTTTATGTCTTTTTGGTTGTTTGAGTCCGGACTTTTTGAGTCCATCTAGCACTACCCAATTTAAAATAACATAAAATAGAAAATGCTACAATGACACTTCAAAGTTACTTCAAATAACGTGCCCGTAAAATAAATGTGACTTTAGAGTGCGCGGATACAGTTCTCGGTGCATAATACGCTACGCATCCCAAGGCATACACCAAACCCACACCCCCAAATCACATCGGCGCCTTTGACAACTATTTATGCGCAACTCGAGATACACACCATCAAGAATAATTCACCCAGAATCGTGTCTACACATCCAAAGTAACGCTCATTTTCACACTACGCGCCACGTCAGCATTTTCCAAATAAAAATACTAGAATACAAAATTATTGGCCAAAAAAGAAATGGCGGGAAGGAGGAGTATTGTGACGCGCGTGTACAAATCTTAATGCAGATCCAACGGTCTCCAATGCAGAGTCAAAAGCATACTGAGCCGTCTCGAAACCAAATGCTTCCTCTCGTCTTCTTCGATGATGACTACTCTCGTTTTGTTGGATGAATCGATGCTAGCATTTCACTCTTCTCGAAATCTTATAATCCATCGATGCATCGTCGATCGCTCGGTCCATATCTGTCTGTCCGTCTCTAGCGCGCATCGATCGATCGATCGATAGTTCCAGAACATTCGATCGATCGAGAAAGTGCACAAACGGAGAAGTGTTGTCGATTTCAGTGCCTCTTCAACTGCAGCACTGCTCATGCTAATGCGGTTGATTGATTCAATGTTTTGATCTTACTCGTGTCGTCGCGGTCGCAGTAGCGGTAGATCGATACTTCGATAGGATGCTTTGGTAGCAATCTAGCAATCAATCTATCAATCTAGGGTTTCAGTTTTGAAATCTGAGAATTTGGCGATGGCGCGATTAGGATTCGCATTGGAAGGTGATTTTTGTGTGAATTCTTTGCGAATTTTGGCAAATAGTATCATTTGGTCTCTAAACTTTTAGGTTTTTCTTGATTCGATCTTCAAACTTTAATCACTCACTTTTTGGTCTATGAACTTTCATTTACGGTTACTGACGAAACGATTTATTATCGATTTTTGAGGTTGATGAATCAGTTGTGAATTGCTCGTCAAGCGCTTTGTTAGTGACTTTTGTTCTCCAGAGTTAACAAAATGACCTAAAGTAGAGGGAAATGAAAGTTAATGGACCAAAAGTGAATTGATAAAAGTTTGGATATCAAATCAACAAAACCTTGAAAGTTCAGGAACTAAAAGAGACTTTATGGCTTAATGTTTTGTTATTTTGAATGATTGAATTAGGTTGGATTTGCGCGATTTCGATGTTAATTGTTGTGATTCCATTTGTTGTTATTTTGTTGATCTTGAAAATTGTTGTTGCCAGTTGCGATAGCATCAACAACTCGTTTATGAATTGATCATTTTCTTGTTCTTATGATAATTGGTCACACTCACACATGCTGAAATTTGCGCGGTTTGCTTCCTCGCCAATCACCGCTGGTTCTAATTAAAATCTAAAATTTTTTGTATGAATTAGATGTTTCATGTAGTCTTAGAATCCAAGAGTGAATCTTCTGGTTTCGAGAAAAAGTAGAATTCAAAAGTTTGAAAGTAATTTAGTTTTATATGGAGACTGAGGGGCTCAGAACGAATATCAGCGCTTTCGTATCGAATCACTGATATATTTATTGTTCTCTTTCAGATTCCGAGCTACATTTGAAAAGCTCTTCGTCGGCACATCGTACCCTTGCCCTCGGTTTCCTTATTGGGGGGCTTGTGCTGTTCTTGATCTGTTTGATTTTTTTGATACTGCTTTGGAGATATGTCAAGCCTAGGGATATAATAAAGAAGATGCAGCCTAAAAAGGAACAAAGTAGGACAGGTATCTGATTATTTTATTGTCATTGATAAAAATGTGCGGATTCGAATTTAGTGTTTCAAAAGAGGCCTAAAGATTGGATAACAGAAAACTTTGCAGGGAATCAAGATTTTTTTAGTGGCAACCTTCGAACTATAAGCTACTTTAGTTATCAAACATTGAAGAAGGCGACCAAGAATTTTCACCCGGCATATCAGCTTGGAAGAGGCGGATTTGGGCCTGTTTACAAGGTATCATCGCCAAAAAATGCTAAGCTGACAAATTACTGTTTTGCTATTAGTCCCAATCATGGTTATAACATCTCTATTTATGCTGCAAATATGCTATTCGATTCGGCGAACAAGAATTCTTTTTATCCAATCTTTTGATGGAGCGGTTTATTTTATGTGATGTTTCTCTTTCTTTTTATCCAATCTTTTACAAATGCCCCCAACTAGAAAACTTGACTTAATAGAAACTGTAAAATTAGACGAGGTAGGGGCAGACCAAAGTTAACACGGGATGCATTAATTATGAGGGATTTGAATGGTTTGAAAAGCTCACCATCAATTGCACTTAATGGAGCACAATGGAAAAGTTTGATCCATGTAGCCGACCCCGTTGTTGTTGTTTCTCTTTCGTTTGCAACATAAACCAAGACATGTTTTGTTTTATGACAGGGGAAGTTAGGTGATGGGAGAACAATAGCTGTGAAGAAGTTGTTGCTAGACAAATCCCGACAAGGAGAATCTGAATTTCTCGCGGAGGTGAGGACGATCACGAGCATTCAGCATAAGAATTTGGTTCGTCTTATTGGATGTTGTTCAGATGGACCAGAGAGGTTGTTGGTATATGAATACATGAAGAACCGAAGTTTAGATTTGATAGTTTATGGTTGGTGTCGCTCTACACGCACCTCAACTTCTATTGGTATCATTTTACATTGCACATTGGTTTGATTCCATATATATATATTTATATTCACAAAACAGGAAAAAGCGAGCAGTTCTTGGACTGGAACACCCGGTTTCAAATAATTCTTGGCATTGCTCGAGGGTTGCAGTATCTTCATGAAGATTCACATCTTAGGATCATTCACAGGGATATCAAGGCAAGCAACATCCTCCTTGATGAAAAATATCAGCCAAAGATTGGAGATTTTGGATTGGCTCGATTCTTTCCCGAAGATGAATCATACCTGAGCACTAATTTTGCTGGGACTCTGTGAGTTTATTCAAAATATCAAATAAATGAAATTTTTTTCCAAAAAAAAAGAAATGACCACAACTTAATTTGTCTTTAATTTGATTTTAAAATTCGGTGCTCTTCAAACTGCATCAATGTTTGTTGTTGTCTGAATCAAGCATTGGTTTCTGCCTTTGTACCAGAGGTTACACGGCCCCGGAATATGCTATAAGGGGCGAGCTCTCCGAGAAAGCTGATATCTACAGCTTTGGGGTTCTTGTATTAGAGATCATTAGCTGCAGAAAAAACACCGACCTTTCCTTGCCATCTGAAATGCAGTATCTTCCTGAATATGTAAATTTCTTTCCTGCTCTATTGATCCTTTTTTTTTTTTTTTTTTTTTTTTTTTTTTTTTTTTTTTTATTGTTCTACAACAACAACAACATAGCTTCAGTCCCAAATTAACTGGGGTCGGTTACATGATCAAACTTTTCCATTATGCTCCATTATGTGCCACCCCAACATTTATATATGTTTGATCCATTTCATGAAAAGTGACAAAAGTTTTACGCTGGCTGTCAACCTATCGCAACCCTCATCCATTTTTCAAGAATGGAAAATGAGCTTGGGGCCTCCCTCCCCTACTTTTCGGGTATGAAAAGTGAGTTTGAGACCTCCCTTACCCATTTTTCGGTATGAAAAAATGGGCGTCAGAGTCCTCCTTTATCCGGACTTGGGACCGGCTATGTAGCGCACATAGTGTACAACATAGGTGGAGTTATTTTTTTTTTTTTTATTGTTCTCTATCTTAATATTAATCTGTTATTTGCTCTTCCTGTACATAGGCATGGAAGCTTTATGAGAGGTCATCCATTCTTGAACTAGTTGATGCAAAACTAATGAAAGAAGGGTTTGTGGAGAAGGATGTTGTACATGCAATTCACATTGCCTTCCTATGCCTCCAGGCATATCCAAATTTGAGGCCCCCAATGTCAGAGATTGTTGCTATGTTAACTTGCAAAATGGAACTGGTTGCAACCCCTACGAAACCAGCATTCCTGGACCGAAAACGTCGAAAAGATGATAATATTTCATGGGAGACAATAACAGAAGCCTTTCCGTCAATGAGCGATAGCCCTGCCACGGCTCGGCCTTGTAAATGAGGAAAAGCAGGAAGGTACTCTTTTGCGCTACGATGGATTGGAAAGTCTATTTAATCGTCTTTCACCTGAAGTAAAATTAATTTCCTTATTAATTTTCCACTTGAAATCATAAAATAGCATTTCGTTTGGATCCCTAGGGTTTGAATTATAATAGTAAATAGTAGGCAATTAAAAAAACATTGGCTTGTTCATATAGATAAAATATCTTGTAAACTATTGGATTGATAAGGAACTTTATTCATTGTCCTAATCCACATATTTATGCCTTTGATCATACATATGAAGACTTGTAGTGTTTTGTTTCATTTGTTTGAATTTCAAGAATTCCCTTTTTGTATTGTGGATCCAATCTAGTAGCTTGAGTGATTTTATCCATGGTAGGGTTTGCAGTTGAGCAAGTCAATATTTTGTTATATAATAGAATAGTTCATGTCAAATGAATTTCTTATGGACCTAAAAGATAATATGCTTATAGCAGTGGCCTTTCTATTTTGGTTTCTCTTGTATGACTAGGGAATTAAATCGAGATGAGTGGAAGCGTTTGACCCGTGTAACTAATTTGATATTGAAGCTTTGTTGTTGTTATTGTTGTTTACGGAGCACTATCTTTTGTTTTCTCAAAACTGTTATTATTGGGCTCTAATACTATGCCTACATTCATAAAATCTAAGTTTCACATCAGAAGCACACACAAAACTATAGTGATGAGAAGGCCCATTGGCCATTGTTTGTTTGTTTTCACATCACACCCACACGTTGTTCTCATTATTTATTTGTCAATCTCTTTATTATAATGGCTTTTGATTTGTTTCTATCTTGAATTATTGTTCTCTAATGATCTCTCTTTATGTGCATGATCAGTAAGTATTGCTTTCTTATGATGACAACTACGTGGATGTGCACGTGGATGACACATGGGTTTGAACATTGAACGCACTAAAATCACAATGAAAAAGATAAAACAAAAGGTTCGTACTAAAGAGTTAGGACAAAAAACAAGAAAGAGAAAATGGATAAGACCAAAACTTTGTGAATGAAATGGCTACGTGGACAAGATATAACAGAGCATAAAAGAAAGAATAGAGATTGGGCAACATCATTTAAATCCCCATTAAGATGTGCATGCACACCTTGATGGATAATCCAATAAAATCCAAGAATTGAGCATGCCAAAGTATGTATTTCGAGCTTCAATGGAAAGAAAAAATTAAAAAAATAATAATAAAAAAAGCAACTTCATTAGGGATGGAAAGTGATTATTACGACTAATGCTGAGTTGAATGGTTGAGACTGAATGCCTCTTGTCTATCGTAAGACTTAAAAAAAGAGAAAATCACGACAAAAATTCAAACTAATCCCCTTATAGACCCTGTAAAAGATCGTATAAAAAATTCAAGTTCATCCCTTTATAGACCCCGTAGAAAATCGTTTGCAAACTCTAGCTCGTTCCTTATAGACTCTGTAGAAGATCATATAAAAAATTTAAGTTCATCCCTTTATAGATCCCGTAGAAAATCGTTTGCAAAACTCTAGCTTGTTCCTTATGGACCTTGTAGAAGATCGTTTGAAAATTCATGCTCATTCCTTTATGGACCCTATAGAAGATCGTTTTGAACTAGTTGTGGAACAATTAAACTCGGATACTAAACGGGGAGCAGTCGAAAGGAAAAAGGCATGCATAGACAGTCAATGCTCTTCAATGCCGGTATAGAAAATTCATTTTATATCATCATTCTAATTTTTATGAGACCTGGTGGCCTAACTTGTCCTCCAAAGGTTGTATCCATTCATGGACATAGGACCCTACCACTTTGCAGAAAAAGTGAAAGAATTGCATTCTTAAGAGGTAGAACTAAGAAGGATGAATTAGTTGATGCATTGAAACCAAGCATATAAATGACCAGCTTTTTCTAACTCTGTGTATATGCGGAGACCTGGTTCCCAACTAAGCTTTCATGAGTATGAACCTATTCATGTGGTTGCCCACACGTCCATGTATATTCAGATTGAAAGCATAAACTTCCATCAATTTTGGGGGGGACCGATTCATGTATAAATCTTAAACCAAAAGGGGTTTTTTTAAGTGTAAAGTTTTTTAGATGAATTGTATGGTTGTTGTGTGATCAGTCTTTGAAAAGCTCATTTGAACAATAGATGCAAAAGCAAGAGAGAATAAGGCACCACAAAAAAGACTTGTAGAAGGCACAGCTCTTAGGCCACAGCCATGATAATAGGAGCAACAACAATAACAATAACAATAACAAGTTAACAACAATACTAATGCATTTCTACACTACTTTAGATTCATATATTTGATAGACAATTAAAAAGTTAGGCCTTACTACTATTCAACTGAGTCCACCAGTTCTGCTGCAACTGAGTCTTCCCTCTCATTCTTCAAATCCTCTGCCACTTGATCATCTTCCTTGCTCAATTCCCCATTAATGTCGGCCGATTCCTGAGCTGGTCGAAATCGTCTTCGCATCTCTTCGACCATCTTAACCATGCCCATGTCCGCATCTTCCTCGCAACTCATGAAAATCTCTCCAATGTCGGCAGGTGTCATCTTCACAACTCGTAAAAGCTCTTCAATGTCATTCATCAGAGGGTGCTTGTGAATGTTGAGGTAATTCTTCATCAGTATCTTGAATGCTGAGATCTCACAGTATGACAGATGGATGTGCTTATCCATTCGCCCTGGTCGCAGCAATGCCTGATCGAGCTTCTCCTTGTGGTTTGTAGTGAAGATCATTAACCTTTCTCCTCCACATGAGGACCAAAGACCATCAACAAAATTCAGAACACCCGACAGACTCACAATGCTTCCATAGCTTCCTCCACTGTAATTCCCATGCTTCCTCTTCCTCCCCTTCTCATGTTGTTGATCATGCTGATCATCCCCATTGATGTCTTCCTTCTTTCGATCCGAAAGATCAAGCGAGCAATCGATGTCTTCCACCACCACCACCGACTTGCTAGATGTAGAAATCAAGAGCTTCCTCAGCTGTGAATTGCTTGTCACAGCTGTTAACTCCAAGTCATAGATGTCGAATTCTAGGAAATTCGCAATGGCAGCGATCAAGCTCGTCTTTCCAGTCCCGGGGGGGCCATAAAGAAGGTACCCTCTTTTCCAAGCTCTCCCAACTCTGCTGTAAAACTCTCTCCTGTTCACAAACTTGATCAAATCATCCTGAATTTCCCTCTTGAGAATTGGGTTCATGGCCACCGTATCGAATGTCGAAGGGTGCGAAAAGGGCACCGAAGACCACAGCCGGCCGTCTTCATCGGCGGATCGGTTCGTGTACAGCTTCCTCTCCCGGTTCTTGAACTTGATCTTCTCTGCAACTTCTGTGATATGGGGAATGTAAGATGAATGGATTCTCTCCTTGTACTTGCCATGGAAAGACAGCTCGAAGTATCGATTTTCATGAGACCTCGTGTAGCCCATGCTATTCGTTTTCTTCTCCACCGTGTGGAATTTCCAATTCACTTTGAATCCTTCGAACACCTCCTCGAAATTCTGATTGGTTTCCATGGTGTAGGAGAGGCTCTTGGAGTTCTTGGACTTTGATAGCTTCAGCACTTGAGCTGAGGAGAAGCATTTGGAGCCGATGTAAGCCTGCACGGCGTCGAAGATATCGTTGTTGTAGGAGTTGTCGAATTCTTCGATTATGATCGATATTTTCGGCTTCAGTGCAGCAAATAGCTTCAAAAACAGTCGCTTCAATGCTTGGTACACCTCAGGTGGCAAGAAATCATGAATTGCAGTTCTAACAAACATGAAAGTTGCAAGTAGAGAACCTATGGATTTCCAGTCCAATAGCAACTCCATTGTGATTACTTTTCTCTGCTCTTCCTAGATGTTAAACCAAACACAACAATTGTATAATATAAGATGATAGACTCAGGAATGTGAACTGAATGACTATAACAGGAGAGAAGACTTAGTAGTCTACTCTTAAAGATCATAAAAAGTCTCTCCCCATTTATTTGATCAAATTTTCTTCAATGAAATGCAAGGAAAGACACTATGGAATTGAAAAACAAGAACTAAAATAAACAAAACAAAACAAAGACTAGCCTTCTTTCCCTTTTTTTTTTTTGTTTTTTGTTCTAATGTTGGAATCACGAAACATTTATAGATCATATGCCCTTGATATTCTGGTACATTGAACTGAACCCATGTGAGAGAAATGCTACTTGGATGAAAAAACTGAAAAAGCAGGACTGAACTCACACATACAGAAACACTGAAAGAGAGAGGATTGGACTAGTGGTCTTTAAGAAACCTGATCAGATACAAAGGAAAGAATATTAAATTCCATTAAGGGTGCCATGAGTTTCAACCAATAATTAAGGGTAATGAAATTTTAACACACTAATAAAATCATGTTTGGAAACCGTATGATATACTTCGAGATGTGCATGCACATATTCCGACTTGTTTTTCGAACGAGTGTGTGTCAAATTGTCCAATAATTTAGGCCCTCTGAAGGCTCAAATTAAAGTGTCCCTTAATTTGCATCTTAGTTTATATGTTTTTCTTCTAAAAAGTTAAGGAGCCTAGCACAGTGAACACATTAGGTGACATGAAAGACACAGCGTGGCTGTTGTTTTGTGCTTGTCGTTTCTCTCCTCATCTCAACTTTCCAAATTGACCCAACAGACTTCACCCCTTTCGGCACATTAATTTGGTATGTGCAATTAAACTTAAGAGAAACTAGAGCACTTTGTAGCAATATATTTATAATAATGTGGTGGGTGCTATCTAAATCACTTATATAATATGATATACACCAAAAAAACTTGAAAAAAAAAATGAATAATGCATTCTATTTATAGTCTTCCATGACTCATACTGCACAGTGTCCTATGTTGATATGAGTGGCCAAAAAATAATTAATAGAACAATGAATAGAAAGTCTGAAAGAAGTTCTATTCACACATGAAAGTAGTACATATTTTGGTTTTTGGACATTCAACATGTATGTGGGTATGTCCTTTGTGTCACGTTTTGAGTGAATATTTTAAACATATCTTATGGTACATAGGAGATAACGTGTCCATCGTATGAGCAGTAGGACCAAAAGGTGTAACTGAACTGTGCTTCTTGTTAAAACTAAATGCAAAATACTAGAATGACACTAGTAATGTCACACCGCAAGAAACGTTGGCTCGCATGAGCCATTCATATAGCTTCGACTCGTGTGTTATGTATTGGGATCTGTGTATGCCTGCGTCTTGAGGCGCTTTTGAACGGCTCATTTGAGCCAATGCGTCTTGCAGTGTAACATGTTGTTGTCATTCCGACAAACTAAATTGGATGTTTGGATCGAATTTGGAAAAAATTACAAAAGTACTAATGTTTTTAGTTTAAATTCGGAAAATAATGTTGTTTTTTTTTTTTTCCAGAATAGGCAATAACGCCTATGCAAAAGGCGTGGCTGGAATTTTTCGCTGACGTGGACGGTCCACGTAGGACAGCCTTACACTGATAGCGCCTTTTGAAAATGCGCTATCAGTGTATGGTTGTCCTACGTGGATTGTGTTACACTGATAGCGGGTAACACAATCCACGTAGGATGACCACGTGGACATGGGTCGACCGAATAGCGCCTATGAGTTGCACGGGTTGTCCGCCTCGCAATACGTCCGTGACGTTTACATGGGGTCTATGGATTGTAGTGGATATGCACGGGTTGTTCCATCGAGATACGTGCATGACGTTTGCATGGATTGTCCACCTCGGGATACGTGTCTGGCATTTGCATTACTTATCTACCTCGAGTTACGTGCATGACGTTTGGATGGTTTGCATGGACCGCAACAGGTTGCATGAGTTGTCTACCTCGAAATATGTGCTTCACATTCACATGGTTTGCATGGATTGCACGAGGTTGCGTGAGTTGTACACACCTCGAGATATGTTGTCTGAAGTTTGAATGGTTTGCACGAAGATGCATGGCTCGCCCACCTCAACATACGTGCGTGGCATTTACATGTGTTGTCAACCAGGAGA
This sequence comes from Stephania cephalantha, assembly GCA_039657325.1. Lineage (NCBI taxonomy): Eukaryota > Viridiplantae > Streptophyta > Magnoliopsida > Ranunculales > Menispermaceae > Stephania > Stephania cephalantha. The sequence continues at coordinate 2,077,686 of CM077576.1, read as the reverse complement.
TACGTGTGTGACGTTGGCATTGGCTTTACCACCTCGAGACACGTGCGTGACGTTTGCATGAGGTTGCATGGGTCGCCCACCTCGACAGATGTGCCTGACATTTGCACGAAATCTCCACCTCGGCATACATGGGTGAAGTTTCCATGAGTTGTCCACGTCGATATGCGTGCGCGTTGTTTACATTGGTTGTCTTCCTCGAGATACGCGAGTGACGCGGGTCCACGCGGGTCGTCCATCTCCATATGCACGTGTCGTTAATAGGGCAAAAAATTTTGTATAGATAGCTCCTTTTCAAAAGGAGTCATTTATAAAGTGTATAGTTTTGTATAGATAGCTCATTTTCGAAAGGAACTATCTATACAATTCCTTAATCCACCTCACCACCATGCTTTGTATAGATAACTCCTTTTCAAAAGGAGTTATCTATACAATTGTCTTCCACCTCACCACCATGCATGCCACCTCATCGGTGATAACTCATTTTCAAAAACCTCAAATTTAAAAGTAAACTTTCATATTTTGGGAATTAAATTGTATCTCCACCCCACTTTTAGAAAAACCCCTCGAATTTGTGTTTCCTGTTAAACAGCTTTTAGGAATGGTCCAAGGCCTCTATAGTACTCTCTAAGAAAATATGGTCTTAGAACACTCGGATTATAGAAGAACAAAAAAATTAAAGAAAATGTTAGGGAGACTGTAACACAGATACATAATATGTTACACCTTGACTTGAGATGTGTAATGTGTTAGTTTTTTGGGATTTGACGAGGAAGACTTTCATGATTCTCATAAATCCTGAAATATCTGGGAAACATGACGAGCTGAATGTTGAGGGAAGTCTAACCAGGAAACTCAGGTTTATTGAGGAAGTGATTGGTAAGGCGAGAATCGCAATTAGAAACACCTTTTATATATATATATATATATATATAAAGTATTTTTATATTTAATTTACTTATGCCATAATTTAGAATTACTTTAAAATCTGGCAACATATTGACTTATCCTTATTTTTATAGCCTTTACAGCATTGATTCCTTGTGTGGAGGTGGTTTTGGAAATATTGAGATTTCTTTATTATTTACATTAACCTATATTTATAGGTAATATAAGGTAACATTCATTCACTTGCTAAATACATAATTTGTAATAGTTATTTTATATTCCAACGTTATTAACATTTGAATATAATTTAAATTTCAATAAAACATGGGAATAAAGGAAGGAAATAAAAAATTCGCTCCACTATCTATGGATCGCCACATAAATATGAAATGTATCATTGGTTACTAATAAATGTATTTTTGAATGTATTTGAACCGTTACTTAATTTTAGTTTCACATATTGGAGTTTTTAATATAAAAGCGTATTAGAAGATACAATTTAATTTTTTTTTTTAAGTTTTTTATATGTTTTACATGCAAAATAAATATAGACCTTCATTGGTTGAGAGTTTCCAGCTGATTGTGAAATGAAACATATAGTAAGTAATGACGTTTGTAAGCATGAGTACATACATACATACATCCAAACATAACATCCATACATAAAATTGCAAAGTGATTGAGTACAAAGCAATAATAAAAGAAGTCTTGTTATTGTTACACACAAGTCCTACTCGACCCCAAATAATGACTTCCAGTCCACAACGTGTTCTCTTTACAACTCGAACATTACGATTTAACGCTAATGGGACATTCGATTGCCCATATCACTAGGATTTTGAGCATCTTCTCTCTGAATATCATCGGTATCACGCATTCCACCTTCATGCGCTTCAAACCCAAATCATTATCAATGAAGGAACATGAGAAGTAGCAAACTACCGGTAGAAAGTCAACATGAATAAGTAGGAAAGGTTTAACAAAAATTATGGAGATAATTCATCAAGTAAAATTCCTCTACTCATGAAAATATATCAAATTTCAGTTACAATCATGACCCTCAACAGACAGGATGCATAGCTAGCTTAACTAAATGTAAGTATGCTCGAATGATACTGTCACTATGAAGCACTCGGTGGTTGTTGTTGCTGACGACGAGAGCAAGTGCGTCTATTGTGTCCATCCTGCTTACACAAACTACATCGCAGCGTGGTTGGGGTCTCTCTCCATTCATTCTCACGCTGCATATGACGTGGCTGTTTCTGGTTGCTTCTCCAATCCATCTCTGTGCGCAGACGTCGTTGTTGAGGGCGACCTTTTTTTACTCGCTTTCGAGATGGATCAGCCAGTAACGAGTATGGAAGTCTGGCGCTTGGCCAATAATCTTCGTGGGGAATGGGATGGAAATTCGCAGCATAACATTGATTGTACACAACCAATCGTAGTATTCCTCAATGTATTGATGAGCATCCATGGCAACACTGGCGCAGACTGCTTGAACATGAGAACATGGAATGCCATAACACTGCCATTTCATACAAGTGCATCTACGAGCCTGCAATTTAACTATTTGCTTGTTAGACCCTTTTCGCAAATGATGGCCACGTGCGCGCGATGGACGACTTCAAATGTACCATTATCGCGATTCACTAATGTCACATTGTGCCCGCTTGAGAAGACTTTGCCCAATTTGCCAACTTCTTCAACGCATAACCTGTGTAGACTTCGCCCCTTCCTAAGGCTGCACCTATTTCGTCTCGCCTTTTGTTGAAGAACTCCAAGACACGATAGAATGTCACTTGCACTAACGCGGTGATGGGATAGAATCGCGCGCCTTTAAGGACCCCGTTAAAGCATTCTACAGTAGCAACAAAATATGCATATGCGTATCAGCATCTAAACGTAACAAATCAAATATATTAAATAACCAATGGTACCAAATTATGGACACGATAAACCATACCAGCTAGATTTGTAGTCATCCATCCGTATCGATATCCTTTGTCGTATGCGTTCGTCCATTGTGCTCGCTCAAGGTCATTAAACCACGCAATACATTCGCATTCATTTCTTGAAGTTCATGTCATGATTGCCTTGAATTTTCGGGGTTGATGTTGTGCACCTGACTAAGTAGACCATATCTTTTAATTCTTTGCTCCCGAACCTCATGTTAAAATTCTGCATATGTCTGGGAGACAAAATCTGTGGTGAGCTCTTTCACGAGTCCATCCATTTTGCGGATTGTTCATTGCCACCAATATACCGGGGTGTCGATCGGAAATGACACATATACCATCCCTATCAGTCACATGATGTCGCAAGCAAGCCATAAACCATCCCCAGCTGTGTTGACTTTCCTCATCAACGATGGCAAATGCTAAAGGAAATACATGACTATTACTATCAACAACAGTGGCTATTAGGAGTTTGTGTTTGTATTTTCCATACAAGAATGTGCCATCAATCTGTATCATTGGTCTGCAATGTCTGAAGCCTGCAATAGAAGGTTCAAATGCCCAAAAAACCCATTTGAATTTAACCTCATTGGTGGCATTAGGCTCCCCATGTCACCATTCCACTCGTGTCCCTGGATTGGTTTCTTGAAGAGCGACCATCCACCGCGGTAACATTTTATACGATTCTTCTCGATCTCCATAGACTTTAGCAATTGCCTTCTTCTTCCCCAACCACACTTTCTTGTAACGAACGTCATAAGCGTATTTGTCCTTGATCATCGATGAAGCACTGGGAACCGAGATGGACGGATCTCTTCTAACCACATTTTCAACTTCACGACATATAACGGTGGAGTCCAAATGCGCATGATCTTTGGACAGATTGGCGTAGATGCATGTATGTGGTCCATGCCTCATCATCTATTCGCACAGGACGTAGTTGGCGTACCACTACCAATGTACGATGGATATCGATATGTGATGGTCAATATCATCTTTTCATTGTCTATCTCCAAAGAATTATAGACAAAACTCATAAATTCCTCGTACCCTAAACCCATGTTCGCTCTAAGATGTCGAACGAGGCGGTTTAGTGTATGAAATTCACGATGGTCCATCGACCATGTCCCCATTCATATAGCACAACAAACTTACTCTTCGATCAGCCATTATTGAATCTATATATGTAGAATACAAAGCATGATCAATAGAAGTGAATGCAACAATATCAACATTTTTAAAAGTGTAGTGGTTCATACTAAAAACGATTACTGAGTAAAGTTAAAGAAGGATCCATCCCCAAAGTAAACAATTCCGACTTTGTCCAATGGAAGGTCCAAAATAAAAATACATAACTAATGGGAACAATTAGTTGATATTTTTAACTCATCCATAACCAAAGTCACTCAACAAGGTTTTAGGCGACTCTAAACTAAACTAGATGGTCATAACGATGAACTAAAGAATGCATGAACATACATGTAGTCACGAGAACGTACCATGGGCATAAATACGCTAATATATAGGCTATTATGACAAGAAGGTGCATAAACAAATTTAATGGAAATAGATCGAAAGGTCATAGAAATGAGGAAAGAAAATAAGTGAAGATACATAACCATACCATATCAATCAATACCACGGAACATGCCACAAACAAAAATGTAAGCGCTATACATGTCGTCTTGCGCAATTCCTAGCATTCCAACTAAAATTATCCTTAATACCTAAAAGTCACGCCAAAACTTATTTCAAATCATCACATTTTTTTATTTATTAGATTTACTTTCAATTTACATTATCATTGTTCAATCCATGCACTTAGACTTCAACTAATTCAAGACTAAATTAGAATTGGTTGTCGTTGGCAATTGTAACCTAATTTCTAAGTATTTACATGCAAACTCAACCCTCAATAACACCCTCAACATTTAGGGCAACGTTAAAGTTCATGGGAAAAAATACAAAACATCTATGGATTTTATGGTCATGGTATGTACATTGAGTTAATGAGGGTGAAAACATATCTAGATAGGGTGCCATCATATGAAAAGGCGAGAATATCAACTATCATACATAAGCAATAACTATATAAAAAAAAATTGATACTAAAAAAAAATTATACGGCGGGAAATTGAGTAGTGATCGGCGAGGACTGCGAGGGCTGCACGACGACGCGGCGGGAGGACACAGTGGATGGAGCGAGGAGGCAGGGGGACGGCGGGTGGGAGGGCAGCGAGGAAGTAGGGACGGTGGAGGCGAGGGAGGCGAGGACGGCGAGGAGGCGGGGCCGCCGGAAGGAGGAGGAGGACGGCGGGGGAGGCGAGGACGGCGGCGAGGAGGCGGGGACAACGGCGAGAACGCCGGCGGGGACGGTGGAGGCGGAGGACGGCGATCAACGACACTGCGCGAGGGACGGTGGAGGCCGCACCTTGGCGAGGACGGCGACGAGGGAGCGAGGACGCCGCGAGGCAGGACGCGGGCAGGGACGGTCGGATCGCAGATCTCGGTGAGCGAGAGGCGATGGGAAGAAAAGCAAACATGGACGAGGTTTTGGGTGGTTTAAAGTGGCTTGGAAGTCGTGACCCAGGGTCACGACTTCCATTTGTATGGAGGTCGTGACCCGGGTCACGACTTCCTCATGTCAGAAATCGTGACCCTGGGTCACGACCTGTTTCGACACTTAGTCGCCACATGGCGCCGACATGGCGCTAAATGTGTTATATTGGAAATTATTTCAAAAGATATGTTTTTTTGGTAATTATTTTCCTTAATTATATTATTCAAGTAAAAACTCCTAGTAAGTACATATCATGTTTATAAATTAAAAAATAAATAAATAATGTTTATAGTTCACAATGTATCAAGATTCTATGGAAAACTTTACTTAGTCAATTATTTTTTGATGAAAGGAGGTGATACACCATTTATTTTATTATATACAAAAATTAGATTACATAATAATATGCAACTATAGAGTATGTACAATACTTAAATAAAAAAAGTGTAATAATCCCCCTCCAAGCACTTTCAAAAATGGGAGATGGAATGGAAATCAATCAAAAAAAATGACCTGACGTGCATCCCATCAAATTAGCCAAACCACTCTTCAATCCTTGTCAAGATGGCGATCAAAATTGATCATATAAAGTGGCCTCATATCTAAGCAAAAATAATTAAAGCTAATAACATTATCCATCCTACCTAGAAAGAATAAAAAAAAAAAAAAAATAAAAAATAACTACAAGACTAATAAAGGTGAAGAACCTACAAACTTGCATGGCACCTCTCTACCCATCAAAAGGAAAACAAAAGGCATCACTTACATCTCTCTGCAATACAAACATCAAAAGCAATCAGAAAATCAAATATGCGATGGAAATCAATGGGGAGAGATAGGATTTGCGATGGGAAACCCAAAATGGGTATTCAAAAACAAACCTTTATACATAAAAAATTAAACCCATTTAGGACTCAAACAAGCCAAACAAATGGGAAAATCTACCAATTTTCACACATTTGTGGGTGATTGAGAATCAATAGAGAGAGAGATACATGATTTGCGTATACCGTACGTCCTTGATTTGAGATAAATAACGTTGGAGTACACGAAGATGAGGAGCTTGAGAGTGCTCAATCTACAAGAGCTTGTGTTCTACAATATTTTAATGGCATTAGCTTGATGAAACATTTGTCCTTAATTAAAGAATTAATTATTATCTTTAAAAAAAGTAATTAACTATTACTATTCCTTATTTTCAAAAATTAAATAATATGTAGTAAGTTTTGAAACGTTTCTTTTTTTTGAAACTGATGGAACAAACCGAATATATAATAATAATTAAGTCTATATAAATTCACTACTAATCAACCCTTGCTAAAAAATAAAATTAAAGTCTTATTATTTATTTAGGTTTAAGTTTTTTAAAAATGTCACATGACACATATCATCATATATAGGTTGCAGAAACCCACATCATGGATATAACACATGGCGCGTGGAGAAGGCAAAAAAAAAAGCCATGTGTCACATATATATAGATTGGCAAAACATACAATTTGGGCATGCCACGTGGCAATATGATAAGCCTCTGCCATATAATAAGCCTATATATATCTTGAGTATGTCACGTGGCACGTAGAGAATGATCCAAAATGCCACGTGTCACATACTATATATAGTTTAATGAAACTTACATCTTGGGCATGCCACGCGGCGCTACAAAAGCTCCAAACCATCACGTGACACACTCAAGATGTAAGTTTATTATATATATATATATAGATATAGATATAGATTAGTTAGAGTCTGCTATATAGATCAAACTCTTTTATTACGCTCGATTTTATGCAATTGATTATGTGCTTTTTAAATCCCCGGTAATCAATGCATCCCAAATTAGCTTCAGTCTATTTCTACACCGTCGAATTTCATTATTTTCTATTAAGTCAAGTTTTCTAGGTGACCAAACCACCACAACCGCCTTTCCTAGATTTTGGTTCAATTGGCAATACTACTTTTTTGAATTTCTTGTAATTCTTATTCTATCTTTACAAGTTGTATTTACGAGATCTAAACATATTTATTTTTGCTACCTTCATTTCTTAAAAACACATACAAACCATACTCTGGTCTATAAATATGGTAATAGACTAATAGGTTTTAAAGAAAGGCGCACCCTTTATTCTCATCTAAAACTCTGTCTCCCATCATCCTCTTCCATCTCCACTCAAGGTCTACATTTGCCTCGAGATTTGTGTTGCGTGTGACTCCAAAGCCATAGTTCGCACATTAGTAAGGTACTTTTGACATATATGGTTTAGTAAGATTCATGATCTACTTGGCTCCAAATCATCTGAGTCAGATTCAACCATTTCTTGTGTACTTTGGGAATTCATTAAAAAATACATGCCCAAATTTCGATACACGATTCAAGGTCCGCCAACAACTGTGTCAAAAGATGGTGTCAAAAGGCATTTTTATGCTCCTTTCAGAAGATGGATGAGATGACATAACTTGTAGGAAAAAACAAATTGATGAGAAAAGCCTGTAAAGTATGCAGGGAAGTCTTTTCTTTAGCCAAGTAAGGCATGGAATGAGGAGGTAGCTGAGGCCAGGCCCAATATGGAAAACAAAGCTGGAAAAATGTCAGGAATCTCTCTCTGCTTCAACTGCCTATACCACTCTAAGGAGGTCTCAAAATGATTGCAGCACTTTTGGCCAACAGATGAATATGGTACACATCTCGAGATACACATCATCTTTTTTTTTTTTATAAAATGCAATTTTCCCATTGATTTTTTTTTAAGAAAAATAGAAAGTTGATCGATTATTCATAGGGTGGCAATTTGGGTCATGAAACGTTTAACACGACACGACACGACACGTGATAAACATGTCGTGGGTTTGGCAAAAATGTATGTGGGTCATAAACAGGTTAACCTGTTTATACACGGTTAATAAACGAGTCGTTAACGTGTTAACCCGTGTGACTCGTTTATGACTCGCATAATTTTACATATAAATACAAATTTTTCATTTCCAACCCTAAAAACTTTCAAAAGAATCAAAAGTTCAAAACCCAAGTTCGGCTGTTTCGGCACTTCCAAGTTCCAACCCTAAAAACTTCATCGTTCTACTGGTCACTGGTGTGAGTCGGCCCTTCCAGTTCCACCGTTCTGTTCGGCACTTCCAACCCTAAAAACTTCATCGTTCAGTCGTTCTACCGGTCACTGCCCACTGGTGTGAGTCGGCACAGACTCGCACTTCCATTTCCACTGTTCTGTTCGGCAATCAAGCACTTCCAGTTCCACTGTTCAGACTCCAGCGTTCCACCACTTCGGCTGGTCGACGACGACGATGACGACGCGGAAGAGCCAACAAGGAAGAAGGAGATTGCCTCAGGTAACAAAATCTCTCTCACCCTCTCTCTCTCTCTGTCTCGCCAGCCGACTGTGACTGTGAGTCTGTGAGTGTTTGTATCGTGTTTTGAATGTCTCTGGAATTGTTGAATGGTGTTTTTTGGTGATTGATTGAGTTCATGCTGTTGTTTGGATGTTGATGTCTTGGTGGCGGTAGGTGTTTGCTTGGTCCGGCAGCTATCGCCGGAGTCATTTGTTTTGAGTGATTGATTGATTTCAACATTTGCTTTGAGTGTCTCAAATTACTTTTTGAATGTTGATGTCTTGGTGGCGAATTCCTTTATCCGACTTTAAAGACTTGTGCCAGAATTTTGTTCATGTGAGGAGTTGGGATCTTGTTGTCTCCAATCGAATCAACGCTGTGAATGATAATTTGTAAGAGTTGGGGATTATAAGTAATAACTGATGATGCTCAAATTCTAAACCAGAATTGAAAAGAAAGGAATCCCAACTTCTCTTTAATTTGCAGTAATAATTCTGTTATGGGGTTTGTTAATTTTAGGTTAGAACAAAAAACTTACATTTCCATTAGCTGGGTATATCAAAAAGGAAAAAAAAAAAAGACGTCACGTGGCTCATTGAGGGATTGGGAGTTCGATAGGTATCCAAACCTTGGAGTTGATCTTGCTTTCTTGCATTTACGGTAAGAGAATGCAAAACGCCATCTCTTTGAAGAAGAGCTTAGAGCCTTTGACTAATTACAACACTAATACCATAGCACTCAAAAGCCACACAAAGCAATACATACATTCATTGAATTCGTTGACGTGTACTTGACCAATATCGATCTTCTCTTAAGCCGGAGAATGCAGAAGCAATTATTTGCTTGCGAGATTGGATATGTGCAGGATTAGAAGGTTATATTATTTTTGACATTTTTACTGTTATTTATTTTTAGTATCTCAAGCTTTATAATTATTAATAAACTCCATTTTTTATTTGTTGTAGGGCAAGATGTCAAGCTGGATTTGGAGAGTATTACGAGAAGATGTACTTAACTTGAGTGTGAGTGATGATCCACGGTCAACTACTTGCTCAAACTCGTTGGAAACTAGAGAACTCGAAGCCTTTTTGTTTATTAACCTTGAATTTATCTCTTACTTCTATGTTAACTTCATATAACCTTGTAGTTGGGTTATTAAACTTGAACTTGACTATTTGAGAACTTGTATTTTAAATTTTTCCTTGTATTAGATGGGTTTATAATTTTATATTTTATGTTGTTTTGTAGTGAGATATCATTAATCTAGTAGCATGTTTAACAGGTTGATAAACAGGTACACAAACGAGTCGAATTAAACATGTTAAATATGATCTGTTTGATAAACGTGTTAAACAGGTACACAAGCGAGTCGAGTTAAACAGGTTAAACATGATCTGTTTAATAAACGTGTTAAACGTGTCATAAACAGGTTACCTGTTTATTAAACGTGTCGTGTGTCGTGTTTACAAATAGTGACTCGTTTAATAAACGTGTCGTGTGCGGGTTTAGGATAATTATGACACGACACGTTTACGACACGACACGTTTACGACTCACGACACGAATTGCCGCCCTAATTATTCATGACTCAATACAGGACTAGGCATAAGCCTTGTTTAGTATGTGGGTGAGATATCTTCCATAAGATATCTCATAGGGACTCTGTGACTCTGTGAGATATCTTATAACTTACGGGGAGGGGGTGAGATACTCACCTCCTCCTCCCCCATAAGGAGATATCTCCCGAGAGTTCAATAGACAAAAATATCCCTCACAAATCATTTTTTTTTCAAGTCTCTTACAAATCATCTTTTTATTTTAAAAATATGTTTGAATAGCATTTATGTCAATTCTCACATTTTACTGTTTTTAAAAATTTGCAACTTCCCTGCAAGTTTAAAGTTCAACCAAACATGAAATATGAACTTACACTGTGAGTTAACTCTATGGAGTTATCTTCACTCGCACTGTAAGTTAGCAAAAACGAACCAAACAAAGTCATAGAATCAATTGCCCTAACAAAAGTACTTTGATTCACTAACCCTATTTGTTCAAATGAATTACCATTAATCTGACAATGAATGCAATTTTCTCCTTAATGGCTTTAGTCCCTTTTCAATTTATGTCATCTAATAGAACTACCTTTTAAGTGACGAGAAATAAATAGAGGGACTTTAAGTGTCTTTTAAAAAATTGGAACCCATATTTTAAATTTTTAAAATAACATAAAGATATAATAAGTTATGATGAGAGAAATTTTCATGGGGCAATTTTCCCTGAACCCAAAAATGTATTAGTGGTTAAAAATATGTAAACCATCATAAAAATGAGATATTATTAAGGGGTTTTTTTTTAAGGCCGAATAAGAGAACTAATTTTTTGAGTGATGAAAAGTAAACTAGAAGGGCCAAAGTGGATATTTTGAAAATAAATAGACTAAGACATTGTTTGGTTCATTTTTGCCAACTTACAAGGAAGTTTTATTGCACGCAACTTAACTCACATGCACAGAGTTAACTCACTAGAAATTCGTATTTCATGTTTGGTTATTTGAACTTTGGGAAGTTGCAAATTTTAAAAATAATAAAACATGAGAATTGACATAAATGTCCTTCAAACAAGAGAGAGGGGTGTGGGTAATACCGTAATAGAGATGTGACTAATGAGGAGTAGTTGTGTCCGTAAACCTCTGAGTGATAAGTAAATTTTCTAAGGGGTGAGAGAGTTATCTTACTTTGGAGGGTGTGAGTTGAGATATAACTTTTAGAAAAGTTGGTTTATAAAACCAACTAAAAAAGATTAATTGGAAACTTTCCTACGAGTCATCTCACTCCCTACGACCCACCCCTAATCAAACAAAGCTTAAAATGTAAATTATGGAAAATTAAAAGGAACAATTAGTAATTTATTGTTATTTTTTATGTTGAGTGCATGGTTCGCTTAGGATTTTACTTCAAAAGAACTTTGTATTAATCAAGAAGAGATGCACACTCATATCTTTCATTGGGATTCTGTCATTAATCAATGTAAGGCTATATAAACCTACTTACCTACACATCCTTAACAACATACTCTAAAAATCATTTACCAAATACTATGTATAAAGGTCATACCTCACTATCATTTTAATGTCTATATGAGATCTAGCTAGCTTTACTCTTACTTTATATTTTGGATGAAAATAGTTTACTTTTCTTCTAAAGAACTTCTTGATTAGAAAACTATTTATGAAGTAACACCAAAGAAACAACTCAATCAAATATAACATTTGCAAACTTTTCACAAATGAGGTTCCACCCACCTAATTAATCCAAAAATCAAATCAACATAACGTTGCAAACTTTTCACAAATCAAGCTCCATCCACCTAATTAATCCTAATCATTTTGTTTGCAAACCCCACTAACTCACATATTGCAAACATGACTACCGAGTGAAGTACTTAGATACTGAGAAAGGAAAAAGAAAAGGTGAAAAAAAGTGCCAAGTTGAATGACAAAGAAAGCAAAACTTTGTTCTCCATTAGTACCAAAAAGGTCACAAATTACTACATGGTCTATTCTCATTTGTCATAAGTGGGGTACATAAATCCACTTCCCCTATCAAAAATTATTTCAAAGTTATCATATCTAAAAAATTATTCACATTAATTTTTTTTTTTTTTCCACGCATCGCAAGATCTACAAATAATCATACTGACTTGATAGCATTTAGGCATTGTTGGGTCCCAAAAGGAGAAAATACTTCCAACTCAATCTGTCATGCTCGTAAGACTTGAAACTAAAGCTATGCTTAAAGAGAATCGAATCATCTTAGTCACTCTGGACATATTTTAATTTGCTCTTACTTCATAAGTTATATTATATATAGGTGACGAGACACGTCCTACCTTAGAGCATCTCCAATGGTAAATATGAATCGTGGGCATGGATTCTTATCACGTCATCAACGTGAAGAGGATGTCATCTGTTATGGGCAAGACTGGTTCCCCTACACCAACAAGCCCAAAGGGAGCCTCCAAAGAGCCCAAACGCACCAAACACACACCCTTTTGGATGAAGGATTATCTTAACTAGGCCCAGGTGTCTCTTTTGGTGTGAAGCCCATAATCAAAAGCTCATACTGTTTGTCCATATTTGTTATCCCCCAAACCACTACGTGTCGGTTGTGGATTAGGGTTTCTTGGATGTATTTAAACTCTTTTTACGAGTGAATGAAAGAGAATAAAGTTTATCCTTGTTAATTTTATTTCCTTGTCTCCACCAAGTGTGGTTAAACCCTAACATTGGTGCTTTCATTGCTTTAATGGGGCCCAAACCAACGGCCCCTACGACACCTTCCTCTTCGTTAGAAGATGCCCTCACCGCCCGCGCGATCGGTTGCAAGCTCACACGTACGATGTCTCCAGCCAACATGACTCGGTCTCGGCTGCCATTACGGACCTTCGCTCCCAGGTGACCGCCCAGACCACTGCTCCGGCTCGCCTTGCATCCCCTACCTCTGCCCAATCTAACCTCAACTCCCCCCTCCTTACCGCCACTTGTTGCATGCCCGCCTCTATCCCCGGCGCCGGGCCATCTACATTCACCGCTCGGCCGCCGTACTTCTTCGGCGGGACGCCAACCCTGTTCCATTGCCTCAGCAATCGTCCCTCGCCACTATCCCTTAAACCTCCGCGAGTACACCTCAACCCATTTGACGGCTCCATCTTGAATGGATATTCCAGGCCGAACACTATTTCCAATTGCATCAAATCCCTCCGGATCAACGCCTCGCGTTGGCCGCCTTCTTCATGCAGGGGGACGCCGAGTTGGTTCCAATGGATGTTTAACAACAACCAACTCCTAAGTTGGGACTCTTTCACTCGCGCTCTCGAGCTCCGCTTCAGGCCGTCGTCCTTCGAGAATCACCAGATCGCACTGTTCAAGCTACGCCAAACGGGGTCCCTGGCTGACTACATCACTGACTTCGAACGGCTAAGCAATAGAGTAGTGGGGCTACCTGTGGAATTCCGCCTCTCTCGCTTCATCTCGGGCTTCAAGCAAGAGTTCCGAGAGGAGTCGGCCGTTCTCAAACCTCTCACGCTCTCGGACGCCATCGGTTTTGCCAAGCTGTTGAACGACAAATTCCACGATAGCCGGCCGTCGGGTTCCCGACCGAGAGGATCCTCTTCCCCAAAAACCCCACCCCTTCCCCCACTGCTACCGCCACCCCCAACCTTCCGGCGCAAGCTCACTCGATCGAAATGCACGACCGCCGATCCCAGGGTCTCGCTTCAAGCTGCGACGACAAATTCACCCCCGGTCATCGCCGCAAATCTCGCCACCTCTTATTGCTTCTGCGCGGACGATGGAGAGCCTACCTCTCTGTTGCTTCCCTCATGCCAGTTCCACCGGTTGATGGCGTCTCTCGAAACCCCACCGCCTAACCCTCCGCCCCCACCGCCGGGCCCACCGACCATTACATTTTCACCTCTCCCCTTCGCCCTACACGGCTCCACCAACCCGGAAACTTTGCGTCTCCGCGGCACGCTCATTGGTTCCCCGTCTCCATCTTGGTCGATTCGGGTAGCTCTCACAATATCCTCCAACCGCGGTTAGCCGCCCACTTAAACCTTCCAATCTCCCCCATCAAACCTTTTTTTTTTCGTGGGCAATGCGCGCTACCATCCTCTTGTGCGGGGTTTTGCCCCAACGTCCCTCTCGTCATTCATTCCCATGCATTTGATGTCCCTGTCATCTATTCCCAATCCATGGCGTGGATGTTGTTTTAGGTGTAAAGTGGATGCAATCTATTGGCCCCTTTCTATCGATTACAATATTCCCCATATCCAGTTCTATCACAATGGTTCCCTAATCACCCTCCATGGCGACCACAACCTACCTATTTCGTCTTCCTTCTCCCAATTACGTCGCCTTCACCACACCGACTCCATTGCATCATTTCATGCCTTCACCATCGTTCCCATTTGGCCCCTCCCCGTCCGACCCACCCTCACATGGTCCGCCCGCCCAACCAACAACATCACATTCCCAGCCGACCTACACTCTCTCGTTAACCACATATCTTTGTTGTTTTTACCCTCCCTCCGCCTCCCACCACATCGCACTCATGACCACCATATCCACCGCTTCCCCAATCCGCCCCCGTAAACATTAAACCGTATCGTTACCCTCATTCCCAAAAAGATGCCATAGCCTCTATCATTGCGATATGTTACGAGATGGGGTGATCAAGCCTAGCACTAGCCCATTTTCCTCACCTAGGTGCTTCGGTAAAAAAAAAAAGATGGCTCGTGGCGTTTTTGTGTCGACTATCGCGCCCTCAACGCCGTGACCGTTCGAGACCGTTTCCATATCCCTACTGTGGATGAATTGTTGGATGAGTTGCATGGCGCGACCTATTTTTCCAAGTTGGATTTACGTTCCGGCTATTTCCAGATACGCCTAGCTCCTACAGATACTTTTAAGACAGCGTTCCGGACGGTTGACGGACATTACGAATTCCTTGTCATGCCCTTTGGCTTGACTAATGCACCATCCACATTTCAGGCTGCCATGAACGACCTATTTCGGCCCTATTTGCGCAAGTTCGTCTTAGTTTTCTTCGACGACATATTGGTCTATAGTGCCTCTTGGGACTCCCACCTCCACCACTTACGGCAAGTCCTCCAACTTTTATTGGATAACCAGTTTTTTGCTAAATTCTCTAAGTGTTGTTTTGGTGTCACCTCGGTGGAATATTTGGGCCATATTATTTCGGGTCTGGGTGTCGCACCAGACCCTGCCAAAGTGGACGCTATTCAGTCTTGGCCGGAGCCGCGTAACCTTACCGCCCTCCGCGGGTTCCTTGGCCTCACGGGGTTCTATCGTCGCTTTGTTCAACACTATGCCACAATTGCCAGCCCTCTTACTGAACTTTTAAAATCAGATACATTTACATGGACAGAACACGAGCGCATTCCGCTTTTCAACAACTAAAGAAGGCTATGCTTTATCTTCCCTCCTCCAATTTCGGACTTCACTAAGCCCTTTGAAGTCACCACCGATGCGTCAGAACCGCCATTGGAGCCGTTCTCTCTCGGCCTCACACCCCCATTGCTTTCTTGACAAGAAATTGTGCCCCCTTATGCGGTCTTCATCCGCTTACGCGTGAGAGATGTTCGCCATCACGGAGGCCGTAAAAAAATGGCGTCAATACATTGGGCACCAAGTTCAAGATTTTCAGCGACCAACGAAGCTTAAAAAACCTTCACACCCAAACAATTCAAACGCAGGAGCAACAAAAATGGTTTACCAAACTCTTAGGGTTTGACTATGACATTCTTTACACCCCGAAGCAAGGAGAACAAGGTCGCCGATGCCTCTCGCGCATTCCGACGCCGCGCCCCTGTACTTGGCTATCTCTACCGTCACCACCCCCTTCTTGGATAGGCTACGAGCTTTCTACCTATCCGATCCCGCAGCCGAACCTCCTCAACAAATTTCACACTAACAAAAAAATGCATGAGTTTTTTTCTTTGAAACAGGCTTCTTGTTCTACAAGGAGCGCATATTTGTTCCCCATATAGCGGACCTCCGTCGTGATATCCTCCGCGAATTCCATTGCTCCCCCGCGGGCCACTCCGGCGTCGAGGCCACCGCCAGCCCGTTGTTGCGCCTCCTTCTCTTGGCCGAAGTTCTGCAAGACATCAAAGAGTTCGTCTCAAAATGCTCTATATGTCTCCAAAACAAATACTCCACGATCGGCCTTACGGCACCCTCCAACCCTCTCCCGATTCCCCGTCGAGTGTGGGAAGACATCTCTATGGACTTTATCACACACTTACCTCCCTCGCATGGCAAGACCGTTATCCGGGTCGTGGTTGACCGCCTCTCGAAGTACGCCCACTTTGTCGCCCTACCAACCGACCGAACCACGGCCTCGAACTCGCCAACATCTACACGGTCGAAATTTTTCGTCGCACGGCCTTTCCCGTTCCATCGTCTCGACCGCGATAGAATCTTCACCGGCCACACGGCGTGAGCTTTCTCCCGCCCGGGCACTTCCTCCTCTTGGCAGCTCCTATCACCCGCAAACAGACGGCCAAACAGAAGTACTCAACCTAGGTGCTTGGAGACTTATTTGCGATGTTTCGTCGGTGAGGAACCTCACCACCGGTTCCGTTACCTTCACCTCGCGGAATATTGGTATAACACCTCGCGCCATTCCGCCACCGTTTTACTCCTTTCCAGGCTCTCTATGGTCGTCGCCCCGTCTATTCCTTCATACATACATAGCTCACTGAGTCCTCCATGGCCGCCCTGGACGACCTATTACAAAAAAAAAAAAAAAAAAAAAAACGAACTATTAAGTTCTCTCCGCCACCACCTCCATCGCGCTCAACAAAGGATGAAAGATCAAGCGGACAAACACCGACAAGACAAGACCTTTATCGTGGTTGACCTCGTTTACCTCCGTCTCCAACCTTATCGGCAAGCGGCGTCGGGCCGACGCGCCTCCCACAAGCTTTCCCCGCGTTTCTTCGGTCCCTTTAAAGTCCTTTGTCGGGTTGGCGCCGTCGCTATGAGCTTGACCTTCCTCCATCTCGCAACGATCCATAGGGTTGTGCATGTCGGCCTCCTCCTCCGCCCACACAACGGCGACCTTCCGATTCCGTGCCGCCCCTTCCTCCGTATCCGGTTTCTCTCTCGCTCAAACCCGCTCCCAAACGACTCCTTGGTACTTGTTTGATTTCAACAAAGACGGTACACAACTCCGTGGTCTCATTGAATGGGATGGCCTCGATCATCTCATATGGCTCAAATAGATATTGGACTCTAAGAGCTTCTCCAATGGTAATGTGGATTTAAGCCGTGGATTGGTGTCACATCATGGATGTGGAGATGATGTCTATCCTATATGGCACTAGATAGACATTCATCTCATAAAATGATTTTCAATAGTAATGTGGATTTAGACAATTAATTGATGAGTTCTCACTTTTATTTTCAATTTTCATAATATTAATAAAGGCTTGAAAAAAATAAAAAATTTTAAAAGAATTAATAATGCCGACGTGACGGTCTATCACAATGTCTAGAAGTAGACATTGTGGTAGACACCCTCCACTTTGATTCCATGCCACATAAGATAGACATTATGAATACATGGTCTCATTGGAGAGCATTTTTTGGATTGAATGTGGATTGTATCCTAGGTGGGTCCATTTTTCCACCACAATCCATGGTCCCATTGGAGATACTCTAAAATTGATCTCCAATGATAAATGTGAATTAAACGTTAATTGATGAGGTGGCTTTTTTTCATGATTTTGTCAATAAAAATGTGCAAATAAGAATCTAAAAAAGGAAAAAAATTGAATGTCTAGAGTTCACATCCGAAATTGACAATATCAATTTTTTTATGCTACATCGGCATGACATTCTAAATACACATTCTCATTGGAGGCCTTTTTTTCATCTCAATGTAAATTTAGTCTTAGATGGACACATTGACATTCAAATCTATAATTAGACAAGTGTAAAGATTCAAATCTATAATAAGAGATACAAGTGAATAACTAGTAGGTTTCAGTCTCTGGTGATGAACTTTTACATGACAAATTAACTAAAAAAAAATGTATGAAATTCTACCAAACAATGTCAGCAAATTTTGGTGAAAAAGAAAAGATTTAAGCCTTTATGTGGTGGCAACAAACGCAACGTACTCTGTCTTTTTGTTATTTTTAGGACTCGTTCATTCAAAAAGTGACAGCCGTCCATGAAAATTTGTCATAAGATGGTTGTAAAGACATGTTATACAAAAGAATTCCTCCAAAAACATAAAAAGAAAAATATGTGAAAGTGAACAAATTTAAATAAATAAAAACGAACGCTACTATTTAGTTTAGGCGGTTGACTCGTTTTTTTTTTTTTAATTTATTTCATGTAGTTTCTTAATCTTCTTCTTCTCTATATCATGCTAAATTTTGATAAGTTAACATGAGATGCATTAATTAAGAAGGATTTGAATGGTTTGAAAAGCTCACCATCAATTGCACTTAATCGAGCACAATGAAAAAGTTTGATCCATGTAGCCGACCCCAGTTAATTTGGGACTGAGACTATGTTGTTGTTGTTGTTGTTGTATATGGGGGGTTAATTTCTTTGACGGTTACCCAATTTTATAAATTGTAACATTTTGGTCACAAAAGCTGTAACACAAAAATCACAAATCTTTTTAAAATCTTGCAACGGTAGTCACCCAAGCTTTGTTTTAGTACGGCAAATTTGCCAGTCACCCAAGCTTTGTTTTAGTCATTTTCCAACCTCTAGCGAATATTTTACATTTGATGTTTTGAAATTAATAAATCATTTTTCTTTATAAAATTTGCCAACGTGGTAAAAACATAGCGCCACGTTGGCAATTAAAAGACAAAAATACCCCTCACTCCAAATTAGTAAATTTGTTTAATTTTGTTAAAAAAAATCGAGAAATCCTTAACCCAAAAAATAAATCCCGAAATTTACACCTAAAAAATCTTAAAATCTATATATTTTCCAACCTCTAGAAATTAAACCTCCTAAAAAATAGTTTCAGCGGTTTTTACAAAATTTAATCGTCAAATATTAATTATGCAATTTTAATTACCTTTATATTGAGGCTATGTGGAAATATATTTGATGAGACAATAAAAAGAAGGTCACGTGCCCGCCTCGATTTATTCTTGCCGCAACAAATATCGAGTGCGCACGTCAATCCAATAAATATTAAGGATTGATTTCTTGTCTCATGGTAGTGAGTAAAATAATGAGATATTATAAATATAATATCGCTCCCGTCCAATTATATTTTACATTTGATGTTTTGAAATTAATAAATCATTTTTCTTTATAATTGATATTTGTTTGCATTGGATTGCAATGTATTGTCTTGTAACTTGTAATCATCTCCGATGTACACCAACTATTCCATGTATTTTTTTTTTGAAACGTTATAGATGATGTGTTGCTGCAAATTAATTTGTAAAATTTGTTGTTTCAAGTGAAAAGGGTTTATCTATACTTGTTAATTATAAATTTTCATACTCTTTTAAAAAAGTTTATATATGTTGTTCCACCAAAAAACTGCAGAGATAGATCACATTCTTAGAAAAGAAAAATGATGTTTAGGATGATGTACAGATAGTTTAGCACCAAAGCTAAAATGTCGACTTTTTTTTTTAGTTCTTTAATTTTCTTTTGGGGTGAATAATGTTTTGAGGCTGTGGAGATTGTGAAATAAAAAATTAGTTGCATGATTTAGAGCGAGGGATATTTTTTACCCTTAATTGCCAACGTGGCGCCACATCATTGCCACGTTGACAATTTTGCTAGAAAATTATCAAAAAAAAACTTGGGTGACCATCGTTGAAAGATTTTTAAAAGGTTTGTGATTTTTGTATTAAAAAGATAATTTTTGTGACCAAAATGTTATAATTTATAAAGTTGGGTGACTGTAAGAGAAATTAACCCTTCATGTGGGAGCAATCAAGGTTTTACTGTAACAAAAAAAAAATTTAAGGTTTTACTGACCAACTAATTTGGTATTAAGGCTTTGTTGTTATTATTATAGTCAAATTAACTTTAAAATGAAAATCTAAATAAGCCTCATTAGCTAACTAGGTTTATGGGTCCCCATTTAATTCTATGGGTCTACTATAACTGAATCGATACATCGACTAAACTTTACTAAAACCGAGATAACTCCTTATAATCTTACAAATGAAAGTAAAGTTGCATCTTAAGAGGTAGGGGTTGCTCTCGTGACCATTTTTAATTAAATTAGATTCTAGAGCGAATGGATGGGGAAGCACATCATTCGCGGGCCTTATCTTCAAGCGGTAATGACATCGACGACCGATCTCCAGAAAGTGAGCGGCATCCTGACGATCAATCTCCATAAAGTGGGCGACGATGTGATATAACGTAAAGTCCTGCGGGCGTGATTACTGCGGGCGTGATTACTGACAATTTAGGTATATTTTTCTTTCTTTTGATATAGGGATTTAGGTTTTTTTTTCTTGTTGCATTTTGTGATGAGTTGTTATCCTCTTTAACGAGGTGTCCTCCTTAGTAAGGTTGTTGCCCTGCTAGTAAGGATGTAGTTTAAGGATGTTGTTTCAATGCAACAAGATTTGCAACAAGAAAAAAAAAAAAAAAAAAAAAAAAAAGATCATTTCTTGATATCAAATTATGGATTTTGAAAAAAAAAAAAAGTGATGCCATAAATTCCCAAATTAACTATTTGTTTACCAAAGATAAAACACCAACCGAGTCATTGATCAAAACTCACCGAGTGCCACCGAATCAACTCAACCGAACCAACTCCTCATCATCATCATCTTCCACCACCTCTAGCTCTGCAACTTCACAGTCTCTCTTCTTCAATTCCCCACCATTAATGGCCAAACCTCGCTTAATTCGACGCCGCCACCCGACTCCTCATCTCTTCAACCACATTCCTCATACCCATCTCCGAATCCTCCTCGCAACCCATAAAAACCTCCCCAATCTCCGCCGGAGTCATCTCCACAATCGGCAACAACTCCTCCACATCCCTCACCAGCTCATGCTCTTCGATCCCCAAATAGTTCTTCATCAATATCTTGAAAGCACTGATCTCACAGTAGGACAATTTGATGTGTTTGTCCATCCTCCCAGGTCTCAACAATGCTTCATCCAGCTTTTCCTTGTGATTCGTCGTAAAGATCATCAACCGCTCTCCGCCGCACGATGACCACAGCCCGTCGACGAAGTTGAGAACTCCGGACAGACTCACTTTGCTTGAGAACCTTTCGAGAGCACTTTTGTAATCCTCGTCATCAGCAGCCTCATCTTGATGCTGTTCGTAGTTATCTTTCATTTCGATATTAATTCTATTATTTTTATAGTTATTCTTCCTCTGAGATAAGTCAAGCGAGCAGTCGATGTCCTCGACTATGATCATGGACTTGTCAGAAGTCGAGATCAAGAGCTTCCTGAGATGGGAATTGCTCCTCACCGCCGTCAATTCGAGATCATAGATGTCGAATTTAAGGAAATTTGCGATCGCGGCTATCAATGTAGTCTTGCCAGTACCGGGGGGGCCGTACAAGAGGTACCCACGCTTCCAAGCACGCCCAACTCGGCTGTAGAACTCTTGTTTATTCACAAACTTCTTAAGATCTGATTTGATCTCATTTTTCAGGTCGGGGTCCATGGCGACGGTGTCGAATGTGGACGGGTGCGTAAAGGGCACCGACGACCATAACCGCCCGTTCTCGTTCGCCGATCGGTTTGTGTAAAGCTTCCTCTCTCTACTCTTGAATTTCATCATCTCTGCTATTTCCATTACATGGGGAATATAGGACTTGTGAACTTTGTCTTTGAATTTCCGATGGAATGTGAGTTGGAAATATCGGTTTTCCGAGGAACCCATGTAGCCTAGATTGTTGGATTTCTTCTCGACCACGTGAAGTGACCAATTGAGATTGATACCGTCGAATTCGTCTTCGAAATTCTGGTCATGGTCCATTGTGTAGGTGAGGTTTTTGGATGACTTGGGCTTTGAGAGTTTGAGAATTTGAGCTGAATCAGAGCATTTGGAGCTCAAGTAAGTTTGGACATCGTCGAATAGCTCGTTTGCGAAAGAGTTTTCGAACTCCTCGACGATGATGGCGGATTTAGGCTTCATTGAAGTGAAGAGGGAGAGGAAGAGGCGCTTGAGAGATTGGTAGAGCTCTGGGGGTAGGAAGTCATGGATGGCTGTTTTGATAAAGATGAAGGTTGCAAGTATTGAGCCTATAGACTTCCAATCTAAGAGCACTTCCATGTTTTGTGATACAGTTTAACACAAAGAGAGGGATCACAAGTTTTTGAAAATTTCAAAAGAGCTGGATGAGAAGAAATGGAGATTGGATGTGTAATATATTCAGTTCTAATCAAGGTTTGGTGGATGTTAAAGGCATGCATGCACACAGCTCTTATGCATGTCAAGAGATGGCATGGATATGAAGGGCATTTCTAGTTTTGTACATATAAAGTCCACATATCATGAAAAAGTATATAAGAGCTTGAAAAACAAAATATCTTAGTTTTATCAATTTTGGTTATTTAAAGTTGTGTTCTCAGACAAATAGCAACTCTTATAAGTGAATTTAATTATGGCTTTCGATTAGTTTCGAGAAGAAAAATGAAAAAAAAAATAAAGTTTAGAAGGCACTTTAGGTGATGTTTGATTGGAGGAGAAAGAAAAATATTCTAAGGAAAATGACAATTTTATGAGAAAATGACATTTTCATATGTTTGATAGTCGAAATTTTTTTGCGGAACATTTTTTTTATAATTGCCAATTTTTCATATTAAGACTCATATATTTTTCCACCTATTATGGTGGACAAATTGAGTATTCTATTGAGAAAATTTGAGTTTCCATATTATGACACATTAAACTTATATTTTAAATATGAGAATTAATATATTTAATATATATGGTAAGTTTTCATATTTATTTCAAAACTTGTTGTTGGTGAGTTTTGAGGGAAAAAATTCTTATATGTGCAATCAAACACATATAGAAAAATTTTCTTTTGAACATTTATTAAGGAAAAACTTTCTTTAAAAAATGTTCTTTTCCTATGTGACATTTTCTTTATAATTAAACAGGGTATTAAGTTCTTCGATTTTAAAAATAGGAAAATGCTTGAATAACACCCCAAATGACACTCCAAATTAATGACACTCATGTGACGTGGCGCGGGGTCCGCATCCATGGGAGCCGTTGTCCGTGCTTCAAGATACACACCACACCACGCGTGTTATGCACCAAAAATTATTTTGCGCACACTCATTTTTGCGTGAGACCCGCATCCCCACATCACATGGGTGTCATTTAACGTGTCATTTGAAGTGTCTTTTTAACATTTTCCTTAAAAATATGTACACTTTAGCTTCTTTAAAATACATTTATTTATTAGTTCAACTTACATATATTTTTAAAGTTTCATATTTAAATAACTAGAAAAACCATATATATCACTATCTTTTTTTAGGAAAAAAAAATAAAGTTTTATATATTGATGATGTTTGTTGCTCAATTTTAGGTTAGCATTTGATCAATTGTTGAAAAGATTTTAAAGTAATCAAAGGATATATTTTTCTATTTCTATCTTTTTTAGAAAAATAATAAAATATAGATTATTGCAAACTTCAATGGGAATAATAGAATATACCTCTATGTAACAAAAAAAAAAAGAATATACTCTCTTTAAGAGAAAGAATGAAAGGAAGAAACATGTTTACGAGAGATGGAAGGACATATAATTAAATTACATTGGCCTTCGTATTAAAATAAAAACAAAAAAACAAAAAAAGGAAAAATAAAACTTAAGTGCTTAGGCTAGCTTGGATCAATGATTTTGATTTAGGGTCAGTCTATATAATGACATTCCAATTAACATACATCGGCTTGCCTGCTAAATTCAGCTTGAGGTGCATAGCACGGTCGTTAGAAAATGCATCATGCTTTATTTTCCATTAGAGTAATGAGAGCACTTAAACACACAACACACGCACTTTTTTTATGATAGAGAGAGAGAGAGTAAGTACACACACATAATACACTTTTGGTTGTTGAGAAAAAAAAAAAAAAAAAAAAATGGCGAATAGTCACAATAATCCCAAACTTTCACTTTTTGTGTCTAAATAATTTCAATCTTTATTTTTATGTCAATTTTGATTCAATCACTTTTTTTATATAAATTGAGGCGTGACATATGAAATTGGTAAATTAAGTGGTTTAAATTTTGACATTAAAATAATCCATATTAAACTAATCGTTTTTCTTTGCGTGGGTTGTAACATTTTAAATTCACAATGAACCCTTTTTATTTTTAAAATTGAAACCACTTCATTAAAACAAAATAACTTTACTAATTTCATATGCCACATCAACATCAATTTACTTTAAAAAAAATAATCAGACTAAAATTGACATAAATCACAAACTTTAAAATTATTTAAACATAATTATTAATTTTGAATTATTTAAATCTAAAAGTGAAAGTTCGAGATCATCGCGACTATTTGCAAAAAATAAAATAATAATAAAAATTAAAGTAGGGATGGCAGAGGTAGATACAGTGCAGATTCAGTACTTTGTACTCTGTCGGATGCTGATTTGCGGATTTCAAAAGAGATTCGATGGTATTAATGGTTCCCCATCTTTCCTCATCAAAACAACACACTGGGCCCCTCCACAGATCCCGGCCCCCAACAACCACTTTAACATTATTTATTTCTTCAAGATTCTTACGCCGTGGACGGATGTTGATGAGATATTTGTTTGCCAATACATGCATGATTGAGATGCGTTCTAGCGCATCGTAACACATCTTAACACAATTTTCACCTTAGGCTTAGTTTGGTTTATTTTTTGCTAACTTACAGTGTTAATTCGGAGTTATCTCTTTGGACTTAAAAAAATATGAATTCACATAAATAGTCTTCAAATAAGAGAGAGAGATGGGTACTAAAAGGGTCATTAATAAGGAGTAATTGTGTCTACAATTTATGAAAGATAACTCATTAGGGGGGTGGTCAGGGGCGGATCTACATGTATTTTGCCCTGGTCTATAGCCTAGGGTAAGATACATGTAACCCCTATATATACATAGGCCACTTTTTTTCTTTTTTTTTTCTTTTTTTAAGTTTAACCCACCCATTATTAAGATTTTTCAAGCCTAATCCACCCAAATAAAAAATCAATAAAAGAAAATAAATTAAGTAAAGTTCATTTGTTGACATTCAATTAAATATAAGGAGTCAAAAACATCTCGAGATGTGACTTCCCTTAAACAAAAAATAAATAAATAAAAGAGAACGAAAAGCAAGAAAAAGGTTTAGCAAAGTTTAATGTTTATTTCATTGATTCGATAAAAAATGTTTATTTCATTGAATTGGTGTTATTGAAATAAAATTAGAGTGAGTTAGTTTTGGTAGAGACATCATTTGCCTAAAGGCAATGTTTCAGGAGGTGGTGATTCGATTTCCATTGAAGTAAAAATGAAAGAGCTAATTTTGGTGGTGGAGTAGTTGGTGTAACAACGTAATTGAATTTGAATTGCACCTCCATCGTCCTGATCGGAATCGAGATGAACTTTATAGTATAATGTAGTTGGTAGTTATATCATCTTTCTTCCTAGAGAAAAATATAATTAACAGTGATATATTTTCGAATCATAGCAAAAATTTGGGAGATAACACGTATTTATTGGCGTCCCTCTAATAGACATCAAGATGACAAGTTCGGGGACTCAAGAAATGTCACTAAATGAGTGT
Organism: Stephania cephalantha; assembly: GCA_039657325.1. NCBI lineage: Eukaryota > Viridiplantae > Streptophyta > Magnoliopsida > Ranunculales > Menispermaceae > Stephania > Stephania cephalantha. Next base: position 2,051,603 of record CM077576.1, on the reverse strand, counting down.
CAAAACAAAAATTAAAAAAATATTTTCAAAAAAAATCAACTCCCTATGAGTTATCTAGCTCATTTGAGATATCTCCACCGCATATTAAACAAAGCCTTAATACTAGTTTCTTATAGACATTTGCCGAACATCTTCTTCCCAAAAGAATCAGAGGTACACAAGCCTGTAAATATTTGCTGATATCGGTATTGTCACACAGGTATATGGTTAATTTTACTTCATAATACATCGGTACTAATTGATGATAGATTCACACATGTGTACTTCCTTATGAATAAGTCATACTTAATTAATTTGAGACTCAATTTTGATCCACACATCTCCAACATAAACCCTAAACACGAACGCGAGTATAACCCTATCAATACTACTCTTATTACAAAGTCTTAAAATTCAACAACTATAGTCAACATGTACCAAAATGAACTGTATAACAGTTTAACCAGCACTCAGAGCATGTCGAACACCACGTGATGGACTGACGGCCCATTATTGGAGACCATGTGACCCTCCCCTACTGACCATGTGTTTTCACTACATAAGATGGAGAAATATGAGCAAGTTTGGTAAAAAAGAATACTAGAACAAACAAAGATGCCCAGTCTTTTGTCAGCGGATTTACTGATGTTACCCTATGTGTCTCATCTAATTCTCTGTGACAACACTTTTTTTTTTCTATTTATACACACAAACCTACAATGAAATGTACTGTAAAGCAATGTGTAAATGACACATGTCCCTATCTATGCGTTGTATTTAGCTAATTTTTAACCACGTAGCATAGAAGCCATGAAAAGCTATGGTTTCTTAGTTCTCTAATGTTGTACAGTGAGGGCAGTTGTGGCTTAACACTTATACACATTGTGAGTAAATTATGTACAACACTGTGCTGTAAGGTTTCAGACTTTGGCGTGTAAAAGTTGTGAAGAAGAAGAATCATTAAAGGCTTGGATTTCTTATCAACTTTTGAGTTGATTCCAAGTACAAAAAAAAGTGAAAAGAAAAGCTGTTGTGTGCAGAGAAAATGTGCAGCGGAGGGTACACAATAATAATCACGTCCACTGTTGTGTTGCCACGTTTCAGTTAAGTAACCAACGTGTTGCGATGACAAATTATTTGCACCAGATATGTACTATACGGATTTTAGGTGCGTTTGACGCAAGCAAGGAGAATGTGCGTGTTTGGTGTGGTTGTGTCACTAATCATAGTATTTTTTTTTTATTTTTTTTTACCACCTTATCTATTTTACTGTAGCTCGGCGAAGGTATAGCTTTCCACATGTAGGGTGGGTTTGATAGCAAAGAAAATAAAAAAAAATCATAAAAAATTGTCTACTTTTTGTGTAATCGTTTTTTTCATTGTTTGATAGCTTTGTAAATGGAATGAGAAAAAAAATCACATTCCCCTATTTTTCTCATTTATTTTCTCATCTTTTAGCGTGGAAAATTGAAAATCTATATATCTCTCTCACGAACTGATCATTTCTTCCACCCAAATAAATTTGGCCTCCGCTACTCTTTCGCGGATACACACTCTTTCTCGTGCCGCCCGACATCATCGTCGAGCCGCCCGACATCGACGATGATTTAGATGCGCACACAGATTGAACCATAAAAGAAAATTCTTTCTCATGCAATCAAACAACAATGAGAAAATTTTCTTTATAAAATTCTCTTGAGTAGATTTGCTAAAAAAAAAGTTTTTTTCTCATTAAAGATTTTTTTTGCTATCAAACACACCCGTAATGTGGAATACGCAACAAATGTTAGATCGACCTCAAAACAAAACAAAAAAATAAATGATAGATCTTTAGTTAATATGAAATATACCAAATTTATCATTAGTTTTGCTAAAAAATAATTTTGATTCACTATGCATTATGAGAGTTATACAGGTTGAACTCGAGAACTTTCAAAAGCAAGTGATGTTTCATCTATCTCATTGAAGATAAATGATTTTGCCTGCGACACATATAGCTCGATATTATTATCATATATATATATATATATATATATATTGTGGTCGAGCTGTGGCTTTCTTTTTTCTTTTTACATAGACAAAGTAACTCTTATGCTTATATGAAAAATGAGTAATACATAATATTAGAATTAAGAATGATTTGGCAAATATAACTTGCATGACTAAAATAAGGAAAATCATTTTTTGCCAAGAAAATAATGAAAACCACATTAGTTTTTTTTTTTTTTTTTTTGAAACATAGGAGTTCTCGCGAGAAAATATTAGAAAGGTTGACGTAAGATAACTTAGAAAAATTACTAGAATACCTTAGATTTGATTAAACATCACCAAATCATCTATATGAGTGCATGGCCTTACACGTATGTGCAAGTACTCTTCTAAGATTGGGCTTAACGGAGCCCACTAAATTACTTGGCCCACAACATTTTCTAGTGGAACTTAATGAAAGAGGCCCAACTCATTATCTATAGAAAAAAGATAATGACCAATGGTTTGTTGGCAGAACTCGAGTTGTTGTCCTTCATCTAGTGACTCGAAGTTGAGTCTTAATAATAAAAAGGCAAAATCCGTCATTTGGTTTCTGAACTTTGTGTTTTTTATGCTTTTGGTTCCTGAATTTTTATTACTATACATTTGGTCCTTGAACTTTCACGAAGATCTACGTTTTAGTCATTCCACTATTTAAAGTGTTAAATTCCACCGACGTAGGTAATATAATTATTTTTTGACTAGTCAAAAAAGTAAAGTGATTTATATTAGTGAAATAAATGGGGGGACGACATTGCACCCACGCCTTCGATCAACAAAAGTCGAAAAAAATTAATTTCCTCCAAAACTATAAAAGAAAAACTCAAAGTTCATCAACCAAAATCATGAAAAGTTCAAGCACCAAATGTACATTAATAAAAGTTTAGGGAACAAAAGCATGAAAAACTCAAAGTTTTCAAGTACCAAAAAATATGTTTTGCATAACAAAAACACCAACATTGGAGCTCCCCTACTTATACGGTGCGCAACTCTAAGTGAACTCATAGTGATCAGATAGTCCAAACATCGAGTGATTTAGACAAAAAAAAAAAAAAAACAATGACTTGTAAATTTTGAGTGGAAATGCTAATTGACCTTGACATTATAGAGTATATATATACAAGTAGTCTCTATACACTCTCTCATGGCTTGGACTGAAGTAACCGTAAAAATACAAAACCTTAATCATAATTGTCATATTGTTCAAATCTATCTTAACATTGATCATAATTTTAAGGTACATAGGACCAAATTGAAAAATGTCATGTACAATTAAGGGACTAGTCACGATAATAATGCGACTCGAATTGGATTTCTTTAAACTTGTCTTTGGCAATAGTTATGTAACATCCATTACACAAATAGTTTGACAATATCACAATAAAATCGATAAGTTTAGAAAGTACCTCAAAGCAACCACGTACTCAAAATGTCATGTGCTAAGTGCCGACTTAGATACAACTTTTATATATATATATATATATATATATATATATATATATATATATATATATATATTTGTGTGTATGTATCTATTAATGATGATCTAAAATAGTATTAGAATTCTGACCAAATAAAATAAAAATAAAGTAGTATTAGAATACTACATATCTCCCCAAATGCAAATTATTGAAAAAGTTTAAAAAGAAAAATACACAAGTAATTGAAAGTACAATTTATTAAAGTTTAACGGTATATCAAATCATGCAAAAACAATCATGTCAACATGACTTATGAGGCTTCACTTTAAACGAACCAAGCAAACACACAAATACACAATCATGCCCAAATCATACGCTACAGATGCCCACAACTAATACCCAACGCAAAGCCCAATGCACACGCAGTCCAATAAATGGATTATAGTGGTGTAACATTTTTTACAAGTATAAAATACTCCTAAATTTAAAGAAAATACTGGGGTACCCACTTTAAACATCGACTTTAAAAATTTATTGAACGTGCTCCGTCTGATACACCTTGAACATATATCCCGAGGAGTATCGACGACATACAATTATGTGTCTTAAGTTGGTGTGTAAAGTGGGTATCCCTAGCAGTTTCTTATATGTAATTACTGCAACATTGCATGAATAAATTCTTTGGTTCTACATTAATTAAATACACTTTATCACAATTCTTCTCTTTGTTCGATCGAACTTGTAAGTAATAGCTAGATACAATCGATTGTATATAACTGGTACATAAATAGTCAAAATTTTACTCCATCCGTTTCTATTAGGCGTGGTTTGGTGGGAAAACCAAACCGCGATCAAACCGAGGGTTCGATATTTGGCCAATTTGCAAACCACCACCAAACCGCGAACCATCAAAACCGCACCCAAACCGCCCGCGGTTTGTGCGGTTTGACGGCTTTGGCGTGACCTGATGAGGTGGGCGGTGGAGGCGGGGCGGGGGAGGAGGCAATCCAAGGCGCGATGGACGCGGCGGTGGAATGGAGGCGGCAGTGGACGCAGCAGTGGTTCTCGCGGTGGGAGGCGGCGGCGATTAATAAGAGGCGACGATGATAGGCGGTGGTCGGAGCCGACCGGGAAGGGCGATGTGGTGGTGGGACTCGCAGCGATCGAGGCGTGACTGGTATGAGGCGGCGGTGGAGGCGGGACCGGTGGGAGGAGGCGTGCGCGCGCGCAGCGGTGGTTCACACGGTCGCGGGAGGGAAGAGCGCGATTGATAAGAGGCGACGGCGATAGCGGTGGTCTGAGCCGACCGAGAAGAGGCGATGGGTTGGGCGTCGACGGTAAGATGTGGAGGAGTGAGAGAGGACGAACGCCCAAATCTTCCTCTCAACAGTGCTTCTCAAGAGTTTTCTTTTTTTTTTTTATTAAGTTTTAGAGTTTTGAGTTGTAAATGTTGGGTATTTACTAAAGTACCATCGGTTTGGTGAAACCACGGTTTTTTTTTTAAATGAAAACCGCGACCAAACCGCGATTACGCGGTTTTTAAGTTTTTTAAACCACCCCCAAACAGCGAGTTCTAAAAACCAGACCAAACCATGCGGTTTACACGGTTTGAGCGATTTTTCGGAACCCACTGCCCACCCCTAGTTTCTATATAAGTGTTGTTTTAAGGTTGTTCACGCTTTTAAAGAACGTCATTTAATTATCTTGGTTGAGAAGAAAGCGGTAGTTAAATGACTAAATCACATTTTATCTTTCTCAACCCCACTACTTTTATTACATGCACAAGTTATTAATGTGTAATTAATATTTTTTTTCTATGAAAGGTATAAAAGTAATTAAGTAATTAATATGTATTGAAACTATCAAATGACAGATATTGTAAAAAAATTAAAATGACTAAAAAGACACTTATAATGAAATAGGGGGAGCACTCACTAGGGGTGGCATGAGTGGTTAGACACTCTAAGCCTCTTTGAAGTAGTGGTGTTGAATTCAAGCATTGCATAGGAAGTTTGTTATGTCGAGAGAGTCAAAACCTCTTATGGCCCGAGCACAGCTCAAATTTGAAATAGTTGGTTAATCCGATTATCGAACGATTCACATAAAAAAGGACAAAATCGTATCTAACATTCGATTTATGTGGGTACATATGTATCACTTTTGTTACTAAATCCGTTCTAAACTCAAACAAACTGAATTTAGTTATGAAAAATGTTTGGGTTACCTAGTTTAAACACCAACTTTGAACATTTAATAGTCATGCGCGGCACGATATACTCAAAACATGTATCCCAAAGTGTATTAACACCGCACGCTCGCTAAATGTTTAAAGTGTGCACCCTAGCAAATTCCTTTAGGTATCTCAAACCAGGTCAAATTGAAAGCACCAAGCACTGTATCTGGGTGTCTGACACGTACGACGCCACAACTGATGGAGCTGCGGAGCACAAGATCAGTGGGGGAGCGTACGTGGCATTAAGCAAGTCTGAGAAGCACTTAAGAGCGCCTCTGCCAATCGCTTCAATGCCACCTTCCTTGTCACTTTATCAGGAATTGCTTCGGTTAACAAATCAAACCATATTTAACCATCGCCACCATACACGCCGCCTCGAATTTCGCGCCAACCGCCCTGCCGTTGATCTCGTACTCCGAGGCGTTGAATAAGGCCGAGTCAGAGATCTCACATCTTTGACTTTTTTTTTTTTGCTGGTAGGACTCGCGTCTTTGACTTTGATTGACCACGTGGTGGTTGGTGCACACCACCTATACACCTGCCTCATGTACCAAATACATTTTTCAGCCCTCTGTTTATTCATCACTCAAGCTCCTTCTATAACAACAAAATCTCAACTTCCAAAAAAAAAAAAGTCTCGATTTCAAATTAGTTGAGGTGATTCAATTGCGCTCGATTTACTTCATTTAATCGTGTGCTTTCTAAATCTTTTAAAGCTCTTATAATTACTACGTTTCAAGTATCTAATTTCTTCAGTTTCTATTATGCCGAGTTTTTTTACAAATGACATTTTTAAGACGCAACCGCTCTTCACTAATATTTGCATCAATTATTGTTACTCGTATTTTTCTTTGACTTTATGTATTTCTAATTTTTTCATTACAAATTTTACCATATGCTATATTCATTTTACGTAGTTGTTGTTTCTTCCTTGCCTTATATTAATTTTCATAAAGCATAGCAAGCCTATAATTGTAGTTCTGTAAAATCTTCATTTTAACTTGAAAGGAATATTTTAATCACACATCAAACCTGTCACACTCATCCACTTCTTCCATCTACCTTGAATTTGATATGTAACGCAAGTCTTAATATTAACCCGAAAGAGATTAAAAAAAATGTAACATAGCTACCATAATTGGAATTCTCCACTTGTGTTGTTGTCAAAACTATATAATGCTCATTAGGTTGCCATTGCTCGGCCCCATCCTCTTCAAGCTTGAATATGACATCTTAGAGTTATTAAGCCCTACTGTATGTACTAGAGAGAAGCGTTTGGATATAGTATCAATTTGTGGTTGGGATGGGACCGTGACACCACGTGAGTTTATATCATTATTAAGAATTTCAGAGAACTAGATGGATTATTGAGAAGTTCTTATCAATATATTGGCCAGTATATAATATTTATTGAGTACATTTTTTAAGATGTGAGAAACATTTCATATTCATTACTAGCATTCAAATTCATTCCAACATTTATATGTCCACATGCTCTAGCTATCATTTGCTGCAATCAATATTTTTTGTTAAATAAAAAATCATGGTATTTTAACTTAAAAAATATGGTATTAACGTCATGGAATATTTGTTTTCATGACTTGGTTCATTTTCAATATTTATACAAAGTGGTCCTCGTGCCAAATTATGTTAATTAATATATATATATATACAAATACCTTTATTTATACTCAAATGTATACATATTCTTATTAATTTACTTATAATGTGTAATTTTCTTCGATAGCCCAAATGCCATAAACATATCGAGATAGATGAATTGCGGCCAGACCCCTCTATAAGCTGTATTTGGCGAGCACGAACTAAATTACAAGCTACATAGACGAGTTAGTTGTGTTTGGTTTACTAAATAATTTAAATTAACATTAATTCATGAGATAGCATTCGATCTTTATATTATAATTAAATCACTAGTTTTTCGACTTTTCGCTTGCTAGATTAATTATCAGCTAGTTTTGTCAAATATGACAAACACATTTTAATCAAATTTTCTCCCTCTTAAAATAAACTAACATTGAACTTTTTGGCATGAAGTTCCATTCGATTTTAGATTATAAGCTCTACAAGATATTCCAGCTTTCCGCTAGCTAAATTATCAATTAATTTTGCCAAACAAATTAAGGTTTGCGAGACATCGACAAATACGAATCTTATTTAATCAAACCCCCTCCCCTTTAAATTAAAGTACAGAAGAAAACAAAACTAAAATGGTAACACTTGGGGGGTTGCCATGACAGTTGCAGAGACTAGATTTTTGTCTTTGTTTTATCTAGAGACCCTGAAATCTCTATAAAAAGGGAATAAAGATGACAACAGATGATATTCAGATTCTTATATGAAAACTGCACTCACAAAATTATATTTCTCACACAAAACCCACTTCACTTTTTTGAAGTTTTTGGAAAACATTCATATACACAATAAACTTCAAAAAACAAAACAAAACAAAACAAAATTAACAAAGAATCATATAAACTCCTAGTGACTCGAGTTCAAGTCATGAGAATGAAAACACGAATGTTGGTAGCTCCCCCCACTTATACAGTGCGGGACTCGGGGCGAACCTGGAGTAGTCGGTAGTCTGGACTTCGGGTGGTGGTTTAGACAAAAAAAAAAAAAGAAAAAAAAAAGAATCATATGAACTCCTCTTTTGTTCCTTTCAAAATCTGTATCTTTGATAGGTATGTAATAATGATGAAGTACCTCATCTCCTCTGCTACCTGTTGTGTAGAGGATTTGGACCAGTAGGCACAACTCTCTTGTCATCCAAAGTAGTGTTCTTGCTGTTCTTGAAGAGCAATCCATGAACAACACCACCTTTAACACCAATCCTTGAAGACCCATATGAAGATTTCAAAGTATCACTATTTCTACTACCTTGTTTTTGCCTTTGAAGATGATGAGCTTCATCATTGTGACTCAATCTGCCATTGAAGAAGATCTCTCTTGCAGACCCATCACAAGCAAGTAAAGCCAAACCCAACACAAGAACCAAACCAATCAATCTCCCCTTCATTGCCCAAAATTTCTCTTCAAAACCACTGAATTGGAGAAGAAAGAATTTATGAAAAACAGAGGAAACAGAGCAAACAGGGGAGACCCACTAAGAGGAAAAGTTAAGGAAGAGAGAAGAGAGAGAGAGAGAGAAAAAAAAAATGCCCAAAAAGGTGTAGAGATAGGAGAGGCAAAAGGAATTGGAGTTGACATTAGAGGGAAAAAAGGGTAGCCATTGTAGGTGGGCTTTGTTGAATTGTGTTGTTGTTGTTGTTGTGTATTAGGCACATTAACTATGTTGGTAGTAGTGGTGCTACTACTACTACACTTTGATTTACTATACTATGAGAGAATTTTTGATTTGTCAACATCTCATCATCTGAACATCTACCAAACAGCATTAAAGGCTCTTAAATTTTATGTTTAAATTGCATCTCAAACACAGCACCAGATTGATCAATAGTCCAATCAACAACTCCATGTGTTTAAATATTTTGATATGTGAAATGGCAAATGAGATGTTTTGGGATTCATGTTTGGTTGGTACTCACCTGGGGAGGCTCAGATGTCAAGAAAAGTTGATCAAATTGAGCTGTTTTCAAACCCGGAGGTGTTGGCCCTGAAATACGGTATGGGGCTTATAGAAATAGTCAGACTCGCCTAGATACTCACGTATATCAAAATGAGCTGTTTTTGGTTGAGAAATGTGGGGTTTTTTCAATGTGGGTGCGTTTGTTGTTTGGATTGTGTTTCCTCCATTGTTGGGATCAGAGTGGATTGGATGAGAGAGTTTTCAAATGGGTTGAAGAAGAAACAGAGGAGTTGCAGCAAAGCAGATTAACAATGGAATTTGTTTTGGATGATCTGGTAGGACCGGGTGGGGTTTTCTAAATTACATCCATGGGACAACATAACTGACACGTGTGTGCAGGTGGTAGTTAATGAGACATTTAAGTGAAGTAGTACATTTTTTAAATAGCTCCCGGGCCCAGCTGATCAGGAATATTATTAAGGACTTAATTGATATCGTAATAATTAATTTGTCAGTTAGCTAGCTACTTAAAAATATTTTAATGAAGAAATGATTGATCATTCATGTTAAAACACATAATTTGATGTCTATGTACTTTAAAAATTAACGAATCAGTGTACTTTTATCACGGATAATTAATTATATGTTCGATATTGTTTTGAACGCAGTAAACAATCGTGATTAATGAAATTTTTATTATACTTTGAAAAAAAAAAAGTAGCGAATAAAAAAGTAAAGATTATTATTTGATTTGCTATGACTAACAAATGATTACGTTGTGAAGGATTTCAATTTGGATTAATTAGTTTTGCATGGCTGACGTGGGGAGCAGCCATCCAATTAATACCCCCAATTGCAATGTTGATTAGCTCTCACTTCACCTTTTGTACCATCAATTTGGCTCGGGTCTTAATTTGATGATTCCACTCATTCACACTATTTACATAAATATTCCACTAATGTAATGATTTAATTATAGTCATTTCACAAAATAATACATTCGATTGTGACAATAAGCAAAAAATATGCTAATTAATCAACAGAAGAATATTTCATTCTTTCTCTGCAGCTAGAATTTGTCAATTCGTAGAGGAATCCCAAGCCAATTACTTTAATTAAGTGTCCATGTACAAATATTTTCACACATCGATCCTGATTACATCCATAATTGAAATTAATTTGGCTATAGTTGCTCTTGGTCACTAGATTCGAGTTTTGTTTTTTCCTTTATTTTTAGTCAAATTTGTTGTATTGATGTTCCTAACACTCAAAAGGATACAAGCAATCTATTACAATATGATAATAGATATTACAATCCACTGAAGCTTCGAACAACATCCTCACAAGGAGGGCAATAACCCCATAAGGGGGACAACAACCTCCTAAAGGAGAACAATAACCCCACTTAAGGGGCACTAAAGGGAACAAGGACACTCTAGATCACTAGCTCGGACAAAAGAAAAACAACAAGACTGACAAATCTCGCGCCTACGCAGTACCGCGCGTCACCTTTGACATCGTTGTCACCTCTTAGGGTCGATTGTATCGCGACACTGCTGAAGTTGAAAATCCACAATGTCTCCCTTCGTCTTCTCTTTCCGTTCCACGACCTAGACAAAAGAGGGGCCATCGATTGTGTCGAAAACCCACAGCAACGCGACGAAGTCGAAAGCTGTCAAAAAAGGGTAGAGAAAAATAGAGGAGAAGATGGAGAAAATGAAAAGAGAAGTGAGAGATGTGAAGACAAAAGGAGACGGAAGGAGGGGAGGGAAGTGGGGTAGAGGGTCAAGAATATGGGAGTAGGAGGACACGGGAGAAGAACAGGGGAAGGAAGGGAGAGAAGTGGGGAAGAGAAGATGGAGAAGAAGACCAAGGAGCAAGAGAAGAAAAAAAAAGGGAAAAGCATGGGGCCCCAACAACTTCTATGATTGCCGGAGCGGGTCGCATCGGCGTCGGCAACCCCAAGAACGACAGATCGGCGGGTTTCTTCAAGGCGGTGTTAATTTGTGTTTTCAATTGCATGGATCAATTATGTTAATAGTCCTAATCAACCATTTTTTATTCTTTTGATGTTAAGAAATTAATTTAATTTCTCTTAACACCATTTTTTTTTTTCTCTTACTTTTGCGGGAATCCAACATACAACCTCCCCAAACTTAACTTTTTTGACAAGTGACGCATCTTCCATCTCATCAGCATTGATTTCTCTTACACCATCTTATATAATAAAAAAAGGAAAATGTCGTGGTGCCCCAAATAAGAAACGCAGGTACAACACGCACTCTTTCTGTTGCCCTTGATTCTCGAGGCATGCATACGTACATATAATATATATATATATAACATTAATCAATTGAGTGGTCCAATGATTTAGTATGTGTTTGAGAGTAAAAGGTAAAGGGTTCAAACCCAACGAGAGCTGGTTGTTTCTTTCTTATAAAAACAAAGTAGCAGACTAGCAGTCTAATCTCGCTTAAAAGAAACATTCAATTCCTTACCACCAATCTCATCAACATCCATTGATTATGCAAGAATTAATATATGCTCACTACATGAAAAAGTGCCTCCACCCCTCAACAGAAACCCTAAAACTTAAATCTGGCTCGGGGGCTGGCGACTCTGTTTCCTCGTCGTTGGCCCCCTCCCCCCTCTCCCTTTTGTGTTCTCCTTCCCGTTTCTCTTTTTCCTCTTCTCCATCTTCCCCTCATTGCTCCTTTGTACCCCCCACCCACCCACTCGCGTGGTCCTTCCATTTCCCCTTCCCCTACGGCTCTCCACCGCCTCTTCCGCCACCATCTTTCCCCCTCTCCCTGTTTTTCTTCTTTTGGGTTTCCGGTGCAGCTGTCGCCAACGTACCCTTTTTTGGGACTAGATCTGGAACGGATGAGAGGAAACAACATAAACTTGATGCAGGTTTTCGTGTCAGCGAAGGTGATCATCGACGACTAACTTTTGTGGTGGCAAGCATCGTCTTGGTGGCGTGAAGCATTGCGAAGCATGAGTTCCGGCAGTTCTTATGTTTTTTTCCTTGTGGTTAGAAATCTAAGGTTTTTTGTCCCTTACGTGGGAAAGTTGCCCCCTACATGGGGTTGTTGTCCTCATTCGGGAGGTTGTTTGTCCCTTTCGTGGGGTTGTTACCATCCTCGTGAGGATGTTGTTCCGAGCTTCAGTGAATTGTAATATCTGTTATCCTCGTTATAATTGATTAATGTACCATTTTTATTGGGTGTTACCTTTTTATTGAGTGTTAGAAACATCAATGCAACAACAACAACAACACAACAACAACAACATAACCTCAGTCCCAAATTAATTAGGGTCGGCTACATGGATCAAACTTTTCCATTGTGTTCGATTAAGTGCAATTGATGGTGAGCTTTTCAAACCATTCAAATCTCTCATAATTAATGCATCCCATGTTAACTTTGGTTTACCCCTACCTCGTTGAATTTCTACAGTTTCTATTGAGTCAAGTTTTATAGTGGGGGAATTTGTAGGCCGTCTTTGCAAGTGACCAAACCACTGCAACCGCCATTCCCTAATCTTTGTATCAATTGGTGCTACTCCTACTTGTCTTTGAGTTTCTATATTTCTTGTTTTATCTTTACGAGTTTTACCACACATCCACCTAAGCATCCTCATTTCTGCTACATTCATTTTATGTGATTGTTGTTGCTTTACCGCCCAACATTCACTACCATAGAGCATAGCTGACCTAATTGTGGTCCTATAAAATTTTCATTTTAACTTAGTAGGAACATTTTAATCACAAATCACCCCTGTTGCACTCCACTATTTCTTTCATCCAGCTTGAATTCTATGTGTGACATCATTCTCAATATTAACATCATTTTGTATGATTAATCCTGTGTATCTAAAGTGGTTCACCTTAAGAACTTCTACTTCCCTAATTTTACCACCCTATCATCTCGATGTCTAGTGTTTCTAAACTCACAGTGCATGTATTCAGTTTTTGTCCTATTCAACTTAAAGCTTTTAGATTTCAATGTATTCTTCCAGAGTTCTAGTTTCCTATTCACTCCATCTTTTATTTCATTCACTAAGACAATATCATCTGCAAATAGCATACACCATGATATATCATCTTGAATATACCTAGTTAGTTAATCCATAACTAAAGTAAATAGATATGGACTTAAAGCCGATCCTTGATGTACTCCTATCGCAATGGAGAATTCTTTTGTAGCTCATCCAAATGTCTTTATACTCTTAACTACTCCATCATACATATCCTTAATAGTGTCTATGTATCTAGCATGCACTCATTTTCTTTCTAGAACCCACCAAATAACATCTCTAGGGACCTATCATATGCTTTTTCTAAATCTACGAATACCATATGAAGATTTTTTTCTCTATATTTTTCTAACAATCATCTTACAAGGAAAATCGTCTCCATAGTTGACCTCCCAGACATGAAGCCAAATTGGTTCTCTGATATTGTTGTTTATCTCCTTAGCCTATTGTCACCCAAAGTTTCATAGTGTGACTCATAAGTTTAATTCCCCGGTAGTTTGAGCAACTTTGAATGTTTCCTTTGTTTTTGAAGATTGACACAAGCGTGCTTCTTCTCCAATCCATTAGCATCCGTTTTGATTTTAGAATTTTATTGAAAAGTTTTGTTAACTAAGTCAATCCAATTTCTCCTAAGCATTTCCAAACCTCTATGAGTATTTCATCTGGGCCACATGCTTTCCTATTTTCATTCTTTTCAATGCCTCTTTAACTTCTACAATTCTAATATTGCGTGTATAGTTTACATTTCTTTCTTGGTGTGGGTTTTCATCTATTATAGTTCAACTTGGTCATCATTAAATAAAAAATCGAAGTAACTTCTTCATCTCTCCTTAATATCATCCTCGCGTGTTAAAACAATTTGATTTTCGCCCTTAATACATCTTACATGACTTAGGTCTTGTTTATTTTTATCTCTTAATTTGGCTAGCCTATATATATATATATATTTCACAATCTCTATTACCTAACTTTGTATATAGATCTTCCATGAAATTTGTTTTAGCTTGACTAACTACTTTTTTAGCTTGTTTTCTAGCTTCTCTATATTGATTGTACGCATCTTCATCTCGACACTTAGGTATTTTCCTATACATCTCTCTTTTAGTCTTAATTGCTCATTGGACATCCCCGTTCCACCACCATGTTTCATTTTTTGGTGGTCTCAAGCCTTTAAATATACCTAATACGTTTGATCCCACTCTCCTTACGCAACTACTCATTTCTAGCCACATTGTATTAGCATCTAAGTCAAGATTCCAAACATTTTTCTTTAGTAATTTTTCTCTAAACTCTACTTGTTTACTATTTTTTAGGTTCCACCACTTTATTCTAGGGTCGCTAACTCATTTATTCATATTATGTCATAGTTTTACTTTAATATCAAGTACTACTAACTTATGTTGGGTAGTAAGCACTTCATCAGGTATTACTTTGCAGTCTCTACATATTTTTCTATCTATTTTTCTTGTTAAAAGAAAATCTATTTGACTTTTGTTATGACCACTACTAAAAGTAATTATATGCGATTCCCTCTTCCTAAAACTAGTATTTGCTAAGACAAGATCGTATGCTGAAGCAAATTATAAGATTGATTCTCCTTCTTCATTTCTATTACCGTAACCAAAACCTCCATGAACTCTTTCAAACCCATCGTTACTTGCCCCGACATGCCCATTTTAATCTCCTACAATAAAAACATTTTCATCTAATAGTATGCTTTGCATAAATCCATCCATATCGTCCCAAAACTTGTGTTTGATGCTCTCGCTTAATCCTACTTGTAGTGCATATGCGCTAAGTATGTTAATTTTTTCGTCTCCAATAATTAATTTAACTATAATCAATATATCCCTCATTCTCTTAACATCTACGACCTTATCCTTATAATCATTATCCACCACAATTCCTACTCTATTTCTATCTATACCGGTGTACCACAATTTAAACCCTGTGCTTCCTATTTCTCTACTCTTTTCTCCTACCCATTTTGTCTCTTAGAGGAAAGCAATATTGACTCTCATTCTAATCATAGTATCTACTAGTTCTATTGACTTCCTTGTAAGTGTTCCTATGTTCCATGTTCCTAAACGAATTTTTTCTCCCATTTGTGTTTGTTTTCCTTTTCTATTTCTATTTTGTCTAAAAGATCTAGTATCAGTATCTATGATTTTGTTTTTGTTTTCGTGTTTGTTTTGAACTAGCTTCTTTACCCACACCCGTCCTTTGTGTGGGAGCCCTTGCTCATTTTTCTTCACATCCGGGCGACGATGTGAAGGGACTAGCTTCTTTAGCCACACACGTCTTATGTGTGGGAACCTTGTTCATTTTTCTTCACACCCAGGCGGCGATGTGAAACACACCCTTGCTCATTTTTCACTACACTCGGGCTCCGATGCAGTGCGTCGCTAGGTGGAAACGCCCCAACGTTTATATATGTTTGATCCATTTCATTAAAAAAAAAAATCCATTGATTATTATTTAGCATTATATTTGTCATATATCCATACACCTTGGTAGCTCTCCCTATGTGTACTATAGAGAGATTGAAAACTGAAAAGAATGGAAATTAAGGTTGATGTGTTGGCGGTGTGTTGTTATTGTTGTGTGTGGGCTCCGCTTGTAATTATTTCAGGACCGCATGCGCTCCCCTCACCACTATATACAAAAATGAATGCTTTCGAAAAAGAATATTTGTGCTTTACAATTCCTTCTCATCACCTATATATATATATATATTCAAACTTCCAATTATTATTACCATCAGCTTTCCCTCTCACTACATCCCACATATTAATTGATGCCCACCCATTTTATATGATCACTTATACAACCACATATATATGAATCAATGTGTCCAGATGAGACAAATTCTTTTTGCTATGGTGTTGAACAAGTGGCACATACATCATTTTCATCTATCAAGATCAAGATCTATGTGCATTTTTGATGAAAGGATTAGTAAAATAGCATTAGTTGTTATATATTGGTGTTATTTTGATGTAAGGATTAGTAAAATAGCATACAATTAAGCCATTAATTTGTACGTCTATAAATTCTAATTTTTTATTTTTCTAGCATATGGAATTAAATGTTTTTTTTTTTTTTTTTTTAATCGTGGTTACTTGAGCCTTTTTAGGCTCAACTATTCCCACGATCAATTCAAGGCGCCACAACCTTATGACATGAGAGAAACACCATGACTAGAAATCTTTATATTTGAATTGGATGACATGATTCAATCATCTGACCTATATGAGTCATCAAGCACATATCTCAATAACTTTACCATCACTATTCAATTGGGAGAGGTATAGAATTAAATTTTCTTCGAGTACAAGTGTAAGCGCATCTCAGTAACTTTACCATCGCAATTCAATTGGGAGCTATAGTATTAAAGGTTTGAGTACAAGTGTCACGACGGAGATGGCCTAACAGTGTTCTTTATTAGTTGAAGATATATATGGTTGGTGACTTGGATAATATTCTTTCCAATTGTATATATAATCTGTTCATGCATGTATATACATTCATACCGTCACAATTTCACTAATTAGCGTCAACTAATTAATGGGAAAAGTGCTATTACAGTGCCCCAAAAAAAAAAAAAAAACCATGTCAAAGATGTATATTTATTGAAGATTTAATATGTATTGGTGGGAATAGAGATAAGGTTTTCGCAAATTAGTCAAAAGGCACAAACTTATATAGTTAAATGCCATAACTATATTCATCATCATTCATGAGTTGATTAACCAAAGTGAATTTCTCTTTGATATATAGAGACCACATATATAGAAATATATATTTAATTTAAAGTGGTGCATTTATGATTTCTATAGAAATAATTAATACCGCATATTGAAAGCAATAAGAAAGTCTTGAGTGACCAATCTTCAGACACATGTCTTAGTGGAGGAATCACATAGTTACAACAACAACAACATAACCTCAGTTCCAAAACGCCCCAACATTTATGTGTTTGATCCATTTCATGAAGAGTGACAAAACTTTTACGCTGGCTACCAACCTATCGCAACTCTCCTCTATTTTTCAAGAATGGAAAATAAGCTCGATCCCCTCTTATATTTTTCGAGTATGAAAAATAGATTTGGGACCTCTCTTACCAATTTTTCGGTATGAAAATAAGCGTCAGAATCTTCCTTTATTCAAACTTAGGATCGGCTATATAGTGCACATAGTGTTCTACATAGGTGGAGTTATGAATCACAAAGCTAAAGCACTAAAAACTAAGATCACCAAATTAACACTACATATATACTTCTTGGTTGCACCAAGAATTTTCGAGACAATAATGTAATCCATCTCTACAGCATGTAGCTAGCAGCAATGATTAATTTGAATTATATTGTATAGTTAGTTTGAAATTTAGCATATTATATACTTTAATGGTCTTAATTATATATATATATATATATTTATATTTTATTTTTTTTGTGGGACCAAATTGCACCTCCATTCTTGAATTGGTCCTGATGAAAGTTCTTAAATACACTCAGCTATAATCTTTTTCTTGAGCCATAAGAGGTCAATCAAATGGCTGACATGCTTGACTGTAACAAGGAAACATTAAAATCAAACATAGTCTGTATAGAATTAAAGGCCTTCTTTTAAGCTGTCGGCATTTTTTTTTTTTAAAGAAAAAACATTTTGTCCAAATTTATGCTATTAAAATGAGTAAAAACAAATTTTTATTAGAAAAGATAAATAATACTTCAAGTAGCTTCTACATTACAAAGTTGATTTTTATAAATAATAACACACTAGAGAGAAGTGCATTCGTATACAATGAAATCGATCAACTATAGAGCATTTAAAATACAAAAGGTAGCTTATATACGAACAAAATTTTTGGTTGTCAACTAAATTATCAGCTAATTTTGTCAAATAGAGCCTTGAAGCATGGTTAATGTCATTATAACATTTTTGCATATATAATTAATATCAGATGATACTATAAGGGTTTAAATTTTCGGTTGTCTACTAAATTATCAGCTAAACAAAGCTTTAAAGTATTGTTAATGTCATTAAAACATTTTTGCATATACAATTGAGATCACATGATATAAGGGTTTTCCCAATTTATAAGACAAGTGTCCTACTAATTTATTATACAAAGCCATGCATTTTTAAACTAGATTAATACAAGATACTCCCTCGATATGTTCCATATTATCGGTCGCATTTGAACTTGTGCACAAAAATTAAGGTGATGATTGAAAGTCTTTAAAAGATAGAGATTGAGACTAAATTACTCCTCATTAATAACTTATTTTTCTTAAGTTTTTGCTTTAAAAATTAATGTAAAACATCCGGTTGACATTAATGACATAACTTTAAATTAAAGATAAAATTGGGAAAAAAATCATAAATACATCCTTGATTTCTTAATGTGACGCATATTGTGAAACAAGAAAAAAAAATCAATGTGATAGATAAATATGAAACGGAGGGAGTACTATAAATATTGCATTGATTAATTGTTTATATTTGGAGAATAAATATGCAAAATGAGGCATCAAAATCAGGTTGATCAACCAAAGAGGAGGAAATCCATTAAAGGAAGCTTCATGGCTGTCAAGTTTTATGGGCGTCGTAACATATTCCAAGTTCCTAGAATCACAATTACAACTTTCAACCACCTCTGAAGACTATAGTGTGTTTGCTTATTTATTGCCCTTAAAGTGACTTGGACAGCTAGGCCTTCCATCACAAAGAAAGACTCCTGAACAAATGCCAACGTCACCATGAGAAGGGTGCATGCATTGGCATGCATGCTTGCTGCAATGCCACATTAGGTTTACATTGTAGTTTCTTAGAGACGAGTGTTCAAGATTACCTTTACTATATTTTACTTAAGATATAATGATATCAATAAATCTACTTGGACTAATGATAAGTCAGTCCGACTCAAAAAAATTTTTATTTCAAAGTTATCCTCAAGTAATTAATGAAATTTTTGTAAATATTTAAAATTCAAATGAATTACCCCTTGAATATTTGTAAAAATTTGAAAAACCTCCCTGACTCATGAGTCCAAGTAGATTTATTGTAATGATATATACTCGGCAACGCTACAAGCGATGTGGCTCGCACGTGACCTCAAAAAAATACAAGTGAACAATTAGTAGGTCTCGATTACCGTGCCATTATATAATACTCCACTATTCTTTGTATAAAGAATTTCCAATAATCAACATAAACACCAATAGAGTACTCTAGGTATTCAAACATGATTTTGCTATGTTGTGGATATATCAATAACAAATTACAGTGGGCTTGTTTTGCTGACTACTTGTTAACTATTTATAATTAGAAGAGTACACTAGAGACATATGTCTTGGCCTCAACTTTATCATAATTTTATACACTTGTAGGAATCAAAATCATTGTGAACACCAAACAATCCACATATTATATACACATGTTGTAGTTGCAACCTAAGCTGCTCTGTTGATCAATTCACTGAAAACAACATTTCAACATAGTCTTAGCAACAACAGTTAAACTAAAATGAAGATTAGTTTGATCATTATTTTGGCTCAGTTAGTGATAACCATCAACATAGTGATCAAGCCAGCTGTGACTCCAATGAAGCAACTAACGTCCCTTACTACACAAACGCGTGAGAGCAATGAAAATGACATCAAAAAGCCAAGTCAATTCATCATCAATCTTTGCAACTCATTAATATTTTCTTCTCTACTTGGCCTTCTCTCTCAACTACAACTCAACAATTCCTCACCTATATAAGCCCATATCATCACCCTTAATAGCCAAGCCACACCTTTCACATAGATTATTTTGTGCACTATCTATATTTGTTGAACCATGACTACTAGTACATGTCCTACTACAATGGTACTACTGTTCTTTGCCTTGGCAGGCTTTCTAATGTCTGCCTATGCAGGGAATTTCTACCAAGATTTTGAAATCACTTGGGGCGACGGGCGAGCTATGATTCTCGAAAACGGGGATTTGTTAACGTTGTCGCTAGACAAGGGTTCCGGGTCCGGGTTTAGATCAAAGAGTGAGTACCTATTTGGGAAGATTGATATGCAATTGAAGCTTGTCCCTGGTAACTCTGCTGGCACTGTCACTGCATACTATGTAAGCTCCCTATGCACATATAGAGATTCCCTAATTACATGCATACTAAATATTGAAGAGCAATTCATGATCTTGTACTAATGTTGCAGTTATCGTCGCTGGGACCAACTCACGATGAAATCGACTTCGAATTTCTTGGCAATCTAAGTGGAGACCCTTATATAGTCCACACCAATGTGTTCACTCAAGGCAAAGGCAATAGAGAGCAACAATTCTACTTGTGGTTTGATCCTACAAAGGACTTCCACACCTACTCAATCCTATGGAACCCTCAAAATATCATGTAATTCAATCAAGAACCCTTAGTCAAAATTGTTATAAGTATCAAATTTTTATAACAAACTTAAAAACCATAGAAAAAAAGACTGAATCTAAAGAGTTACTCACAGTTGCACATGTTTTTTTTATGAACAGCTTCTCAGTTGATGGCACTCCAATCAGGCAATTCAAGAACTTGGAATCGAACGGAATCACATTCCCGAAGAACCAACCGATGAGGATCTACTCGAGTCTGTGGAACGCGGACGATTGGGCGACGAGGGGCGGGCAAGTGAAGACTGATTGGAGCAAAGCACCCTTCACTGCCTCCTATAGGAACTTCAATGCTCAAGCATGTACTTGGTCTTCGGGTGCTTCATCTTGTGCTTCATCCACCAACAACAGCTCTTGGTTGAACCAAGGACTGGACACAACAAGCCAGGAGAGAATTCAGTGGGTGCAGAAGAACTACATGATCTACAACTATTGCACTGATAAAAAGAGGTTTCCACAAGGTTTCCCTCCAGAGTGCTCATTCAATATATAATTGAAAGCAACATAAATAATTAAAACATGTCATTTGATATAAGAGGTTTATTGGTTTATACTATTTGTGCAGAGAAATAAGTGAGAAGTTCAGATTTTTTTTAGTATGGAAGAACAGGAAAGTGTTGCAATAAAATTAATTATTTGATTAGTAATACAAGGCAGTTGACCTTTTATAAGATGATTCACATTAGCAAACTTTCATATTTGATCTTACATAGAAACAATTAAATTTTCTTTTTGTACAAGACAATAACTGTCCTGATTCGATTCAAACAAAGAGAAGAATTATACCATTGTCATATTACATAGTCAACTCTTATAAAACTTAAATGTCCTGCCAATGTTTTCAAAGCGGCGAGGCGGTGTTAAGCGGTTCAGCCCTGCCTAGTCGAGGTGGCACCTAGGCAGTGCATAGGCGAGCGACAAAATATTGACTTGGACCTCCCTAAAAAATAATTTAATTTATTTTAAAGACCCCTCAACAGTAAGGGGCATTCTTTCTTTCCTACTGTCCTACACATTCTCACCACTATATTTTCAACTCCACATTTTTCCGTACATTTTGAAATAGCTTTTTTCAAAAATAAATAAATAAACAATATTTTCAGTAAAAATATTTTTTTAATAATTATTTTCAGGCCCACTGCCTAGCTTATTAAGGGCTAGGCGGTGCTAGGCGCCACCTTGAAAACAGTGGTTCATGCTCAATTGTTGTGGCATGTGAGCAGTTTAACATACACCTAGGTCAATATCAGACCATGTTAAACTTGTGGATTGTGACATATCACACACATAAATCAGGATTCCACGGGCGCTTAAACCTTTTTTAGTATCTTGCTTTGGTTGAACTAATCCTACACGATATGATGTACCTACCACGAATTGGACCTACAATATCTGCTTCAGTTGGAATTTTGGTGCTTGTTTCGTTGTCACTGCATTGCACCCCTTTAGGCACATTCGAATCAAAGATCGGATGTCGCTTGACAATTTGAAACACCTTTTTGTGTCGTTGCTTTTTCTTTCCATTAGGGCTGGACCACCTATATGATTTTGAATTAGACCTTCTGTAGGGCTTATAAGGGGTCAGGTTACTTTTACCGGTACATTGTCCCTACAATTTCAACAAACCCATGCAAACGTATAAAGGGTGATTATGATCCCAAGTTCTTTCCTGTATATTTGGCCCGGAATCTAAACCCTAATCCATACCAATGAAAGACCATTCCAATTTCCAAACAATATGTATAGAAACAACCAAAACACACTACCTATATTATGGTAAGCAAACAAAACATCAGTTGTTCTCTAGTTTGAGAATGGGAGCAGAGTTCTTTCACATACAAAATGAACATTTTCACAAAACACTCAATTACACAAAGCGAATGAATTTTACGAAATGAATCAGTGATATGCCAAATCAGTAGCAATTCATCGAAGAGCTAGAATGGTCCCGAATGAAGCACAAGGTAGAGCAATTTTCACAGTATATACGCCTTTCCAAGAGAAACATTAATGAGGAAAAAGTAAATATATGATGATCAGAAGAGCTTGAGCAGCACCCACACAGTTAATATGAAAGGAAAAAGTGTCAGCTCAAAAAAGTTCGATGAATTACCGCGGTGTTTGTCATGAAAGCCATAAAAAAAGAACAAATTCCATGTCAAAATATCTTTGTGATTGGCTTTTTCCGCAAACAATAAAAAATAAATGAAAATTTGGGACATCATCATCATCCACGATCCAACACATTTCCACCGCATTGCAAATTATGAAGCAAAGATCACCAAGGTTACGATAAGCCGTAAGCAACCATTCAAATTGAACATATGACAGCAACCCAGCAAGTAACATTAAAAAAAAAAAAAAAAAAAAAAAAAAAAAAAAAAAAAAGCTTGAGGTTCATACTCATTCTAAACAGAAAGTGACCGCAACTTCCTCAGACGTTTGACGGCAGGGGATACACTCTTCAAGCCCTTTCGCGCTTTCTTCCCTGAACTGCTTCTCTTCACCTTTTTGCCAACAGGACTCTCCCTCACTGGACCAGGCGGTATCCCTTTCTTAAGTGCACTACCTCTAGGTGTTGCAGAAGGTGGTAATCTCAAGCTTTGCGGCGGTAAGGGACTATGAGGTATCCACACCAAATTACTCTTCATAGAGAATTTGACCTTCTTGGCACTCTTCTCGCCACTCTTTCCCGTAGCGCTTCCTACACCAACAGCTTGACCTTCTTGTCCATCCATATTCTTCCATTTCTTTCTCTTCTTGGATACTCTTCCATTAACTGGTGTAAAAGGTGAATCACTCGAGACATCCCCATCGTCAATGCTACCTTCGGCGGCAACCTTTTCGAATTGCATTTGCAGATTTGCAATAACCGACTCGCTTAAGCTAATCATATCTGCACCGTTTTCTACATTTCCTCCATTAGGTGTACTTTCATCCACAGACTTCTCTTCAGCATCTTGAAGCGTGGAATCCGATGGAGTTTCATTTTCGGCATCTAGAGATGTCGAATCAGACAAAATTTCCTTCTCCTTCTTACTTTTCTTAGTCACACGAGACGCTTTCTTCCCCTTCTTGCTCTTCTTCAAGGCCTTCCCAGCCGACCCGTTATCAAACTCAACGCCCTCTTCCCCGCCCACAATTTCCATGTTGCTGATGGGAACCAACTCAGGCACCTCATCCTCATTGCCATCCTCCCTACATTGCGGAACCGGAAACTCAGGCACCTCATCCTCATTGTCATCCTCCCTACATTGCGGAACCGGAAACTCATGCACCTCATCCTCATTGTCATCCTCCCTACATTGCGGAACCGGAATCTCAACTCCCAAACTAGCCAATTCCTTCTCCAACTTCTCAAAACTCTCATGTAAACCAAACAACATTTTCCGATTCCCCTGAACGCAATCCACCGCCGACCCCATCTCAAAAAACTTGCTAGCAAAACCAAACTTCAATCCAATAGTCCCCAACACCACCACCTCATCAACAACACTACCCAACTCGCCCTTGCCACCGCCATTACCCAATCTCTTCGCCTCCAAAAGCTTCTCCCCATTATCAATCAAACAATCAAACAAACAAGACCTAATCTTACCCACCAAAACCTTATCCGATGACTTGTACGTTGCACAAAAAAAGGGCTTCAACAGAATTCCCAACACATCCAATCCAACTGGAAGAAACCCCTTCAATTCCTCTAAAAACACCCCACAAACATGATAACTAACCCCCGGCGCCGCATCACAAAGGAACAACCTTTCCTCCAAAACACACATGAATTGCCCTAACAACTCAAGATCCCAACTTTTTTTCTTCAAAACAACAAACATGAAATGCAAGAACCTGCGAATTAAGAGGTAGAACTTGTCGAGGCGGAGGAAATCGATGCCGCTCCACTCGCGGCGCATCGCGACGATGAAGGCGTCGAAGTAGTCGATGCAGAGAGGGGGTTGGAGGGTCGGGAGGAGCGAAGAGACGGCGTTGGCGAGCTCAATCTGGAACGGCTGCTTGTCGGCGTGCCAGACGCAGTAGAAGAGGCCTTTCCAGATCTTGGCGAGGTCGGATTCGGGGATTAGGGTTTGAGTTGGGAGCCATGATTGGAGGTGGCGGAGGGCGCGGTCGCGGGTGGGCTTGGAGGTCGAGGCGAGGTTCCTGGCGATTGTGGATCCGGCTATGGCGCCGGCCGCCATGAAACCCTAGCTCGAGATCCGATCGATCGATCGATCGAGCGAGCGAGAGAGCGAGAGAGAGAGAGAGAGCAGGTGAGTTAGGGTTCGCTTTTAAGTGGGGACTCGGCGGGGAATCTTTCTTCGTTCTCGAGAGAAGCGAAAAAATGCCATTTCAACGGCTATCTGGAATTAGTTCCTTTAGGAATATTGGACCGAGGATTCCTACTCCAACTCCCTCGAACTCGGACTCGAACTCAAGACTACTGATTAGAGCGACGCGTCCCGAGTCCATCACTCGAACCACCGTTTGGTGTGGTTTTTTTTTACTAGGTAGACGCATCACTCGTTAGACGCATCAATCTGGATGATCAGTGGTGTGCTGATTAATACACCTCGAGATCCGTATTCAAGATGTATTAAATTGAGCATGAAGGTTGGTGCGCCTAAGCGCATGCTCAAAGTTGATCTCACGATCGTTTCCCTTTTACATTTTACAAAGTTTTTTTTTTTTAAAGAAAAATAAAACCTTTATGATGGATGCAAAAGACACGTTGGCTCACAGGAGATGTCCAAACAGTCTCAACCTACGTATTATGCACCGAGATCTATGTATACCCGCAACCCAAGGCTCATATGGTACATGCCATGTTTGATTTGCATCGAGATCTAACCAAACATAGTAGACTCATATAATCAAGGTCGGTCACAGCGCACCATATAGAGCTTAGGTGAGTTTTGTTGCTAAACACTAATTACAACAACAACAACAACAACAACAACAACAACATAGCCTCAATTCCAAATTAACTAGGGTCGACTACATGGATCAAATTTTTCCATTGTGCTCGATTAAGTGCAGTGCTAAACACTAACTATTTAGGCTTTATTTGGTTAGGGGTGGATTTAACTCTCTGAATATAACTTAGACGGAAGTTGAAACTTATCTTGTTTGGTTGCTCAACTTCCCCAAATTATCTCCCAACTCACACGAAAGGAAGAAATATATCTCCCCCACTCCTTTATAAGAGAGTTATCTCCAAAAAAATTTGTCGACACAATTACCCCTCATCAATTACCATTTATTACATATAAATATGAGTGAACTCCTCGGCTCGCATGGTAAGTTGGCAAAAAACAAACCGAAGGAGGACTTAGCCTACCAAGTAGTGATTGAATAAAATATTTATATGTAGGTCAGTTGTAGTGCTCTGCTCCTATAAACCTGAAGAATGCATTGCTCACTCTTGGCCCCTATCAATCCAAACCCATATTGTTTCCTCAGCAATGAATCCATACATGAACTTAGATTCAGTAATTGCTTCTACCCAACTCACAATCCATTCAATTCAAGCTCATTTCCCGCGCGAACGACTCGTCCTCTGCACTTCATTGATTCCAAATTGTGTTGGAAGAAACGGATTAGAATTGCATTTAAGCGATTCCGTCGTCGCCGCGTGGATCCGGACCCAGTTTTGATCAATGGGCAGACAAGGTGAGAGTTGTTTCAGTGTGTATTTTGTGGATTTGCAATTGCATATCAAATGTTTGATTAAATGTCTAAGAAGAGTAGACATGGAGTACTAGGATATCAAGTTTTCGATTTATATGAGCGTTTATTATCGCGAAATCTTCATGGGTAGTTTGTATACAAAAAAATTCTAAATTAGTTGAGGTCGGGTGTATGGATCAAACTTTTCCACTCAGCTCAATTTAATGCAGTTGATGGCGTGATTTCCACTTGGGTAGTTTGTATGAATGACTATAATTGGTGAAGTTTTACAATTGTTGTTCCTTTTCCCATTATGTTGTTTTATAACTTTTATCATGAAATGGGAAAAACTCACATATATCACATACAACAACAACATAGCCTTAGTCCCAAATTAATTGGGATCGAGTTTTCAATTTACGTGGGCCTTTATTATCGCGAAATCTTCATGGGTAGTTTGTATACAAAAATTCTAAATTAGTTGAGGTCGGTTGCATAGATCAAACTCTTCCACTCAGCTCAATTTAATGCATTTGACGGCGTGATTTCCACTTGGGTAGTTTGTATGAATGACTATAATTGGTGAAGTTCTACAATTGTAGTTTCTTCTCCCATTATGTTGTTTTATAACTTTTATCATTAAATGGCAAAAACTCACATATATCACATACAACCCAAATTAATTGGGATCTGCTACATGGATCAAACTCTTCCAATGTGCGCTATTTAGTGCTATTGATGGCGATTCTAATGTCTGAGCTTGTTCCTTTTTCTAGGTGGTCAAGGTGTTCCTATTTCGCGAGGACATTTACTTCCGGAATCATTTCGTTTTATTTGTTATGCCTTAATCTTGTTGAAGAGGTTCATGGCGTTCCTGCGATATATGCTTGTGAAGATGTTTCTAACTACTATGCCTCTGTTGAGCAAAAGGAGGGGGATGCACTCATTAAAGAGTTGAATTTGATAATCTCCAACCATCACTCGTTGCCTTACAAAGAGGTGCTTTGCTTTCCCTCCAAGTTCTTCACTCGAATTTAATTATTAGTTCTTGAATTACATTAAAAGGGTCTTTGGAAACAGGTGTGGGAGGCCCTCAAGATACTTGATGCCGCCGATGTTGATAATCCAGAGACTTCATCCAACGTGTAAACACTTTCGGTACCTTCTCCTGTTGAGTTTTCTTAATGTACCATAAACACTTAGCTCATGAGATTTTTTTTTCCTTCGTTTTAAATTATGCACAACACTTAATCGAGCACAATGGAAGAGTTTGATCCATGTAGCCGACCCCAATTAATTTAGGACTGAGGCTATGTTGTTGTTTTGTTGTTGTTGTTGTTTTAAATTATCCACAGGGTAGAAATTTACTCGTCGAGAGCTGTACCAAAGGTTTTAGCTGGTAAACCAGAAGGATGGAACAGTAAGTAAACCAGATAAACTCCAGTTGTTTTCTATACAGGCGAATTTTCACTTCTACAGCTCTTAATGACCAGTTCTTACCTTCTGCGTTCTACGCTTTAATTGTGTATATTGTCTTGAGCATCGATTGTGATTTTATAGCAGTTTGATGTAAACTTAATTTCTTTTATTAGAGAAATGCTTCTTTACCTGCTAGTTCCATTTCCTTCTTCAGGCGGCGGGGCCAACCACTCCAACTAATCCGAACTAACATTTTGTAGTGTTTGTTCAATCCTTCATTTTATTGTGCCCATTTTCTTGCTGTTCAAATGCTTGGTCAGTATCTTATAATGAATAAATTGAATTTTCTGCAGGAGAACATCTGTGGCCGCGTTCATATGGAGTAAGCAGTGGTGCAGCACTAACCGATTTACACAATATTCGTCCTGCCGACGTAAATGGTAACATTGATACATCTCTCTAAAGGAGAAGATGAAGTACATCTCCTTCAACTTGATCATCATTGTGAATTCAGATGGTGATTCGTGTAGTAAATTCATCGAGAGGGAATAAGTATTATGGAGAATGTCTTAGTTCAAATGCTTGCGTGAAGCCGGCGAGCAAAGAAGCAGCTTATGACACAGAAACAGACAATGAGAGATGGGCACCTCCATCACAGGTTAAACCTTTACAACAGTCTCTAAGTTTATCTCTAGTGAGTGTTGCACTCCATCAGTCTCTACATGCATCTGGACAGTAATGTAACTTCCATTTTGCCTTCAAATTGTTACCGCGAGAGTTCCATCTTCTCGCGAAGCATGTTTTCTAGCTTGTCTTCGTGATGCTTAAAACTGTACGTCGGTCGATGCTAACTTGGAATGGAGTTCTGTGTCATTGCCCTTTTTGCTGGCCTTTCGTAAACGATGTGCACTTTCCGTTCATCCTCGTATCCAAAACTGATTCTATTATACTGTAACAGGTCAGGGGCGATATTGCTCGGGCATTATTGTACATGGCCGTCCGATATGGATTTAATCAGAATAATGAGAGCCTCAACCTTCACCTTTCTGATTCACCAAGCATGAGTAAGTTCTGGTTTTCAGCAGAATGACTTTTGTTCAATGAAGTTGCAGAACTGTCTGGTTGAACATGGATACTCATTTGCAATGCTTGAGATATATGGTCCCATGGATTAAGATATAAGTTTTACACATAGCTTTCCTTTGACATTATGAGTTTCAGGCAAAATCTCTACAGTGTTCCGTTCCCGGCGTTCGCCTTTGAACTTTTAAACAAATCGATTTTCTCGTCTACTATTAATATATAAAATTTTGGGCTGTCTTCAAGATTCCTAATTGAATTGCCTCACTTTCATCATAATGTTTTGAGAGTTCCTGCAGAGAACAGGGAGATGGGACTACTTTCAACACTATTGAAGTGGAATGAGCTTGACCCTCCATCAAGAGCAGAGAAAATAAGGAACAATAGAGTCTGCCTGCTTTACCAGCACAACAGAAACCCTTTCGTCGACCACCCGGAATTCGCAAATCTCATATGGAAACAAAGTTTTCCAGACATTGCAAGCAGAAACAAGCCTCCTGAAGCATGGATAAATGAGTTTCATTACAACAATAGAGGAAAAGACCAAAATGAGGTTCTTACATGCAAGTTATATATTTTTCAGAGTTGATTCATTCCCAAGTCATTAACTAAAAATCATTTCGTTGCAGTTTGTAGAAATTGTAGTAGGACCATCAACTAAAGCAGAAAATATCAAGCTTGTTCTCTACAATGGAGCTAATGGTAGAGTATACAGATCATTATCGTTGGCAGACCGAGAATTTTTCCGCGTTACACTTGTTGGCAACGGCTTCTCGATTTATACTGTCTTCTTGCCCCTCCAGAACGGACCTGGTGACGCTATCAGTTTGGTTTCGAGCAGAGAAGACAGTCGAGGCGGAGAAGTGATTCAGTTTGTATCTTATGAGGGTGCTGTGAGAGCAATTGATGGACCAGCCAAAGGAAACAAGTCTAAGGATATTGGCCTTGAAGAAACAAATGAGTCTTCTGAGAATGATTCTTTGGGACTAACAGGAGCAGGAATTGCTGAATTCAAGTGGAGAAAATTCATAAATCAAGCTTCTCCAAGTGAATTGAATGGCGGGCAAAGCCTGTCGTAGATTTGAACAACCTGCGAAAATCCAGTCGACGCGCCTTTGTTGCAGTAGAGATTTAGCTCCAACTGATAGGTTTCAACTGCTGCGTCATTGATATTTTCAACTGATTCAACTAAAAAATATTTACATAGGAGAGATTGAGAGAGACGGAATACAACCTAAATCAATTACAATGTCCTATTCTATGAAGTACAAAACTATGATACCATTGTCTGTACCATTTGATCCTATATTTATTACTTGGAGGACCTCCAGTCATCTATATATATAAAGCTGCATATATTCCCTTTCTTGAAGTTTTCACACTATGTCTCATTTACCAGTTACCAATCAACAAGCGAAGTTCGCAGTATGTTCAGATTGGCGGGCGCTAAGAGACCTGCAAAGAATCAGATTTTTCCACTCATTATTTTTCTTCATAAGAAACGGCTTTTATATTAGTACAGGCCTTCGAAATAGAAAAACTCAGAAACTAGAACAGCTTCATGAGAGGAATATCAGTAAGAAAAAACAAGAGCAACCTTAAACACAGCGATACAGACAAGCCAATTTCTACAAAGTGAAGAATTAGTTTGAGTAACCAAACAACAACCGTGTCAATCCGAATTAGTTGTGGTTAGCTACATGGATCGATCTTTTCCATTGCGCTAGATTTAGTGCAATTGACGGTGTGCTTTCCAAATCCTTTAAATCTTTTTTAATCAATATTTCCCAAGTTAGCTTCGGTCTACTATTAGTCTTTTACATTGTTGAATTTCTTCAATTTTTATTGAGCTGAATGTTCTAACGGGGAATTAGTTTGAGTAAATGCCCCCAAGATATATAATAAAATACCAATCACTTTCATATTCAGGTAAACCATAAAATAAGGGAATATCGGAATTGAAACATAAGTTTTGATGATAATCATATTGCAAACAGATGACTAAGGAGCTCATATGCAGCGGTTACACCCATATAACATGTGACAACCGGGGCATGATGAATAACCGAATAACAATAGCCTCCATCTGGTTAAGTCCTTTAAATGATGAAATGCACCCAAATATGGATTTCAGCTTTGTATTCATGTCATTGGTGTTTTATCTGCAACATTCTGTACAATTCTTTCATGGAAAAATTATAATCAATTTATGTCATAACTGATAATGGTTAGGACTTGCAGATAATTCAATGTCCAATCCTATAAAATCTTCTTCAATAGAATTATTGAAGGACTAAAAAAAAAAAGATTCTTTCTTTTCACCGTCACGAGTATTGCTCATGTAACAGCTCAAAATTTAAAGAATATAATGGTCTGAATTATATGGCACATCAATAAAAGTAAAGAAACAAAACGCACCTTAGAAGCCCTTTGACCACGATGTAATCAGTAGTCGTCGTCCGAATAGTAATCATTGTCTCCATTATCATGCTCAAGAATCTGATACTCCCCATCACTGCTGTCAGCACCCAGCACGTTACTGCCGCCTGCTCCCCCTGCTGGAAAACTCCCAAAGAGTTCCATCAAGTAGTCCTTTGAGAAATTTGTCTCTACAGCAGAATCTGAGATCTGTATAGGAAGTTTTTCTTGCATGAGATAACATATAGACTAAACATACGGGAGGCGGCTGTCACTGTTTACATCTCCAGCCCACCATTGTGTATCTAATGGCTACTTATATTTGGAGAGCAAGATGTTCAGAATTATACTCATTTCATCAGACAATCCACGTGTTATATGCAGAAAAAAGAATATAAAGAACACGAAGAAGAGAAATGAGGAAGCACTAGCCAAAACAAAAACCGTCAAAAAATGTCTCATACCATACTGGACAATTAAAAAAAATCCATAGAGGTTTGAAAGAAGACATTTAGAATTATTAAGCAATACTGAACAATGAATAGGCCTGTTGCATCGACAAGAAAAAAAAAAAGAATAACAAAAAGTACACAAGAATAGTTGAAATTCTTGGTGCACGAAGCATCCCAAGAGAAGATGCCGTAAAGAATGGGGTGAAAACCAAACTACTCCTTAAGTTCGGTTTCTTTACCACAAAGCAAGCAACAATTGTTTCACTAGATACTGTATTTATAGTGCAGGCAGTTAGCTGAGAAGCGTGAGAAAAGAAAAGAATGGAGGCAAGGCTTTGCTAAAACATTCCGTTGCATGAATAGGATGAACATATTAGTACATAGTAATCATAGGATTATGTAGTGAGCATGCAACCAATGAATCAATTGTAATCACAAGAAAAAACATGCTTTTCCGAGTATGCTTGTGGGAACTGGGAGTCTTTCTCAGTAACGGCACACTGGGCAGAGCATTACTCAGTGAAAAGTTTTTTTTACCAAATAATTATCGATCATGCTTTTCCGAGTACGCTTGTGGGAACTGGGAGTCTTTCTCAGTAACGTCACACTGGGCAGAGCATTACTCGGTGAAAAGTTTTTTTTACCAAATAATTATCTATCACGTGTTAATCTAGAAAAAGCATCAGGTATACCGTATAACAACTATGAATAAGCGACACACTGGGCAGAGCATAATTCAAGATAATAGATATACCCGCACCTCTTGGATTGCTTCATATTCATCAAGCTCCTCTTCCTCATCTTCTTCTTCCTCTAATTCATATTGCACATTGTTATCATCCTCGTCATCACCTTGTTCGTCTCCAGAATCACCATCAAATAATTCAGTATCAGCTTTTGACAGTGTCGCTCCAGAAGAAGGCGTGCTCGAGTCTGTATTGGAAAATAGATTAAACTTGTATATAAAAAAAAAATCAATTGCAATATGGTCAACGAGATGAGTCTCGCCAAAATATGATCAATAAGAGAATAAGTTAAATGGAAATGCCAAGATAAGATAGTAGCACTAAGTATTAGAAAAGGATAAAGAATTGTGATCTATGGTGTCGAACCTCTGTTGACATGTCGTGGTCCTACTTCACCAGATTTGCTGTCTTCTTTTAAAACAACGGTTCTCTTGAGCTTCTCAAACCGAATAGATGCAGACTTCAACAAAGCTTCTGCGCCCACTTTAGGATACACAGAAAGAAATCTAACGGCAACCCTTACTCTCAAGGTATCAACCTCGTGAGGAGAGAGCCATCCTGTCAAGTTCTAATAGCCAAACGATGTAAACCATATGAGAAGGTCACCCATTGTACTAAAAATACCTTAAAATGGTAAAAGAAATAAATATACTTGTGAATTGGCAATAGATTTAGGAGAGAAAAATCGCAGGCTAAACAGCAATGAAAAACTTGTGAATTGGCGATAGATTAAATATAAGCATTCGACACGATTTAGTTACAGTTTGTTCCTGAACTTCATAACTTAGACATTTTAACTGATTGCCACATACAAGAGAGATGGCAGTAAATATACAAGAAAAGATAACTTACAGAACAAGTGGTCTGTTTCGAAGGCTTTCTTATCTCTTGCTGGATATAATCATCTACCAGATCACAAAGTTGCAATGATATTTGACACTGAGAAGGAAAAACTCTAAATGCGCATATACCCTTCCAGTCACACTTTGACCTATCAAACAGTGGAAGTATAAGTTTATCCTTCAGCGTCCAAAACCATGAAAAGAAGCTAACAAATGAGGACTCAACGGAAAGACATTATATATCGTAACAGTTAAATATAAAAAAATACTTACAAGATTTCTCAAAAATCAAAATGATTATTGTAAGTTTAAAGATACCACCATAAAATTAGGAACTTACTTGGTATTCAAATTTAAAGAATTTCGTAATGGTGGTGGAACTCGAAAATCAATACTTTGGTATCTGTGGAAAAGAAGAAAAATATTAATGAACTCATAAATAGCACAAGCTGAGAATGAAACATGAAAAGGGCATCCAACACAATCCTGTCTAAAACAAAGCAATTCTACTTTTGGTTTCCCTTTTCCATGTATTTTGAGTTCTATGTTTTACTTTTGACATTGTTTTCATTTACATTGTTTGCACACAACAAAGCCTCAATCCTAAATTAGTTGGGGTCGGCTACATGGATCAAGCTCTTCCAATCCGCTCAATTCAAAGCCCTTGATGGCATGCTTTCAAAATCCTTTAAAACATTTCTAATCAATGCATCTCAAGTCACCTTAGGTCTACCCTTAAATGTGGATTTTTTTTTAGTTTCCACATATTCTTCATTACAACATCCTAGAAATTTTAGTTTCCTTCCCAATTCTCATGTCCATGTTGTTTTTTCAAGTCCTATCACTTAGGCACAACATCCATTACAAAGGCAATTTGCAACTAAACCGCCTATGCTTTGTTTAAAGGAAGCAGCATTGTAGAAGGACAAATTGTATAACTCCATCATCTAGATCTTTATTATTCTTGAGCAAGATCAAGTAAGCTTTACAATATGTATATACAAACGTGTATATAATGAGAGAAAAGAGCAGGCTAAAAGCAAAACAACAGTGATGAACAAGAGAAAACTCAAAAACAAGCCCAATTACAAATTTACAAGTATGGAAGCATTCGTAATCTTTTCCTAAGGCACAAGGCAAGAGGATATTAAAAGAGTTGGCATAGATTTCAGAAACGAAATATAAATCAACAGCAAATCTTCAATAATTTATCAAACGTTTGAAACTGACATTTCCAATAAGAAATTAAGTAAAGAAAAACTAATATTTTGAAAGAACTTTGGTAATTCAATGAAAGAAGTGCTAGGACAATGAATTAGAGGAAGCCGTGCTATTTCTTTTAACCATAAGCTAATTTATAATGAAGGAAACAATATCTCATTTCCTTAGGCCCCTAAAACAACAAAGGACATTTATTCTTTGTAGTTTGATAGGATGCACATTCAATGAGAGTCCATTCATCATGATTCATAAGTAATCTAGAGGATGTCATTAAACATTATTATACATCATTTTCTAGAAAAGGCTCACACATGCGCGACTGAGGATCTACACGAGGATCATATCCTTTTCGAATCCAAAACTGGCGGAATGGTCCAGTAAAAAAGTAGTAGCCCACTCGAAATAGAAGTCTGCAATAAAAAAAAAAAAAAAAAAAAAGAAATTTAAGTAAACAGGTCATTAAGGTGCCAAAAGTAAAGAATATGCATGCCTAACTCTAAAGGCATAACCTTTTGAGTGAATGAGTACCAAACTTCAGACCTCCATCAAGCAAGCGGTCCTTCAATGAAGATTTAACCCATATAGGACGCTCATCAAACAATTTAGATACAGCCATTTGCGACTCCCAATGATCAGAGCCGCTAGTTATATAACGCTCCCAATCTATCTTTTGAGGAATCTGTAGGGATTTTAAGTGCCACAACATAGGAAGGGAAAACGAAGCAAAATTGACTTGATATAATTATAAGGTTCGGATGAAAAATGTTTAAGAAAATTCTATTTAAAACCAACTTAGGATCAGGTATTTGGTGTAGTAGCGAAACCATTCTCTAGGACCAGGTTCTGAAAGTTGATCACCCAAGCAAAATGATCGCGATAGCATTTCCAGCATGTCAGAACAGGTAATTTCATGTGGTGGACAATTAAATTGCATTGAGACGCCTAAATATTCCCAAGTCGTGTGGAAATATATATATACACAAACACAAAGAAATAAGTAGGATATCTTTAATGTCAAAATCAATTCCAAGGCATGGTGCAATATCCATCTGTAACATATGAAGGACGAGTCAGTTCAGACATAGCCAGATAATTAAACTTAATAACATGCACAAAGTCTAGTTTACTGCTCACTAATAAATAAATGTAATTAACAGGTCACACGATCACATCTGTCAGCATACAACAAGTTCAAAGACTACACCAATCAATAATTCATAACAAGAACGATGATCTTCTATCCCATCAGAGAGATTTTACAAGAGAATAAGAGCCAAGCGCGCCAAAATAACCTTTTGTTAAATATTATATGCCAACATCCAGGCCATGAAATTACGACAGTTTGCTTATGAACACAATCAGAATGAAGTAATCCTTACGAATCATTGCTTGTGAACATAGTGTGTGCATGCGCGCGTAAGCTTGGATTCTATACCAACCACCCATCACAAGCATTATTCGTTAAAGTCATGCAATTAAGACCAAGTTTATCAAAGAAACATCTTCTGGAAAGTCGGTAAACCCGAATTTGAATCCAATTAAGAGGCACCAACCAATTGGGTGGCTCGATGGTTTGGTACGGGGTTTGGGAGTAAGATGTCATGGGTTCGAACCCCAGTGGGGGCAAGTTGTTTCTTTCCTATCAAAAAAAAAATCCAACTGAGATGAAAAAGTGTGACTAACTTGGCAAATGGCATGTTCCCAAACATTAAAATATGGGTACCCAAGCAAAAGTTCCAAACATTTGAATCTGGCATCCAGGAACAGCTATGCTTAATATTCAAAAAGTGCCTTCTTATCAAAAGCAAAGCATGATCTCTAGTCTCTAGTCTTTACCCCATTGAATAACCAAACCATAGAGTTTCCAGGAATACAAACTACAATATCTTTGTAAAGGCAAAAGATATTTTTCAATCAAAGTCTCATTAGCCACAGATATAAAAAGTTCAAGTGTATTACTATTCCCATACAGCTTTTACCATCAAACGGTTGGGCGTTCCTTGACAAGAGAAAAGTTTAATGAGCCAAGAACCAATATAATGTCATACTGCTTGCTTTTGGTTCCTTCGTAAATTAGTAGGTAATCTTACTTTCACCGTCAAAAACATATGTTATGTTTCATACTCTCTCGACCAATCAAAATAAATAAATACTTGGCCAGTGTGCGACTAACTTGGCAAATGGCATGTTCTTGATAATTACAAATAACAACACCTATTTCTTTCAACATACCTCCCAATAATGTTTTACAACTGTCTCGTGTCTCTTTTTTGCACTCAAAGCAGTTGATGGTCTTAACCTGTAATCAAGGAATTCGTGCAAAAACAATTTTAAGATCAAAGATAAGGATAAACTTTCTCTAATGTTAGCATACATTCCATTGTTGATGGCTTTACAAATAAAAATTTCCAGATCGATTTCTAACATATGGAGCACTGCCTCAGGCATTGGCCATCAGAAGTGAAGAACTACACAGACCTCTCATTAGATAGATTTTTATTTAGTAAAATATGAAATTATAACAGACAAATCAAGTGCTTCTTGTACTGGTATCAAGAAAAGAAAACATATCTTACACTAAATTCTCTGGCATGTCCTTCGGAGAGAAAAGTGGCGGCAAAAGAATCATCAAATCCTCTTGATCTATGTCCATTAGTCCACCCCTTTCTGTTGACCCACATAGTTCATAAGTTAAACACTTTTTTCCTAACAAAAAAAAAAAAAAAAAAAAAACCATTTCCAACGCAATTCAACAAATGAGAAAGAAAAGAAAGCTGGTTGCACCAAAGCGTGGTTCTACTTCCGCCCAATTTCTCTTCTTTTTCCTGAGAGCATCGGCATGAACAGGAAGAACATGTTGATAGTCCACCATGCCTAAAAAAACTCGTACCAACTTAACATCTAGTATTAATAACTGAACAACTAAATAGATTATACGCTCTAACCCAAACAATTCAAAACATTTTCACTCACCATTAAAGTGATACGTCTCAGACACACGAGCTACAATATCTACGGATATTGATGCAGATGCTGTTTCTACTTGCATCTGTGCTCCATCAGTTATATCAGAAGATACCATGGCATCGTTAGAAACATTATTTTGTTGCCTATTTTCAACAATTCCAGAAGAGCAACTTGCCATATTTGAACCAGCCATTTCTGTGGATGAACCTCTCAGCGAGTTTTTGGTAATAACGGCTTCTTGGGCACCATTATTTATCTTTTTAGTGATCTTTAGCAAAAGATTACTGGAAGGAGAAAGTGCCCCAAACGCAGGATGTGAATACGGATCTTCAGGACGAAAATGTAGCTCCAAAAAGTTCGACTTGGAGCTTCGGGCCTGCAAACAACAATAGAGATACATGACTATGCACAAAAAAAATCTCTTTTTCATTTTTTTTAAAGCCGAAATGAAACGTAAAAAACTTAACCTTACGGATAGCAAAAGTTCATCAACATTCACCTTTACACACTTAAAAGCTAAGAAAGAAATGACCCTAAAATCCATTAATTCATATGCTTCCACTACATTTAGTAATGCATATAAACAACAAAGATGGGCATAAAGTGGCACCGCAACATCAAAAATCACAAACCAATTTTGGAGTCAGTAAAAGACCCAAATAGCAACCA
Source organism: Stephania cephalantha (assembly GCA_039657325.1). Classification (NCBI taxonomy): domain Eukaryota; kingdom Viridiplantae; phylum Streptophyta; class Magnoliopsida; order Ranunculales; family Menispermaceae; genus Stephania; species Stephania cephalantha. The sequence continues at coordinate 2,013,442 of CM077576.1, read as the reverse complement.
TAGAATCCGTGCAGCACGCATCCATCATAACATACTTTTTTTTTTATATCCGTGGATATCCAGACGAGCCTAACTATTCCCACGAAGCTCTGATGCAATCAGCGCCCAACCATCATAACATATAATTAACCATATATTGAAAACAAAGGTTTAGGGTTTACCTTGAGCAGTCCTTCGGCTCCCCCAAGAGTCTCAACGACGCGATCAACCGCGGACGGATACCCCGGATAATACACCGCAAAACCCTCGTTCCCCGGCAGGATTCCCGACACAGTCCCATCTTTTACAACGCCCATAATTACCTCCTCTAACCCTAACACCTACACCAACAACAACAATTACAGCAACAACAACAACAACAACAACAACTGTAATGCAATGTAGAAGAAATTAAAAGTAGTTACTAAAGCTCGAAAACGCGTATCGGTTTCGATTGCTCACGACACTTGCGTGATTACATAACAACTGTGGAATTGCAAAAATTTTGGTTGATTAGGGTTTGTAATTGTTTGGGATTTTTGGTAGATATAAAACTAGTTGTTCAGTTGAATACCTGATTTTGGTGGGAACGAGTGGAGAAAAAGCGCGCGTAATTCAAAAGTGTGTTCGCTCGTATTCAAATTCTTCGCGCTTCCTCTCGCGGCGTCCCTCGATATCGCTCTTTCTCAGAGTCGTCGGAGTCCGGCGTTGGAAGTCGTTCCAATAACAGGACTGTAATTTCGTATCTACCTTTATTTTTTTTGGATAATTTTTTAGGGCCGCTAAGGGCACCCCACCATTTAATGAAGGCACCCAGTTAATGTGGGCACAAACCGATTTACCTGGGGCACCCAAAAATTAGACCCGAAATACCTAAACTACCCCTCGTGGAAATCCATCTGCACCCCACCACCCTCGTGCAAACCCCTGAGCACCCCACCACCCCCACCACCACCTTCACCGAACTCCTTGTGGAAGAATCCATTTGTTTTGAACCGACCAAGTGAGAGGAATCCCCGAAATCGTGTTCTCCGTCCCTCGCCGTGTGTTTCTCCTTCGTTGTTCGAGTTTTCGCATTTTGTAGGGTCCGGTGTGTGAGCCGATTTCGTCTCCAAATTAGGGCTCGGTTGAAGATCGTCGAATTAAGTTACATTTGGTAGAGTAGTTGTAATGTGTGTGTGGCGGTTTGTAGAATGATAAAAAAATTGGGAAATCGCGGTTCTCGCCACACAAAGCCGAGAGATCGTGAAGACTGTCTCGCCAAGCATGGCCGAGACAGTAAGCTAAATTTTGGGAACTCGCATCTCGGCCACACGGGCGGAAGAGTTCACGGTGTCTCGTTACGCATGGCCGAGAATACTTCGATTATCTCGCCGAGACACGACGAGAGCTACAATTAGTGATAGGTAATGTGGCGTCCGTGGTGTACAACCGAGAATTTTCTCCTACTCTCGGTTGTACACCGGCGAGAGGGTTAGAGTAGGCTCGGTCCTCATGACCGAGACATTTCAATATATCTCGGTCCCGCGAGGCCGAAACAATCTCGCACATCGACGAAACTTCGGATAACCTCATAAAAAACACAATATATTCGCAAAATTACCTCAAGTTCAACCTCATCTTGCACCGTAGATGAAGACAATCCTCTATTATATAGTGGAAACAAGTTCGGATTTGAGGAAATTACCAAACCCTACGTTGACAAACAAATCATCATTTTCACGCTTTTACCCAACTAAACAGTTCGAAGAAACCATCATATGGTTGTCAAACATTGTTACACGCCGTCGGATGATGTCAATCCGCAAGAATCGATAAACGCTAAGCAAACGCAATGTGGCTTTGTGGTTCAAGCTTGGTGGTGGGGTGCCCTTTTCTTTGTCAAAATGATTTGTGGGGTTTGAATCATTATATATACAGGGGCAAAATGGTCTTTTCCAGTTTTTTTGAAATTTTTACAAATAATTTGGGTGCCTTCATGAAATGGTGGGGTGCCCTTAGCGGCCTTCTAATTTTTTTGGATAGTATCTACTTTTATTAATGAACTCCACGCTCGTAGAACACCATATGCGCTACATAATTAGTCACAAGTCCAGATAATGGAGGAATTATATCTATTTTTATATTAAAAATGGGTAAGTGGATCTTAAACATATTTTTCATACTCAAAAAATAGGGAGGTGACCCTAGGCCAATTTTCCATTAGTAGAAAATGGAGGGTAGCGATAGGTTGACAGTTAGCGTGAAACTTTGGTCACTCTTCATGAAATAGATCAAACACATAAGAACCAATTGACACAAATATTGGAGAAGGGCGGTTGCGGTGGTTTGGTCACTTGCTAATACGACCTACAAATGTCACCACTGTAAAACTTGACTAGATAGAGACTGAAAAAATTCGACGAGGTGAGAGTAGATCAAAGTTAACTCGGACTGCATTAATTGATGATAAAAATCGATAATAAGTTTTAAAGGCTCGGATATAATTGATAAATTTCAAAAGTTATGATATACTCTTTTCGGTCACAAATATAAGTCGTTTAAGGTAAGGACACAAGAATTAAAACAACCTTAATTACAAGTGCAATTTACATATACGTCATTTGATCTTAAATGAATGAAGAATTGAAGAATCATTAATATTTTAATTATATAAGGGTATAATTGGTAAAAAAACACACTCTAGAATTTCGAAAATGACTTATAATTTTGACTAAAAAAATTTTGCTAAAAAAACTTATATTTTTGACCGAATGGAGTAATTAATACAATTTGTAAATGTTAGAATTTTTTTTTATCATTACGCCTTTAAGTTATTGTTATTGTCATATATCTTGGTCACCTTCTCAAAAGATGTGAGTTTTGTTTACTTTTTTTTTTAAGTCTATATCACTTGATATCCAAACTATGGGACTACTTCGGGTTTTTCACATCTATATATATGTATACTAATTTCATTATCGTGTTTCATTATCGTGCTTCGCACGACTGAGCCAGCTCGCTACGCTCGCGGGACTTCAATTCCAAAATTTTGTTATTTTTATCCGAAAAAAACATATATGATTCATATAATAGTTTCTATATATAGTGATTTGATTTTGAAATATTTATAGTATTTGATATTCTAAGTATCTATTATTAAAAACGTAAAAAAAAAAAAAAAATTAAAACAAATACACAACGCCCGATGAGTGAAGCAACGACTAATAGATACAACAATAAATTATTGTTGTATTACCATTCATTTCCAAACTTAACAAATCATAGCCCATGGAGCGTCCAATGGTCTTATCAACAACAACCTTAGCTCCCTAAATATAACTACAATGACTACCCCTAAATTTATGTTGTGACATGTAGAATGCAACATCAGACGACGGCAAATCTTAAGAAAGATATTGTATAGTTTAGGTATCAACATCCTTTCCCCAAATCTTAAGAAAGCCTGCAAAAATCCTTTAGCATAGCACCGTGACTTACAAACTCAATAAAATCATAATTTCTTGATTGTCCAATCGTCTTGTTGCCAATAACATTTGATGAGAGAACCAATTACATACATATGTGTATGTACACATACATATCAAAGATTTGCATGAGCGGAGGATATTAAATAATGAGGGCAAATAGTAAATTTGCTTACAGTCGATTTGTCAAGTATTCGTACAAATAGACACGCATAAATGCAACGGTACGACTATGTGCAAACCACATTTTACTATGTGCAAACCATTGAAATTTTTTGATTGTATTTGCAATATACCCTAAATGAAATGACTTCCTTACCCCTCACCATTCTCACAATACCTTTCCTGCCATTTTTCCGCCATCGTTGTGCACCCCACATTGATCGAACATTGACTTCGACGATCCCCTTCGACAACCAGCGAGGATGACCGGCGAAGCAAACGTTGAGATATCAGAGCATTGTAAGTCTTTTTCGTCATAGTTGATGTTGGTATATGGTGTTTTAGGTCGTTTTTGTAATGGAGTTGATAGTGTTTGAACAAATATTTGTATTTTGATAGGGATTTGCTTGTTTGCGTTGGTGCTGGCGATTTACCATAAGTAATGGAGGGTGGACGTGAAGGAGAAGTGGATTTCAAACATGGAGGAGAGGCAATTGTTGAGTGATTAACCGATTTTTTGAAATTTTGAAGCCCAGTTTTTGTCTTTTGTTCGGCCACGCAGGGCCAAGCAAAGGTCGTCTGTTCGGTCACGTACTTGCCGAACGATAATAGAAGAGTTTGGAAAGGTTGGTTCTGACTAGTGGTACACGGTTTGACAAAATCAATGTCTTAAGCCTCCAGGACTTGGTTTCGAACCGTGGGAGGCGAAAGACTATGCCCATATATGTATTTCGAGGTGGACTTGAACCCCTGGTGCATATATGGGGGGACATAGAGGATGTATATGGCCTTACAGAGTAAGATGGTGGTGCATATACATCTACCTGGATGTCCCAGCCCTTACAGAGTAAGATGGGGGGTATGGCCTTCACAAAAAAGGCGCATTTTTTGTGAAGGCCCAGGGCCATACCCCCATCTGACTCTGTAGGGCTGGGTCCCTGGCACCCCCAGGTAGATGTATATTGTTGGGTTTTGGGGTTCATACGCAGCGAAAATTACAAAACAATTTTGACAAAAACCCCAACAGGATCCGAATCTAATTCCATTAAAAACGTTTAAACCATGAAAACTTAATCATACCTCGGTCGCAATATACCTTTCTGAAGGTTGATCGGTCTCTAAGGCGTTGCCAACAACGAACGCCCTCTACCAGCAGACAGTCCACACACGAACGGCGACCGAGATTCAAAGTGCTAGCTTCGAGAGAATACCAAACCTTTTTTGTTTCTCCCCAAAACGATCTAGAGCGTACCAGAAAACCCTAATTCGTTTCTGAACGAAAATAGAGTTTCGGCCCTTAATCTTTTCTCGTTGTGTTCTCACTTAAAGCGTATATTTATACAACTCTTGTATATAGACGGTTAAGTAAATTACACATATACCCCTACTTAAAGAAGTATAAGTGTAATACACCACAAGAACGTTTCTATCACGAATTTTATCATATAAAATTCATTTTTCTGAACCATCTTAAAATCTCGCAAAACCATTCTTAGTGTGCGACCCAATAGGCTCATACAACGTTGGTAGTGTACCAAAACTAATTTTGGTATACAAGTCATAAGCGGCCTCTAGCAAGACATTATGACTACTCAAGTTGTACGAATATCAAATCGATACAACCTAATCAATAATGTATATAACATCATTTTGTCACACGATATCCTTTTGATCAAACACAAGGCATATAATTGTCATCCAACATGTTCAATCGTACTAGTCTCGATCTCTAGGTAGACTGAAAACATCCAAGTGACATTGATCAATATCAATTCACTTAGACTAGGCCTTTTAACAATCTAACACATCGAGGGATCCATTTGGATATATCTCTTTATATGAGAGGGACAAATTCTATCTTGATTACACAATTTCATCACATTGCTCACACAAGTAACCAATGACAACCTTTATAATCGTCGGTTAAAGACAACGTTTGATTGTGTCAAATCATTGTGTTTCTAATGTTGAAGTCTCTGGTATTCTCAAGTCGAGGATTTGAAAAATATACCTATCATGAGAAACAACTATGACTTAATCCATGTGATGTTCTCATAGTTGGTCGGTCCAAGACTTTGTTCCCTAACAAGTACTCGTGATCTTGATTCGTATCCCTATACGTATAATCATCATATGATCATCAATCAAGACTCACACTAGTCTTAATTCATCATAGTTCCCAAAGTATAATGATCGACTAGGAACATTTAGGATATTTCTGTAAATACCCATGGATCTTATTATAATGTAAACATGCAAATTAATTATAATAAACAGCAAATGAAATCCTCTATTTTATTAACTAAAAGTATTCATAAAGACGGTTAATGGATTGACCTAGGGCACATGCCCCAACATATATGCACCCTCATCTTACTCTGTAAGGCCATATACATCTTCTATGTCCCCCTCATATATGCACCAGGGGTTCAAGCCCGCCTCGAAATACATATACGAGCATAGTCTTTCGCCTCCCACGGTTCGAAACCGAGACCTGGAGGCTTAAGTACTCGATTTTATCAAACCGTGTACCACTGGTCTACTACGTACCGTGGGAGGCGAAAGACTATGCTCATATATGTATTTCGAGGCGGGCTTGAACCCCTGGTGCATATATGGGGGGGACATAGAAGATGTATATGGCCTTACAGAGTAAGATGGGGGTGCATATACATCTACCTGGGGTGCCAGGGACCCAGCCCTACAGAGTCAGATGGGGGTATGGCCCTGGGCCTTCACAAAAAATGCGTCTTTTTTGTGAAGGCCATACCCCCCCCATCTTACTCTGTAAGGGCTGGGACCTCCAGGTATATGTATATGCACCCCCATCTTACTTTGTAAGGCCATATACATCTTCAATGTCCCCCCCATATATGCACCAGGGGTTCAAGCCCACCTCGAAATACATATATGGGCATAGTCTTTCGCCTAGTAGCCCAGTGGTACACGATTTGCCAAAATCGAGTACTTAAGCCTCCAGGTCTCGGTTTCGAACCGTGGGAGGCGAAAGACTATGCCCATATATGTATTTCGAAGTGGGCTTGAACCCCTGGTGCATATATGGGGGGGACATAGAAGATGTATATGGCCTTACAAAGTAAGATGGGGGTACATATACATCTACATGGAGGTCCCAGCCCTTACAGAGTAAGATGGGGGGTATGGCCTTCACAGGTTCGGTAAGTTTCAACCGATCAAAAAGATAATACTCGGTTTATACCAACCGTGCTTATTAGTTTTTTTTCATGTACAATAGAACATAATGACTTTATTCGGTCGGATATGACCGATCGACGTAAATTGTGGAATTTTTGGAACTTTGTTGTTTTCCTTGTTTGAGCATATAATTTAATACATTGATTTACTATTTGACAGAGAAACTTGGATTATAATACCTATTTTGACTACACCGACGACTTCACAACAGACATGAAATTTGGAAGTATGGTTGAGTCGGTTAAATGGGTTCAAAGTCAGAGATATGATAAAGAATTTGTTATTATTACGAAAGGGTCTAATTCAGGGGGTGATGGTCGTCGTCGTGGAAGGGTGAAGATGGGGTGCGAGAGGTCGGGTAGTTATAGAGGTAATGTCCAAAGAGTTGGAAAATTGAAAGCTAGTAGAGATGCGAACATTGTGAAGGAAAGAATTGTGGTTGATGAATAAGGGGAGGTTTTGAAGGGGACAACAAGGCCCAAATGTGGGACAAAAAAATGTGGTTGTCCATTTGCAATAAATATCAAGGAACACGAAGATCGGTTATGGCGTGTAACAGTGGTGTGTGGGCGTCATAACCACGACATAGGCTCTCATATGAAGGGTCACTCATACGCAGGTCGATTACAACCGGAAGAACGTGAGGTGGTGGTACAAATGATGGATGGAAATGTGAAGTCTCGAGAGATTTTGAACACAATAAAGAAAAGGGCAGAGAACATGAAAGTACCAAATTCATCAACTATGCGTACGATATATAATGCAAGGTAAAAAATTAGGTTTGATGAGGCTGGCGGGAGATCACAAATGCAACAACTCATGCATTTGTTTGACACAAAAGATTATATCTCGTGGTATAGGAAACTGGAGGGAACGGATGTGGTAACAGACTTGTTTTGGGCTCATCCGGACTCCATCAAGTTACTAAGATGTTTCCGTGGGTGTTGCTATTCGATTGCACGTACAAGACCAATATATATCGGATGCATTTGATAGAGATCGTTGGTGTGACATCGTGTGAAGGCCCAGGCACCCGGAGAACGAGTTTGCCCGACCAATGAGCCTTGCACCCCGAGGTAGATGTATATATGAATCCCTCCAGTAGTAGAGAGACATATATACATCTTCGTGTCCCCCCCCATATATGCCACTCGTGCACATATATGGGCACGATCTTTCGCCCCCACGGTTCGAAACCGAGACTTAGGGGTTAAGTACTCGATTTCTAGCGAACCGTGTACCATTGGGCCATATGGGGGGACACGGAAGATGTATATATGTCTCTCGCTACGGGAGGGATTCATATATACATCTACCTCAGGGGGTGCCAAGGGCTCTATTTGGTCGGGCAAACTCGTTCTCCCGGGTGCCTGGCCTTCACAAAAAAGCGCCTTTTTGTGAAGGCCCAAGGCACCCGGAGAACGAGTTTGCCCGACCCGAGAGGTGTGGCCCAATGGTACACGGTTCGCTAGAAATCGAGTACTTAACCCCTAAGTCTCGGTTTCGAACCGTAGGGGCGAAAGATCGTGCCCATATATGTGCACAAGTAGTGGCATATATGGGGGGACACGAGAAGATTATATATGTCTCTCGCTACGGGAGGGATTCATATATACATCTACCTTGGGGGTGCCAAGGGCTCATTGGGTCGGGCAAACTCGTTCTCCGGGGTGCCTGGGCCTTCACACATCGACCGAGTTATCGTTTGCCGTTGGTTTTGCATTTATGTCATCAGAGAAGAAAGACAACTACATTTGGGCGTTGAAAAACGTGTAATGAACTTATGGATGGATGGTCGAAACTACATGTGATACTTACTGATAGAGAGTTGGGATTGATGGCGGCAATTGAGATGGTATTTCCCATGTCGACTCATCTTCTATGTACTTGGCACATTAATAAGGGCGTGGCAGCGAAGGGAAAAAAATATTTTAAACGGAACGAAGACTTCAACATTTTTCTGACTCGATGGAATGCTTTGATGAACGCCACTTCCGAAGATTTGTTTAACATGAGGATGTCTAATTTGGCCGCCGATTATGCTTGTCTACAAGGATTGCTTGATTACTTGATGAACACATGAGTTAGGGAATACAAAGAAAAGTTTGTTAAAGCATGGACAGACCGTACAATGCACCTTGGACATTTTACGACCGGGAGAGTTGAAAGTGCACATAATGCCCTTAAAAAAGGTCTTGGAAACTCTCTAGGAATTTCGAAGACTTGTGGTGAGCTCCTAGTAGTTTGGTTGAAGGCCGACATAATGCTATCAAGGCGTCTTTTGAGACAAGTCTGAATGTCGTGCAACACGGGTTTGGTCATCCATTGTATCGTATGTTGCGAGGCTTTGTTTCGCAATATCCGTTAGACAAAATTGGCACTGAGGTCGAACACGCCGAAAATATTGGTACCGATCCAATAAGATGTGGTTGTGTTTTGCGCATGACCTACGATCTTCCATGTGCCCATGAAATTTCAAGTCATCAATTAGAGGGTTCGCCAATACTACTTAAAGATATTCACCTACATTGGCAAAAGTTGAGCATGAATCCCGAACAAACCGTGAATCGAACGGAGTACAATTTTAAGGAGGAAATTCAAAGGGTCATCGAGAGGTTTGCAAGCGTGGATAATGAGGACTCGCGAATGAGGATTGTGCAACAACTCTGTGAGATTAGTTGTCCCTCATCTTCGTCATTGATGGTGCCAAAGGAGAAAATTAAGACAAGGGGAATAAATGCATCAAAACAAGCACGAAATGCATCACAACCATCCAAGAAGAAAAAGGTGATTACGGCTGACGAGAATGATGCATCCATTAAGAGAAATCCATCCCACCACGAGTATGTCATCCAGCCTGATTTCATACCGCTTAAGCCTACGATGCAAGTGCCTGCAAAGGTACATAGAACTCGTAACTGTATGTAAAATGTTACTAAGGAGACTTATCGCGGTGTCGCCCCTGAAGGATATCTTGATTATATTGAGAGGGTTGATGATGTTATGGGATATGGCAATTGTGGTTACCGCATTGTCGCAGCGGGTTTGGGACGTAATGAAGACGGTGCATGGATACAAATTCGGAATGATCTTTACTGGGAGCTTCATGACCACAAAGATCTTTGGCGCTCAATCTTCGGGAGCGATCAGTTTGATAAAATTTTCCTGTCCGTCCAATGGTATGACGAGACCAAGGATGCTCATTCGGACAAGTGGATGTGTATGCCTGAAATGTGTCTCGTGATTGCTATAACATATAATGTCATAGTAGTGTCTCTATCACCATCAGGCAGTATGACATTTCTTCCACTTAGGGACGCACCACCACGGAATATGGCTGACCGGGTTGTCATCGGGATTACAAATGTCAATGGAAATCATTTTATGAGGGTAAAGTGATTAACTTTATTCCCTTCTATACTAGTATCCGAGTTTATTTGTTGTTTACTGATTTTTTGTTAATTCGTACAGGTATTGTTCAAGCCAAATGCTCGTTTTCCTCAATTGTACCCGGATAGGATAAAAATATACTACAAGCGACATTACCATGGGTCGAGAATATGAATTGGGAAGACCAACCTTCACGTGTACATTCCCTAGACGGGCCTCCTATTATCGTCGACTTAGGTACGCCTTGAGATTACCTTTTTCCCAAATGGCGTTGGTTTTTTTGTATATCATATTATAGGTTGGATAATCATGTAAAGAAGATGTAATCCGTCGTATCGGACACGCTCATTTTTTATACATCCGATGCATGATGTATAGTTGTAAATGTTACTAGTTGTTGTATCGCAGTTCAAGTAATGAAATACATATTTGTTATTGTGTTCAATTTATTTATTCCATTTACATTTTCTTCTGTTCGGTCGACCCAATATGGGTAAACAACCAAAGCTCGAATACAAGAGGCCGAGCAAACCGTGTATATTTAAGCAACATTTTCAGTCGGTACCTACCAACCGTGTTCCATTTATTGGCTCGGTACACGATAACCGATGGAAAAATGTTTAATCGGTCACTGCAGTCCGAACAAAATCAATAATTAGTCATGTACAGTGAAATTGGTTAAAAATGTTCAACAACTCTCATTTCCTAGCCTTCTTTCCCTTCTGTTCGGTCGACCCAATATGGTTAAACAACCAAAGCTCGGCTACCAGAGGCCGAGCAAATCGTGTATATTTAAGCAACATTTTCAGTCGGTACCTACCAACCGTGTTCCATTTATTGGCTCGGTACACGATAACCGATGGGAAAATGTTTAATCGGTCGCAGTCCGAACAAAATAAAAAATTAGTCATGTACAAAAAATGTTTAATCGGTCACTGCAGTCCGAACAAATCAAGAATTAGTCATGTACAGTGAAATTGTTTAAATATGTTCAACAACTCTCATTTCTTAGCCTTCTTTCCCTTTTGTTGCGAAGGTGAGGGAGCCGATGCCGTTGGCTTCCGTTTGGAAGAAGAAGCACCTTCAGCTGGTGTGCTTTTGGGTTAGGAAGGAGTAGGAGAACCAAACATCGTCAGGAGCTTCAACGCCTCATCTGCCATATTCACCGCAGCTGCCTTATCAGATTCACGAGGCGACAAGGTCTTCCAAGCCTTTATGACATCGACAGACTGTCGAACGCGCTACAAAAACAATGGAACAAGATTCATTTCAAGTACAAATTGTGCATTGTGAGATTTATAAGCTCAGTCGTACTTAACTTCTAACAAAAAATGAGCAACTCACATCATAGATGTCGACTTCTTCGTTACCGACTGTGCTCCTCTCTGGATTTTCAATGAATGGGTGGGAGATGTCATTGAACCAGACCATGTAATCATCAGTTGTATCCCATGGAACTGTTGTGCGTGGTCCCCTCGATCTGGCCGCCAATAAGTGATCTTGCCAAGACTCCCAATTCTCGGGTTGGAAACTGTACTTGACGACGTAACTTTAGGCCACCTTCCCTCTCTGGGCTCGAATATGAGTGTAAGGTTTCATAGGGATTCCTTGCACGTGACCCATTTGCCGCAAGAATCTATCCGGGTTGTATGACTCAACTATCCCAAAATATTTGATTGTTCCATTGGCAATGGCGCAACTAAGATGCACATCATACTCACAATGATTGCACTGATAGAGCCAAAACCAGTGGTTTAAGCCAGTAGTGCCACAAAGATCACATAGAAAGTATATGGTGCCATCACAATGTGAACAAAACTCAAGCTTAAGAGAGTGCAAGTGAGCTAGGTCACTGAGATGTAGGGGAAGTACAGAGCACAATATATGAAGCACAATGTCGAAAATAAAGTACTTTATATGATATTTTCATTGTCATCTTTCGAATTTATTTAGCATTGTATATTTGCATTTATGAGTTTATTTTAAATTTTATATTACAAAGTTTGTTCAATTTTATAAATATTATTTTAATTTTAATTTTATATTTTATAGATTGTCTTTTATTTCTTCGACTATATGCGGTAGATGCAATGTGTCTTTCGCTGCTTGTTAGTTGGAATTTAAAGAAAAATTGAGAATTAAGTGCTTTATCTAAGTATATTGGTTGATAAGGTCTCATCTTCTAATTAAGATAATTGATTGATTTATTTTTATTTGTTTTATTTCTATTTATTTATTTAAATTGCTTTTAACAAAAACAAATCTCTAAACACGAAGCACGTTATGAAAACTAGTATATATATATATATATACAAATAGACGGTGATCGTAGCGGCGCTCGCGGCTGTCTAATTGGGCACCGCCCCATGTGGGACCCACTAACCAGCATCTTCCTCATCATTTTCAACTCAACTGTCCCCTAATAGCTTCATAGGCCTTTGCTGACAGACAGACATAGAAGGCCTTTCAATCTTATGTAATACAAGTCTCAAAAGAAATAACATATATTGCAGGATAACAAAACTTTATTACTCAATAAATTTGGCGTATACACATTGACATTGTAGTATTTGATGTAAAGCACAATATTCACCTATTTACAGCATCTACAAGAGTACGTAGAATCACGAAGAAAAAAAAATTACAGAATCCGACTCCTTCTAAACATGACTTTGAACAACACAAGCAGGGAGATTGTGACGACTATGGTGGATCAAGTATTCTTCTCTAAAACTGACAGGGCTGGAGTTAAATAGTTATTTGCTTTGTCCGGCAAATGAGCCACCTGCGACGACAACTTGTATGTTAGCTCCAAAATTTCTACCACAGGAAAAAATACAAAAAAATACAAATATATTAACTAACTTAAAAGCAGATACGCCTCACCAGCTCGTAGAGCTCCTCCCCTTGTTTTGCCAAGTATTCATAGCATACCTAATTAGAAAGTTAAAGTTGCCATTTCAGCAGTCTACTCAACAAGTCGAGCAACGAAAATCCAAAGTATATTGCCAATTAAAACACCAAAATTTAGACAATTCCGTTGAAGTGGGATAGCTAAGAAATTCCGACAAGTGTATATGACCAAACCCGGACGGGTTGGTACAACGGTAAGGGCCTGTGTGGGATTAGTGGTGCGGACACCCTCACAGTTATCAAAAAAAGAAGTATATATGACCAACATGGGACTTAGTAAATCCTTCACACCCACACACAGATATCTTTGCTTTGCTCCCTGACTTATTGGTCTTACGGACGGACAGTTGCATGCCTATTTTAACTGCTAACTTTATTGGTGTCAGCATGCCTGGGCGTCCCATTTTTTGAGTATTATTATGCTTTGCAATAGTTTATCTTAATTAAGAAAAGAAAAAAAAAAAAAAAAAGGCAAGTACTCACATCAAAGCTCTTGTTCCTGGCAGTCGAATCGTGCAGTGCCTTCACACATATGTCAGCTACGTCGGCGCAGCTGATATCCTACATTACGTGATCAATGAAGAGTCGAGTGAGACAATTCCGCAGATTTCTCAAAGAGAAGTATCATAAAAGAGCCATGCAAGCAAGCAGAATGGAATGGATCATGCACCTTCATTGGTTGTCATGATAAAAATAAAAATCCAAAGACACAATTTCAACTCTACCTGCGAAATCCTGTTTCCTTGATCAAAAATAAGGGCACGCTGACCCCCGGGTTCTTCCTGAAAACCAATACGCCAGCCTATGTTAGTAGTTGCCTAGTGTACAAGAGAGGTTAATTAAGTAATGTGCTGATTCAAAAGGAAACCGCATTAATTTGCCAATCATAAGATAAAATTGGAAACTCTTTTTTGATTTTCTGACGACAAGTCCCTCTCATTCAAAAATCAATCAGCAAGTAATCAGCCTTTCACGAGCGCACAAGCTCAAGCGTTACTTAAAACAACCAAGAGGGCAAGTAAATGAATACCCGTAGAGGACCAGGACGGATAATGGTGTAACCAAGACCTGAACGTCTAAGAGAATCCTCCCCTGCCTAGAAAAGCTTAAAACATTAGTTATGTTAGACCTCGATCGTGAACATAGAAAACGCAAAATAAAAGTAAGCCAGGGAACTTAATAAAGCAGAAAAGAAACATTAGCAAATGATGCTAACAGAAACAAAGGAAACAGGACGGAAAAAAGGCCTAACCTTCTTGGCCTTAAGAACCTGTTCTCGTCTGCTAGGTTCAATCCCAAGTCCTGCACAGGAAACCAGTACAAAATCCGTTTCTTGCCCAGTCTGCAGATGTCAACAAATTCAATTCAGTTTGAGGAACAAATTCAAGCTAATTCAACCCTCCATCCCATTCTATCAAATAATTCAACCCTCTCCCTCTCTCTCTCTCTCTCTAACGATTCAAAATGATGACAAGAAAGTGCAGTTGTCAATCAAATTTCATATTCAAAAAATTAGAAATACAACTTAGAAGTGCAAATAGGAAGGAAGAAAATAAATAGGAACATTGCATGCTGAGATTCATATGAAACTCATAGCTGTATCTTGAATCATACAGCAAAGTCATTGAGATCGCAGGTCATGTTTGCAGGACCCTATAAATTTGTTTCATCTTCGACCAAGATCTTAATCACCATGCATGCACCATTCTATACCATGTAGATGGCACTTTAGTATTCAGCATTATGATGGAACTCACAGGCAATGCTTTAATATATTCAAGTATCATTTTGAAGCTTCTTAGATCCTGCTTAGATCCAGTAGGTCCTTCAACAGGTCTCTGCAGCATCAGTGGCAACACTCACAGTCACTAACCTCAACAAAGAACAATTAAAATACAAAATATATACAGAATCGTTTACTATACCAACTATTTTTTATTTTTTATTTTAATAAGAAACCAATTAACAACTTGACTCCATCATGAGTCGAACCTATGAACACCTCCAAACTTGCCTTTTAGCAAGTAAGTGATGCCTCGACCATCTCACTAGAGTTGCTTTGGCACTGTACCAACTAACTTATTACGTGATTACTAGATGTACAGTACATTTAGCAACCTAGACAGCCAACAGTAATGTTCAAAGGACAAGTTTACACTAGAATGAATTCCTACTTTTCAGTGTGAGTAATGCTTGAAAGAATATGGGTATGCATGAAACAAGTCTACAAACACAAAGAGAAGGACCATTCTTACTGGCTTATCTGACAACATCCATCTCATGATCTTGCAGACTGAATGGTGTAGTAGCTGTATGAGGCCACTACACCACTGTAGCTAACAGCAAATGTTTACTAAGAAAATGTCAATAATCATTCTTGACAATCAACACATCCTTCAACTTTCAATTCAATGAGAATGACTCAGGCTGTGAAAACATAAGGGTAATGACATTGAACTGGAAATCATTATTGATGGTCAAGGCATCCCTCAATTTTCAATTCTACGAAAACGACACAGGCTGTGAAAAAAATGGAAGTGTTGCGGCATTGATCAGGGAAATGGAGGAGCTCCCAATAAATCAGGGTAGTAGATTATCTACTTTTCCTACTGTGAATTTTTTTCTCCTATATGCATTATCACACATCATCACATAATAAGGAACAGTTTCACTTAATGACTTAATCATTTTCATATGATTTTTTTCTTTAAGAATTAGCATTAATTGCAAACTATATTCAGTGAAGTTGAGAGGGTTATTCAAGATATGAACTAACCTGTCTTCTTGGCTCAAAACGTATAGTTAAAGTATGTACAAGAAAAGGGTCTAGAGGCGGATCATCGGGATTCACAGGGCGGAATGATGAAAACGGTATCCTAACCTGCCAAATGCACCAAAGAGAGGTTCAACAGCTAGAAGATATATTCTCATCAGTAATAGCAAAGAGCTCAACTAGCAAGTGGTCGAGATGAAGGAAGACTGCTCACTCTGCAAAAGCCCACTTTGGTGCTCATGCGAGCGAAATACAATTTTCTTTTGGTGGTATCCGCTAAAGGGCCAGCTTCAAGAATTAAAATAAATGATCTTCCGTTTCCACCAACAGAGAGGACTAAACCATCATACCTAAGAAAGATATGGAAATGATCAAGGATGGAGAAAAAGGGAGGAAAGAGGTGATGCATTCTGAATACACCAAAACAGGCAGCATATATACAAATGAGAAAAGCAATAACCTGTCAAGGGTGCGGCCTAAAGGAAGAGAGAGCTTTTTTGACAGCTCAACATACCCTCCGCGAGTAAAGACATAGCCTGCAGCAGATCGAAAGGGAGATAAATTAAGAATGAGACTCTTAATTGTGAATTTATCCATCACAGTAATATTGATGCATATATAGGATATATATATACCGGAGAAAACAGCATTTCCAGTCTCAGTAAACTCAAACTTGGCATCCATTCCTCCGTCATATTTCGCAGCAATTACATCCTGCACGTAAGTTCCCTGGCGAACTTCCCAACCATCCAAAGATTGAGCAGATTTGAACTTGGCAAGCAAGAGCTTGCTCTTGCTGCTTTTTCCAGCTCGAAGTTGGGCCAATCGGTTGTTGTAGTCCTGAAATGCTTTGGATACGTTGTAGACGCCTAGATGATCTACTCTGAGGAGGTCCCCAGTGATGGTGGAACGAGCAGTTGCACAATATATAATCTTATTGCAACCTTCAACAGCGGGCTTTAGGGTAGAGGGGTCTCCTACATCTCCAACCACAACTTGTACAGACCTTGGAAGCATGTCTACCACTTCCTTGTCGCCAACTCTTACCAAGGCCTGATCAAATTATATTATAGAGGAATTAAGATCGAATGAGTAATAATATATACTCCCTCACGTCATTTATATAAGTCAACAACAACAACAACAACATAGCCTCAATCCCAAATTAACTGGGGTCGGCTACATGGATCAAACTTTTCCATCGTGTTCGATTAAGTGCAATTGATGGTGAGCTTTCCAAACCATTCAAATCCCTCATAATTAATGCATCCCATGTTAACTTTGGTCTGCCCCTACCTCGTCGAATTTCTACAGTTTCTATCGAGTCAAGTTTTCTAGTTGGGGCATTTGTAGGCCGTCTTTGCAGGTGACCAAACCACCGCAACCGCCCTTCCTTAATCTTTGTATCAATTGGTGATACTCCTACTTGTATTTGAATTTCTATATTTCTTATTCTATCTTTACGAGTTTTACCACACATCCACCTAAGCATCATCATTTCTGCTACGTTCATTTTATGTAATTGTTGTTGCTTTACCGCCCAACATTCACTTCCATAGAGC
Organism: Stephania cephalantha; assembly: GCA_039657325.1. NCBI lineage: Eukaryota > Viridiplantae > Streptophyta > Magnoliopsida > Ranunculales > Menispermaceae > Stephania > Stephania cephalantha. The sequence continues at coordinate 1,995,980 of CM077576.1, read as the reverse complement.
ATAGCTGACCTAATTGCGGTCCTATAAAATTTTCATTTTAATATAGTAGGAACATTTCGATCACAAATCACCCATGTTGCACTCCGTCATTTCTTCCATCCAGCTTAAATTCTATGTGTGACATCATTCTCAATGTTACCATCATTCTAGCAAAAACTTCTCGTTCAAAATTGTAAATCGGTTTCCGAAATTCAAGAGTGTATTTATTGCATTTTTGCCCATTTTACCTTTATACAATTCAAACATTTATGATTCTTCAATTCTTCGATGCATTTAATATCAAATGACATACATGTAAATTACACTCGTAATTTGTGTCCTTACCTTAAGCGACTTATATAAATGACCGGAGGGCGAGAGTATATAATAATAATAGCTAAGTAGTAGCTAGAGAGTGTAGTACGTACTTTGACATTGTATCCTCGCAGCATGAGTTTTCGGACGATGATACGGCCGATTCTGCTAGTAGGTCCAACAACAAGAACAGTAGTGTTCTGGGCGCCAGGAATGGAGAAATCACACATGGGAACCTCTCCAATGAGAAGGGTGTCGAGGGTGTCATCTGAAGGGCGAGTGGTTCTGGAGATCTGACCCAACCCAGAGAACTTACGCCATACCTCGTCAAAGATCTGACGAGACCTACGACCAAGCCCAACCGGATTCACGTCGTCCAGGCTAATAGAAACACGTTTTTGATCCCCCCATGCTTCTTCTTCTTCTTCTTTGCTATCTGGCGCTCCCCCTGATCCCCGAGCTCTTTGCGGGAACAGAGATGGTCTTCTTCTTCTTCTTCTTCTTCTTTGGCCGAACACAAGAGAGAGCTCGGAAACCCTCGATTTTGGAGTACTACTACTGTGGCAGCACATAACTGTAGTAGCCATCTTAATTAATTGCACTGCACTGCACTGCACTGAAGAGCTGCTTCTTCCATTCTCCTAACATAGCATCCACCATCCTCGCCAACCATACTCTTTTGCGGCTGAAAATGGGTAAGAATGCGTGGACTGGATAACGTAAGACGTGGCTGGATTTCGTGGCGCCTCTTTTTTCAAGCCAATCTCAATTCCACTTCCATATATAATAATAATAATAATAATAATAATAATAATAAATAATTCCACCCTATGAGCCTAATACCTAGCTAGACGAAGGAATAGGGTTGTACAAGAAAGTGATGCCCTAGATCTCAAACCAAAACACGCATACCAGGTCTAGCTAGGTGAGGATGGAAGTGATTTATTATTGTGAGGTGAGATTTGAGAGAAGTTGAGAGCGAGGGACCACCTTCGCAGAGCGACCGCTAACATCTCGCACACGGCATATCGCCGAGAGAGAGAGAGAACGCACGCTTTTTTTATGGGTTAATGTTAATGGTCATATTTTACCTTCAGATTATGCATCGAGATTCGTATTTTAATATGAAATTTCTTTTTTTCTTCAAAAAAAAAAAAAAAAAAAAAAAACTCTTAAAATTAATAATGCCAAAGGATCTCTACACAATGTTTACTGCAGGGTTATCCTATAGGTTGATAACTAAGGCATGGTTAAGAGTATTATGAACTGAACGAAAGTCATAGTACACATTTGATGGAAAATGACATAATGACACCTATAGTGATACCCTGAGTGACACCCTTATGACGTGGCGAGCAGGTTCTACGTAAAAATGTGATGTGGCGTGCTAGTCCATATTAATGGGAGCCGTCATGCTCGCTTCAAGATATACACCACGCGTGGTATGTACTAAGAACTATTTTGCGCACACTCATTTTTATGTGGGACCCGCCCACCACGTTATAAGAATGTCACTTAGGGTGTCATTATAGCAATAAAGTTCATCCATAACCCAATCAACCAACCCATATTCTACCTTAATTCCCTTTATGCCTCATGATCGGCTTCATGAGTCCCGAGAATGGTAACACTAACATTAGGAGCTCCCCCATTTATGAAAGAAGAGGACTTATGCCCATTTTTTACATCGAAAAATAAACAAGGGGGACTTAAACCTATTTTTCAGGCCGTAGGCCAATTTTTCATTTATGAAAATGGAGGGTTGCAATAGGTTGATAGTCAGCGTAAAAATTTTGTCACTCTTCATTAAATGAATCAAACAAATAAGAACCAATTGATATAAAGATTAGGGAAGGGAAGTTCTCTGATTTTGTCACTTGCAAAAACGACCTACAAATGCCACCATTAAAAATCACGTCTCAACAAAAATTGAAGAAATTCGACGAAGTAAAGATAAATTAAAGTTAACTCAATACGCATTAATTGATGATAAAATCGATAGTAAATTTTAAAAGTTAAAATATAATTGGTAAGTTTCAAAAGTTACGATATAATTAATACAATTTGTAAATGATAAAATATTTTTGTCATTAGACCTTTTAAGTCATCGTCATAAATCTTTGTCACTTCTCAAAAAATGTAAGTGTTGTTTACTTTTTTATTTTTATTTTAGTCGATCACTCGATATCTAGACTACGAGACTACTTCGAATTTGCTCGTACACTATATAAGTGGGGTGGCTCCCAATATTGCTTCCTTTGGTAACTTGTAGTTTTTTTATTGTTTAGAGTATTTTTAAATCATTCGGTATCCGGACTACTGCGACTAATGCGTATTCCCCGGCAAGTATAGGTGCTTATTTTCAACCAAGCGCGCCGAAATCCCCAAATTTCAAACCACACTTTGAAACCCTAGAGAGACGCAGAGACCTAATCAGTCTCCATCAATGGCGACAAATCTCTCGCGAAAGCTCGCACAACGAGCGATCTCATCGCCATTAATGGACACCAAGCACCTCCTCCACCCACTCACCGCTCTCCAACACTCGCTCTACTCGACAACAAAGTCCAAGACCCCTAAAAAACCAAAACCCCAACAAAGCCCCGAACACGGAGGCCTAGAAATGGAGACTCGCGGTTATTCAAATGATGATTTCGTCGATGATCGCCAAGTGAGGTTGTACGATGGTGCGCCAAAGATGGGTCAGATGGATGCGAAGAGGGCGCGAGCGTGGGCGAGGCCGAGCGAGATTCCGTGGCAAGCGAAGGTCGTGAATTCGGTGAATTTGATTGGGTTGGTGGGGATGCCGGTGCAGTTCGAGCCGTCGGCGGATGGGAAGTACTGGGCAGGGACGATTCTTGAGCAGGAGAAAAACTCTAATTTTCCCCCAATTTGGTATGTATGCTTGTGTTTGTTGATTGATTATGTATAGGAGCTGTTTTGGATTATTGGTGATTTGTTGTGTTGATTTGATTGTGCAATAGAAAACCTAGTATTAGATTCTTATAGATGTTGATGTGGTAGTAGAAAAATGGGGTCTTTGATTTGTGTTCGGAAAGTTCATTTAACAGTGCATGAGTGTGTCTACTTTGATTCGATTTTGCTCAAATTGTAGCTCTTAAAAAGGCTGTTTGTGAAATTCAACAGCGTAAGAGTAGTCATAAGCTAACTTGGGACGCATTGATTAAGAAGGATTTAAAGAATGCGGAAAGCCCTAAATCAAGCGCAATGGAAGAGTTTGAATTAATCCATTGTTGTTGTTGTTGGTAAAAGGGTTGTTTGTCTCACATTAAAACTGTCATTTGACTAACCATGTGGTAGCTACACTGGTTTGATATGTGCTCATCTATGGCTCTATGATGGGTTGCGAGTTTGAGTCTTCCTTCGTGGGAGGTTAAATTGTTATTTGGGGCAGTGTGCGAGTATTAAGTAGGTTTGTTGTCAGAAAAAAAAAACCGTCGTTTAAACTGATTTTGCCCTCCAAAGTGTATTAATTCATTTTCAGCTTATTTTTCCAGGACTATTGTTCTTGGTATCTTTCAATATTTCCAGAATGAGAAGATATTTGTGTGCAACAGAGAATTGATTTCTTGTGTTTTCTTTCATCCAGGATTCCTTTGGTATTTGAAGGTGATTTGGCGCATGTTGCTGCTTGCCATTTGAAAGAAAAGGATCTTGTTCACGTTGCAGGGCGTTTAGTTGTAGACCCACCACAATTCAGACTGGAACAAGGGAATTCTAGCGTTCAGGTTTTTTCCTTTTAACTGTTCAGAAATTGAATATCCTCATTCTTAATGTTGTATCACTCTGAGATATGTTTGTGCATATTATGTCCCAAGGATTCTACGACTACCCCTTCTGTATCATCTTGTTTAGCATGAGTTAGCTAGAAGTAGGACTCTATGTTGCCTAAGGGAAGAGATCTGAACGATGTGGTTTTTTTCCTGGCCAAAGAACTTGAAATTGTTCTCAGGGAAGCTTAGTTGTTCATTTGTTCGACTAATTGATATGATATCTTACGGTGAAAAAGAATGCATATTGCACATTTAAGAATGAATGAATGAATGAGCTTTTTTTTAAAAAAAAGAATGAATGAATGACTGCATCAGGCATACAGTCCAAAATATAAGGTCGCTGACCTGTTGCATGTCTGCTGTGGTTCGTACTTCGAAATTGTTCCATTATGCTTCGCGCAAGCCACATGGTGATAAGTAGCTGTTCAGCTGCTTTTGTACAAATCTAATTGGAAATTGGATTATAAGAATTCTGATTTTTTGTTCTATTTCTTAGTTTTCGAACTTAGGGACGTAGACTTCCTTAAGTAATTGTACAATGACAACGAAGCCTCAATCTCAAATTAGGTGGAGTCAGCTACATGGATTTAACGTTTCAATTCAGCTCAATTCGGTGCAGTTTATGATTTGATTCTTTCGCTGATAGTAATGGTCCCAACTAACTTGGGTTGAGGCTTTGTTGTTGTTGCATGCTTAGGTTCTTCTGTAGTTAGATTGCCCTTTTAATATTTGATTATTTGACTTCGACATAATGTAGAAGTCCTCTTTTCTATTCTATATTAAAGACCAAAGTCTCTCTTTCTTTACAAATTAATCATGGGATCTTCTAGTAGGGTGAATTGATTTCGTAGCTGTTATCGTGTTAGGTTATGGTGGACAACCTAAATTTTGTTAAAAAATCTTATCAACCGAAGGAAAGCCATACATTACATAAGCAGCATGAACAAACAACTGATTTCTCAGGTACACAAATCTTTTGCAATTAAGTTACTTGTTTCTTTCCACTTTCCTACCATTTGTCCTTTGGTTAGTTACTTTCAAATTTTATTTACTTCGAGCAAATCAGCCTGTGGTAAAGGATCTTTATTTTGTCAGCTAATGCTCATATTAATGAATCCTTTATGGATAGCTTGTGGAGGGAACTTGTTAGCAATCCAAACAAGTGGCGGGACAATCGAAAGGCCAAGATTGAAGGATTGGTGAGAGTCTCTTGTGAGTATTTTGTATCTTGAATGTTTAGCATGAGGACTTATGACCATGAAATTTATGTTGTTTCTATGTCATTTAGATTAGTGCAAAGCATCCAGATTTTAAGCACAAGGATAGCCGACAAGGTTTATGGATTTCCTCCGGACCAGGGTGGGCCCTTCTAAAACTTGAAGGACTGGAGTTTGATAGTTCAATCAAGCCAAGTCAAGGAAAGGAATTAAGGAATAATAAAGGTGAGCTTTTAGTCATTTTGCTTCTACACGTTTTCATAATGTATATACTGTTATATATGCGAATTTTATTATCCATTTGCATTACATATTAAATTGTTGCCGCTACATGGCTTGCAGTGCATGTTACTCAGCTTTTATAGACAATTATTCTGTACTTTTGGAGTGAAAGTTCTTGGGTGCTTGTCTCTGGCAATTCTATTTCGTACCGCTTCTTTGCTAACATCAATTTTCCATAAAATCCTTGTCTTGTCAAATTTTGCATGGCACAACTTGATTGCAAGCCAATACATTCTAGTTTAGCCTGTTTAGGGATGCCCAGATGCGTATTAATTTGATGTTTACACAAGTGAGCATCGACACAGTCTTGTAGGATCGTTGACAAAGGATTAACATTATCTCTTTTCTTTTAAGTTCCCTGGTTATTACGTCTCCATTGCGATCGTAGTGTTCTAAAATTCAAGTAATGAGGCCATTGCTGCAATCTTTGACTGTGGATATTCTTATATAATATGCAATCGCTCCATCTGTCATCTTATTCATTCATCCTCTTTTATGTCTGTAGAGTTAGACGAGCAATCATGGAAGGACTTGTTAGATAATCCAAATAAATGGTGGGATAATAGATCCAACAAGGTAAGGCCACTTTCCTGTTCTATAAACTCGCAATTTATTCACCATCAATCAATATAGGCTAAGGAGAGTTTTCATCATTTGCACGCAGCGAAATGCAAGAGCCCCAGATTTTAAACACAAGGATACAGGGAAAGGGTTATGGCTCGACAGCTCCCCTATTTGGGTGCGGGACCAACTGCCTCCATCGAGATCTATCAATGCTGAACTATAAAATGTTGTGCAGATACTTATAGTTCAGAAGCGAGACTTATAGAAAAAGCCGACAGAAGTTTGTTTTGTTTTCAGTTAGCAATTGCAGGTGATGCCGACAATGGCAACAAAGGCCATGCTGCAAGTGCGGAGTTCTGGATATAAGGTCCTACTCCTATCACAAAACTCAATTGATCCTCACTTGGGGCCTAAAAGTTTACTTGGATTTCGAAATCATTGAAATGCTTGGAATACACCGACCGAGACTCATCAGTTCTCAGGTATTTCTTTGTATTTGTTCCCATGTCTGTAGAATTACTGCCATGAGTAATGTTTGTTGGTCTGCAAAGTCGGTTAGAAGAATAGTTTGTTGGTCGGTAAAGTCGGTTGGAAGAATAGTTTTTTTCGAGAGCATCTTCAATATCTGTTTGCCATTCTTTTCTCATAGGAAGAAAGGGAAACCATGGTGGAAGCATTTGTTGTACACATTTTGGGGTCTAATTTTGATCAGCTATATATTATTTCCAAGGCACTCACAAATCACAATGTGCTGTAGAATCACAGAAGTGCAAGTAAAGCATAACATAGTTGCAATTTACAGATGCTGACATGCTGCTATGGTTAAGCATAGCAGATACTTTTTTTTTCTTCCTTTCTGACTGCAGCATTGCAGATGCTGTAATGCTAATAGTTTCCTGGTTTTTGCAAGCTAGGCAAAATATGATTTGAATCGCTTCCTCAAAAAAAAAAAAAAAAAAAAAAAAAAAAAGATTTGAATTAACATTAGGCACAAATTTCCTCTTAAGCTTGGGACTAGAGTGCACCAGTGCAAGTAATTTTGTACTTTCTTTTTTACTAAACTTTTAATTGTGTAACTTGAAACAAGACATTAAGTTGTAAGTTCATTATCTAGATTATATCGACTACTTTTAGATCAAAGCATTTTTGAACACATATAATAAAAGGTAAATAATATAATATATCCTACCGTTTAAATTTTTTTATAAATTTATCCTAACGTTTTAATTTTTACAAATTTATCTCTCAAACGCAGTTGGTCCATTAGTTGATATTAGTTACCACGTCTCTCTTTCACTCTCTCTCTTTTTTGATAAATTTCGCTTTCAATTTTTGAGGTTCATATAAAAAAAGAAAAGAAAAAAAGCACTGTTAATTTGTCTACCTGTCGTATATTCCCCACATGCATATCGAGCTGCATGAGCTCACACCCTGAGTTGAGCACGACCGGCTAATGTGGATGAGTGTTAGAATGACAACGAAAATGTCATTGAAAGTTACACATCGGGTCTTTGAGCTATTTATGTGTGCCTCGAGACCTGAGCATTTATAGATCTCAATACATACTACACGCGATGGCTCTCGTAGGCCAATACGACTTTCGATGTCATATACCGAAGTGTCTTCGAGACTTCTAGTAAACATACTTGTTGTCATTTTAATATTTCTTAGAAAAATACTTGGAGTGCACACTTTAGACAACGACTTTAAACACTTAATGATTGTGCGTCGTTCTATACACTTCGAATGCGTATCTCGAGATATATAGGCGGCGCACGACTACAAAAGTGTCGAAGTTCATTGTCTAAAGTGGGCACCCAGCAGCTTAGCATATATTTTTTCCCGTTCCCAAAATAACCTTGCACAATGCACTGCAAAGTCGAAACGGATAACGAATTCGCCGACGCAACGCGCCATTTGCATTTCACTTTGTGGCGCCTAACGCTTCACGCAAACAACATGATAAGAAAAAAAAGGACACACAAACTCAAACTCATCACTTTCTTCTTCAACAATGAGTCTCTGCAACTGCAACTGCAACTGCAACGCAGACCTCTTCGTTCTCCTCGATCGATTCTTCGTCCGCTCTCACACCAATCGCTCGCTCAAATCCTCTCAAATTCCTCATCGAACAACAACAACAACAACAACGAAGGCAACATCGCCAAAACCGAAAACCTCGTACTCGTTCCACTCGTTCACGAAGAGGTTTTCGGCTTCTCACCAACTCGCTCGCTGTTCGCCGAGACCGGACGCAGAAGAGAGCGGCGGCGGAGATGCGCAGTCGAAAAGGAAGATCTCGGAGCAGTCGTCCTGGGAGGCGAAGGATGCGGAGGGGAAGGACTACCTGTATAGGTTGGGGAAAGAGGCGGACAACATGAACATCGCGGTTGGAGCTAGGGCTGGGATCATTGATGATCTGTTTGTTGGGAATTTCCTCGGTAGAGACTGTAAGTGTGGTTTTTGTTGCTTCTAGGTTTGGATTTTGGTGTTTCAGGTTTCAATTGTTTGGTTCTTTGTTGATTTATTGATTGATTGATTGTTGTTGTAGCGGATATCGTGTTCGATTACCGGCAGAAGGTGACAAGGTCGTTTGAGTACCTGCAAGGGGATTACTACATAGCTCCTGTTTTCCTGGTGAGGTTTGGTTTGTTAGTTTTCATTCATGGAGTTCGGTTGTTCACTCTGATGGCTAGGGTTTCAAATTTGAGGTTGTTTTCTGCTTTCTTATTGATGAAACTTCAAATAAGGTTGAAATTTTGTGCAAGAATGAATTTAAGTGAAGTTTGATGAAGAACAAATATGGAAGTTTATTGATGCGTTGGCATTTTAGTTCACATCTACTTTGAATAAGAATTGTTGTTTGAATTTTCCTTTAAATTAGGAATTAGTTAGGATTTGATATTTTTCGCCTTTTTGAGATGGACTTTGAATTGTTATGTAGAAGTAGTTAAATGACTTGTTCTTAATATCTATAGTAAGGAAAAAATAGAGGTAACTCTCTCAATTTCTTTTAAAAACAACTTTTATCTTCATTATCAGTGGTATCAGAGCCACAAATCATTCTGTAGGCCTGCCATTGTTGAAAAATTTGCAAAAATGGCAACCAATAGTATCTCTTTGACTGCCCTTCCAACTTTCACCGGCGAAAACTACCAAATATGGTATGTCAAAATGCAATCATATTTGGAGGCTTTTGATCTTTGGGAAATCGTGACGGAAGATAGGCAAGAGCAACCACTTCCAACAAATCCGACTCTTGCTCAGATCAAGCATCACAATGAAGAAAAGGCGAAAAAATTCAAGGCCAAATCTGTAATTCAAAATTCTGTGTCGGACTCTATTTTTCCTAGAATCATGGCATGCAAGACGGCAAGAGAAGCATGGGAAAGGTTGAAGGAAGAGTTTCAAGGCAGTCAAAGAACCATTCAGATGCAACTTTCAAACCTGAGAAGACAGTTTGAAGGCCTGAAGATGCAAGAAGATGAAACCATCACCAAGTACTCTGATAGAATTTCTCTCATGGTAAACAAAATTAGATTACTTGGTGAGGATTTTCCTGACTCCAGAATTGTTGATAAGGTTCTTGTGACTCTCTCAGAGAGGTTTGAATCCAAAATACCCTCTTTGGAAGATTCAAAAGATCTTTCAACAATATCACTTTCGGAATTGCTCTTCAAGCTCAAGAGCAACGAAGGGCTATGAGGCAAGAAGGTCTAATGAGAGAAAAAGCTTTCCAATTTCAAAAGAAGGAAAATGCATCATACAAAAACAAAAGGAACTTCATCAAGAAAGAGAAAGGCAATCAAAGTCAAGTGACTTCAAATCAAAAAAGTTATTCTCCTTGTAAGTACTGCAAGAAGTCTACTCATCTTGAAAAAAATTGTTGGTGGAGGCCTGATGCTATTTGTGGTAGTTGCAAGCAAACATGCCATGTCACCAAAGTTTGCAAATTTAAGGAAAAAGGCCCTCAACAAGCACAAGCAGTAGATGCCGAAGTTGAGGAGGAGCATCTCTTTGCAGCCACTTGTTTTCACAACCAAGAGATCTCTAATTCTTGGCTCATCGACAGTGGATGCACTCATCACATGTCTTTCAATGCAACTCTTTTCAAAGAACTTGATGAATCTTATAGTTCGAAGGTGAAGCTCGGCAATGGAAACATGATGACAGTTAAAGGACGAGGAACAATATCCATTCCAACACAATCAAGTATCAAGCTCATTCATGATGTTTTATATGTGCCTGATCTTAGTCAAAATCTTTTGAGTGTTGGACAAGATTTTAGAGAAAGGATATTCTCTGAAATTCAAGAATAATATTTGCACCATCTACAATTGTCAAGGAGCTGAAGTGCTATCTATCAAGATGAAAAGAAAAAGTTTTGCAATGGATTGGGATGAAGCTGATGTTCATGCATATGCTAATACTGTGATTAGTGATTCAGTTCTTTGGCATAAAAGATTTGGACACTTTAATCATAGGAGTCTTGCTCACATGGAAAAGGAAAGATTTGGCTCATAATATGCCAAATGTCGAAGCTGAATCACATGTTTGTGATGCTTGTCAAAAAGGGAAGATGACCAAACTTCCATTTCCAAAAAATCAGGCATGGAGAGCTTCTCAAAAGCTGCAACTTATTCACACTGATGTTTGTGGACCAATGAAGGAGCCTTCTTTGGGAGGTAACAAGTATTTCATCTTATTCATAGATGATTTTACTAGGATGTGTTGGGTCTATTTTTTGTCTACTAAAAGTGAAGTTTATGGTGTCTTTCAAACATACAAAGCCTATGTGGAAAATCAAAGCAATCTTAAGATCAAGATCTTAAGATCTGACAATGGCCCTGAATACACCTCAAACCAATTTAATCAGTTTTGCAGAGATGCAGGAATTCAACACCAGCTCACTCTCACTTACACACCTGAACAAAATGGTGTAAGTGAAAGGAAAAATAGAAGTGTGATGAATATGGCCAGATGTCTTTTATTTGAAAAGGGACTTCCAAAGAAGTTTTGGGCTGAAGCTGTCGACACCACTATCTATTTACTAAATAGACTTCCCACGAAAGCACTTGAAGACAAAACACCTTATGAAGCATGGTTCGATGTGAAGCCATGAGTGGAACATCTCAAAGTGTTCGGTTGTCTATGCTACTATCAAGTACCTGAGCAGAAAAGAGATAAGCTGGATAGTAGAGCAAAAAAAGGGATCTTTCTTGGCTATAGCAATATGTCAAAAGGCTATAGAATATTTTGTTTGGAAACTAACACTATATTTGTTAGCAGGAATGTTAAATTTGATGAAATGGCAGCATGGTGTTGGACATCTACATCACATTCAGCTGGTGATCAAAGCCAACAAGAACTCATTCCCTTGGATGAGTCCTATGATGATGAACCAGTTCGAGGTACAAGAACATTGCAAGATATCTACCAAAGATGCAGCCTTGCTATTTCAGAACCATCAAACTACCTTGAAGCGAAAGAGTTTCAAGCATGGAGAATTGCTATGCAGGAGGAGATTGAGATGATAAAGAAAAATCAGACTTGGCAACTTGTGGAAAGACCAAGACATCAAAAAGTGATTGGAGTAAAATGGGTATTCAAGACCAAGCTTAATCCAGACAGCTCCGTTTGCAAACACAAAGCAAGACTAGTTGTGAAGTGCTATGCACAACAACAAGGTGTTGATTACCAAGAAACATTTGCTCCAGTTGCAAGGTATGACTCTATAAGATCACTTATTGCTCTAGCTGCACATAATTCATGGGAAATTCATCAGTTAGATGTGAAATCTGCTTTTCTTAATGGAATTCTTGAGGAAGAAATCTACATTGAGTAGCCTGAAGGATTCATTGTTTCCGGCAAAGAAAATCATGTTTATCTTCTCAAGAAGGCTCTATATGGGCTTAAACAAGCCCCGAGAGCATGGTACAGCAGAATGGATAATCATTTGTTGCAGCTAGGATTTGTTAGAATCATAAGTGAAGCCACTTTATATGTCAAAGCTGATGGGAATCAATTTTTGGTTGTTTCTCTATACGTTGATGATATGCTCATTACTGGAAATTATTCCAAACTTATCCAAAATTTCAAAGATGACATGAAAAAAATCTTTGAAATGATTGATCTTGTTTGATGCAATATTTTCTTGGCATGGAAGTTAATCAATCGAGCAATGAAATCTTCATATCACAAGAAAAGTATGCAACAAAAGTTTTAAAAAAATTCAGCATGGAAGATTGCAAACCAGTCAGCACACCGATGCAAACAAATGAAAAGCTTGGTAAAAATCAAGATGACAAAAAGGTAGATGAAGGGCTATACAGAAGTCTAATTGGTAGCTTGTTATATCTCACAGCAACAAGACCTGACATATTGTTTGTTGTGAGTGTTTTATCAAGATTCATGCATTCTCCTTCAGAAAAACACTTCTCAGCTGGAAAAAGAGTTCTTAGGTATTTGAAAGGTACCTTGGACCTTGGTGTTCTATTTGCAAGGTCTGAAATTGATGATCTGAAATTAGTTGGCTATTCAGACAATGATTGGGGTGGTTCTATTGATGATTTGAAGAGTACTTCAGGAAATTTGTTTACTTTGGGGTCTGGTGTCTTTACATGGAGCTCAAAGAAGCAAGAAACTACAACTCAATCTACAGCAGAAGCAGAATACATCGCTGTCGCATTGCGGAAACTTTTATGTGATTTGGGTTTTGAACAAAAATCAGCTACTGCAATTTTGTGTGACAACATTTCAGCAATTTCAATTGCTAAAAATCTTGTTTTTCATGGCAGAACGAAACACGTAAAGATCAAATTTCACTTTGTTAGAGAAGCTCAATAGTCTAATGAAGTGAGTTTGATTCATTGTTCATCTGAAGATCAGCTTGCAGATATGTTTACAAAAGCTTTGCCAAAGGACAAGTTTGAAGAGCCGAGGAAAAGGATTGGCGTTCTTCACAAAAATGCCAAGGAGGAGTATTGATGCGTTGGCATTTTAGTTCACATCTACTTTGAATAAGAATTGTTGTTTAAATTTTCCTTTAAATTAGGAATTAGTTAGGATTTGATATTTATCTCCTTTTTGAGATGAACTTTGACTTGTTATGTAGAAGTAGTTAGATGACTTGTTCTTGATATCTATAGTACGGAAAAAATAGAGGTAACTCTCTCAATTTCTTTAAAAAGTACTTTTATCTTCATTAACAAAGTCATTGAAATGTGGTTGGATGTTTCTGCGGATCATGATCCATATGATTCGTAGGCGTTTTTCTTGTTCATGATCTATGTAAGTCACAGCTCCTGTAGTTTAATTGGTAGCTATCATTGTTCATGCTCTATCAGTGTTATATTTTTCTTTGGACATTAAGTTGGGCATTGATGATACTGGTGACTTCACTGGAAGAGAAGACAGTTTGATGATTGTTACTCGTACTGTCGTACACTGCTCTTGCTCTGACTCAGGCCTCCCCTCCTTGACTGTACCGAGAAGTTAGGAAGCTCCTTGCATTTAAGAAGAATAAAAAAATGAAGTAGAGGACAACCATACAAGCAAAAAATGTTAGTAGTACTCGTGTTCGGATTGACTCATGGCAAGTCATAAAGGGGGACTAGCACAAGCTAAAATTGTTGAAGAGAAAGTTCTTTGAAATAGATTACAACAAACTAGAGGCAGTTAACAAACTAGGTGCCTGAAGGCTGAAGCCATAAAACTTCGACGGAGAGTCATTTGAATCAGTTTCTTGAAGCAGGGGTGCAAGTTCAGCTCTCAGAATGTTGTTTCAGTATTTGCATTAGATGGCATGATAAAGTTTGTGGTCAACAACCTGATCTTAGTTCAAATTGATTCTCAGCGTGATAATTTGCTTTATCTTGCAAAAGGAAGACAATTTATTTTTTTGGTAAACACACAGGCCTAAGATCAATTATAAAGGCTTAGTCGCTGTTGAGCAATTATTACAGTCATAATCCAAAATAACTGCAACTTTGGAAGGGAAATTGAGACAAAGCCTTATCTCATCTCCATGATCTAAACCCATCTTGGCCATTACATCCTGATGAGGTTATTTCTTCTTGAAGTCCATACCGTCTCTACTTTCCACTATTGGTTCATCAATTCATTTTTTGATGAATTAAGGGTCTGTTCCTGATCCTTGCGCTATTGAGTAAGGGAAGATCTTGTATTTAACCTGTGAATTCCGTCATTTTTTTTTGGATAGGAAAGAGACTTTATTAACTTATTGAAAAGAAAAAAAAATAAAAAAATCTCACCAAGAACAATTGGGTTCCCAAGAGGACTGCAAATTCTGTCAAAATTTTATTCATGTGGTTCTGCCAACATTATTTTGAAAATATCAGCTTTTTGCAAAACAAGGAGACACTAAATTTTGGTTAAATTATCATTTTGATTTTGAAAATAGTCTTTTAATTCATTTTAGTTTCTGAATGCCCTCAAACACTTGCTCTCCTATCGTTTTCCAATTTATTTTTGCTCAACTTACCTGCATTGTATGGGCTTTTTGCAGGATAAAGTTGGTGAGTTCTTGCAAGAGCAAAGCAACCAATTTTACATGCGCATTGAAGTTTATTGATATGGGAATAGGTTCAGAAGCAAGCATCGCCTTATAGCAAGCTTCCTTGCTTTTTATTTTTGCATTTAAATGTTGGTGTCAACTGCCCCCCAGAAAGCTCATGTCTCTCTTACTAAATCAGGGCTAAATAATACCAAACCAAGGTGAAAAACAGATAGAGTAGAGCCGATTATTGAGTTGTGTGGTAGAACACTTTCTTTTTTTTTTTTTGAAAAAATATTATAAAAAAGAATTTTAAGTTTCCAGTTAAATTTTTGCATGATATGACATTCTTAAATCTTGACCATTCTTCTTCTTCTTCGCCCTTTATTTTATTCTACTTCATTTTAGGTTGAAAAATGTCATTATTTGTGTTTGAAACTTTTAGCTTTCCTCTTACATTACTTTCTAATACTTTTGCAGTGTGCCACATTGTGAAGAACTATATAGCTCATCTTCTAGATGTCAAAGTTCCTCTAATCCTAGGTAACATAATTGTCTTTAATTATTACACAGCTAGAGATTCCTTCATGAGCTATACTATTTTTTGTTTTGTAGAAATGGGCGTAGCCCTAGGGTGCTCCTAATAGTGCTGCCTTACTACTTCATATGCGGCATCCAATTTGTTTTGCTCTTGCTTTAATTTATGACGTATTATTATCTGTATAACTTACCATTAAGATATTCTGCCTGAAGTATTTTCTTTTTCAATGATAAAGTTGTTTTTCTTTGTTTGTTGTATGAGTCTGTTCTAAAAATTGAATTACTATAGAAAAAAATAATATAATTATTTGTTCTTGTAGGCATTTGGGGAGGAAAAGGCCAGGGAAAATCCTTTCAGACAGAACTTATTTTTCAAGCAATGGGAGTAGAGCCCGTAGTTATGTCTGCTGGGGAGCTGGAATCAGAAAGAGCAGGTGACGAGTGTTTAAGTTCTGATTATCATATATGATTCAGTCAACATGTGGGAAGTTAGAGATCTGCTAACAGTCCAAATTTTCTTTATTTGAAGAAATCAGTAAAGTTTTTTTTTTCTTCTTTTAATCTTTTGTTTATTACCACTGATGCATTGTTCGACAACAAGAATTTTTTTTTTTATTACAACGAAAACAAGATTTTAGTTATCACTATCAGCAAATGAACTGAAATGAATATGACAACTAGATTTTGTTGGTCGACTTTTTGCATAGAGCATCTGGCTTGTTGTCTTGATAAAACTGAATCTATATTTATCTCATGTCCTACATGGTGCATCTGATTGCTTCAATATGATGCATCTTATTTTTCTAGTGTCCTTAAGAATCTATTTGAATGGTAGTTTCCATCTCCTGTCAAATGGCGGTCATCCCTTTTAAATGATGTCATTCATTTTTCTCGCTGAATATGTTAATCTCAATTTCTGATTAAATTAAGCTTTTATTTCATAGTTATCTACAATTATATGGAAACTGTGCTCATTTCCAGCATATTTGCATGCTATATCATTTTTCAGGAGAACCTGGTAAACTCATTCGTGAACGGTATAGAGCAGCTTCTCAAGTTGTCCAGAACCAAGTTAGAAGCCTTCTCACTTTCATTTCTGATATATGTAGGTTCTGGGTTGTCAGGATTCAACCTTCAGTTTATAGGTTGCCGCTGACTTGCTTATCAACATTTTTTCCTTCACGTCAAATTAATTATCAGATGGAAGGATAGCTTAAAGAAGCTCCACCTATATAGAACATTATATGCGCTACATAGCCGGTCCAATTCCGGATAAAGGAGGACTCCGAAGCTCATTTTCCATACAAGAAAATGGGGGAGGGAGGTCCCAAGCCCATTTTTCATTTCGATAAATGGGGAAGGGTTGCAATAGATTGACAGCCAACCTTAAAAACCTTGTCGCCCTTGCACTAAATTGAGCACAATGAAAGAGTTTGATCTATGTAGCCGACCCCAACTAATTTGAGAATGAGGCTATATCTTGAAAGCTTAAAGATATGCTTGTTGACCATTGATTTTATAGGCCATTTAGGCTTCCTCTTATAGTGTCAGATATTTCAATACTTTTTCTTATCTCATGATGCTTGCAAGTTCCAAGTACTACTCTTAAAACGAAAATGGTTGTTATTTCTCAATATTAATTGCTTACTTCTCTCTTGGGCTAGGTCTTTTTTTTTTTTTTTTTTTTTTTTGATAGCTAAGGGTATCCGAGCCGCCACCTCTCTTGGGTTAGCTTTGACCTGCAACAACAACAACAACAACATAGCCTCAGTCCCAAATTAATTGAGGTCGGCTACATGGATCAAACTTTTCCATTGTGCTCGATTAAGTGCAATTGATGGTGAGCTTTCCAGACTATTCAAATCCCTCCTAATTAATGCATCCCAAGTTAACTTTGGTCTACCCTTACCTTTTCGAATTTCTACAGTTTCTATTGAGTCAAGTTTTCTAGTGGGAGCATTTGTAGGCCGTCTTTGCAGGTGACCAAACCACCGCAACCGGTCTTCCCCTAATCTTTGTATCAATTGGTGTTATTCCTACTTGTCTTTGAATATCTATATTTCTTATTCTATCTTTACGTGTTTTACCACACATCCACCTAAGCATTCTCATTTCTGCTACGTTCATTTTATGTAATTGTCGTTGCTTTACCGCCAACATTCACTTCCATAGAGCATAGTTGGCCTAATTGCAGTCCTATAAAATCTTCATTTTAACTTAGTAGGAAGCTTTGACCTTCAACTATGGTTAAGAATTAATGGTCCTATCAGAGTGGACTTGATGTAATTATGGTAATGATATGCTTATGGAAAAAAAGAAAATCTAAAATAGTGACTAGTGAGTGAAAATTTATGTGCCTGAGTAGTATGACGAGCCTTGTTTGTTCTGAAATGCTTGTTACTCTTGCCGCTGGCCAATGTATTGAAGTTCTTATCAGTGCTTTTTTTCCCCAAAGCTTTTATCTCACTCTGGCTTCTCTTATTTGTCTGATGCAGGGGAAGATGAGTTGCTTGATGATAAATGATATTGATGCTGGTCTAGGTAGATTTGGTGAGTTACTGTTTTATGATTACTGATTTCCAGTGCGGTCTTAATCGATTAAACAAAAACAAATATTTAATAGTAGGGGCAATTACTGCCAGTGAAGTTACTGAAACGAGACCATGATTTATTGTGTATATGTATTTGTGTTCATGATTATGTAGGTCAAACTCAAATGACAGTCAACAATCAAATTGTTGTTGGGACCCTGATGAATCTGGCTGACAATCCTACAAGAGTTAGTATTGGACAAGATTGGAGAGAATCCGATATTACAAATAGAATTCCCATCATTGTAACGGGGAATGATTTTTCAACAATTTATGCTCCCCTAATTCGTGATGGAAGAATGGACAAATTTTACTGGTGCGTAAAATAATCTGATTCATTATTTTTTTCTGTGGCCAAGTGTTGAACGTTCTTGCATTTTAAATTTATGCAGCATTGATCAGTATGGAGTATGGACTTGCTCGGAAGTGGCATGCATATTATTTTGGCAGTAACCCATTGACTTCGTAGTTCCTACATTGTTTTTGTAATGCCAATTGACTTATTTCTCTTCTTGACGTCTTTTTGCCTCAGGCAGCCAACACTGGAAGACATCATAAACATTGTTGTCAGGATGTACGAGAAAGATGGTATATCTAGAGACG
This sequence comes from Stephania cephalantha, assembly GCA_039657325.1. Lineage (NCBI taxonomy): Eukaryota > Viridiplantae > Streptophyta > Magnoliopsida > Ranunculales > Menispermaceae > Stephania > Stephania cephalantha. Next base: position 1,977,580 of record CM077576.1, on the reverse strand, counting down.
CAGTTGTGGGCATTGTGGAAACATTTCCTAATCAAGGTATTTCCGAATTATAATATATTCTTATTCTTTGCATGTTTTCCTTTTGCATATGTTTATAAGATCGTTTACTTATTTGCCTATTCATGAAACAAAAGCAATTGCATCTTGTAAAACTGAGCTTTCTCCTTGAGCTTATTTATTATTAGCATGTCTGTTCTCCCTATACAAAAATTTTCTACATACTACATGAGCTAAGAATAAGAGAATAATTCATCTAAAACAAACTTTTTTCTTTTCACTGGCAGCCTTGGACTTTTACGGAGCTCTTAGATCCCGCACTTATGATCGCTCAATCTCGAAGGTAGTCCTTGTTCTGACAAGGTCTTGAACCATCTTTATCATATATGCATGTATGTGCTATGCATATTATCTGTTTTTTTTTTTTTTTTTTTCTTTTTGAAAAATTGTAGCTTGAAATATTTCAGGATAAAATCTTCCAGTGACTATAATGATGAGGCTAATATATACTTACATTTTTTATTTTTATATTTATATGTTAGTTAGAAAAAACAAATTCGCAATGAGAAATTGAGTATTTAAATGGAACAACGTCGTGAATCAGTAGTCTGTCTGACCATTATCAAATCAAAGGTTCACACTTGCAATTCAAATCTTTAGTCTTTTTTTCCCTCCAAAAGTTTGACTGCCTGAGGTCAAACATTTGCAAACTATCAGTTAGGTTGTATAAGTTGAAGTTCTTGGATGTCTCCAAGAGCATGTTAGCCGTTAAATAAAAATTCTTCCAAGCTCAAATTTAAACTTATGAAGCAATGTCAATCAATGGGATGAGCTACAAGCGAAGCTATTTTTTAATTTGATCGTCTAAGGAAATTAAAAGAAATTTTGTTTGTCAGTTTATATTTTTCACTAGAGAACAAGATGGCGGTTTTGTATTTAACATAGTTATATAAGTTAACATTTGCAGACGTGTACATGGTTTTCTTTGTTTTGTAGCTCTATGAATATATTATTCTTTGACAAGTGAGTTATTTAATGTGCCACTGGAGTTCATGAAGCGAGTTCTGTTTGATTTTGTAGTGGGTTGAAGATATTGGCGGACTCGAGAATCTTGGACAGACTCTTCTGAAGAGAAAAAGGGACGACAAACTTCCAACTTTCATTCCCCCAAAGGTAACGAGCTTTTGCTGATTGCTTACAATTCTGATATATGGTAAAGACAATTTTTCATGTCTTATATTCTATGTTGATGGTATAAATTTTAGGTTATGGCTCTAATATTAATGACCTCAGGTGGATTATTCTTATTGTATTCTTAGTAAACCACTTTGTCTTTTTTTTTTTTTTTGATAAGAAAGAAACCAACTTATCACCCTTTAACATCCTCCATTGAGGACTCAAACTCACTATCTCTTATAATACACCCATAACCCCATACGAAACCATTAGACTACCCACTTGGTAGTTTGAACACTTTTTCAAGCTTTTATCTTCCTTTTGTTCTGAATGAAAGAAACTGGAGATAGTGGCACTGAAGTTGGTGTATAGGTGAGTGTACAGGGTGACAGGGTCCAAGTAGTTAGAAATATGTATGTGCATGTTGCACTTTTCGAGACTTGATCGGTAATATTAGAAAAAAAAAAAAAAAATGTTTCGCACAAATGCCAAACGCTCACTAAAAAGTGCATCTTTGTTATATCGTCTCTCTCACTTGCATTTTACATAGATTTTTTATGTTTTGAATTTTGGCTTTCTCCTCTCTCATTTGCATTTTACATATAATTTGATGGTTTTGGTTGCATTATGGTTATCCTCTTCTCTCTCACTCTCAATTTATGCTTTCTCCTAGTGACATTTTGATAAATTCCAGTGAAATCATTCTACATTTTGATCTAGTTGTTGATTTATGCCGAAACAGCAAACCGTGGAAGCTTTACTTGAATCAGGTCACTCTCTTATCAAAGAACAACAGTTGATAATGGAAACCCGACTTTCTAAAGAATACATGAAGAACATTGATGATTAGAAAGAAAGTTCCCCCTGCATCATCAGAAGTAGTTGCACAAAGGTCAGTGACATGGAATCAGTCACACTCACATCAAGAGAAACGAAGGTTGACTTGGTTGAGTATAATATTACAGGTATTTTTTGATAATTTTGTCATTTTTTTTTTTTTTTTTTTTTTTCTTTAACCTTAAAATTTGATTTTATCCAGATATATGCATTTTTTTTTTTTTTTTACATTCCTCTCTGCAACAAAGTGTGAAAATTTGATTTTTGCTATATTGTTATTCTTCCCTCATTTTTTCCTCCACTGTTGTCACAAATTAGTTCCAACTTGCAAACCATTTCACATTCTTGGCCTTGGTTGAATTGCACGGCGAACTTGTTTGGTACAATTTTTGCTTGTTGCTTATGCTTTGTTTACCTAGACAAGTACTTCTGAAAAGTAAAAAGTAGGTAGATAGATAATTATAAAAATCAGGCTTTTTTAATAGTTTCAAGTGTCGCATCAACTAATCGCAAAAAATATTAAACAGTAGACAAACTACAAAAGCTATGACGAACAAGATTGGTGATCCAATCACCTTTTGGGTTTGTTGACGTCCAGTGGTTGTCCACAGGTTTTATGTGAATTCTTGAAAATAGGAAGAAGCATAAGAGTTGAATCCATGAATAGATTTAGCCACAACTGGCTGGTGGCTTAACGCGAACTCAATTGGCATATAGGAAAATAAAGCCTTAATTTCAATATAGTTGAGAAGCAACATGGATCAAATTTTTTAATTTCGCTTGACAAAGTTGATTTCCCTAACCAGTAGAAAACACAAAATTATTTCACTTAAAAAAAAAAAAAAAAAAAACTACTATTCAATTTAATGGTGAAAATGAGATGAGCGTGAACTGCATCCCAATTCCCGATGCACATACACACACACACGGTGGAAGCGACATTGGTTAGAAAGGTCGTTAGTTTTTGTTGTTTTCTGACTAATAAAAACAAAGCAACACAGCTATTACTAAAATTTCATGATAAAAATGGAGATGTGCATCAAATTGATGTTTTCATTCCTTGGGCTCAAACTCGTTACTAGTTAAAAGACAATAACTCACTATCAGTTGTGTCAACTAATCGTTAATTGATCTTTGTCTTTTTTATATATATGGGTACTATTAATTTATTTCACTATGTGGAGCTACGTGCGCTCAATGAAAAATTGTTCTATTAAGAATGTTTTTTTTTTTTCTTTTAGTCATTAATAAGTCTTATCCATCTCCGTGTGCTATTCTGCGACTGTGCGGCGTGTGCAATCCAAACTTTGTCTTTCTACGAATGAACTTTTGTCCATCTCACCAAAAATGTTTTAGCTTATATTATCAGGATGTTAGAGAAACATAAATTAAGCAAATTGTATAAATCATAACTTTTTAATATAATAAATCTTTGACAAAGACATATACAGAATCAATTGCCCAGATAAAAATACATTAATTGATTCATTAATCTGATTAATTTGTTCAAAAGAACATTTATTTGCCATGAATTAAGATGCGAATGCAACTATAATATTGAAACACAATATAACAATCAAGAACGGTTCTCTAGAATGACAACAAATTAAACTTTGCTTACTCTAAATCAATTTTATTATGGTGAAAATGATCGATCAAGGAATGTTCTCTAGATCGACTTAATGAATTAAACTGTGTACACTCTAATCAATTTCATTACGGTAAAAATAATGAGCGTGCACATCTTAACGCACAAACACACGGTGGAAGCAGCAGTGGCCAGAAAGTTGCCAGTTGTTTTTTTTTTTTTTTTTTTTTTTTTTGGCCACTAGATACACTAAGACAGCTACGTAGACCATCCATATGACATACTTTTTTTTTTTTTGAACAGAAGTCCAGTTCTTAATTGAGTGATGTAACATACTTTCGCTACGCTGTTGTTTGTACACTTTTTTTTAAGCCCGCTTTCAACTCACCTAGGCTGACCCGAGGACCATCGAAAGACACCTTTTTAAGACAATTCAGCTAGGATGACCTCATAGAAAAAGTTTACATCAGAGGTTTAATTAGCCCAACTAGAACCAAGTACATAAGCTTAAGCAAAGATGACGGAATGACATCTAATCTATATTTTGAAAACCAACTGAAAGTGATAGTCCATGGGGCGCAAGCGCAAGCCAATTTGCACTCTTGTTTTCGTAGCATGGACATTTCTGAGTCATCATTGACAGTCAGTCTATTAATAGGTTCAATCACACAAAACAAACACACATTAAAAAAAAAAAAAAAAAAAAAAAAGAGGTAAAACTGACAGTTAGTACTGACAACCAATTGACCGTCAGTGATGACTGTCGCTTGTTGTTGTTTCCATGCATTTTCTTATATTACACATCACAAAGTGTACTTTAAATGTTTGCACCTTAGGTGCGTGCACGCAAGTAACGAAGTGTATCCAAAGGACTACAGCAACTATACTTGTGTAGCAAATGTACAAGGCAAAGAGAGAGTAAAAATGGAGCACATCAAACACTTTTAGAGAAGCATATTTGACAGAGAAATTGTAAAACATCTGATCCAGTAATGAAATTGAAATACTGCACCACTTCATGTCAAATTGAAAACCACATAAACCAAATAAGAGAAAAATCGGACTTTATTGAAACAAACCAGACCGGGTGTTTCATCGCACCAGATGTTCTTTTTTTTTCTTCTTTTGTTTTACACTCCGCTGTACACATGTTTCATCCCTCAATTACATAATACAACCTAATATATATAGTTTGGTGGTCACAAAAACCCCTTTAAAACTCTTTTTTTTTTTTCCACTGAAAACAATATTTGAGGAGAAGAAAAATAAATAACAAATCAAGAAGAGAGAAAAAAATAATGCAAGCTCACAACAAACCTGTGACCATGAAAGAATTCCAAGCGCCTAAAAAAAATTATATCTGGGAAAACCAAACAAACATCAAACAGTGATTGGGAAAACCTGGCGGGGGGAGTCGATAAGTTACAAAAAAGCAAGCTCTCGGGAGCAGAAGCAGCTAAAAAGGCACTGATGCTGTTCCCTCACACTTCAGAATTCGTGACCTGCATGCGAAAACAAAGCGTTTAGAATATGCAAAACATCATACTTTAATCCGTGTAAAAAAGAAAAAAAAGTTGTGATAATGTGAAGAAGATAATCATACGAGTCGGAAATAATGCCCTTTTCCATCTGCAAATTGATTACAAGAGCCGATGATAGAGAGTCGACGATTTTTGTGAGATTTAGAATAGCTGAACAGCCATTTTGAGCTTGTTCTGCCTCCATTTCGGCAACTTATAGAAAGCGTCCTTGGCCATCCCGAATTTCTCTCTGAATTCTTCTGAAGATAGATAAGTCTGCAGACACAACAATGAAAATATCAGCACTCCTAGTTTACAAGACATACAGGCTTTAAGGTACAGGAAATGACATTTTCGGATGCGAACTTACCTCTCGTTTGGTAACGTCGATTTCTGAAACAGGATCGGTTGAATTCACCTTCAAACGTTCATAGGGGTGGACCGGGAGCCCTTCGTCCTCTTCGGCTTCACCCTCCTTCACATCTTCCTGAATGGTCAAGGCTTCTATTCTACTGCACATAGAATTTGTGTCCTTTTCCTTCTCCTTAGGAAGGGGCTCCGGTTTGGCTTTAGGAACTTCAGGTGTCACTGTATCCATAGAGGCAAGACATCGCGATTTTATTTAATTTTAGGCGTGACAGCAATTATCACTCGGTTGCAATAAATAGGATTGATACCTTTAATGGATCGAGGTATGATCGTTTGTCGCTTGGTATGCTCAAAATTAGACGTGAGGGATGCAATGGCTGCTGATCTGGAAGCTAGTTTCGCTGCATCAGGTAATTTTGCGGTTTCGGGTGTACCAGACTTCGGATAGAGTTTTCTAACAATCGGAGGTGGAGTTGAAAGGTTTCTGGTACTCGGGTTCTCAAAAGTGGCAGCTAGAGCATTAAAGGCTGGAGATCTGCCCCTAACACGTACTCGTTCAGGACTAAAAGACATGCTTCGGGACCTCTGAGATTTGTCCGGCACACTAGATCTTCCTCCATAGGATACTGGAGTTCTCCTCTTAGGTTTCTGAAATCAAGAAGATAGCATGTAAGATAGCCCGTCCTATTTACTGGTATTTAATCAACAAGGAAGCCAAAACATCGACTTGCAACAAACAAGAAAGCTGTGCCCAAAGAAAAATTAAAACATTCCACCTTGACTATAAAGTTGCGCAAAATGACAGTTCATTGAAACCTAATCATTTTATTTGCGCACAACCTTACAAGTGAGCGGCCACTGTTATTGCTTGTAATTCTAATGGTGTAAAACTTGCGAAAGCTGATTTCGAAAATACGAGAAAAATCCAACTGCAACATCTAGTCTAGAATAAAACATTCAGTATAGAACTAAAATTGTGCTTGCAAGGCATGAAAGAACATAATGAGCTGAAAGTTTCTTTTACTTACATCTTGCTGCGGAGTAACGCCATTTTTCACCACTGCAAGCTTCCTCTGGAATGAGTTTCCATGCATCTGTGGGCAAATGAAATTTTTGATATATTTCAAAGACCCAAACCTCGAATTACAACAGGAAAAGCCTTCAATGAATACTACACTTACTGCTGATTTTGAAGAGTCCCATGTAAAGAAGCGCGTAAAAAACTGTGGTTCATTCCCTTCCGTTACAACAAAGATTGGAGCTTCCTTAGATATTTTCTCTCGAAGAAAATCACGCTCGAGGAATATCTGCAAACATAGGGATAGTAAATAGAAGGAATGATCAAGAATCTCCAGAGAATGGGGATCCCGTGACTGATAAATGTGGGTCAATTATTCCTGCCCCTTCCTATTCTTTCACTTTAGTGAATCACTTTGACTAAGATATATACTTATTTTAAACCATGATTACAAAGCAGTGGAGTTTTCACTATGGCTAAAAGATTAGCACGGTAGATTTAGTTTCTGAATTTGCTGAAATTTGCTGAATTCTTATAAGATGCCAAAATCATGTTTATCTAGGTTTTCATTGAGATTAACACTCATTCAAAATTTATTAAAGCCAAATGGTGCTTGGAATTAGCGCAGCTGAGCTGATTCCAAGGCTTCATTGATCTTAGTTATACTAATAAGTAAAAAAGATAGCAGTTGCATTTAGTCCATTCTGATCAATTCAGTGTTTAAAGAATTCAAACGGTCTTCTTACTACTTCTGTGTTTGAAGAATTAGAATTGTCTTCTGCAAAGAGGCATTTATTCGTAAGATAAGACTCCTTTCATGTCAGTATGTTCATCTAGCGTCACTTTGAAATCAACATAAAGCTTTGAACTCTATGGTATTGGCCATAAATAATTGTTCAAGATTGGGATTTAATTTGGTGTCAAAATTGATACTCTTGACCGCTAGGTCAAGCTGATTGGGCCATCCTCCCCTGCTTAAATGAGGGAAGGCATATCCGGCCAAGGAAAGCATTCTCAGCTTTAGCGGCTGCATGGGTCGAGCAACATTGATACAGAGAGCTAGTTAAAATCTTTTGAAGAGATTACAACGTACCTCCCCAATAGTCAATGCTTGCGTTCTATTCTTAGAATCCACCTGCTGCCCCACCCAGACAAAGATATCAGAATGAATATCCAAGATGAATATATCTTCAGTCATCAGATCATCTTGGGTGAAGCTGTATATCTCAGTAACCTGAAATGGCAACATAATAGAAATTATGAAAACAGCGGACACTACCCAACACTAATTGAAACCATGAAGCAAAGGCTAAAAAAAGAGTACACAAACCTTTAAATTGCCTGCTTGCCAGAAATGTTTCCCCAACAAGTGATTCAATTAGAAAATAAAGTGTTAGACCCATATATAAAACAGTGAAAAATTATGATCGAAAAGTTAATAAAGGCAGATATGAAAGCAAACACGATCATGTACAATCAAGTAACTAACAAGTAACATCCAACCTCTACCTTTGAAGAAATTGCAAGAGAAGAGGTGAGGGTCACTTTCTGCATCTCTTGAAATCTTATGGCTGGGATATTCACTTTTGCCTCCCAGCAAGTCCCAGAACTGGTCACTTTCTGAACCTTCTTTTTGTGGTTTTGATTGTAAGTTTGGCTGCAAATAATTAAAGAGTGCGTGAAGTGCACAACAAGCGAAAATAATAAACGTCAAGAAGTAAATCAAAACAAAAAGTGGATAACACAAGTCTCCTCCTTAAGTGTTGGTTGCTATGGTTAATAACTTGGAGGAATATAAGTGACCAAATAAGTTAGCAGTTTGAGTCACTAATTTGAGCTTAAATTTCTAATTCTAATACCGAAGCATTTTAGTATTTGTCTGGTGCCAATGACAAGGCTTGTTTTCACTTTATAAATAATGGAAATAAGGAAAATTCACATTGACCAAGGAATGGAGGGGACAAACCTTAATCAGATCCAACTGTCTCTCAAGAAGCTCATGGTTGTCTGAAGTAGCAAGGTTTCCAGACCATGTAAAAATAGTGGAGCCGCCATGTAATATGTAACAATAAGATGAGTTTAAGGATGAGGCCACCTGGTCGAAAGAAAAAATTGCATATCAACGACAAATGTGCTAAGAATACAACAACAACAACAACAAATGTGCTAAGAATAAAAAAAAAAAAAAAAAAACCTGTAAAAATTAACATAATCATTAAAAATATCTCGGAATGTCCCAGTAAGTAATGGGATATTAACCAAAAATGTGCCACTAAAAACATAGCTCGTGCATGCCAAATGTCAATGAAGGATTAGTGACTGTTGCAAGAGATCCAGGATTGTACCGGTTCAACTTGAATTGCTTGCATATTATCAGGACCAGAACCTTGAACTCGAAACAACGCAGTCCCATCTTCTGCATAGGTGTTATCTGCAATATCTTTTTCTGCAATGTATTTCTTGTATCCAGAGCTAACACCACCCTGGTAGGTGAAGATAAATGATGTTTAACCCACCAAATAAGTCGGTCATCAATCAACAAGTCAAATAGCAGAAATCTGAACAAACCTTAAAGACAATAAAGCTCTGAAAGACAGAAAAAAACTGTATAGGCTCATTTCCCTCAAAGATGCGAGCCTGTAAATGCACAATCAAGTGAAGTGAGTTACGCTGACAATACATCTGGTCAAGTACAAGACAAATTCCAGATGTTTTCCAGGCCAACTACCTGCACAGGTTGACCTTTCAAAGATTCAACCATTTGTTTTGCCAGTGATATTGCAGCAACTCTTTCTTCCTGTATTACAAAAGAGATAACTCAACATTTCTACATGAATAACACAGGACTACAAGAGAGTTATTTCCTACATGCAAGGATACAACAGGCACAATCATGACTCATGAACTATTGTTTTTTTACTGTAGAGAAGCAGGTTTTAGGGCTATTGTTTGTGTTAAAAAACACGAGTGCCGATCGTAATGGTTACTTGCATCTGACATGTAACAGACTTGTACCACATGTCATTACTAACTTCAATAACATTGACAAGGAGGAAGATTTCGATCAAACAGAATAGAATAAGAAAGAGAAGAAGATCTAAGGATGATGTCACTCAAAGATTTAGCTTTTCCCACTATATACTTCATATCTCATGAGTCATGAGTGAAAGAGAATGACAGATGCTAAACTTGAGGCAAAATAGTTAAAAAGTAGATGCAATCGCTAATTTACAACACGCATATGTGTATATACTAGTTTTTACCTCCACACTCTGCTTTCCAAACCAAGTTCCAACAAGATATTCTTCTTTATCTTCTCCAGCATATGAGTATTGAAAGATATAACAGTCTCCGCTATAAAACTTTGACTGCTCGGATGATGGAATGAGATTCTTTTCCTGACCATTTACACGCCACACCTATCCATCCAAACTGGAAACTAGAGTGAGCAATTGATTGAAGATCTAAAGCATATCGTATAACTTGCCATACAGAAAGTTTCAAAGATATGCATTCATATAAGAAGAGAATAAATAAACAAGAGCCAGGTTCATTACAAAACCTGCAAGTTTCCTGTACAGTCAATATATGGTTGAGATTCTTCTTTTACAGGAGCTGCTTTTAGAAGGCCTTTCACATTAAGCCCCTGGCGTTTCAGAAGTGCTACAACAACAACAACAAAAGGATTAACAACAACAAAAGGAGATTAATCGAGTAAGAAAGTAGTAACCAAGTTTTTAAAGTAAAATCGCATCCATAGAAAAACATGTTTAGGACAAGGTGTAGGACATCTAAGATTTAATTTTGGTCACTGACCAGCAACTTTGCCTCTACCATCCTCAGAAACAGCGACATCAGCTGTCTGAGGCCATGATTCAAACTTCAACTGAAAGGCAACTGGTTCGAATCCTTCGATGACACGAATAATGTGAGTCTTAAGACGATCGGAGGAACGGAGTAATTCCTGGATAAATCATTCATGATAATCAGAAACTGGCTACCAAATGTTTGTTTCAAATATCATTTTAGTTTTAATGAGTGGGAAATTACTTCTGCTGCTGTACTTGCAGTTTTCCTCTCATCAAGAGAAGTCGTTCTTCCCATCCATACAAAAATTTCTGTCCCACAATCAAGAAGAAAGCATTTGTTTGTATCCAGCAACTCCTTTGTCAAAGAATCAGCAACTACAGGTTCAGCTTGCCCTTTCTCAACTCTGGATGAAGAAATATTTCTTGATAAAAAAACATAAATGCCATATGCGAACAACTTTTCCAAGCTTTAACAAGGAAACTTGTCAATTAACTTTTCCCATTTTAGTAAGATCTCCACTATTAAAATACTGAACAAGGTTAAAAAAAAAAAGAATGCAATAAACTTATGCCCCTATCCCATGAGAATGATAGATACTGCAACTGACAATGAAATTAAATAACTTACCGAAGCAGCTTTGCAGCGGAAGGTTCATCATTTTTATCATCTTCGGTGGCCGTTCTCCTGGGAAGTGGAGCAAAACCACCAAAGAAACCCCAAAACTCTCCAGTCTCAGCATCCGCCATCAATTTTCCATCCTCTGTAGGCAATTGTGATGAAATAATTAATCAAAAAGCATGGAAATATTATGAATCTCCGAAGGAAGATAAGAATTTACCGATGGCAGCCACTTCACACTTTCCGTCATGATATGTATCTTTAATGTACTGGACGACTTCAAGAGCTTTAGCTCTCTCTTGAATGGAGGAATTAGAACCATTAAATTGAAAAATCTTGGACTTTGTATCCAGGATAAAAATATCATCATGATTGAGAGATGATCTTGCAAAAGGAACCTGGTCAATATCAAAATGAGCTTGTTTTAATAAGTCCAGATAGAAAGACAGACATTTTTTTTCATTCGAAAACAACCAAAGTCACATCAACTTGCCTCTTTGACATGAACAACATGTTTTCCCTTGCAGACAAACATACGTATCTTGTGCTCTTCAGCCTCAACATGTTTAAAACCAGATGAAGTCCCGCCTTCAATAGGAATAATACATGGTTTAAAATATGAAAGGAACTTTTCAGTCTCATGTCCCTGCACCTCCCTGTATTGAACTGCACGTCCTCCAAGGGCTGCATCCAGCTCAACTGTTTTAATAGCTGCAGTACCAGCTTCATCCTATATATTTAACAAATGAATTATCATCGAAAGGCTGATTTTCCTGCATTCATTTTTCTCAATAAATTGAAACTGAGAAATTGCTTCTGAATATTATCTAACCTGGCTAGTATCTTTCCCAAGCCAATAATGAATATCATACCGGAATGCACCACTTTTCAAGGCAGTTGTCTGCATGGAAAAATGAAGATATAGACCTTGCGACTGGAAAATAAACAATAAAAGCACTTCTATCCTGAAAAGAACGCCCACCTTTAAAACTACATATGAGTCTCCCGTGAAAAACTTCCCATGAGAAGACTTTGGTACAAGTACTGGGCGAAAGTTCTCAATGCGCCATATTTCAATTCCTCTATGAATTGTCAAGGGACAAAACATACGGATAAAGGTGAGTTCGAGAGGAACAAAAAAGACATTTGTGTTGTCATATAGTTTATTCCATTTAAACACAGGTAATCAATGTTGGCAAAAAAAAAAAAACATCAATTCATCTCATCTACTGAAGGATGGCAATCATGGTATAACTAAATTAATTTTTTTTACAAAATAAAGCGTTAAAACTACCATTTACAACTGATAAGAATACATGAGTGAACAGTTAGCAATGAAAACAACAAAATGTCCCTCAACAAGTAATGCAAAAATTTTTATAACTCATAAAACCAAGGATACGCTTTTTGTCCAGCTCCCTGGAAGGCTGGATCCAAATCCCTCATGGAAACTGCCATAATGCTATGCTGCTTGAAATCAGTACTTTTTCCCCACTTCGAATTAGATTGTGGAGTAGATATACCCTGCAAAGAATATGGTATCAGTAAAATGTATTAGCTGCACAGCAACAAAAACCAATAAACTACTCGGAAGGAAGCCCAATTATCGGTTCACAGACATTGCCACGGTTTGCTGCTGTTGTATGCAAACAATTGCCTGACTATTGCTAAATAGATCTTAATCACTTTTAAATTTTAAGTGGGAGACTAGAACATTTTCTCCTTACATTTATTCTGTGTTATTTACACATGTATATTGTACAATCCACATGTTCATATAACAAGACAAGCGCAAGAAATGCAGCACATGAACACCGAAGGCGAAGATGATTTTCTAATGTTTTAAGTCCACAAACTTGGCATTCAATGAGCTTGAAAAAGAACAACAACGACAAAGCCCCAATCCCAAATTAGTCGATGTCAGCTATATGGACCAAACTCTTCCACTCAGCTCAATTCAATCCATTCAACGAGCTTGAACAAGAAGCATATCCCGCTTCTTTAAGAAAAAAAAAAGTGATCTTTGGCCCAAAACAGCCTCAAACTAAATTCATATTCGAGCAGTGAAGGGTAATTCGACTCTCTGCTATGTTAATAGGTCGAGCTCATCCTCCAGGCTCAGTTGAATTACAATCAGCATTACATACACAACCAAAAACAAAAATCTAGAAACATAACAAAGGAGAAATCTTAAGGAAATGAAATGAAGCAACTTGTTCATAACAAGCGAGAATCAAACGAAAAAATGACAATGACAGCAAGAATGACCTCCAAAACCTGTATGTTGAACCGAAAGTGAGATTTTTTTGAATTCAACCAACAAAACCTATTCCTTTCGTCGTTGTTTTCGCAAATTCACCTGGAACCGCCATGAGTTCTCAAGTTTCCTTGATTGAAAGTGATTAATCTTTTGTTCTACACACGCGATTGGATCAAAGATTCAAAATGACTCGAAATTAGAATCTTCACTTGCGCAAAAGCAAGATGAAAGAATCAATACAGAGAATTCCAGATCCTACAACACCAATACCTCCTACAACGCGATCAACACAAACCTCGCTCATCGAAACTCTCCAAAACCTCGCAAATCAAACCAGCCTAATCAATCGCCAAACCAGATAGATCCAAATACAAATCCAAACCCAAACCTCACAAAAAAGCACAAAATCCTCAATTCTCCTCACAAATCAGCCAATCAACAAATCGCGAAACCTCAATTCACTCCAACACTCTCCGCTCCACCAACTCCACCTCCACCTCCAAATCCAAACAAAAATTCACAAAAAACAGAGATTCCAGATTCAATCACTGCGCTCGAAATCTCGAAATCGTACCTGCCGATCGACGATACCTCCTCCTCCTCCTCGTCAAAGACTCAACCAATCGAGACGCGCCGAACTAGAGAATCAGAGATTCAACAACAACAACAACAACAACAACAACAACAACAACAACAAAGGCGATCCAACGGAGAACAGCGAAGCTGAAGAACAACAGAGAGAGAGAGAGAGAAATGATGGAGGAGGTGTGCGAGGCGTGCTTATCACTAATGGAAGCGAAAGAGAGGAGGTAGGGACCCACACAGAATGAACTGTAATTCCCATTTTAAACGCCACAAATATCTGATCTGTAATGTCGAATGTGAAGCGAAATTACCTTTTAATCCAGGTGAATCTCTGTCTGAGCTAAGCTACCCTTGTCGCCTCTGTTTGCGTTCCCGTTCAGGTAAATAGTAATTTTTTGTGCCTTCTTTTTTTTTACCAGGGTTGAGAGGGGTTAGGGCTGTCACCGGCCATCACGGTGGTGGTCCAGAGAAAAGGTAAGGGAAAGTTGAGCTCTGTGGGCCCGCTTTTCTTCTTCTTCGTTCGACTATTGAAAAAAAAAAAAAAAAAAAAAAAGAAAAAAAATAAGTTGTTTTCTTGGGGAATCAAGGGAATTCATTCATTTTCTTCTCTGGTTTTGTTTCTCCGAAAATGGTGGGATGACAGACACATCTAACGGATTTTTTCAAGGGGCCTTAGTAGTTTCTAAGGAATTATTTTCCTTACAACAGGATAAAGCTCTAGGGACTAGGTAGGGGGTGGCAAAAAGTGTAAGTACGCATCTGTTTGTCTGCATTTTTCAAAATAAATACGGGTCCGTTTTAAAAAAAAGGGTTCGGGTCCGGACAAAAAGTTTTTAAAAAACAAGTTTATGTTTAGCGATTAATTTAAATAATATTTTATTTATTAATTATAAGAGTATTTTGAAACTTTCATTATGTTTGCATTGTAATTTTACTAATGATGATGTTATTTTTATATGAAAAATTGTAAGACTTGAATTTTGAATATGTAACATGTCTTTTTTGTAGTGATGGAATGCGTGACGATATAAAAATCATGCATTTTTGTTAAAACATAATTAGGTGAAAAAAATTATTTTATTATATTAAAAAATAGGTACGGACAAAAATAGATATTGTATGTTTTAAGACATACAGGTTTGGACAAAAAAAATGTTCGTTCAAAAACAAATACGAGTCTGGACACTATTTTTATTTGTTATTAAGGGGGGTGTCCAGATCCGTACCCATACGGACCCTTTTTTGCCACCCCTAGGACTAGGGTGCCCCATGTGAGACACAAACTCATCGTCCGCCCTCGATCACATCGTAATGTGTGTGCAACTTGAGAATCAAGTGCAGTTGGATGAGTGTGTGTGTATATGTTATCATACTGGTACATGGGTGGACTACTTGGGGCACCACGACATTTTCCTTGAATTTATACACGAAAATTATGTAAATTAAATTGAACCAATCAAGGCAGCTAGTTGTTAGAGGTCCTTTTTTTTACATGTGACTTCCACATGAGTCGAATCTAAAACTTCTGTGAACATTGTCTTTTAGCAAGTGTTGCCCTATTAAAGATGCTTTCGCTTGTAAGAAATTTGTTTTTCTTACAATATGAACTCAATTTGGTTTTTGTTTTATAATAGTGGGTGGCCGGAGTTTTTTTTTTTTTTTTTTTCGGCTCTTTTCTATTTAGGCCCCACTATTCTTACAAGAGATAATTAGGTATCCTATAATTTCATGACTTAAAAGAAGCTAACATATTTGAAGTTCCAATGACAAGATTCAATTATACAACATCTTCACCACAATATCAAGCACATCTTAGTAACTTTATCGCCACAACTTGTTGCATAGACAGCTTTGAATGATGGTACTATTGAGCAAATTAATTGTTGCATAGACAGCTTTTTCATTATTTTCCTTGTATTCTAGCACACTCTATATATCACTAGGATATGAAGACAAGGTTAAATTCAAAGTATTTTAAAATACTGTACCATGCAAACACGACATAATAAGTTCTTCAAATATGTGGAGCAGCCCAACGTGCTGGTGCACATCTTGGCACGTCCAAAATAACAATGGGTCAGGCTAATTGCGAACTAACATGGCATGATTTATTGATATGAAACTAGCTAGCCAAGAAGGTTAGCTGGTTAGGTAATTGGTAGGCCACATTACACACATTATTACTTCGCTAGTCTTTTGAATAGAACATGGAGAGACTCATGTATGTATGAACCAAAATTGGAGTTGAGTGATAACCCTTTTTCGACTACACCTCATAGAATGTTTGATAGTTAATACCATTACCATTGTACAAAGGCATGTCTGATAAGATGATTATTTGTGTTTATCGTTGACGTGACACTAAAAAATACAATAATTTTTTTATTGTTTGTTATTATTAGTTTTTTTTATTTTGTTATTGGTTGATATATAGCACTGATATAACACTCAAAACAATCTAAAACATGCTAGTAGCTTAATAAGTCTTGATAAATATCAAACAAGCACAATTTGTGTTTGGCTGAGATGTCACTTAGCTAAAGTTTGTAATACGCTAAAAAACTATTAAAATTATTGTTTTCAAAATAAAAACTACTAGAATTATTTGAAGCGACACCTAATGTTTTAAGAAATATACAAATTTTTTTTATCAAATTGCAATCATAAATTTTCGAGATAAGAAAAAAGTGAGGTCGATAGTTATGCCATATACTTGCGGGCCACGTGGCCCCAACCCGACCACCTCAGCTGCCACGTTTGACATTGCAGACACTTTTCCTTCACCGTCAATGCAGAGAACGCCAGATTCGCCTAGCCAAGGTTCTTCCTCCGCAGCCTTTACAACGTTTACTCTCGCTTTTGTTTCGATTTTTTCATTAACTGCAAGCTTCTATCCGGTACTCCCCGGCGCCAACGCACGCAGGAGTTCCGCCGAAAATCAGGACCGTTGGTACAGCCGACCAGTTCGGTTGGTCAGATTGTTTGTTGAGACCGACCGATGGAACGGATGATGCGACGCAAATAGTGGGGCTTGAGATAAGGTGGGACGTTCGAATGGACGGTTCAGATTGTAAGATATGAGAGGAGCTCAGACAGGAGGTGGACACGTGGTGCGAAGTGAGATGGTCAGTGAGAAAAACAGAACAGGACGACCAATCGAGGGGTCCAATGACACCGAGGGTTTCCTCCAAGACAGGACACATGTCGTTTTCGTATCCCTGACTTTACCATTTTGCCCCTGATGATTGAATGAACTCCAACCTACCACAACACCAACGGCTCCTCTCAAATCTCATATTAATGTTTCATTACATAGATCAACAACATTACGTTTGTTTCACTGTGCAATAAACTCCAATATAAAGTTACTTTATTTTTGATAATCATCGGTGTCATATTTTTTCTTTCAGTTTTTTCTCTATTAAAACTTTAATTAATCTTAAAATAGTTATTTGAACGCCTCTATTTTACTACCTAAATAAAAGAAATCAATAAATGAATTTTTTTAAGTATATATAAATATTTTTGGAAATAACATATTTAAAGTAACTCTCTCCGATCACAAATATAAGTCGTATAAGATAAGGACACGAGAATTAAGACAGCTTTAATTACAAGTTTAATTTACGCATATACCATTTGATGTTAAATGAATTGAAGAATTGAAGAATCATAAATATTTGAATTGTATAAAGGTATAATTAGTAAAAATAATAATAAATACACTCTCAAATTTCGAAAACAACTTATAATTTTGACCAAAAAATTTTTGCTAAAAAGATTTATATTTTTAACCTGACGAAGTAAATAACAATATTTGAAATTTCATATTAGTCACAAGTGTATCCAAACAACTTTGCCATCACGCTAATTTCATCTACGGTGCATTATGAGATCAATTGAGGTGTGATTTTATATTGTATAATAATTAAAAAAGGATGTTGTTAACGTGCCCCAGTTCGACACTCACGCGGGTGCTCGCGTCTCGAGATGCATCGATAGCGCACGTCGAATGCGCGTCAAACCTTAG
The DNA here is from genome assembly GCA_039657325.1 of Stephania cephalantha. NCBI lineage: Eukaryota > Viridiplantae > Streptophyta > Magnoliopsida > Ranunculales > Menispermaceae > Stephania > Stephania cephalantha. The sequence continues at coordinate 1,959,772 of CM077576.1, read as the reverse complement.
CATCATAAGTGCATGCACGCTAGCATTTCCCTAACAAAAATACACATCTCCAATGCACTAATGTAAGTTTAGGTTGTGTTTTCAAATAATAAAAATATATAAGTTTAGGTTGTCAATTTTTTTTTTGGTAGAAAAACAGCCAAACTAGGCTAAATTATTACACATGCAGTCGATCCTGCTCTAATAAGAAATCTATGGAGGTCGGTGCCGAGTCCCAAACAACGAAATCTTCCTGATTCTTAAAAGCTGCCTTGGCAAGTTGATCCGCGCATTCATTATTCTCTCTGTAAGTATATGCGATATTTACTTCCCAATCCCTGCCCACCATCTCCTTACTTTCACGAACCAGGGTGTAACGATTATAAAAATCTAACTCGTGCCACTTGTCGTGTCATTTCAGGATCGTATGTAGGACCCACTTGTCGTGATCCGTATATACAAATCTCGGGTGTAGACACCAGATGTATACTATTTTTGCGTGACGCTTGTATTATTTATTATGCGAAAATCTTTCTGATTCTCACCTCGTCGATCATACACTGTATTGCACGCGCCAGAGAGTACCACGAGATACTTCGGTCCCCAAACAAATGTTCGTTCCTCCAGTCCCGATTCCAATTTGCTCTAATCAGTTATGGGTGATCAGATTGGATCTTGGATAGATGGATTACATGACTATCCGAAAAACAAGACCTCCACATTTCATTTCAATATTTTACTTAGCTGCAATAGACCATGAGAAATATAATTAATTAAGCATTTATATTTTTTATAATCATTAGGGTGGATTAATTATATAATAAAAAAAATCATCTTTTTAGTTTGATATTCTATTAAGGGTGGGGTTTTTTTTTTTTTTTTTTTTTTTGGGCTACTTGTAAAGATTGCTGTAGAACTTCTAAAAGTTTAAGAAACCTAAAAATTGGACCCTACAACATTTTGACTTGCAAAACATACCTTGTCCAGCTTGTAAATATCATAATTATTAATTCTAATTAAAGGCCGAGATTTGTGGTAATTTCTTGCCTTTACATCAGCTGCAGCATTAAATGAAGGATATTGGATGGTCATCGAGATACAAACAAACAACAACAATGCATTTTTCCATACGCATCTAACACGCATGTTTCCTTTGATGTCTCCGGGAATGCCACCCAGTATGTATACATTTTTCCAATTCAGAATGTAAGAGATAAGTATTTATTTTGTTATATCGAGTACAAGTAGATTCAACATAAGATTCCAAAGTTTATCGGGTGAAATGGATGAAGCATCAATTATTAAAAGGTAAGGTTTGGAGAGATCGTGACTTTGTCTCTCGATACAGTCAAAGAAAAAAATTTGAATCATTCAACATAAAATGTTGCATATATAATGCTGTATGGGTGGGTAGATATATTTTCCATTGTGCTATAAACGTGGTTGGCAATTTAATGGATACTTTAAAGTTGATCAATGTATTCAAACCTAGCTTGTTAATTCAAACATTTTAACAAGCTCTTATTAGGCCAAAACTCAAAATTTCAATGGATGGGCTTTTCATTCGGCTCCAATATGGCACAAATTCAAGCACAAGTTCCCCATATGTAAGTCCAAGCCCAAACCCAAGTCAATCAATGTATTCAATTCACAACTCTAAACTTGATATACCAACAACCAGGTAGTTTCGAGTGGCAAAGGACTTGCGTGCCTCATAAGCAAGACTTACAATTTCATAAAGGACCCGAGAATACCTAAATTTGCGTTAATTGAAGCAGTTGACGCTGAATACTACATGGAAACCCCTCATAAGCAAGACTTACAATTTCATAAAGGACCCGAGAATACCTAAATTTGAGCTAATTGAAGCAGTTGACGCTGAATACTACATGGAAACCCAACAAAAAATTGTTAGGCATATTGCACTTGGCATAGTTTTTCATTTCTACATACATTTGGCATAAGAATGAAAACTGGTTTTAATTTGTTACTTGAAGACTTTGTATTATATCGTTGAGATCTGACTTAAGAAAGTGAAAATCCTAAAAGAACAAGTTAAAAATCTTTTTCTCTGTTTTTTTTTTTTTTTTTTTTTTTTTTTTTTTTTTTCACACTCAGGCACTGTCAAGCTTCATGTGCACGGAGGCAACCCTTTCAACTCGATTTTTGCGTCTACAAGATTCGAACTTGAGATCTTGCTTAAAAGAACCGACTCCTTACTTACAACTAATAAGGGGCAAATTGGGTTATGAGGTCTAATTTCATATGAGGCCCGGTAATACCTAAATTCGAACTAATTGAAGCAATTGACGCTGGATACCACATGGAAACCCAAGAAAAAATTGTTAGACATTTATATTGCACTTGGCATAGTTTTTCATTTCTGCATACATTTGGCATAAGAATGAAAACTGGTTTTAATTTGTTACTTGAAAACTTTGTATTATATCCTTGAGATCTGACTTAAGAAAGTGAAAAACTTAAAAGAACAACTTAAAATCTTTTTCTCTCTAATTTTATTTTATTTTTTCGATTTAACTTTCGGGCGTGGAGGCAACCTTTTCAACTTGATTTTTGCATCTACGAGATTCAAACTTGAGATCTTGCTTAAAAGAACCGAGTCCCTTAATTGCGCAAGATGAAGTACATATATAAATCCACTAACAACATGTTTAGAGCTTATTGAAACAGAGAATCTACTAAAAGGACTAGCAACCCTTTTTTGTCACACCACTTGATTTTTTATTTATTTTTATGGAGGGGGCCAGGGATGCCATTATACAAAAACTGATAAGGACTAGCAAACTCTTTTTTGAAACAGAGAATCTACTAATTGAAAGGATAGACAAAAACAAAGCAAAGCATTACAAAAAAAAAGTGACCTTATAATTGATTAACAAGAGAAAAACTAAGAACTTAATTGGAGGAATCTCTGAGCCATTGGATGCTTAGCTTGAGAGAGCTGTTGTGGTTCCAAAACCTCAACAATCTCTCCATCTACTAAAAGCCACACCATGTCTGCTATCCTTTGAATTTGTTTTATACTATGAGACACCATTACAATTGTCAACCCTCCCTTCTTCAACTTCACGATCGCGTCCTCTATGTTCTGCGTCGATATCGGGTCTAAAGCGCTAGTAGGTTCATCCAACAACAACACCTAAATCATGCAAATGCGCGCACTGATTAATTACTAATTGTGCTTCGCGAACATAATGTTTTTTTCATAAGGTATTAATTAGTTGTACTTGTATATATATATATATAGGTACCTCAGGTTCATTTGCAAGGGTCCTGGCAAGGGCAACTCGCTGCGCTTGCCCTACCGATAGCTCGTTGCTATTCTTTTTAACGAATGTGTCGTCGAGGTCTGCCAACTTGAGGAGCCTTAAAATTTCATCATCTTGTAGCTTCTTCCCTCTTAGATTTGGCCCATACATCACATTGTCCATCACAGTTCCTACAAAATGATCAAGAACATGTATTCTATGTAAATAGTCCTACAATCTATTTGAAAACTTGAGTTTGTTTAGTTCATGAATTATGTTATAGATAAATGCAAAGGATGTGATGAGTACAATAATAGACTATATGCTAGGAGGGAAGGAAAAATTAAACGCTTTATAATAACGGATAAAAATTAGGGTGGGGGATGACTCATTGATAATGACATTATTGGATTTTCAATAAGTTTGAAATTGAGTTTAGGAAAGAGTCAATTAATCATAGGTAGGTGAGTTTTTAAGTAAATAGGTTTTTCATTAGGAGGTGATTTTTTCAAAAAGGATTTTGGAGTTTTAGCACATTGGAGAAAGTGGCTAGACTGTTGGGAAAGTAACCTTATTCTTAGCCTAATGAGGTTACTTTTCACAACACAAAAATGATGGCGTGACGAACTTTTTATACATACATTTGCTACATAATTGATGGAGTCTCTTGGATATACATTAAGATTGACAGTGCGCGTACATTCATAATCCGATTTTCTTTTTTGAAGTATTGAGGAAAAAAGATCAGGGAATTTAATAGGAAGGAGAGCAATCTTATATCATTGGAAGAAGTAAAGAAAAAATAAAATTGGGGCAGTTTTTTTTTAACTGTTTCCTACAAATAAACCTAGCAGAGTTTTAAAAAGACTATCTAGAGATTTCATCTAAAAGCATATACATTGCTTTCGGGGTGTTTTTGTGTGCACTCAGACCACACGCCAAACCGCGCAACTAAAAAACTGGAGTTTTTGCTCTAGTTGGTTCAATCCTTCCCCCAACATTTATATTGATGGATTTCAAGTGGCTACGCGTGCTTTCAAGCTAGCCGATTTCATCAAGCAGCGCTACTTGAAAAGTTTGTTAGATTGTTATTAGGGATGTTGTGGATTTTAATTTCAAGTGCTTCAAAAGTTGTATCAATATAATAATAAATCGAAACAATCTAACTTTTGAGACAAAAAAAAAAAAAGGTTTACCACTAATCTATTGCTATATATATGAAGCTCATTTAAAAAGATAATCACATAAAGCTAAGTCATTGACTACAAAATTAATACACCTCTTTTCTTCTCACATATATATAATCATGAATTCATGATCAACTAAGAGCCAAGTCAGCTTAAGAAAATTTAACAAAACTAATTGACTTTTTTTTTCCCACGTAATCACAACAACAAAAAATAAAAATAAAAGAAAGTCAATTAATTTTTTTTTTCCTTGTAATCACAACTACAATTCTAGACAAAAATAAGAAACAAGTACCTTCAAAGAGTACGGGTAGCTGAAACAGCATCCCAACCCTCCGTCTTAGACTGAGCACATCGAGATCCGTAATATCTCGTCCATCGAGAAAAACCGACTCGGATGTTGGCTCCCAAAGCCTATTAAGAGCCCTTAAAAGCGTCGATTTCCCGCTTCCACTAGGTCCAATAATCCCAACAATTAACCCTTTAGGTATATCAACACACACTTCACGTAGAATAGTGACTCCAGAGTCTGACACCCTCGTCAAGCCACGCACTCGAATCTTCGGTTTCGTGCCTGAGTCTGGCTCGTTCACTTCCACAACCACTAAAGGCTCTCTGAGTCCGAACCGATCATCTGTAAGAAACATAAAAACAAACGTAACTAAATAAACTGAGTGATATTAAGGGGTCGAAGAATTATTGTAGTATGACATACCTGAATTGGATGAGTCCATGATGAGTTAGGATTAGATTTTTTTTTGAGACATGAAGAGAGATCGAGAGAGAGGAGTGGTGAATGGGTTTAAATGATAGAGAAGGAGAGAGATGAGGCTGCACCAGTAAGGGCAGTACCCGGATCGCACCGTTTTTGTTGATTCAGTTATGTCTGTCGTCATTTGGCGCTAAGTGGTGATCCTTATTAGTACGTACCTTACATGTCCTTCCTGTCATTTCTTTATCAACCATTGAAATTACCAAAACAGGTATCCTTATATATCCTATATTCCTGGCTTCCTATAAAATATCTTTACCATTGATGGTAATCTAGGCATTTTTAATTAAGAATATATATATAATGATGTGAATGTCAAGCTTTTTAAGGTGCAGTATTATTCCTACGAGAGCCATTAAGATGCTTCAACCCCATGACTCAAAATAAACTTTTGAAGAATAATTTTTGTGCAATTATTTTATTGAGGACTTGTTATTTTTTTGATAATCAAATATTGATCCTCTTTGTTATTTTTTTTGCACCCATCTTGAGAACTTGTGTATTGTAATAGTATAAATTTGAGTAGTTTTGTTAAGGTAAATTAAGTTTTAAAGTAATCGATTTTGTTGTAGCCTTTTTTTTTGGATGAACGGAGGTGATACTATTTTATTTATATATTATATACAAAAAACAATGTTATAAAATGTGGGCTTTACAAAAAATAAAAATAAAAAATAAGTGTGTAAATACTGCCTTTATTATCCCTTCAAAAGTTAGCCCTACCAAACATTCGTACAAAATGAAAAACCAAACCTCAACACTTTCATCGAAGTCGTGCGGCATTCCTCAAATTTTGTTATAACTCGGTTATTTTGTTATAACTCAGTTAAGCTATTTAAAGGAATGTTGGTGAAAGATGCCATTTAGATCTATTAGATTTGTGGTTGTGTGGTTGTCTAGAATGATCTCGCGTTATAGATGAGATATTTCTTGGTCGATAACTCTTTTAAAAAAATAAAAATACAAAAATACAAAATAAAGTCAATTAAATAGGTTTTTTTTTGAGTGGGGGACGTGTTGGTCATTTATTGGAATAGTAGAGGGCAATTGGGTCCTCTCAAAGTTTGTGGTGGACGTTGATGTGTTTCCGTATGTTCCGTGCACCAAGTCGTAGAGTACGCCACAAACACCACAATGACGTCCGCAAATTCCTCTCCATCCTCCACCAATGTACTTCCGCCACGTGGTGGGACCACGCTCCACCACTTATCTTTCCACCCCGTCCACGTGCTCCTCCAACACCACATTTGATTCCTTTTCTAGCGTTGGATTAAAGCCATTTTCTACCTCCCATGTTTTTTTTTTTTTTTTTTTTTTTTTTTTTTTTTTTTTTTTTCGAAGCCACCCGATATTCAAAGCGTAATGAGCCCCAAATGCTCCGGACTTGAGTCTGGTAGGACTATTAAGTGACGATAAATATCTTCATTATGATTTGTGTCGATAGAATGAAGTCTTATTTCAATCATTGAACAACTATATTGACTAAGTTCTAGCTATTTACAAGAATAGAGTTCAAATTTTATATATTGGAACCATAAATAGTTGATCTTTAATTGATCTTTGATTGATATTTAATTTTATAATCTACTGCGGTTACTTAAGCTTTTATAGATATGTGATTATTAATTTAGGTTTGTCTATTGCACTTCGGATGAATTAAAATTACTTTTTGGTGAACTTGCAATTGAAGTCATATGCTTGCAATAAAAAGAAAAAGAAAATATAATTTCAAATATATATAATTGATCGGCCTAATTAATGGTAAAGAACTCAATTCTTTTCAAGTAGGATCTTAATTTTGAATCTCGTAGACAAAAGTTCTCGGACGTGGACTAACGGGTGTGATGGCCTGTAAATAATGTGATTTTTTTTTTAAAAAAAAGAATATTCTTAAGATGACTTTTATTACATAAACTCTTTTTTGGCTTAATCTTTCTTATAATACATTTCTAAACGTGTCAATGCCAACACGGATAGAGGGAGAAAGATCGAGAATATGTGTCGGCCAAATCTAAAATAAATAAAATATATATGATGTTTTCGCATTAGTTTAGTATTCCTCAGATATTTGATCCCCACATATGAACTGTGACAAATTCACAAACTATTCGAATGTTGAACAGGAACTTATAATAAGAGTGCATATTTTATTAGCATCACTTCAAAAAATAAAAAAAAAAACACAAAAAAACAGAAGAGCTAGACCCCGTATTCGATTTCCAAGTTTTGTTTAGATGATAAGGGCATATTATTATGTCTTTTCCTATGTATCTTTTTAGGTCAATATGCAGCACAATGTTATTTGAATTGAATCAACCGACGCAAGAGTTTGATTCATATAGCCGATCTCAACTAATATAAGATTGATGCTTCGTTTTTGCTGGTTGTATTTGGCCGCTAAACGTTATTTATGTACTAGATGTAACAAAATTGTCATAAAATGACTTTATTACTAAAAAATAATTAAACATGATCGTTCTGAACATAATCGTCAACCAACTGCTAGCTATTGTTTTGAATGAACATATATAGATTTGGTAAAAGAAGAGTTAAAATGACAACAACATATCACATTGAAAGACACAATATTGGCTAATAAGAGTCATCAATGTGCATCTCGGAATGCGGACATACACATATTTTGATATATAACATGCAAGTCGAGGTCGCATAGAAGGCTCTTTTGAGCCAATATATCTTACGGTGTGACATTTTTGTTGTCATTCTAATAAGGGCATATTAATTATTATGTCTTTTCCTATGTATCCTTCCATGTCGAAATGCAGAAACAGTGTTATCTCTTATCTGCACTGAATTAACTGATAGTGTTAATTAAGAGTTAATTTCGTAGTCCTTGTCAAATTTAATTAACCGGTTTTATTTGGTCATGAAATCGAGCTCGAGAGCTTGATCCATATAGCTGATCTCAATTAATTTAAGATTAAGCTTTATTTTAGTTGTAGATGTTGTCATTGTATTTGGTCACTAAACTTTACTTTATACTAGTTGTAACCAAATTTTATTGCCCTAAAATATCATGTGGTGAGCACAATCATCAATCAAGTGGTAGCTCGCTTTGGAAAATGCATGCTTACATGGCATACACGTGGCGTTGACACTAATATTTGATAAAACTATGATTTTTCAATTCAGCATTACCATTAAGGGCCTATTTGATTGGACCGAAAAAGAAAATGTTTTAAGGAAAATGACAAATTTCGTGGGAAAATAACATTTTCATGCATGCGTTTGATAGCCAAAAATTTAATCACGAACAATTGCTAATTTTTCATATTAAGACCCATATATTTTCTCACCTATTATGATGGGTAAATTGAGTTTTCATATTAAGACACATTAAATGTATATTTTAAATATGAAAATTAATATATTTAATATATATGATAAGTTTTCATATTTATTTAAAAAACTTGTAGTTGGTGAGTTTTTGAGGGAAAAAATCTTAACTCTATGTGTAATCAAACACATATATATATAGAAAAATTTTCTTTTGAATATTTGCGGGGGAAAACTTTTTTAAGAAAAAATTTGTTTTTCTTATAAAACATTTCCTTTGTAATCCAACATGGCCTAAAAACCAATTGTTAAGCAAATCTTGCAATAAGTTATCCTAAAATGAGATGAACCACTAAGAATATAGGAAGACAAATAACAGAATGAGTTTTTGGCGGTCAATCATCCATGTATTGAAACAGTTTAAGCCACCAAACTAACAAAACGTGCCCACTACTCACTCATCTAATTAATCTAATTATAACTAATTAAAACCCAACAAACACCATTTCATCTCCCCAAAATCTATTCTCTCAATTCATACAAGTCTTTACAATCTTCCTTTTTAAAAGAAGAATTGAAATGGTGGAGCACTTGTGATTCATTCCATTTTAATTTCATCTCCTAAGGTAAGATTTTCTAGCCTGCATTCAATTTATTTTGTTAGCATTTTTTAAAAAAAGTTTCCCTTGCTTTTATAATGCAAATGAACAAAAAAGTTTTGTTTGTTTTTGGCAACTTGATCCAAAAAATGTTCTTGGAGATGAGATTAACATTCTATCAATTATTTTGGATTTTAGAATATTATTACTTCTAACTTCTAAGATTTCATTAGAGATATTAGATCAAATCCATGGATTGATAAAATGAGGAAAATAACATAAAATATTTCTCTTTTGCTCAATAATTTTCTTAGTTTTGTAGATCATAGCTAGAATAAAATATTTTTTAGGATTTAATTGTTAAGTAATTTTTATGAATGCTTTGCCTGCAAAAACTTCTGATTAAAGGACATTGAGTTTCAACCGCTCAACATATCTTTGTCCTTAATTAATTGTTGTATTATTTCTTTGATCCCCGATCTCGGTGTAGGTTCCGCAAAAGTTTCGATCTTGTATACAAGCAAATTCATGGCAACAACAATAAAAGATGGCTCTAATGCAAAAGAGAAGAGTAGGCCATCCTCCTCTTCATCATCTAATCAGAACATTGATTCCCCAAGAGCAAGAAGAACAACACCTAAGCCATTGACAGCAGATTCATCAGCTGAAAAGAAAGCAACCCCAAATTATTTGAAGCACACAAAGAGCTCAGGCAAGGATGTGTGCATATATAGCAAGAACCAAGCCTCAGATGACACAAATCTTAAGTACTCCACTTCAAGCAGAAGAAAATCAACAGACCCTTCACCAACACAAACATCAACCAAGCTCAAGAGAACTATGTCAGCAAATCCAAGAGTTAAGCCATCAACAAGTACTAGGCCTTCATCTGTATCGGCAACTCCCTCGACGAAACCGGTTGGCGGTTCTACTAGTAATAAACCTGTTTTGGACAAAACAACTAAGACTACTCCTTTAAGGGGTGGCAAAGCTCAACAACCAGTTCTCACAAGGCCAATGAGCATCAAAAAGGGTACATCAAGTTCCACTACTAAGAAGGAATATAGGCCTAAGACCTCTCTCACCAACAAGGCACAACCAAGTTATAAGCCTAATCATGAACAAGAGATTGAAATTAAACATGATGAAGAAACAAACATGGATTTGGAACAAGATATTGTGAGTGATGAATTGTCCGAAAAAGACGGAATCGATCGAGAAGAAAACCCGCCCGCCATTGATAAAGTAGAGCCTGAATCCAAGGAAATTGAGGATGACAAGTCCAATGATCACAGTAGTGATTCTTTGCCAACAATATTATCCGGGGAGCAGGAAGTAGAACCAAATCCTACCAAGGAAGAACTAAAGGAAGACAATGAAGAACAAGAAGTTGATTTGAAACAAGGCAATGTGATTGAAGAAAGCAGCAATGAGCAAAGCAAGCCTCAAGAGGAAAATGAAGTAGTAGCAGCCAAGAAAGAAGAAACAAATGAGAAGTTAGTAATTGAGGAGGCAAAGACCGATGACGATGCGTCGAAGTTGAGTTTTAAGAAAGGCAAGGAATTGGAGGAGAAGGAAGAGGAGGGCAATGGGAACCAAAGATTGAAATTCAAGGAAAGAGCAGTGGGCGGCGCCGAGGGCGATGTTGGTGAAGCAAAGCCAGAACAAGAGAATGTGGTATTGAAGCGCCAAGATGTGCAAGGAAAGAAAGAAACACAAGCATACAATGATGTGATTGAGGAGACTGCAAGTAAGCTTGTGGAGAAGAGGAAGAGTAAGGTGAAGGCTCTTGTGGGGGCATTTGAGACTGTGATTTCATTAGAGAATGACTGATAATGATAGTGATACCAACCAATTTAGCATCACAATGGTACTCTACTCTTAACACATATATATACTTCATGTTCATGTTCATATGAACTCATTTTTTTGTCAAATATAAGGTTGTTTACAATTTACAAGGCTTGTTTAGTTCAATCATTCACTACAATAAAAAAATATATATATATTTTTTTTAATCTCCAACAAAGTAGTTGAAAGTGTCATTGTAGTTTAATTGTGTATGGCATCATTTGTTTGCCCAACCAATATGGGCATCAAAAGATTATTGACCATTATTTGCTACAAGAAAAAAATATTTTTTAAATTTTCAACAAAGAAGTTGGAAGTGTCATTTTATTATAATGTTGGTATCCTTTGTTTTTTTTGTTTTTTTTTTTTTTTTTACACACTGCATGACATATTCACTCATATAAGTCATCCATGCAACCTCCACACGCATGTTAAGTACCGAAATTTGTGTATACTCGCATCTTGAACTAGTGCACATGAACGGCTCTAATAAGCTAACGTGCCTATGTTATTTTAACATTTTATTTTATTTTTTTATCTTGACCACTCGATATCCAAACTTAACTGACTACTCTAAGCTCAAACCAGGTCGGCCCGGTACAAGGTAAAGCTCTCCGAAAGGTGGCTTTTGGGTTCGTGGAATCTCAAACTCAAGACTACCTCATAAGCCGCTAGAATGACAAACCACTCCAGACCCACCAGCCATTGGTGGACAAAAAATCAATCGTAATATTCACTACAAGAAAAAAAATGTATTTTACATGTAGCCAGATATTGTGACCAGAAACAACAATGAGTTTCAAGACATCTTCATCAGGCTAGATTGATTTGGGCTCCAAGCGGCAGACGGGTTGCCATTGAAGGGGCACCTGCTGTTGACTCAGATTTAGAGCCCATTAATTACTCTTCAATACTTCTTAAACAAAATCAGTTATATATAATAACATAAAATCAAAGAAACAAAGAATTAAACTATTATTAACAAAGAGAGAAACCCTGATGAACTTTCTATGAAGAAACTGAAACCCTAATCTTCTCTACAATCTTCCCATCTTTATAGAACCTCTACATGGACTTGCTCCATGAAACCCTAACGATTTCTCGCTTGTTTTTCAATTTCTCACGTTCGAAGCAATTTTAGCCTTGTTGGGTGAAACTTGGGCCATCATTGGGCTTTGCTAAAGCCCTTTATTTACTTCCTTAATTTTTGAAAAATAAAAATAAAAATTTGAGGCCATTTTTTTTTAAAATTAGATCATGTTAATTGAATCAATTTTTTGTTGATCAAATCATACAATTAACATAGGGAATTGAGGTTTAGAGTTTAGGTTTTAAAATTTAGTGTGTATATATATATATTGCATTGACAAAAATATATATATATATCGTGCAAGCCTTTGAATATACAAAAAACATGACATTGAGAGACCTTACTCCTTACCTTTTTTGTTGCCTTACACAAGGTGGGTTGAAAAAGGGAAAATATTCTTTGTTTGTTTGTTGGGTCACTTATCCTAATGGCGGTAATAGATGTATTCGAAAGTTAGGAAATTTAAACTTGTGATGTTAAAATAAAGAGACACAAGTGAACAACTAATTAGTTTCAATTATGTACTGCGCTACAAAGTCGGGTATTTGACGTTAGTCATGTGAAGAACAAACATATATATATATATATATATATACATTCAATCAAGTTGTTGTTATCAAAAAAAATAAAAAAATTCATGTGGTTAAAAGTGTAAGAGGTTGGGGGTTTAATTCCCACTGAGAGCAAGTTTCTTTCTTATAAGAAATGCATAAAGTATTTAGGTCCCTGAACTTTTAAGTATTTATTGATTTGGTCTTCGAACTTTCATCGATTCACTTTGGTCCTTGAACTTTTATTTTCATCTATTGTTGGTCCTTTTGTTAACTTTGGAGAACAACGGTCGCTAATAACACGCTTCACTAGCAATTTGCGGGCGGTCCACAACTGATTCGTTAATCTAAAAAATCGATTGTGAACCGTTTCGTTAGTAACTGTTGCTCTTCAAACTTAACAAAATGACTAAAAGTAAAGGAAAATGAAAGTTAATAGACCAAAAGTGAACTGGTGAAAATTTGATAACTAAATCAACAATAACGTAAAAGTTGAGGGACCAAATGATATTATTTGCCAAAAGAAAAAAAAAAAAAAATCAAGTTGGTGTTATAATTTGCAAGTGGAAAGAATATATGTCAAAACCGTACATGGAAACATCTTTAGTGGACCTTATACATGGCCATATCCCCAATTTTAGGTTTGATTTGCCCCAACAAAAGCAAAAAAGCAGTTTAATTAGTGGATAGGTACACGATACTTTTTTTTAATAAAAGCGAGACTTTATTTTATAATAGCCAATATATACAATAGGTACACAGAACTTGTGTATTACCAAATGCATCCCGAATCAAGGAAAACACAAAATACGAGCAAAATTCGTCACGGCACAAGTATAGCGTATGTGGTTGATGCCACTCCGTGACACTTTTTTTCTTTTTTTCTATAGAAACAAGTCTCTATTTTGTTGTATTGATCAGCAAATATGTACATGACAAAAAATAATGTGTTTTCTTAAAAATAAAGCCGAAAAAAACACTTATAAGTGTAATAAAGAAAACCACCTCATGACCTCGTCTCTATGTCACCATGACACTTTTGGTTTGTTGCTGCTGACCTTAATTCTCTGGTGGAGAAGGAGAGAATCTGATCACACTAAAAAGAACAGATAACATTGATTTCTAAGTGGCCTACACATACATACATATACCTTTCAAAGATGGTCAACAAAATTCACTCCATTAACACCTTATCCTTGTTTGTTCTCTTCTTTGGTAATGTGTTAAATGGTGTCATTGCAATTCAGTGCACTGTCAACAAGTGCAATCGAACATTGAGAGAGACATAGAAAGGTTGGCAATTTCATTTCATTTATGGGAAGACTTGACATGGCCAAAGTCGAGATTTGCCTCTCAAATATTATATCGAAGCTTTTAAAGCATAATTGAGTGTTTAGTTAATGTACATTAATCATCAATAAAATTGGTGGGACTCTCAACAAAATGCCACATGCCGACGTGCAATAAGTCACAATCTCAAAGTCACCATTACTTTTTCCTTTTATTTATTTCTTTCTTAATAATGCCCCAAAAAAAGCACAAACTTAACTAATTTGTGTTCATTTCTACAGTTACAATGTCCACTTAATTTTCGTTAATTATATCACAAATTTTACATTTTCTTGATAGTGTCGTGATCGACTGTTTGGATTTTCAATACGGTTGTTCAGATTAATTTTCTTTTGGTAAATGACTCATCCAAAGCATCTTTCACTTGCTCAAATCAGAAGATAAACTTTGGGTGATTTGGATGAAGATACGCGGTTGTAACAGAACGCGGAAGGCGGTTGCAACTGGATCTCTGAATCAGTTTGTTACGGATTTGATCTTAATTATCCACAACCAATTGAAAATCTCATGAAAGTTGGCGTAGGGGTTCAGAGACTTATCACCACGTGTTTAATGTGCAATGACATGATTATTTGAAGACGAAGATTGGACAGATCTTTAGCATGTTGTTAAGATATGTTGTTAAGATTTTATGTCCTTCATCAGTCTATATATTGTGTCAAAGTTGATAGAGTTTGTATCTCTGTTAACTTTGTATTGTGAACGTGTTGTTCACTTCTATCAAGATGTAAACACCAAGGGGACTTGAGTGTTCTAATGAGGGGAGCCTTATCGTGCAAGTAACGGGGGAATTGCGTAAAGTTCATTGTAAAGGTGAAGAGTGGTGTTGCAAGCCTAGTGAGGGAACACAAGTTCGAGCGTTGCGTAAATCTGTAACTCTTTTATCTTAGTGAATTTCACATCTAAGCGTGGTCTCGCGAATGTAGGTCGTGAATCGAACTGCGTAAACAGGTTCTCTGGTGTCCTAGTTTGATTTACTTTTCAACATACTTTATTTTAAGTACTTGCATTACTTATTTCTCTATTACAACCATCTGTACATTCGATTATAACTGCATTTGATTATTTTATTTCTTAACAATTTTAAAACGGTGCATCTTTGGTGAGACGGACGAGGTATC
Source organism: Stephania cephalantha (assembly GCA_039657325.1). Lineage (NCBI taxonomy): Eukaryota > Viridiplantae > Streptophyta > Magnoliopsida > Ranunculales > Menispermaceae > Stephania > Stephania cephalantha. The sequence goes on along the minus strand of CM077576.1, from coordinate 1,944,706 downwards.
CGTTGCCAAAAGGCAAGGTTTTATGAGAGGGGCCGTATGTTAGAATTTCGTTGAAGTTGAAAAAGACATCAATTTTGACATGGAGCCCAATTTTGTACCAGAATGACATGGACTTATGTTTTTAGTGAAGTGTTTGTTTTTTTTTTTTTTTAATTTCATGATAGTGAAGTGTTTGTTACATCGGATTCCTACTCATCAAATAGATAAAGCATGAACTAGACATTAGATCAGAGCACTGTATTTTCATTCAATCAAAACGTAGTAGATCAACTTATTTTATAAATAATCTTAGAAAAAAATCAACCCTTTTAAAATAAATTAAAGATCTTTGGGATCGGCCAAAGCATCTCTACTTAGATGAATAAGGCATTAAATGCGATATGATAATGTAAGAACCAAACAAAGACTAGAGGCGCGTAAAAATCGTAGCCTTAAGCCTCCAGGGTGCGGTTTCGAGACTTGGGAGGCGAAAAACTATGCCCAATATTGTTTCGAGGTGGGCTTGAACCCCCGGCAATATTGGAGGGGACATAGATGGTGTGGGTATAGGGTACCCACACTGCCTGGAGGTGCCAGGGAGCCCAGCTCTACATAGTCAGATGGGGGTATGGTCCTGGGCCTTCACAGTACTGCTCAAGCGCCGACCGGCGCAACTCAACGTTAGACACATAACATATAAGCTTTACTTGCCAAAAGGCAACGTCATACGTAGTTTTGACTATGTTGAAGCCAAAAAAAAAAAAAAACTCCAAGATTGATGATTAATGACTTAATCACAAGGGAAATCCACAATAGTTCCTTGTGTTTCAATTTTTAATGCAAAGAACAAATTCTCTTATAATTCTCACCAATCTTCCCTTATTCTTCTAGATCAATTTCATATTGACCCAACGACCCTAGAATGATACTAATTTTTTTAAGTGACATTTGGACTCATGAGTTCAGACTAAAAAAAAAAAAAAAAATTATTGTCACAATCATCCTCAAACAATAAATTAAATAAACGCGATAGCTTGTAAAATTTCTTTTATGCCCCTTAAATATTTGTAAGAGTTTAAAAAATCCCTTATCATCACTGTGGACTCATGAATCTAAATAAATTTATCGATTCGAGAAATGGATGATAATGAAAGGGCATCTTTTTGTGGATTAGTAGTGCCTAGAATATAACAAGCACGATTAGAGGAATAATAATCTCATTTAGTTTGCTTTAATTAATGATTTGAAGTTTGAACAAAAGGAAGACACAAAAGCAAACACCTAAATTTAGAAAACGAAAGGTGTTGAAAAGAGTGAAGAATCTACTTTTTCGGATTAGAGTTTATAATATAACCTGAAATAGATATATACATAATACATTGGACATGTTCTAGTGATGATTGTGATGTGAGAACTAAAATTAAATATGGATTATCGGTGCTAATTAATTGTACTTGCTTTGGTTTTGAACACAAGCTCAAATTATATATGTCTGGATTAGATATATTTTCAAAATGAAAAAGTAAAAATAGATGAATGAATAAAGAAATAATAAGGAAAAGGAAGTGTTGTTGCAAGTTGGTTAAGACCATGATTATCAACTGTATACACTAATTAATGATGAAATCAAGTGCTCATCAGATTATTCCTGTTGGTGCCACTGATCATGATTTAATTAGTGATGCAAATTAAAAGTTTTTCAAAGGCCGATTCCATAGGAGGCAGTCGCGGGTCATCTTTAGCTAGTGGTGAAATTAAAAAAATCAAGTCAGAGGGCGAGCCCAAAACAACTACAAGCTAACAAGCATATAAAACATATAAATTTATTAGCAATGACATTAAAACTCCTTCACCAGCACAAGCAACGCAAAGGTTTTGATAATTGACTAACAAAAGTTGGTCAATATTAAGGCCTAAAAATTCACCTCCCCATGCAACATATATTAGACCATTTGGAACAATTAACAACTTTGAAATATTTGATATATAACCTCATAGATATATATTTAAATTATTAATGTTTTAAGGAAGTTGATATGAGTAGCTCGACGTCAAAATCTTTTAATAAGTAGAGATTTTGATTTTGAGTCTTATCATTTTAATTTTTTGAGAGAGCTTCACCTCTTTGCATATAGGTTGGCCTAAATAAATCATAAATTTATCGAATGATATATAACGATCGAGTTACTTGAGGATGCAAACCAATTAATTAACTTGATTCATAACCGGGACAAATTAAATCAGTTTCTATTTAATTAGTATTGTATTTTTGTTGATAGATATTTAGTAAAGTATATTATAATTAAGTATATGAGTTGAATTAAGTTGAAACCATTGACTCTTGAGAGGACTTAAAACAAGAGTTTTGTTGACGATTGGCAAAGTTGTGAATTAAGTGGGCCACGTAAGATTAACACTAGTGCATTGTCGCCATGGACTCACTATATAAGTCACCAACCAAACTTCACCAACGTAATATATATGCCACCCCCCATGCCACTATTTGATATATACTTCTTACAGTACTGTCGGTGGTGCATGGCTCCATTAATTAAATATTTCTCCCTCCAAATATACAAAATGGTGGTTAACGGCTTTTTGAAACTAGGAAAAAAAAAAGTGCTTGGAAGAATGGATGAAATTAAAAGAAGCTAACAAAAAAGAGAATATCTTTATATTAATGAACCAAATTAAACTAGGAAAAAAAGAGAGACTCAAATAGTAAAATTGAACCAAAATACAATTGGCCTAAGTATCTTTATGGCATATTCATGAATACATTTTAAATCGGTGCGTCGAAATATAATTCAATACTGTCAACTTTTATCGAGAGACTCAGACCCAATATCAAAGCTAAAAAATTAAGATAAAGAAGCGGATTTTTAATTATAAGAACTCGTTAATCGTCTTTAATAAAATTCTGTTAAAAATGTAGTATTAGCTAGTGCCTTACTAAAGCATGCACTTGGTCAGCCGCCTCTTGATTTTCTCGAAGTGTATCAAAGGGTGGACGATGAGTATATGTCGTGTGTCGTGTCGGGTACATATATATACATGCATATACGTATAGGTATACAAGTACCTAAACAAATTGGTCACTAGTACTGTCCCCACGAGCCGCAGCCCTATAGCAGGCGATGTTGACTTACCGAAGACGAACCCTCTACCGTCGATCTCGTTCTCATCCAACAGTCTAGATCATAGTACGCCACGTTCTCGTAAATGATTGGCTCTACGTACAACGGTCAAAGCAACATGCGCGACACCGACACTGATCTCTCTTTTTCGAAGGCGGAGGCGCGAAGATGCGTTCACACGAGTGTTACTATGCTTCTGCGGCGCACTCATGATCCTGCGCCCTACCGACGCATCGCTCACAAAAAGGCACATCAAAATCAAATGTTGTTGATCTATAAATCTGTCGGTTTGAAATATTTTCAAACATGTGGTATATATATTTGCAAATTCAAACATGTGTTATATTAAAAAAGGGCATTAGGTGAATTAGCTAGGGGCTTACCTTCGATGAAAGTAACTTATTTTTAAAGTATGTAATTTCGTAAAGCCTCAATTTTAAATTAGTTATACGAGTAGTTGGCTACGGTCGTAAATACAACTAATAAGGATTGATTACATAATTTGAACACTCCGGTTAATGGTTAGTGAAGTACTCACTCTATCCATAATTATAAGTCGTCTTGAATGAAGCATATAATTAATGTAGCCTTAATGATGCTTTAAATGACGAGCTTAAATTACATTGTTATTCTTTAACACAAAACATAAAAATGATTTAATTACATAAAATGGGTGTAAATACTTAGTTAAATAAGGACTAAAATAAGTTTAATATGTATAAAATGATTTAATTACATAAAATGGGTGTAAATACTTAGTTAAGTAAATAATAAAATAAGTTTAATATGCATAAATGCTCTTTTGAATTCATAAAACGACTTATAAATTTTGAAATGAAACTTTAGCTGAAACGACTTATTTTTTTTTTTTTTGAAGGTGTGAGTATATTTTTAGACTTTTTTTATTCTAATAAATGTTTTACATAAAAAATAAAGAAGGCATTAAATTGTTTAATTTCAACTTTTAAATTTAGTCAATCTAATGTTAATCACTTATTTTAAATAGTAATATTTATAATAAAGCTACGAAGTCGTTTCCTTTACTTATCTTATGCACATCTCACCACGTGTAACATTGATTGCAAATTAAAAATATACATGATGCACTTTATGGTTACTTAAAATTTTAATGTTTGACGAGTACAATGACAATTATAAATAAGGATGCTACTTTATGGTTACTTAAAACTTTTTTTTTTCAAATAATGAATTTTGACGAGTATTGACTTGTAAAAATAAGATTTAAATATTTATAAAAATTTTAAATAATAGAAGAATGAATGATTTATTGTTATAAATAATAAAAGCATTTAATAACATGAATGTATGCATGCATATAAATGAAATTAGATGGGTCAGGTGAAGGAAACGCGTCTTAATTAAAATGCACAGCATGCACCTTCCTGAACTTCTTAAATTATGAACTGAGAACTTATTCGCTGTTTTTGTGTTGTCAATTGACATTTTTTTTTATCATAGCTAAAAACATTATGTACTCCCACACACTCAAATTAATTTTAAAACAAAGTTGAAAAATGTTAATGACATTAATTCGTATACATTGAACTGTTTAAGTAAGAATATATTAATTACTTCTAAGTGTGGATTGAAACCATTAATTAATTAATTTACCATTGTAGTATTTTCGTATAGTATTGATTTATTCTTAAACCTTAAGCAGTTAAGCCCCTCACACTAAAATTCTTTTAAACCTTAAGCAGTTAAGTAAATATTTTTTGTTAATGAATTGTTACTTCAATGGTTTGTTAAGTAAATATTTTTTTAACTCTCTATTGTATATTTTTTTATAAAAAATATGGGTTGATTATTGTGAATTGTAACTTTAATTGTAAAAAAATATTACATATTCATGTAAATTAATTTATTAACTTTATCATAGAGTTTTAATAACTCAAGAAATCGATTAGTATGTACATAAATTTCAAACATTTTAGTATCAAACCTGTGAATATAAAGTCACTACCTTGATATAAATTAATAATACATTTACAATTTTATCTAATCTGATTATCTTAATACTAGTTAAATTAGTCAACATAATACATACACTAGTCTTTTGTAGGAAAGATATTAATCACAGTGTCTGTCAATCATAACTTAATAATTCAGTCAATTAAAAAACCTCAACCCAAAAAAGTTGTCCCACAACCACAACAATGGAGACATTAGATGAAACATCTCCATCAACATAACAAACACCAAACCACAAATTCACACGCATATCTCGAGGCACATCCAATACACATCAATGCAGTATCAAAAAAAAGAAAATATTATCGTGCATCAGGACCGACACGCACACGAGATACGAGGGGCGCACACATTGTCAAGATCCATTGATTTTCAAATAGCACATTCATCTCGAGACACATCAAGCGCGAGAATAACATTACGCTAACATTTGAAAGCGACAAGCGTTAGTGCGTTACGCGAGTTCCAAGTCAAACCGACGGAGAGCTCAGCCACTGAGACCCCGCCACGTTAGCAGGATTTTAAAAACCACCCGCGAAAACGAAAAACGAAAACGAAAACGAAAGGCGCGCGCGAGTGCTAGCTTCTCGAACCACTAGAGTCCCAGACGAGACGACAGAACAACATAACCCCGTCCCCACCACCGACACGTGGCGGTCCACTTTCCCCAGTCCGCGCCCGCTAGTCCGTACGGCCCCAGCCGGTCACCTCAACCGGCAATTAAAAGGCCCAACCAGTAAAGCATTTTATTTTATTTTATATATATATATAGAGAGAGAGAGAGATTGAGTGAGTGAGAGAGGCGTGGTGTGGTGTGGTGTGGAAGTTGCGCGGAGAGACGCCTGGCACGGAAATCGAGAAACGTGTGTTAGTGATCGTGGTTTGTTTGGATCGAAGCGAACAACACGCTGTATTATTTATTGATCAAATTCGATCGATCGATACTTGGAATATCGATCGAACCGGTTGTATAATTAATTTAATTGTTATATATATTGAATTAACTGGGTCGATCGATCGATCGATCGATCTGGCTGGGATTCGATCGCTGGTGGGGAGGTTGGGGCTGAGCAGGAGAGTGAAGGTGAGGGTGAGGACCAAGGATCGGTTGATGGATTTGTGGCACGAGATGATTTTCCCGATGAGGAGAGTCTGGTCCGCTGTTTCCACTCGCGTCAAGGCTCGCAAAAATGGTGAGTGCCTTGTTTATTATTCAATCAATCTTTTAATTTTAATTTTTTTTTTTGTTTTTGTTTTGTTGCTGAATTCTCACTTTTCGAAGCTCAAATCGATCCATCTGCACTGTTTTATCTTCAATTTTTTTCTATACTTACTGTAACGACTAATCCACGATTAGACACTTTTATGTTTTTAATTTTTTTATTTTCTACTTGGTATTTGATACCTTCTGAAATGGCTAATTTATGTTCGGACACTATTTTGCTTTTATTTTTTTAATTTTTTTAATTTACGACTTGATATTTGATACTTACGGCAATGATTAATCCACAGTCAGAGATTGTTTGGTCTTTCAATTTTTTCATTTCCTACTTTGTATTCTATGCATACTGAATCGATTAATTCATGCTTAGACACTCTTTTATCTTCATTTTTTTTTTTAATGACTAATGCACACTTGTGGCACTGCTAGATACGTAGAGAGAGCTGCTTAATTTGTAATTAGAGTTTTTTTTTTGATACTATGTATGATGTTATGATTGCAAATTTGAATTGCTGTGTAAAAGATATGTCTCGAAAAATGAAGAAATTCATAAATATGAGGCGTGGCGTTATTAGAAATCTCTTATGGATGTGGTGCGATGAGCTACGGGCGCACGTTAGCATCGACACGGCATTTCCGTGATCAATTTCTCATACGATTAATTCTCAACGGCCCGATCAAATTATTTTCCGAAAAACGGTTTTCCGGTTTTTATCTCTCCGTCGGTGCCGAAAGAAATAAAAAAAAAAAAGTTTTCGTTAGTGGTCACGCGTCACATGCATGCGGAACACGTGTAAATGCACACTCTTATATTAATGGAAGATCTGATGATTTTTTAAATAATAATAATAATAATTCCGATCGAATCAGGGCCGTGGATTTTCTCTGATTAGTTCTAACGTGGGCCATGTTGTGTGGTGGGGACAGGTGGAGGGCTGTTGAAGCTTCACAACGACGTACAGACGTGCGGGTATCAAGACGTGCAGGTGATGTGGGAGATGCTGCAGAGATCGGAGTCTGAATTGACGGCTCAGATTAACTCTACTGGTTGTAATGGTAATAGTCATAGCAGTACTCCGACGAAGAGGAAGCAACGGCCGTTGTGGCGAGTCTTCGTTTGGTCCCACCGTAGAGGGCCCACTTCTCTAAAACGTGCCTAAAATCAGACTAGTAGCACACATGACATGATCAAGCCATATTATATATTGAGTAATAATTAATAGGAGATATGACACAAGAGATCAAGAATAAGATCAACAAAGGTCTTAAAAACATGTACATGGGGCACGTTAATTAGTTGGTCCTTGTTTTTTTTACTTGGTTTCTTCTTTTTATCATGTACATATTAATGAAGTTTTTTTCTTCATCTATCAATGTGCATGTGTTAATTTTCAGGCTAGAGCGAGAAATTAATGGTTAATTGTAAGTTATTGTTTTAAATCGAACTAAATGAAAGCGTTTGTCTGATTAATAACCATAGTCAATAAAGGCGGATCCACTTACAAGACTATCATAAGCTACAACTTAAGGTAACTTGCATGTGGCCCAGACTGACTCCTTATTTGCATAGACGATCAATGAAGAAAAATAGAAACTTTTTAGGCTAGCTCACCTTCATAGTAATATAATGCCTCATAATCTTTAATTAGTTTAGTTTATAGGAGCTTGAAATCTTGGCTTCACGCGAATAATTTGGGATGTATCAAAGCACAACTAATTAGATGCACTCCACCCGTTTTCCTTTTTTATATGCTAGATATGCCTTGAATTGCGTAAATCATATGTTTTTTGTTTGGCTGAGGAAGATATATGATGACTAGTATGCGTCGGATCTTTCTCGATATTTGCAATATTTTTTTTAAAAAAAAATTAAAACAAAAATGTTATTTTGGATTTTTTTTTATTTGAAAAACAATACATCGTTGTCATGCATCCGTGAGTGACCTCATCATTGAAGTTTTTTTGTTGGGCGACCAAATTAATATAATTGATAAAATTGAATGACCATGAGTAAAATTAACCCGGCTTACTAGGGGTTGTTGTATATTGTTTACGGAGCGGAATGGTGTGGTTGGTGGTGAATGCTAATTGGTCGATTAAAAAGTTGGTGGTGGTTGGCCAGTGTGCACCCTACACATGCCTAGCTGGGGTATTGCCTTATTGGTGGGTCGATGGTTAGATCAATTTGACAATGTAACAAGAAGGGTTGAAAGGACTATAGTGGGGACGACATGAAGTGAACAGATAGTCAGTGCTACGGTTTCATTATTTAGGTAGATAGCTTTTATGTTTGACTTATATAATATAGATTATGTTAATATTGAAGACCCATGCATAGTTGCTATGTATGATTGTTATACTTCAATATTATTGTGTAAATAGGTTGGTTTAGCTCTTAATGCAAGTACAAGTGGGTGCTACCAGGCAAGCCGACATAGGTGAGTGGCCTTAAAAATGTCGTCTCTAAGGCCATTAGAAAAACACATTATAAGCTCAAGCTTATATGATTTAGGCCCAATGCTTGTTCGTGAAGGCTTGGGCTTGTTTTTGAAGGCTTGGACCTTTTTTTTTTTTTTTTTTATCAAATCTCAAGTTTGTTTTTTTTTTTTAATTTTTCGATAAACATCTTTTGTAGAGTGAAGCGTGTCTCATTCAGAATTGTAAAAGGTAATTTTGAACATTATAATTTACAAAAAGAAAAAAACCTAAAAATGACTCTTGGAACTTGATGTAGACAACCTGCATCAATGTATTAAACTTCACGAAATCTAACATGGTAACACAAGGTAAGGGGAATTAAGAGAATTACTTGGTTGTGCATGAGTATTTGCTAACTCATTTAATTTGGTAAGTAATGACTAACGAGTAAATATATCCATGATTGAATAATATTTTCATTTGAATAAACTAATTGGGTGACCCAATAGTTTGGTATGAGATTTGGAAGTAAAAGGTCATTGGTTCAAATTTTGGTGGGTGCAAAAGTTATTTCTTTTCCATAAAAAAATAATATTTTCATTTGAAAAAGAAAAAAAAAAAAACATAAATTTTCTTTCATAATCCTCTATAGTGTAAAATCTAAAGGAACATGTTGAAAAAAGTAATGTACTATGAGAATTAGTTGAGTCAATTAATTTTAGGTCAAGTCTGGCACTTTAGGTAGAGAAATGACCATGCATGTACAGTATTTGGACCTTGAGCCTTAGGGGTCCATTGTATTTGTACTGCCCATAGAAATGGAAGAAGAAGTGTTAAGGAATTAGGCTAACTGATAAAATGGGTCAACTAGTGCTCTTAAAGTTTGTTCTTCTATTTTTGTCATTTGAGGTTTTTACAATAAATTCATTGAGCCTGGCTACATAGATCAAACGTTTCCATTCGCTTAATTAATTAGTAAAAGATTCATTACCTCAATACCTTATTGTCATCTACTCACACTTCTTGAAACATAATCTTTAATGAATTCTAAGAGTAGGGTATTATTAGTGCATGATGATTTCAATGTTCTTCTGTAAAAATACTAATAAATAAGTATATATATATATATATATATATATATATATATATATATATATATATATATATATATATATATATATATATATTTATATTGTGACGTTCATGATTACCTCCGATTATTTCACCTGAGACACATTCTACCCTATAAGAGATATGCGTTGAGAAATTAAGAAATTTGAACCAAATACCTTATAAAGGTTAAAGTGAAAAACTAATAAGTCTCAACGACTACACCAATATAATTATTGGTTTATTTTCCTTTTAAGTTCTAATTAATTTAATTAACAATAGCATCAATTACTTTTCTGTCCACAATATAATATATATTAGTAAATGAAATCAATATTTTACCGAATGTGACTTTAGTCTAAGGTCAAATATGGTGATGGCAAATTATACTTTTGAGTATTGGAATTGATCACAAATCCCATTAAATTGTTGATAACTATGTCTGTGACTTAACTTTCGATCAACTTAATTCAACTTTCATTTGAATTGGTTTGTTGATTAATATAAGTGTATATATAGTATGCAAACTACAAAGATATTTTAGACGGGTCTCTAAGAGGTTTGGAGTTCAAGTCTCAAAAGGCGCAAATCAAATTCTTTTCTTACACGAAATATGTGTTTTAGGTCATATAAATACTATATCTATATTTTGATGGTTTGGTACCTGTGATCACTCTCATTAGTCAATAAAAAGAACAAAATACATTCAAAACTCAAAAGTGACTTTATCTTTTGTTCATCAAAACTTAATATAAAACTTTGGTTATGGGCATCAAGACCTCAACAAAAGTTATTGGGCTCTCCATTTCTTAATTGAAAAATGAAGTAGTGTTGGAATAAAGCCCCCACCAAATGATGCTCTTTAAGAATGTCTCCATTAATCAAGATTGATCAAGAAGCATTGATAAAGGTTTCACTTGATATATTAATGTAATTCATACATTCTACCCTTTTTTTTTTTTTTTTTTTTTGCCAAGAGAGAGATAAAACAATGTTTTAGACTATTTCACAAACATTCATACAATATCGAGGCACTTTGAGCTCAAGCCTAATAATTATAGGTAAGACGTTCTTTATCTTTAACAATATTATTATAACTATTTATTTTCTTAAATGAGGATCAATACTTAGGTGAATTTGTGGTAAAACTCGTAAATGTAAAATAACAAATAAAAAGATTCAAAAACAAGTAGGAGTAGCGCCAATCGACACAAAGATTGATCACCTACAAAAAAGACGACCTACAAATGACCCCATTAGAAAACTTGACTCAATAAAAATTGAAGAAACTCAACAAGATAGAGGTAGACCAAAGTTAACTTGGGACGCGTTAATTACGCATGATTTGAATGATTTAGAAAGTTCACCATCAAATGCGCTAAATCAAGCACAATGAAAGAGTTTGATCTATGCAATCGACCCCAATTAATTTGGGATTGAGGCATTTATGTTGTTGTTGTATTTGAATGTTTCTATCATTTATAAAAGTGAATGTTGGACGGTAATGAAACAACATACATAAAATAAACGTATTTTCTTAAAAGTCATCTTAAAATTCTTTATTCTTGGACAGTGATTAGGAACATCTTTACAAGGATAGCTTTAAAGGGTTAATATTACCCTTACTTGAAATATATATATATATATACACACACACACATACATACAATGTGTCGACTTCAAATATATCTTTGACATATAATTAGTTATAGTTATAATGTGAGATCAACTCATATAGTACTCAAATTTGCGCAACTTCATTCATGGCCGTTGTCTTTAAGTTAAAGTAATTCCAAATTAAAAACCCATGATTTTAATTTCATGTATGATCATCCCTTTAAATAGAAGTATATGCTTTACATTATAGGTTAGGGAAAGTTATTTATATATAGATATATACAGTATATATTAATTATACAAATGGTCACGTAGCTAACAGTTAATTAATTAAACCAATCCAATTGACCCACCAAAACCTTTTTTTGGCGAAATTGTCTTCTTCACTTCTTCTTTTGTTCCTAATATTTAACGATGTTTGATTAAAGCTTCTTTGTTTACTAATAAAACATTGGTCTTATCTTCCAACTAATCCACTTAAAACAATCAAACAAACAAACAAATAAGTACAACAAACAATCTCTCCACCTCAAGTTGTTATATCACACGTGGCACCCACAAACAAGTCCACCTCGCCACCACTCCTCTCTACAAACACTAAAATAAAGCCTCAATCTCAAATTAGTTGAAATAAAGATCGGTTGACCATTTTGAGCACCGAGATTGGACGCTTACCTAATAAACTTCAATTAGTTAACACAGGCTGCATAAATCAAAATATTCATTGTGTTCGATTCAAGTATAAATTATCATTTCTCTGTAATACACATTTTCATTTTTATTAATTATGCTATTATCTACCTCAAACTAATTCAAACTCGATTCGAGTTAATAAACAAAAATGTATAACTCTTTCAGCGAAAGTAACTCAATTCATAAAGAAAAATACTAGAATGACAATAACAATAATGCATTACAAGACAAATTGGCTCATGAAATTCATTCATACGGCTTCGATCAATGTGTTATCCACAAAGATCTGTCTATACTCGTATCTCGAAGCTTACACAGACGACTTATGTGAGCCATTATAAAGTAATAAATCACTCGGACCAACTTTTATTGCTAACAACACAATTTTCTTAAATAAAAAAGGCTGACCTAGTTGCCACGTGTGGCATAGGGTGGTCCCCACTTTACACCTAACCTACTAAAACCAGAACCGGAACCAACACAACCCATTCCGGGTTTGAACTAACTCGACCCGGGCCCTACCTAACCTGAACAACGAACCGCTACAAAAGGTCAAAACTACCCCTGAAGTCCGCCAATCAAATTACCAAAACACCCTTCAAAGGTCGGGCGCCACTTACCGTACATAGCTCCGTTGACACCTTGTTTTCATTAATTTGCTCAGTTTGTTGCCTCTGTGAGTGTGTGTGTGTATGTGTTTGTGAAGGATAATAACTTAAAAACAGAGTTGATGAATGAAAGAAAGAAACAGAGCAAAAAACAGAGCATCTGAGAAGTGTCGAAGAAGTGATTTCATGTCCATCTGAGCTGAAATTGAAAGAGAACTGAAAAGGGTATGACACCAATCATACTATGATTTGTGGGTTGTCATTTTTTGCCCAGAATTTTGTCCCTCTGGGGAAGAAGACATGGTCTAGGACAAACTGCTTTTGTTTCATCATTTTTTTTTTTTTTTTTTTTTGATGAGATGGGTTTGCTATTTTTTGGGTTTTAATCAATTGGTGCAATCTTTTTTTTTCTCAAATAAAAAAAATTCCTTTTTTTTGTTCTTGATTTTTTTTTAATTTACATGGGAAATCGAGCTTGTTTGGTGCCTGAAATTCCGGGAAATAATTGGTTGATGATGGAAAAATTGGGATTACTATGCAGACCATACAAGCCTTTCTCCCTAAATAAAGCAAAATCACATCTATCTCTCTCTCAAGCCCTTTTGGTTGTTCTTTTTGATCTTGTTTTTCTTTTTCTTTGGAGCTATTTCTTATCTAGTCTTTTTTTTTTTTTTTTTTTTTTTTTTTTTTTTTTGGTCTTTCAAGGATGGGAACATAGAGAAGAAATTCTATTTGGTTCTTTGGTGAGTGATTGATTTTTCTCTTCATCAGTGTTCATCTTCTTTTGTGTCCTTTGCCTTGATGAATTCATTTGGCATTGATTTTGCCTTTTTTTGATTAAAAGAATGAAACCCAAGTGAATTGATTATTGGTTTCTTCATTGGAGATTGTTTGGTATGCAAATGACCCTCTTCAGTGCTAAAAAGAGGCTTTTTTTTTTTTTTTTTTTTTTCAATCTAAGAATGATTTAATTCAATCCCAAAAAAGAAGCTTTTTTTTTTCCCCAAATCAGATATGATTGTTGGATACCCATTTTTGGTCTACATGTTTATGCCCCAAAAAATTAGTCATTTTTTTTTTTCATGAAATCATTCATAATGTATAGATTGCATTTTTTTTTTTTTTTTTTTTGTTGAAGAAAAAATTGGGTACCTTTCGTGTTTCATCATCTTTTTCTTCTACTTTGGTGATCCTTATCTTTGTGAATTGTGTTTGCTTTCAGAAGAATCTTAGCAATTTAAATGGGTTTTATTTGAGTGCTTTACTTTGTGGTCTATGGCAATGATAATCCCTTGTTTCATGTTTATTATGTAATAATACTGGTGCCCTTCTTGTTGTTCTTAGAGATGTTCTTCAAAAGAACCACTTAGAATTTTCCATTACATCGAGCGGAGTGTAGGGTTTGATCCATGTATCCGACCTCAACCAATTTGAGATTGAGGCTTTAATGTTGCAATTGTTGTTGGTGTTTGGACCTGTTGATGGTGCTCTTTTAGTTTCTAATGATTGTCATTCTATGAAATTCATATGTTAATTTAGCATATCAAACAACAGCATAGCCTCAATCCCAAATTAGTTGGAAATTAGTTGGGGTCGGCTACACATATCAAACTCTTCCATTATGCTCAATTTAGTGCCAAAGATTCCAAAAATCATGTTTTTTTTTTTCATACCTTTATAGAATCAGTGGCCGAGGTTCCTATTTTGCTACCGATTCTAACTGGTTTTATTTTGCCATTAAGTTATAGCTAGAGCTCTAATCTTACAAAAAAAATCACAAAATCTATCCATTCTACCTTTTCTTGACCTCACCCCCTTTTAGATTTTGATGCTTTGATTGCAGAGAAGCAAGAAAGTCGTTTCCAATTATCTATGCTATAGTCATTATCTGTGTTATGATAATGCCTTTCCCCGAATACTTTCCTTTCTATTAATGTTTCCACCTACAATCTTTGATGCTCTTGATTTGAATGGTTGAAAGACTAATAATCCATTAGCACTTTGTTGCCAAATCATTGCACAAAATTGAAATTCAATTCAATGTAAAGAATTGCCATCTAGTGTCACCTGCATTTACATGTTATGTTGTGTGAACAAATAACTGTTATTTCTTTTGTCAACATTATTAGTTTCTATATCACTTCAATATTTTAAATTCCAATTATTTTTGCAGAGATAGTCATTTTAGCGATGGACGAGGATAATGGTAGGAGAGTTGATGGTGGGTGCAGCGTCGTTTCAGGAAGAGGGTCTGCCCTGGCTGTCAAAGATGCATCGAACTGTGAGGATCGAGGTGGCCACTATTGCAAAAGACCGAGTTGCAATACAAGGCTTAAATCCATTAAAAGCAATCATCAACTTGTTTCCTCCGATAGAGACGGACCTTCTAGTTCTTCATTCCGTCCTAAAAGTGGCAAGGCGGTGATTGGTAGCTCTTCTAAAACTTACTCGGCTACAACTGATGCGAGGAAGCCTCGCGGCAAATTCCATGATTCATCTCCTCATAAGGAAACTGTATCATCGGGACTGAACCCCGAGGAAGAGAGAGTAGTTCAAGAGCCAAACACCTCTACTTCAAGGGTTCAGCTGAGAGTCCTTGAGGATGACAACATTGAATCAGTAGTTTTTAATGGATGCTCAGTAGATAGTGAATTAGGTAACTACCCTGCGGCGCTAAATGCAAGAACTCAGAAACAAAAATGTCTGGGCAATCATGCAGCATCTCAAGGGTCATCTACACCATCTTTTGCGCGTAGAGGCATCGGCCAAGCTTCAAAGGTTACTTCCAGCCATAGTCAGTGTAGTAAAGCAACTAGATACGGTCTTCGAAATCTCAGATGCACGTCTATATCCGACGTCATATCATCAAGTTCATCTTCACATTCAAGTCATAGTAAAATTAAAAGAGGTCCTGATGGAGAGTGCTCCTCTTCTGCTAGGGAAAAGATAGCGAGTAGCTCATCAAGTGCAGTAAGTTCCGGCAGTCAAATGAATTCTCTTTCTGCTCCTAGTCTCTCGCTATCAGAACGGCCAATTTCTAGACCAGCTTCAAGACGGACCAGGTATTGGCCTCCTAGCGCCGATGGAGTTGCATCGGTTAGGACAAGGAGGACAACTAACGGTGAAGCCATGTCAAGTATTTCCGAACATAGTCACGGCAGTGGTTTATCGCCTCCTGAGGCCCCGGTTTTGGTTCCGGACCTGCCTCAAACTGAATTGCCTATCAGGGAACGCAGTTCGCATGGTACATCACAACAAGCCGCAGCAGAATTGCCAAACACTCGCCCGAATTCTACGAGGCGAAGCTTTAGTAGAAATGAAGACATACACACTGGACCGGTATTGTATTTGGATGACAGAGCTGGCGGATCATTCAGTCGTTTCTCAACAAGTCAAGATGGCGTACAGCGGTTTAATGTGGATGGAATTACTGAGGTGAATTTTGCGAGGCCACAAAAATGATTAATTACAGAAACAAGACCTGTTTCCTTGGAGATTGGCCAGAGAAATTTGGAGTGAAGCTTTCTTTTACCTTTTGCAGGTATTGCTGGCACTAGAGAGGATTCAACGAGACGATGAGCTCACATACGAGGTTATTGACACTTCATCTGAATAGTTTAAATCGATTTACATTTACTAATATATTCCTTTCTTCTTGCTTAAAGCAGCAATTATTGGTTCTGGAGGCAAATTTGTTCATTGGGGGTCTTACTCTCCATGATCAGCATAGGGATATGAGACTTGATATCGATAACATGTCTTACGAGGTTCGTTATTATGTCCACATTAACTATAGAGCCTACTCTACTCCATATCTCCGCAGAAAAAAATCGCATCCTTCGCTTGAAAAAAAGTTGCATTTGTCATACTTTGTCATAGATATGCTTTTGGCATTTGATTTCCCCATCATTGTTGAATGCTTAGCTCTCTTTAATGTGCAATATTAGTCGAACGCTAAAATGGTTTCGTAGGAGTTATGACTCCAAGTCCATGATTTTTGACATTGAGAGACTGTCGATACTGTTTCGACAGGAATTGCTAGCTCTTGGGGAGAAGATGGGTACGGTCAGTACGGCGCTGACCGACGAAGAATTGTCGAAGTGCCTTAAGAAAAGTTGCTTCAGGGCTGCACCTCCAGAAGCTGGAAGTGTTGGGCATGGCAATGAGGATGATGTTAAATGCAGTATATGTCAGGTAATTTTTCCTCCATTTGTTAGAAGATAATTAATAGGACCGCAATTAGGCCAGCTATGCTCTATGGAAGTGAATGTTGGGCGGTAAAGCAACAACAATTACATAAAATGAACGTAGTAGAAATGAGGATGATTAGGTGGATGTGTGGTAAAACTCGTAAAAATAGAATAAGAAATATAGAAATTCAAAGACAAGTAGGAGTAGCACCAATTGATACAAAGATTAGGGAAGGGCGGTTGCGGTGGTTTGGTCACCTGCAAAGACGGCCTACAAATTCCCCAACTAGAAAACTTGACTCAATAGATACTGTAGAAATTCGACGAGGTAGTGGTAGACCAAAGTTAACATGGGATGCATTAATTAGGAGGGATTTGAATGGTTTGGAAAGCTCACCATCAATTGCACTTAATCGAGCACAATGGAAAAGTTTGATCCATGTAGCCGACCCAGTTAATTTGGGACGAGGCTATGTTGTTGTTGTTGTTGTTAGAAGATAATTTGTAGGCATCTCCTTTTTCACCAATTCCATGTGTTGGTTTTATATCTTTCTTTACTGGTGTTTTTGCTTGAATCTAGGAAACCATGTATATCATCTCTACCTAGACCTCCACAAGACCTAAGATCATACAAGTAGAAGCTACTTGATGATATCATTTAAAGGGTTATTGGTTTGATAAAGACTCGAGTAATATAGAGAGTACAAAAAATTTCGTTGAAGAAATTCGACAGTATATGGATGGACCAAACATAATTTGGGGTGCATTGATTAGGTAGAATTTAAAGGATTGTGAAAACATGCCATCATGTGCAGTAAATCGAGCGGAGTTGAGAAATTTGATCCATGTAGCCGACCTTTCATTGTTTAGCAATTCTCATATCATGAAAGAAAGCATGGTGGTATTATATTACTCGCCTTCGTATCAGCATGAAGTGTTTTTCAGATGAGCAAATTCTTAGTTGAAATATTGAGGAATCTTTCAATAACACTTTCTTCGCAACCGAGGTATTTATGAGTTTGAGTTTTAAATTTTTCAGGAGGAATATGGCGATGGCGAGGAGGTGGGGAAGTTGCGGTGTGATCATCGGTATCATGTGGCTTGCGTGTATCAATGGCTGCGGTTGAAGAACTGGTGCCCTATCTGCAAAGCAGATGCTGCAACACCTTAGTTCTTCAAACTAAAATCCATTACTTGGCCCTGCAACAAGCATTTGCTTTTGTAAATCCCTTTGGACTCCTTTAATATTTGTCTGTGTACATATTACATGTCTTGAAGCAAATAAGCTGCAGCTTTGAAACTTTTTGTACACATGGGTCTTTGCAAAACTTCTGTATTTGTAAACTCTACAAAGATGATGTTAATATATGGCTTATCTCTTTGTGGTACTATTCTAATGTTTCATCTTATTTTTTGATCAAAAGTAGAAGCTCAACTCAAGCTTCTTTGATCAGAAATCCAAGATAAGGCAAATAATTTATTCTACCAAAAAACTAGCTTGACTCATTAAAGCAGGAATAATTTTTCCTTCACAGATCAGAACCAACGTTGGCCTTCTTTTATTATTTATTGACAAACACAAGAGTGTTATAGTTCATTTCAGTTTTCAAGCTCATAGCAGTGTTGATGATGCACCTGGCCTTGTGTGGTAGATTGAGAGGCTTCTAATTGAACAGACCATTACATCTCCATCACTTCCATTTCGAAATCTGCACGGGTGAAGGCATGAGCCTCGGCAAAAATCAGAAACTGCGAAAATAACTGTATTTGTTGCTGCAGTCGATTTCAGTGCAGCGGCTTCGCGTAGGAAGAGATTTAAGACTTCGGCTGAAAGGGACCTTCTGTAGTATCGCATGTCCTCTTGTGACTATGAACGTCGATCGATCCTGCTTACGCAACAAGAACACAGATTCTTAAATTCTTTTGATAGGAACACAGATTCTTAAATAATAAGGATTACTATAAGAGAAACATTGACCAGAACATTTTCACATGCCTGCAATATAATCATGATTCATGAATGACTGTCAAATCTCTATTTTTCATACATCACTTACTCTAAGCTTAGTATTTCCAATCCAGGATCATGTAATCTCTCCTTAAAAATCTTGAGCCAACATAGAATGTAGAATGAACAGAACATAAAATGGTGACGCGTTGCGAGAAAACTAAGTGTAATTGATAGGTGAGTGATAAGGTTGCATTTAAAGCATTGCTGTCATGACATTAGTGTTATGTTCTATAACG
Source organism: Stephania cephalantha (assembly GCA_039657325.1). Lineage (NCBI taxonomy): Eukaryota > Viridiplantae > Streptophyta > Magnoliopsida > Ranunculales > Menispermaceae > Stephania > Stephania cephalantha. Next base: position 1,925,493 of record CM077576.1, on the reverse strand, counting down.
CTACACAATCAAATGTAGTTGCTATTAACCATATCATGCAATCAGATGACATTGATCCTACCTGCTGCGAGTGGCGGAGTGTTCTTCAACTTCTTGCATACATGTTGTTGAGTACTTCTAGCCTTACTGCACATCCTTCCCAAAAGAAAAAAAAAAAAAAAATTATTCTGATGCTATCACTGAAATTAACAATGCAGTGAGTATATTAGGGTTGAAAGGCATTAGAAATGACCATTGATTTATACTGAAAATACATGCTCACCGCTTTCAAAAAGAAGTGCATGCTAAAGCTAAACTCAACAAAAGCCTTTTGAATTTGGCAGGCAAAGCAACATAAGTCCACCTCCTACCCTCCTCTACACTTGCAGTGTCCAGTAGATATTCATCAAAGTTCTACATTGGTTCTCAGCTGTATAAGGCGACGGACCAAAATTGGCTGCATAAAATAAAATACAGAAAATAACTTTAAGCGAAGACATTATTTATTTACCACTCCATAAAGAGTAAGTGATGGAGAAATATGTAAAGAGTAAAAATTAACCAAGCTAATGTAGTCTCCTTTCTGACCAAAAAAAAAAAAAAGATGTAGTCTCCTTGTGGAACAATTGAGAGAACCAATTGTTTATCCATGCCATAACAATCTACAGCCTCGAAACTGCGTCAGATCACTAGCAAAATGATGAATATCCTCAAAGTATCCTAGTCTGTTATTTGCATGGGAAGATTACCAAGAGGAATGGTGGACACAACTTGAGGTAACAGCAGATAATTGTAATTAAAAAAGAAAATGACATTTCTCAATTCGGGATAATGATAGGAAGCATTTGATCCATGTAGCCAACCCCGTATAATTTGGGATCGAGGTTTTGTTGTTTTTCATTTCAGCATAAACTAGCAAATGATGATCAATTCATATTTCATTTCAATTTCTGAGTTTATGGGGGATAAGTTCATGAATCAAACTCTTCCACTCTGCTCGAGCTATTGCTCGTCATAATCAAATCTAAATTGCGGTTGACATGCACGTGTTAATAGCAATAGATTAACAAAGTAGCTCTAAGAGGAAGATGCATTATTATTAATGTCCCACCACAATCATGACCACCGTCGGCCCTTCACAGTGAATGACAGTAAATAAAGCTCCCCATAAATAAAAATAGAAAAGTTTTCTTTATTTTTCTCACAGTATGTAATAGTGAACATGCTCCAAAAATCTTCCGGAGAAGGCTACTATTGTTGATAAAATCCTGTAAATAGCAATAAAGCAGCCAAAACTCACAAAATGATCAGTTAACAGAAAGAAACAAATTGCAAGAAAAGGGTGGCCTATAGCCCAAGCTTACCAAGACCACAAGACAAAAATTAGGTTAAATGCAATATTTCAAAGGGCCCTAGTTCAAAAATAAAAGGATGATGAACTATAAGTAAAACTAAGGTAGAATCTAAAATCTGAGTTTGGTTTATTATCACCAATCGACAAAAGCCTTTTTTTTTTTTTTTTTTTTTTTTTTTTTTTTTTTTTTTTTTTTTCTAAATATATAGGTTCAACTACATGAATCTGCTTCCTCCATTCCGCTCTATGCAAGCTACATATAGTCACATTAGCATTACATATATTTTTATTACTTATTTTTTATCAATGTTATTCTAGGTTTTCTCCTTTCTCAAACTTCTTCACTTATTATTGACAGGCCACTTCACTTACTGGCAAGTCGATCTACTTTATACATGTCAAGTTCATCTTATCGGTTTTTTCTTATTCTATCTCCAACTGTACTTTCAGTTTGAAAATATATGTCAGACTAAGCACATCATTATCTGAACAAGAAGAAATCACATTATAGGACTGACAAGGACAAAAGAACACTGAAATTCAGAAGAAAATGCATTTCCTCGCCAGTTTGCCTCCTAAATGTGTTTATTAACATCACTACGACCTATCATTAATAACCTAACAAAGTTAGTTCAGACGTGAATAGTTGAACATGCTTTCAAACATTTATCTCAATTTTTTGTTTAACCGTATCCCGTATATGATAACTGAGGAGTTAAGGCCGAACCAGTACCCTTGGGAACCAACGTTACAAGTGTGGGATTTACATAGCGATAGCATGCACCAGATTTGATGAAGACATGCAGAAGAAGATATTGTTTGGTTTTCCATCTGCAGCTAGGATGTCATTGGATATGAATGATTGCGTGACAACGAAATGCATTGTTGAGAATATGCAAGCAACTCACCTTACAAACTGAAGTTCCCAACATGGAAGAAAACATTCTTCTCCAAAACATTCCAGAGTAGAATCATCACATGCTTCATTTCCACAAGAAAACTCCCTATTTCTTCAATTCTTATCTCTTTGATGCAAAAAGAGAGATGACTCATTAAATTCGTACAGATCCCAAAATAGGACGTAACATTGTAAAATCTGCAAATAAGAATGTTAAACAGCATCATCAGAAGCTAAAAGGAGTAATGCGAAGAACTTTCATTTTTGTGTAGAAATACTGATCAATACGGTGTCACTAAAAATAGATTGTCTAGATTTATTAAAAATAAAATAAAATAAAAGATAGTCTAGTTTTATAAAAATAGAGTATAAGAAATTATTCCATTTAAACAACACCAACATGCATAAAAAGTTGTAATAATACACAGTTACACACACTAAATTGCACAAGACCACTATAATGGCGCTAAGATTATTCTTAATTCACAATGCAAGAACACAACAAGCTATTTATGCAATTTCAGGTAGTTCAGAACATTGCCCCTCTATCTATTCAACATTATGACCTCAGCTGAGACATCAAATTCTTTCGCTAATAATTTAATACTGACTCTTTCACAGATTATAACCTCACTCTCGCTATTCTCAGCCTTCAAAATCAATCTCATTCAGCAAGTTCCTAAACTACAAAAATAAAAGAAATTTAAATATGCAAACTACCTCGCTGAAACAAGCATGGAACTTTCATCCAACATCCTCTTTTCAGATCTTAAGCCTGCAAGTGTAGTCACAAGTAATGATGTGACAGTTACAACAGCACCGGCACCACTAGAACCTTCCTTAGACTCTTCCAGTTCCTTTCCCACCAAAAAAAGAGAGAAAGCTACATGCCTACATGTTTTCTTAAAGAAAAGGATACTTTTATGAAAATCCCACAAATGAAGAGGTTAGTTAATAATAAAGCAAATATATCTAATAAAATAAAATTATAAAAGCAAATAGAAAAGCTTGTAAAGTTTCCACATTTGTTAAGAATAAAAAATTTGGGTGCAACTTTCTGACAATGTCTTTAAGAGGATAGCAATAACAAATTAAGTGATAGATGCATGAATTACAGCACTCATGCAGATAATCAAGTACTCAGTGCGCATCTTCTATCATTCAAAGGCTTATTATTTCAGCTATTTGTTTCAGTACTATATAAGAACATCTACATATGAGAAAGCTTTTCGTATCTTAGCGCCGCCAGTGAACTAAAAGGAAGAAAATAACAAATGGCATCAGATAGAAAGAAAAACACTTAAAATGATCTAAAGTAGAATGGGCAAACAATAATTCATGGAATGTTAAGATGCTGTTAATATTGAGAACAATAAATTTTAAGATTTGATAATACATACACCGCAATATGCTGATCCTTACATGACGCAAGTGCGCCTTTTAACAAGCTACACAATGGTACTCCTGCAAAACTGTCCTTGAATTTTTCTCATTACTGGGTATAAGTTACAGAAAAGCCCGAGAATGCGGTTATGGTGGAAGACAACCAACTAATGTTAAAAATACAACAGTGCAACCAAAATCAGGGTGTGCTCTTATTTCAGATCCCTTTTGAAAGGTTGCTGTTATATGTATTCTTGATTTCATTCTGAAGGCTGCAGCTGAACATAGTGATGCCGTGCTCCAATCTATTTTCTTGGAGGCAGGATGAACTTTATATCGACTGAAGTTGACCAGCCCATCACGATGGGCACCACGAAGACGTTGTCGAATCTATGATGCCCATCAAACAATTGCAGTGGCTGTTAAACAAGGAGGAACCAGTAAAGCCACTGCGTGAAAGAAATGAAACAAACATGTTGGATGCGTTATTCTTCACTTTCATGCGTGGATATTTTCTCCAACAGTAAAGGCCAGTCTTCCCCAAGCTGCTGTGGGTTTAGCTGCATTGCCACCTTGAAATCTAGTAGGGATATAGGGCAATGGCTTCTAGGTTCTTGCATGCTTTCGGCAAGCCCGCCACTATTTTGCATCTGCAATTGATGACTTGGCCACATGCCATTCATAAGTTTTCCGTGAGGCTGTTGCTTATGGACTAACTGCTTGGCTGGTTCTTGTCCTGACCTCACTCCAACTAAGTCAACACAAGATCTAATCAACTGCTTCAAGTACACATCTAACCCATTATTCAACAGATTAGCACAATCATTTGACGTGACTTCAAGTCCATGTGCTCCTGCAATCTGCTCTATCCGTTTCCTCAACGTCTCACTATCAAATAATTCACCACTGTCAGAAAAGGTAGCAAAGTTACCACTACTTGACGCGGCGGGCAAAGACCTGCGGGACCCACCAACACTAGCTGAGCAAAATGGTATCCCCAACGGAGCGCGGAGAGGACTTCTAGTAGCATCAGAGTTGTCTCCCTGCTCCACCTCTTCACCATCTTCAACAACTACTACTTCAATATGATCTTTGCTATGTACAGAAACTAGATTATCTGGAGATTTCTTTGTACGTGACCGTTTCATGGGGAGCGGAAGCAAAGCATCCTGGTCACGATCGGGTTGTTCAGCAATGCCTTGTTGGTGCTGCACCGGTCTCTTAAAATCACAAGAATTCGCATCTCCATTTTCCGAAATAACCTTCAAAGTAACATCATCAGGAGCATTGGAAGGGTGAGATGAGAAATCTGTCTTCCCATTCGGTCCTAAAGGACTAGGCCTATCCCTCACTCTCCGATCACGGGACCTACTCTTCCTGGGCGACATTGGCAACACATCCCCATTCGACCAAATGAGCGAAGTGGGACCCATAATTGGGGATGCCCCAATATGCTGATAACCATCTTCCCCAGGAGGAGAAGTCTTCTTGACACCGGCAATAACTTTCGATGGCGATCCTTTCTCATGTAAAGGCGGAGGGACCTTAGCGTGATAAGCATTCTTTAGTATCGACCGTATCAACTGATTATGCAGTGGCAAGTTCTCTCTCCCAAGAACCCGTAAACACAACTTATCAAATTCGCCTTTACTCAACTTCTGGCTTAACAATCTACTCAAATAATCGAAATACCGCCTGGACCTCTCCGGCCCAAGCTTCTTCACTAACTGCGCCTTCAATTCGCTCAAATTGATCCGCTGTAGCTGCTGCGACGACGACTGCATTGCTCAATCCTCACAAGACTCATTAATTGAACTCAAAACCCTAGAAAATTAGGGTTTCCCCCTTTTCGAACAGCGACAACAGTGCCCCCCAAATTCCTCCAACCCTAAACAACACAATGCAGTAATCCCCACAAATCTCATCTTCTACTCAACCAAAACCCTAGAAAAATTTCAGGGGCGCCCCAAAATCCAAACTTGCTGAAGCGGAGATCGAATCACAACAATTCTCAAACAGCTCAATTGGCGATCCATTGAACGCCCAAAAAAAAAAAAAAAAAAAAGCCCTAATTTTTAAGCGCCAAAACCCTCGGTTTGGTCCGGATTGAGTAACGAAATTAACGGTCGTGGAAGCGAAGGCCAGTAATTAAACGAGGCTCTCGTAAGAGAGAAAAAGTGATTAACGAAGGAATGAAAAGCTAATCACAGCTGACCTTTGAAGGTTAGGCTTGTGAGGGACTGAGATTCGTCGTCGTCGTCGTTGTTGTTGTACTTGTCGTCCTCGTCGTCGTCGTCGTCGTCTTCATTCGATTGAATCTTCGATTGATGAGCTTCGCTTCGCAAAGCTTGTTGTCTCCAACTGTTGTCGATGTTGTTGTTGTTGTTGTTGTTCGCGGAGTCTGAAATTTGTTTTGTGAGAATTATTAGATTGCACACCCCTCGCTCGCTCGATCGCTGGAGCGGTACAACTCACTCACACTTTCTCTCTCTAGGACTCTTTTTGGGCCGCTTCTCTCTCTAGTTTTTTTCTTCTTCTTCTTTTTTTTTCCTTTTTTTAGTATTTAGTAATTATGTAAATTTTGTATAATATATTTCGCCAAGAAAATATGACGGAAAATGTATAACATAGTATAATCTGTATGAGATGAGAGCTATGAGAGCAACGATCAGTTGGTCTGAATGGTAAGAGACTTGTTTCGTTCCCTAAGCAATATCGGATTTTGATTTTTGCAAACGAAACGATCTGAATTTGAACGTTTGCTTTTCATTTTCGTACAAGTTGTTCAGGTTAATAGATCGTGGTGTTTTTATTTTAGTTGTAGTATGTAGGTTGGGTGGGTCTAATTTTAAAGTGTACACCCATTTTTTTATTTTTTTTTAAAAAAGGAAGAATTTGGAAGGTCCCTTCTTGTTTAGAGTCAATGGACAGAGCGAACTGAGTTTTTTGAAAGTCGCTTTTATTTGAAACTCGACAATGCTTGAATGTAGACTAATTGTGTCAAAGTAGATTAGCTCAGGCAAACACTCGAATATTTGGAAAGTCGGCTCATTTGAGGTTCGAGACAATGCTTAAACATGAATTAGTCATATTAGTCCACACCGGACGTATTAAGAGGAAAACCCAAATAATATAATAATAAATAAATAAATTGGGGATAAATGAAATGCTAGGGTGTGCAATGAGGAAAAAGAGAAGCAGCTTCCGATGTTGGGGGCTTGCACTTTATTCACTACTTATGTGTCAAGTCACCATTTGCTTACCTCTTTCGTCACGTGCTATTTTTCCTACGCAAAACTAAATCCATTAACGTAATCCACATCCAAAAATAGAGACAAAAAAAATAAGGGGGTGTCGGGCGTTTTTTACATGGTTAATGAGTATAACAGATGGTCAGAATCGTGAAGATCAAATGTGTACACTCCGCATGAAATTGTGGACTTTTTTCGGCTTTCATCATGACATGGGTAGGAAAAAGTTGTGATTCAAATGGACTAGTAGTAGTACTACTACTACCCAAGCACAAATCATAACTGAATGAGCTTCACTTCACTTCACTTCGACACAGCAGAAGCAGAACTACTGTGTCGCTTCAAAATTAGTTGGTGGCTACATAGATCAAACTTTTCCACTCTGCTTGAAACCTATAACTTCAAATAAGAGAGTATTCCTATAGAGAAATCACAGAAAGAACTGAAGAAAAGCAAATAAGGATTTAGCATTGAATAGGAGACTGACTTCAAAGGCATCATATATCTGATTATCTATGTGCACTTTGCATCTTTTCAGCAAGTTTGATGAAACAGTTGGTTCAATATAAAAGAGAGCTCATGGAGGAGCATTTTTGAAGAACATGAAAGCTCTCAAAAAAGTTTCATAAACTCCTACCATACAAGGCGTATAGGTCGGCGCCTTCATATTTTTTTTCAGATTTTTTTTTTCTTTCTGTTATGAAGTTTCGGGCATTTACACCCTTAGAAACCTGAAATACATTCTATGAAAAAGCACCATTATTTTGATCAGGTTCTTTGGGGAATTAATCCGCCTGCCAGCAAAGAAAAAAGGAGGGCAAGAAATTGTGGCGAAGTCCCAATCCCTGAATAGCAGCAACTCTGCGACAAAAAAAATATACAAAAAACATTCTTATTAATGTGAAATATGCAACAGACATGGGGAGACATTGATTCAATTCAAATCTCGAAAGAAGATTAATAATCAAGAAGCTCGACGCCAATAAATAAAACAAAAAGTTTACTTGACTTGAAATACTCAGTTTTATAAAGCTTCAATATCAGGACTATCATAAGGCAAAAAAAAAGTTGGAGTACATATCCTACTACTGTTTTCATAGGAAATTCTATGTTTTAATGTGTCGTGATCGCGAATACTTGGTTTTTTTTTTTTTTTATCAAGATGTCCACAAGTTAATAGTCCAGAATCTCCAGATTACATGTTGTGTAAAAAAAAAAAAAAAAAAAAAAAAGACATTGTGGTTTAACGGAAAGTACCTGTACAGTTATGCATCAGATCGGCAAGTATCAACTTCCTTGAAGAACCCTTTGAGGATCAAGCTGGCCACTGCAGTAGCTGGAAGGGACAGCGGAAAGCTCCTGTCTTCCTTTCCACTCTTCCCCAGGTCTCAAGGTGATGGGATTCTCCACTGCGGCAGACTCCACACAGAGCATATGCTTGTACTCATCATCCCCAAAGTCGGCCATTGCCTTAGACTTTTTGTCCCAAGGATTCCATACCACTATAGAAGTACAAATGAAACAAAGTTCAATATGTAGAATACAACTGCATACAAGATCAAGAACACAATAACATACTTTGGGTTCTAGAAAATACACCTTGATGCTTATAAAACTGAGAATTAGCTGAATTGACGAGTATTTAAAGTTTACAAAGCGAAAAAACTGGAATAACAAAGTAAAGCATGTTATACATTTTCTTTACAATACACAAACAATAATCCACATTGTCAGTTTGTTGCAGCCACCAGTGGCGGAACTAGAGGGAGGGCAGGGTGTGCAGCCGCTTCCCTCGGCTCCGGGACCCTCTTGTAATATCCCGCCCCCGACCACTTCTCTTGCCCCTCAACTCCTTTACCGCCCCCCCTTACGCTCGATACACTTCCTATAGACTATAAATAATTTAGGTGAAGTTACCCCCCAATTACACTTCCATAATCACAGAATCACACTGTCCTCTATCACACAGAAGATAATATTGTTTTCTTCAAGTATCAATAACTACCAAAAGGTACATATATAAAGTTGAAGGCGCATAATTTTCTCTCAGATCCCCAAAAAAAGAAGATTGAACAAACAAACTAAAATAAATAACCATAACTGGGTGGCCATGAAAACCCATCCAGACAGCTCTCACCAGATCATCTTATACAGGAAATAAATAACCACAATTGACTCCCCTGAAGTACCTCGTTATACACAACTATAAGTCTAAGAGTTCAAAGAGTACAAGCTTCAAGGACTTCTTATAGCTTCACCAAGTAGGTTAAATCTCCTTTACGTGAGATAGCAACTATCAAATCAACATGTAAATTTAATTGAACTACACTCACCAGCATCCGGTAGTCCATCTTTTCGAATAACAAAAGTTCTCTTCTTTTCGTGATCCAGAATCGCAATCTTAGTAGGGGTGCTGACATATATTTTGTCCACCTTTTATTTTCCACAGAGATGCATAAAACATTTATTAGAAGCAACCAAAACAGGTAAAAACTATATTAATAAAATCCCAATGAACACAAATACTCACTTCTGATTCAAATGTTATTGCATCCCCTTGTTCTGTGAAACGCTCCTTGTTCTGCAAATTATCCAGATAGTCGATTGTCTCCAGTCCTTCCACCCTCACTTCACTGAAAACACGAAAATCCAAATAAGCATAGAATCTGCGTGTTAATTGTGATATATAAATAGTCATTCAGATACCAAATGCACTGAGCAGGAGGATCTTTCAACCAAAGGAAAGAAAACAAAAACTTTAAAAAACATTTCAAACATAGACACTAGGAATCACCTCAAGATCCATGCTCTTATTTTGTAAACCAATCAATAAAAAAATTCCAGCATTTACTACAAGAAAAACATATGCTAGAATCAAATGCATTTTATGACTTTCCAAGAAAGTCGAAAAGTTCGCTACTTTGAGAAACTTCCCGAGAACTACCCATATGCTTAATTACAAACACATGGAAATTATCAGAAAACAGCTCGAATCGACAAGAACCAATACATAGTGTCCACCCTTCCCTAGGGATGCTTGCCAATGGGAATGTTCTCTACATCAATTGGACTTGGCTCCATACCAGCGCAAAGTTATACTTAATAACTATAACTAATAGGCATTTACACGATTTTATGCATAAAACAAGGCCCTATTAAACTCATGGGGTATAACAATTGAATGAAATGCATGAGCACAAAAACACAAGTGATGAAATGATTGCATTATCCGTGCAGCCTGTGGATAATTTATACCTCACATGGCCACCCCAACAATGAGATTTTCAAAGAAAATCATTTTAAAAATTCCAATTCCTTGTAGATGGAAATAGAAGCAGACTTCCTCATGTCGCCTGAGTAATCTTTTTCTTACAGGTAGCACACAAACTATCATGTTGATAAACTTATTCGAGCTGGCATGCAGAACCCATGTAAAGAGAGCATCAAATCAAGCAGACTTCCTCATGTTGCCTGAGTAATCTTTTCTAAAGGTAGCATACAAACTATCATGTTAATAAACTAAGTTCTCCAATTGAGCTTACAAATGAAGCACTTCCAAGACACCTAGCGAATGCAACAAATTAAGTCATTCAAGGGGAACAGATTAAAAGTTTTGCCAAAATAGAGCTTTTTCTATGCATCTGGTATTAAATAACTCAACACCTTGCAGAGGACTAGGACCTTTTTGAGTAAGAAAAGTATCACAGATATAGTTCAACAGAAACTAAAACCACTGAAAGGAAACAGGTTTTAAATCAAGCAAGTTACCTAATATCAGAAACTGAGAAATATGTATGGTATGCAAATGTAAATGAGAAGGGTTTTCCATCTGCACTGGTGTTTCTAATGCGTGATGTGAGCATCAAATCTCCTCCAGGTCCCAAGGTTACTCTCAGGCGAAATTCATAGCTACAAAAGACAATAAAGTATCAATGATTATTCAACTAAAAGGGAACCAGTCAACAAAGCACACTGCGAAAATCAACCTGTGAGGCCAGATCTTCATATCTTCTTCAGTTGGCTTAAGAATCAAGTCAATAAGAGCCTTGTTAGAGGTGCTAGTTGGAAACGGAGGGGGATCAGTGTCAATGCTCCAAAATTTGGTCCTTGCAAATCCATGTTGTTCAAGAGAACCTTGGTTCGAAAACTGCATTTTAAACTTCCTTAAGGTGAAGGTCTGGAAGCAAAATAAAGTAAAAGAGAAAAAATGGAGAAGTAAATAACCGACCTGAGGAAAGCATATTGGAATTCCTCCCCGTATTGGCTTTGGAGGTTTGAAATTGGCCTATATAAACATGAAACCCAGTAAACAGAGACGCAAAGGAGAAGAAAATAATTAGCATAAGCATAGAATGCAGCTTTTTTCTTGTTTCAGGAACGTGAGAATATGATGATATTCGAAGCGTCACAAGCAGATGCAGTAATAGCAGATAAAAAGCAGGTCACATAAGTGTAAAATGAGAATTTACAACAACACGGAAGGTGTTATATATATATAAAACAAATAAAACAAATGAATTAATACTTAATCGCTGCACAATAGCGCAAGCCTAAGAAAGATAACCAGGTTTCCCTGCTATTAAAGCCCTGCAAAGGACAGAATATATATAACACACAAACTCAAATACATGAAAATGACTTCTCATTGCAGGATTAGAGGAGGAGGCAACCAATGAAGAAAAAAGATAACTTCCATTTTCTGTAGCAAAAAAAAAAAAAAAAAAAAAAAAAAAAAAAAAATTTTTTTTAGCGACTATTATATGTAATTATCTCACAAGCAAAAAATAGATGACTCCATTCAAGCATCTCAACAAAGAAAATGTTACAGTTATTGACTATTTTTCAACTAAGTGATCAGAATAAGATAAGGAAGATTTAAAAAGAGAAAGAAAAAACTACCAGTCAGAAGAGCACTGTGATTTACTGGTAAAGTAAAAATATCAGGAAAGTGTTTGAGTAACATACTTTTGTTTCATTGATTTGCTACAAGGTTGTCGGAATCCTTAGGACATGCACATGGGTGCACGCATCTCGATGCACAATTTAATGGGCTCTAATAACTGTATAGCAGGATGTAATGAAAGTATGCCAACTCAGTTTTATCCAGACTATTATTCAAGCCACACTAACCAAATGGATGCAACAACAATTATATTCTTACGCTTATAACTTTCGAGGAAAGCATCATATTACTAGAGAAGAATACTTCCTCTATCAATCATGGAGATACCTTTCTTTCCTTTGAAGAAGTTAAGGCTGTTTGAAAAAGAAAGATAAGACATAAAAAAAATCGCTAACATGCTGCCACAAATGGCAACTCAGATGAACTGAGAAGTAGACAAACCACAAGGGAAAGCCAGCCCACGGCATCAAAGGTAGAACAACTTTTTTCTTTTTGTCATAAGAAATGCAGTACGAAAAGACTAAGCTCTTTAAATCCTTTACGGTCAAAGTTGTCAAATCAACAACACAGCCAAATGACCTGGAAAGGTAGTCTACCCTTTCTAATCTTTGCTCTGAACAAAAGTACATCTCCAATCTATTACAGCTATGTGAATTACAACTTTGTACATCAGAATCAATCAACTGCTTTCATGCTTAGAATTATGCGAGTTAAGGTTCATAACCTCACTGTCATGATTCGTGGGTGAAATTCCAACATATGGATTTATAGCTGAGAAAAAGAGAGCAGTTTATCCACAGTTTATCAGTGACCACTCATCTTTTTCTTAAAAGCATTCAATTAATTAATGGTTTTTATAAGAGACTAGAACTTTTACAAATTACAAAGCATGACTTCGAAATCACTAGAATACAACGCACAACTATTAGTATTGAGAATCAAGAATTAATAAATGCGTTATTAAGCAATTAAGATATAGGAGTAACTTGTGTACCTACTCTCAACCAACAGTGAAAACACAAGCCCAAGTGCTGGCTCGCTGATTAATGAGAAAAATAAAAAAGGATAAAAGTGATGGTGGATGCCTCTCTCAGGCTTGTCAAAAAAAAAAAAAAAAAAAAAAAAAAAAAAAAAAAAAAAAAAAAAAAAAAAAAAAAAAAAGATATCGAAACAACAACGAAATAGGAATATCCTTAACATAAAAAAGCATAAAAGGATAAAAGTGCTGGCTCGCTGATTACTACCTTAGCACTGACGAAAAGCAGTTCGTCTCCATGTTCATTCTTCCAAGATGTCACGTGAGCCCCATACAGATATATCTGTAACAAATGTAATAATCCTTTTCAATTTTATCCGCGATCACAGTTATACTCAGTATCACCAATATCAGTCATAAATGTTCATTCTGTATGAACCTTTTTGATTTGAAGCATTCGTTGTCGAGCCAAAACGAATCATCCACAATAGTAACGGATGGTTAACATATTGACATGTTCATTCAAGAGAGAAAACAAGAACCACAGTGAAGTTAAACAACTTGTCACTCACAACTTTGCAAACTAGAAATGCAAAATTTGCATGCATCACAGCCAAATCCAAGTTACCTCAATAGATCAAATTTCCAATTTAACATCAACACGTCCTATGTTTTTTCAGAAACAGAAATAGCCAAACCCATTTTAATATACATACGTCACAAATGACCTCAATTGTCAGCGTAAGAAGACCACAAATCAAAGTATTGCTGCTAGCCCCTCTATTACGAATTTATTGCAATATACATTTACAAGAAATGACGCATTATAGCAATAACTTAGCATATTTTATATGTTAAACATTATGCACAAGGTTACTATTAATTTTAAACATAGACTGGCATCTCCATTTCTTATATCTTATATTCCTTTAAAGCGGAGCTTAAATCCTAGTTTCTACATTGTTTCCAGTTGAAAATAGTAATTGGACAACCGGATTCACTTTATTCATGATCAATACGAATGAAGTACCTCCACGTTTAACAGCACCTAAAGGCCTTCCAGAATAACAGCAGAAACTACTAGGATAGCAAGAAATTAAGCATTCGTTATCAAGTCAAAACAGAACTATTGTGACAAACATCTCCGAACCAAAGCCGAAATGAATTTCACTTGAAGGATAGCAAGAATCCCTAGAAATAGTTCTCATCGGAAGAGGAAAATCATCTCCAGAGCCGACATGGAAGATAATTTCTCTGATGGCCACTAAAGAAGGTTTCAAGAGTCAGAAACATCACGAATTTCACTCAAAGAACCGCAAGAATCCCTAAGAAACGGTTCCATCAAGAACGAACAGAAAGATTTTCTTGAAATGGCAGTGGTTTCGCAGAATCTACAAAAGAAAACCACAATCGACAAACAAGAACGATAAACCGCGCATTCACAACAGCCAATTCACACTTCCGATGGATCCAGCCATCGCGATTCATCTCTCACGAGAAGCTCAGCTCAAACTACGCCACAACTTCACAACCTACACAATTGAAACAAAAGATCGCTCGCACGCTACCTTCACCAGATGCATCACTCTCGCAAACCTCCAATTCGCCCAACCAAACGAAAGATCCAACCAGTGAGAACAATCGCACCGAAAACGTGAAATTCAATTCAAGGCCGATTCGAATCAGAAATCACGGAAAAACAACAACAGATCCAATACATTGACGAAAAAGAACCAGATCCAGTCGAACCACGCCGCGTCACATCAAAATCCACTCAAAACCAATTTCAGTACTCCACCACATCAAGAACGCGCAGGAATCGAAAGCGAAGACATCGAGATACGCACTAACCTCGGCGGAGCCGCCGCGGACCTCTCTGAGGACGACCTTTTCGAGGCCATTGACGCCCTTGCAGAGCTCGACAGGAACCCTCTCGCTCGTCGCCATGGTTGGTTGTTGTTCTTGTTCGTCTCTCCACAGCTCTCTCGCTCGTCTTTTCAACTGAAACGCTTTGTTGGTGTTGGTGTTGGTGGTTTCAAAAGAGAACAACAACTGATCCCACTACTACTACGTCTATTCGTATTTATAGGCGGCACCGAATGCGTGAGAGCGCGCGTGACGTCCACGTCGGCGCGTCCAAATGTTGTGCATACCGTGTGTACTGTACAGTGTACTGCCCCCATTTCTTTCTTTTTCAAGCATTTGTTGGTGTTCTTCGTATAAACATGGATTTTTGCGTGTATAAACATCAATGCACAAATTAATGGATGAGAGCATCATAATGCGGTTCGATTGATGAAAATGAATCTAACGTCATTTCCTCTCTATTTTGGAGTTTTTGAACAATGGAACGTCGAATTTAACGTTTCACTGTTTATGAACTTTAAAATATAAATCTATTTTTATTTTTCGTATTTTTCAACTTTATAAATATGTTATATTTTTTTATATTTTTTTAAGTTTATAAAAATAAGTAATTTATTTTAAAAAAAATTTCATACTTTTAGTAATTTATTAAAATTGATATGAATAAATTATAAAAAGAATGAAAATAAGAAATAGAGTTTTAGATAATAAATAGAGTTCATGGTTTGAGGAAAAATATAGTTTGATGTAACAAATATGTATAATATAGAGGGAAAATAGAGTTTGTGGTTGGAAATGGTCTAAAACTGGCACTCTGAATCATTTTTTTTTATTATAGTGGCCCTAATGATGATAAAATAACTCTCTGATTTGTCATAATACGAACCTCTTTTTACTTTGCACAATTTGATATTCAAAATTCATGAGCCTTGACTATCTAGTTATGAGCTGAGTTAGCTCATAAAGCAATTATACGATATGTTCATAAGATTTAAATTCTAGGTCTTTACTTAAAGGACTCAAGCGTTGAATCATCCGACATAATTTCATTCGGCAAACAAAACTTCTTTGTAGCTTGATCGCTTTTTTGGAAGTGGATAAGGTGGTGATTAATGTTGTGAGGAAAGCGATTGAGTGACAATTTTTTTATACTTATATTTGCCACACAAATGTTGGGGTTTTTTAAGTGTTGCGTCGAGATGTGTGGGCGCAAGATCTACACGCACGTCTAAAGGATATCAAGAACTACGTTACAAAAGTTTGTTGCAACGTAAGTTCCCTTTTAAAAAAAATAAAAAGAGACATTTGATTGCGTGGTTTTTCCGGTGATGGAAACTTGATGAGGATGGCGTTTTAAACGGGAATCAAGCAAGTAGGTTCATTAAAGATAGAAATATAACAGTATAATAATGTTTTTTATATTCTTTTATGTGGGCATAGTTATAGTCTCAAACCAACTGATTTGTTCAAGTGGAAGAAAAGTTACGAGTTCGAGTCTTATAGATAAAAAATGTTGGGTTGGGAGAGCCATTCCCGCGTAGGGCTCAATAATGCATAAGTAATGTAATGATACGTGAATAAGAATAGTTAATAGGAATCCACATCGAAAAATTGGTAAATACGTATTTCTTTTTTAAAGTGATTTTAACATGATATCGTATACGTTAAGAAGAGTATACTTGGTGTGTTCGGTTCGCATGACTGCTTAAGTAATCCATTGGATTAGATGTAATCCGTTGTTCACTTCGCATGATTAGATAATGTCATCGGATTAAGTTATCCTACAAAGTTTGTACTAAACAAAATAGACTCTCACCCTATCACTAGCTAATCCAATCTCTCCCAATATGTGTAAGGACGAAAATGTCCTTCACTTACTCCAAACAAAACCACTAATTTTTGGGGGTTTTATATGGGGAAGGGTAAAAATGACATTTTCTTTTAATCACTTAAAACCATATCATGCCAACCGAACAAGTCTCCAACTTCGGATTAACTCTAATCCATAGTCATGTAATCCAATGCTTGTTAATCCGACCCTATCAACACAACCCTATCAACACAACCGAACACACCATAAAATTTTACAAGGTTACCATAATTACATCATCAATTGTATTTAATAGAGTTAAATGGAAAATGAAATAATAAAATCTACGTAACTGAACTCAATTAATTTGTTAATAACTTCATTTATTGATATTGACATTTTCTTCTAACAAGTGAGAGCGTAAATGATTTGTTTTTTTTTATTGATAAGAAAGAAACCAATTTAGGCTTACTAGGACTTGAACCCTAATTTATCACATAAGTGAACCTGTGCAATATAAATGGACTACCCTTTTGATTGGTCAATGATTTAAATTTTGATTACAATCAGTTTTTTAACGCATGCAAATTTGAAAATGCACGCACCAATTAACTAGTAAATAGCAATAATAGGGGTGTCAATTTTTCAGATCCGGACGGGTCCGGGTCTAAGCCACCCTTAATATGAACGAGATTTGCATTGTTTAGACTCGGCTCGATTGTAGATTCGGACAAATATACATTGCCCAGACCTAATTTACTTTTAATATGAGTTGTCTAAATATCTGAATTTGTCAATTTTTTAATAAATCATTTCATGTTTAAAAACTTTTTGTAATTATTAAAATCATTATAAATCCATCGATTCCATCGTAATATAATATTCTCTCACATGATTTTGAAAAGTAATGTTCAAGTTGTATTTATTATCTATCTATATCTATATATCTATAAAAGTTGAAGAAGATAAAAAGTTTCACATGCTCTCTCATTCCATCATTTCATTTTTAGGATTTTCTCAACTTTTCTATTTTTATTTTAAGATATTTGTATATTTGTGTTATTTATTGTTTTAAGATATATTCATCCCCCCATATTTTTGAAAAACGTAAAATCCAATTTTGAACAATCAAACAACAGTCTAATTAATGAATTATTCATCAATGCATTGAGTCTCTGTTTCAAAATTTACACTGTCAATTTGGTTACCGCAACATTATTTATATATATATTTTTACGCCACTGAAATAATAATTAAGTTTATTTGAATTCTTTTTTTGTTAATGAATGGTTACTTCAATGATTTATAAGTAAATATTTTTTTTACTCTCTATTATATATATTTTTTCTTAGAAATATAGGTTGATTATTGTGAATTGTAATTTTAATTGTAAAAAAATATTACAATATGTTCATGTAAATTAATTTATTAACTTTCTTGTAAAGTTTTAATAACTCATACGTAGAGCGCAGAAAATTAGCTAGTTTTCAAATACAAGACATAATATTGTTTTTTGTTAAAAGACAAAATGTATATTATTGTCTTGAGCAATTTAGTAAGTCTCGAAATTAAAATAATATATTTCTATACAAGCTATGTACCTAAGCAATAATATTTATTTGAAATGAGGTATTTTTTAATAAGGATTCAAAATAAGTCTGACATTCAAAAAAAAAAAAAGTTTAGTAATTTTCTTTCGTTACTTTGTGTGCCTTTCCAGTGGTGAATATATTAATTCAAAAGAAAGACACAATTAGTGACAATTATTATTTTTATTACAAGTTTGCAATGAGCAACCCCGCCAATTAATTAAGAGGCAAATTTGTTTCAATTACAAACTTTATATATATATATATATATATATATATATAAAACTTGATAGTACCTTCCTTCAAGAAATGCGGCCAATCACATAAATCAACATACCAAAAGCGACCTAAATATTATGTCTCTTATGACATGCTTATCTAAGCCTAAGATTAATTGTAAGGCTGACGTTTGATTCGAGTGTTAAGTAATACATGATCTTATCAAAGCACTCAAATCCAAGCTTACATGTTCCTTGTTTGTGAAAAGTCCATCTTGCCCCTCATTAGAATTCATTTTCTCACTCACTTTCCATCTCCAAGTAGTGGGTACTTGAACCAAACACATTTAAATAAAACATTCATCTCTCCCTAAAGCCATGAATTAAATAAGTCAATTCCTATGCCTTACATATAACTCCAACCAAACATGACTTTAAAACTTAATCTCAAGATTTTCAATGATAGATCATGAGTTACGATGACCATGTTACGCACCTCGAGATGCGCGTGCCAAATAAAAAAAAAAAAATATTAGAATGAAAACAACAAGTCACACCACAAAGACACATTACTCAAAAAGTCAATTTATATGACTCGACTGCGTGTTATGCATCGAATTTATGTATACACGCATTTCGAGATGCGCATGGATAACTCTTAAAAATTAATGTGACTCGTGATGTGACTTTTGTTGTTGTATTTTAACATTTTTTAAAAAAAAAAAAAAAAACACGAGAGGTTGCCACAGTAATTCACTTTGGACAAACTTTGGGCAAAGGAAAATGCTTGGGATATTATTTTAGATATCGATTTTGGACATCCGGCGGCCGTACGCTATCCGATACAACTCAAATTCGTATCTCGAGATGTATCGACGACGCACAACCGCTAGTCGGCGAAAGGCAGCTTCAGCAGAAACAGTATATCTCACGATAGGTTCAAAATCATGGAATTTCACTATCTAGGGTTTACGCTCCGCAAATGGTAATCCCAAATTCATACAAAATCATTTCGAGGAGCGTATTTGTTCTGCGATTGTTAGGGTTTTGAGTAATCGAAATGGAGGGGAGCGACGACATGGAAGAATCAGCAGCGAAGACGACGACGACGACGACGACGAGCGGTCCGAGAAAACGTCCGATCGTCTCTCCAGATCCTTCGCGCAGGGTTCGTAATTCTCTCAATCCATCGTTTGTACTGTGATTGCGAATTTGATTATAGTGATTTTTCAAAGTTTGGTTGGTAATGGTAATGGCGATGCTGCCGAGACTGAAATGTTAATGGCGATAGTCTGAGTGTATGTTAAAGTTGTTATCTTTTGCTCTTTTAGCTTGATTTCTTGGTTAGTCATGATCATGGTTATGGTCATGGTGGGGGATTGATGGACATGTCTAGGGTTTCTAAATGAGGATTTGTTCTTTGTCGTTGTGGTTGGGCATTTGGTAATGGTGATGTCGAACCTGAAATGTTGAAATGTTGATGGCGAGGTTGTCGAAATCGACTGTTGTGGACGTAGGGATTGAAGTTTGAGGAGAAAGTATGTGTTTATTAAAGTTGTTATCTTTTATTCATTTAGCTTGATTTCTTGGTTATTCATGGTCATGGTGGAGGATTGATGATCATGTCTAGGGTTTCTAAATGAGGATTCGTTCTTTGTAGGGTTTCAAATTCAAAATGAGGATTCATTCTTGTCATTGTGGTGGGCATTTGGTAATGATGATGTCGATAGAAGTTTGAACCTGAAATGTTGAAATGTTAATGGCGAAACATAACAATTTTACTTCATGGTCCATGTTAACTGAAGTTGAGTCGAATTTTTGCAAAATCAAAATCGACTTGTTGTTTGTCGGCGTATAGGGTTTCAAAAGATTGAAGTTTGAGGAGAAAGTATGTTGATGTTTATTGAAGTTTGAGGAGAAAGTATGTGTTTATAAAAGTTGTTATCTTTTATTCATTTAGCTTGCTTGTCTTTTACTCATTTAGCTTGATTTCTTGGGTATTCATGATCATGGTGGAGGATTGATGAATATTTCTAAGGTTTCTAAATGAGGATTTGTTCTTTGTCATTGTGGTTTGAGCATTTGGTAATGGTGATGTCGAAACTGAAATGTTGAAATGTAAATGGTGAGGTTGTCGAGATCGACTGTTGTGGAAGTAGGGATTGAAGTTTGAGAAGAAAGTATGTGTTTATTAAAGGTGTTATCTTTTAATCATTTAGCTTGATTTCTTGGTTATTCATGGTCATCGTGGAGGATTGATGAACATGGACTTTGGATATTACTCGGCGTGATTGTGTCGCTTGAATCTCGATTTGTCAAGTTGGAATTGATGTTGGTGATGCCGAAATTGGCATGTTTTGTGGTCAAGTAATCAAGGTTTGTAGAGGAATTAAGTTTTAATACTGGATTCAAGAAGACCATTACGTTTTGATTGTGTTTTTAATTTTGATTTCTTGGTGCTCTATGACTCGGATTGATGTATCCTGTTTCGGCTTTAATTGATAAATTGTTCAACATTATCGATCTTCTTTACTTTTTGTCATGGTGTTTGTCTTGTAGTCGAGTGTTTTGGTTTGATCATGACTAACTTATGGTTATCGGACAATTACAAGCATGTTTACTGCCTCCCCTACTGTCTTGCTTTAAGTTCTTGTTACTATCTCCTTCAATGGCTAAAATTACAATAACGTCTAATGATGTAGCATCCGGAGCAGCTTAAGGGACGCGTAAATGCAGTGTCCGGAGAAGTGGTAAGTACTGCATATATAAAGTGTAAGATAATTGTTATTTGTTTGAAAATCAAAATTGGAAGATTATTGAAATTAATCATATCTTGTTTTCCTTACCATTATTTTTTCTGGACTAAAACCAGCATATCGGTTTTTTAACTAATGAAACTTTTGTAATCTCATTGTTAGTGAAGATATGGCCGATGCCAAACAAGAAGCTATATAGATGCTCATGTAAATGTAATTGACTAGTTAATTTCATTTATTACTAGTTTTCACTTTTTTCTTCAAGGAGCACGTTCTTAATCACGCTTCTTCTCCTCTTCCCTTTTGCTTGAATCACTTATTTTTATTTAGTTAGTGATTGTATGAGTACAATTCTCCTCTTTTTGCAGAACTTTATTCAAGAGGAAGATATTCGGTTGCAAACTACTCGAGCTAGATGTATGGTGTTACACAAGTAGCATTTGCTTCATTTGCCGTCCGAATTTTTTTTTTTTTTTTTTTTTTCTCATTTTTGTTCATATTTTTTGAGCAGTTGAATTTGATTTTGTATATTTCAGTGTCAAATGTTCTCCAGAGGCACGAGGAACTCAAGGAGCGCCTTTCTAGGTACTCCACCACTCCTTTGTCATGAAATCTTGTTGTCTTCTCTTCCTCTTCTTTTTTTTTTTTTCAATATTTTTAGGACCATGCATGAGATTCATTTATTTAAGTGATTTGTCATTTTTAGCTCAAGTGCGAACTAGGATAATGGAATAAATAATTTTGCCGAGGAAGAAATCTGGATGGATATCAGTTTTTTGAGTAATATTTCGTTCTAATGAAGTTTTTAGAAAGATCTTGTACAAATGATGCTTTTCTTTCATTCACTGAATTGA
The DNA here is from genome assembly GCA_039657325.1 of Stephania cephalantha. NCBI lineage: Eukaryota > Viridiplantae > Streptophyta > Magnoliopsida > Ranunculales > Menispermaceae > Stephania > Stephania cephalantha. The sequence continues at coordinate 1,903,656 of CM077576.1, read as the reverse complement.
ATATAGACCATGCTTATGCTCTTATAAAAAAAATGAACCATGCTATGCCAGCATTTTTTTTTTTTTTTTTTTTTTTGTTATATGCACATGCAGCGCAGCAGTTGGTCAGTTTTTAGCTGTCTAATCTCATAGTTTCGGGTTGTGTAGTATTGTTGGAACTGTTTGTCTTTGTCTGGTGTGAAGTAATTACAATAAAATAGAAATTTAAAATACGTGATTTGATATTTATTGAGAGGAAACGAGGACATTTTAGTAATACACGTGCATATATTTCATAATTAGTGCCATGAAATGAGAACTCTTGATTTTGCAACAAAGGGTAGATAATGCCAAGTGTATTCAGTCAAAACATAAATATTAGCTGATTGTTGTAGACAGTCTGTCATTTTCAACTTTGCTAAGACGTTGATTTTTCATAGGGATACAGACAAGATGATTTATGCACGATTACAAAAAGAGTTCGATGCTGCAAGAGCTGCTCAAACTGAAGGTGTCCTCCATGTACTGATTTTAGTTTTGAGGTTATCTCTTTTGAGTGCTTCTTCATGGTCATTAAAAACAAGAGGATATGCCGCTTGGTGTTGTTTTCTTAATTTTTTGTTCTCATGATTTCAATTTTTGATAATATGCTTGAAAACCCAAAAAAATTGTTCCCACTTCATTTATAAAATTAAGGTTAACTATAAAAAATAACACAAATTTTGTGTATTGTTGCAGAAATAGCATCAACTGGACAACTTTCAATTTCATTAGAAATAGCTCAAACTTTTAACATTCATTCGATTTTAGCGCACAATGTAATCTGGGTTTTTAGGAGCAATGTCAACTGAGGTTTATTTTTTTTATTTTTTTTATTTTTGGATTCGGTTCACTTGAACCACTCGAATTAAAAACCAGATCAAACCCAACCAACATATATAATTTGAAAAAAAAAGGTAGAAAACACACTAAACCAAATTGAAAGGACGAACACATTAATTCGCATCTCATGTTCGCACATAGAGGAGGGAATTACAAACTCGAACTCTAGCTTCCAAAGCTGATAAAAGGGGTTGTTGGAGTGTTTCTAGCATTTGATAGAGCTTAAGAGGGACAGAGAAAAGAGAGGGTATCCTAATGATGCTTTTGTGTGCGATGGGGTCATCGTGGCAGCATTGTGGAATTCCTAATTTCAAAGCACACGTAAATATGTATGTATGTATGTATGTATGTATGTATGTAGTAGAAGAATTGTGTAGAGGTATTTAATGAACCATTTTGATGGTGTCAACTGTCAATCTTTTGCAGTTTTGCTATATAGATTTGTTCTTTCTATTTGGTTTCATGTTTTCATCCCTTTTCTTGAATTCTATCAGTTGGTTGGATTTAATCTGGTTTTCTATTTGACCGGTTCAAGTGAGCCGAATCCAAGGAAAAAAAAAACTCGTTTCAAGTTAACCTCTAAAACCCCATTACATTTGTGCTAAAATTGAATTGACGTTGAAAGTTGTGCTATTTGTGACGAAATTGAATGTTTATATTACTTCTGCAAAAATACACAAAGTTTGTGTTATTTTTGATAGTTAGCTCTGTAATATTAGCATTCGGTTGTTGACTACCGGGGTTCTTGTATTTGGAACTTGATTCCATGAAATCAGTTGTACAATGGGCAAGATTAGTCTAATCGGCACATGCGTATGTGCTTCTCTTGCATTTATCTTTTATCAGCATTTCTACTTTAGGTGACGTAGTAAGCTTTGTTTACATTACAATCATTGCCCTTTATACATTAGAGCTCCTAGAACTAGGATGAAGGAGAGACATTTGTTAGGAGCTAGCATTAACTTAGAATATTCTTTGCATTTTTATGAGGATCCCATTATTCGAAGAATGTCTTTTACAACAACTTGATCCTCATATTTTGTGCTGTTTTCACCTATATATATGTATATATTATGATTATGACTGCCTTTTGTTTAAGATTCATACCCTTCATGGAAAATATGAATTCTTTTATTGGTTTGTATCAACTTTTGTCAATTTTGCTTTTTCAATGTACTACAGAAAATTGACAATGTGGTTACGTTTGCTGTTTAGATACATAGTATAGTCAATATCCATATAGGAAGATTCTTATTGATTCATCTGGCTGGAAATGTGTATTCCTGCATGATCATTGAATTTCTAACTGGAAAGTGCTTTTGCAGAGGTATATCTAGATGGTGAAGAGTGGAATGATGGGCTATTAGCTACAATCAGGCAGCGGGTACTCAACTTTTTAACATTTTCAAAGTAATTAGTAATGACAGAGGTTGAATTTTTTATTTTTTTTTTTTGTCCGTTTTCAGAATTGAATTATTTTGGATTTGGCTGTTAGAGTTTAATTATCTTGGATTTGAATAGTTAACCTTTTCTTCTAGTTTGTGGTTATTTGCGGTATTGGCAAAGCCTTATTGCCATTTCATGCATCAGGTGCACATGGAAGCAGATAGAAAGGCTATGTCTGGAGACGCCGCTACCCTACCTGAGCATCATTTCCATGGAAAGACTACTTATCGTGTTGGAAATAAGGTATTAATATGGTGTAAATCTAATTTTGAGATTTCTTTTTGGATTAATAATAATTGAATATTATAGCATGTTATGAATTATTAAGCATCTAGTTTGACTTGAGATTTTTTGCACCGAATAATTAGAATGCACGACCCAATGGATGATCTGCCAGGGGAAGATCATATACAACATGGTGAAGTGATTTAGGAATTAGTTTTACATATGGGTTCTTGTCTAATTCATGTTAGATTTTCTCCATTGCATTCAATTGTTCATTTTTTTTTTTTTTTAAATGTTGTCCTTTTTTTTCTTATTTAAAAGAAAAATTACATCGACATGGTAAACAATGAAATAATTTCTTTCCAAAGCAATCAAAATTGAGACTTCAGTTTTTCTCTATTTCGGAAGATTTGAAGTGCTATTTTATTTTTTCTGAACCGCACTGATGAATTCCATATTGAAGTGACTATCTGATGGAATTATTTTCTTTTTGAGCACAGGTTATATGTTGTCTAGAAGGGGCCAGAATAGGCATACAGTACGAGACATCTTTTGCTGGTTAGAACAACCCCTTCTGCATCTTTATTAATAGATACACAAATGAATATAGTTAGGCTCTTCTTTTTTTATATGCACTACGAGTCTATGATTATGAGTAGCAGAATCACAAGCCAGTTCCTGTGCATTTTTAAGGCATCTGCTGATGGAACTAATGCTCAATTTTGGTTCCTTATAAACATGATCTGAAATCAACAGTACATTGTCAATCATCGCTAAAGAAAACATATCTTCTAAATATCCGTATTGTGGAATTTTGACTGAAAATGGAAAATGCGCACCGTAAATGCACTGAACAGCTATCACCTGTGATAAGTGGTGCTAATCACTGTATCTCATTTGTTCCTCATGGTTACGTATTTGTTGAACTGATCTCAATGCTCCATTCGTTTTTTGTATTTGTAATTGCAGGAGAATCTCGTGAATTGTACCATTGTGTTCTTGAGAGCAAGTCATTCCTTGAAAAGATAACTGTAATTGAACATACAGTTCCTTTCTTTTTATCCATACAAGAAGCAGTAAATGACCTTCTCTCTTCCAATGCTATGGTAAGGTCGGTTACAATTGCTATCTCAGATGTTTTTTTTTTCCTGGTTCTATGCCTTCCCTGGTCCATGCCTTAACTGTTCATCAAATTCTGTATCTTTGTAGAAATTCATCGACTATGTTGGAGAACTGGTCCAGGCTTATGTTGACAGGAGGGAGCAGGTATACTATCATAATGTTTTGCACGACTAAGCGTACTAAAACTTTTTTGTTGGCCTTATCTTTTTGAGTTTTGAGATAAGAAGTCATGGGTTTCATGATCTTAAGTTTGAATCCATGAATGAGAAGAGAGGCCGTAGATGACCTTGAGCTGCAGCTTCCCACGAAAGATGCCTTGTCTAGAAGACTAACCAAATTATGATAGCTGTGGGTTGTGTAACAGTAACATTTTGTAGACTTGTCTTTCAATTTTCATGGGGGAAACTTTAAGGGTAGTATTTGTACTTGAGAAAGTCAATTTTTTAGGCGGTTTCCTGGCATTTACTTATTGTGACCATGTTGAGTTGAGCATTAAAATATCTGGTCTAGTAGACCGGTGATTGCCCTGTGTAGTGTCCATAGTTGATGCATTTGTAATCTATTGAGCTCTCTGACAAATTATGGTAGTGATTAGCGCTTCTGTTGTTTCTGTTTTTTACCTGAGGATCTTAGAATAGTTTCTTGGTTGCATTTTCATCACATTCACACTAGTAGTCTGGTTGGCTGGAGGCTTAAACCTAAAAGTAATGGACTTGTCTTTTTGCCATGTAGGTTGGCCTTATCAAGGAGATGTATGGAACTCGAATTGGAGAACTTTATCACAGTCTCTCTTACAATATTATCGAGTTTGTAATAGATGATGATGATTGGTAGGTGTTTGATCCTTGTATTCATTTTTGTTTGAGATCATCTATTTCCATGGTCTGTGTTATGGGAGAGAGTTTAACTATTTTCTTATTACCAGACCTGGCCGTCTGTGTTAAGATGTAGGTTTAGACTCGTTATTTTCATTTATTTCTGCTAACGATGTATTTCTATTTTTTCCGATTGAAAAAACTTTTTCTGCGAATGAGAAATGTCATTATTTATTGTCATTTTGTACTAATGAAATTGAATGTGTTTCATTCCTGCTACAGCAAGGTGACAGTGAGTCTTAGATACTTGGATCTGGTCTCCACATTACCAACTAAAATCAGAGTTTTGGCATGGCCAGTACATCCATCAAAGAAAAACTTGACTGCAACCACCATGGTGAACAGTAGCGGCAATGCGATTCCAGCAGCCAATGCTACTCCTGCTCGACTTACTTATGCTGAGGATGCCTTGAGAACCATGAGCTTGCCAGAAGGTACAAACATCGAAATTTAAAATGAAGGGAACCTTAGATGCTTGTTATAAGGTCATAAAGATTTGCATTGTCAACAAATCGCGCTGGACGGCCTTATAGACAAGCATTATAGATTTCCTCAATTCTAATTACATTACAACCTCAATTCCATATTAGTTGGGGTCGACCATGGTCATTCTTAAATTAACTTGTTCGTTTCTTCATTTTCTGTCTTTCAGCATTTGCAGAGATCGTGTTAAACTTGAAACAAGCCCTCCAGGAAATATTTCAACACGCAGTTTCCAGTTAGGTAAATTCCTACAGGAATAACAGTTACCTTTTTAGTCACAAGGAACAATGTCACTCGAGATCATACTGAATTTGCCGCAAGTCGACATCCAGTTTCAATTTGGGTAAACTCTAATGGCAACAGCATTATCCGCGGGACTTGCTCTGAGGTGGTTTCCGATTTGAGGCTAATCTCGTTTTTCAAGCAATTTCTGGTCATAATTAGTTAGAAAGAGTTAACAGATGCTTTTGCGGATGCCATGACATGAAGATTACTACCCTTTTGTAGGACCTGAAGTAGAAAAAATAGATAGATTTTCTTAGATAGTGTTGAGGTGAACAATTGGTCCATTGTGAATAAAAAAAAAATGTTCTGTTCTCATATGAAAATTACAGTTTATTTCTTTCATTTGAGTTGGTTCACTGCACTCCTATGTTTATATGATCCATCGGGTACCTCTCATCTACCTTACCTGTATCTATACAGTTTACTGCATTTCCTTCTTTGGCACAGCTAGCTTTGGAGCAGAGTTCGATGTGTCGGCGCAAGGCAGTATGGCAAACCAGTACTCATGTAGCTGGAAACAGGTATGATGCACTTGATTATTGGGAAGCGATTGAGCGATGTAATTCGATACATACATTTGTTACAGAGCTGTCGGAGTCTTTAGATATACGCTAAGTTGTGCGCATTCAACTTAATTTACGATCTAAAGAACTCCGGTGACTCGGTGGCAAATGCTTGTATGAAGAGTTATTTAGGTTCCATTAGAACCGAAGTGTCAACTTGAACAGTTTTCAGTGTGCTATGCTAGGTCTGAAGAGTCTTGTAAATGGAGTAGACAATGTTGAAAAAGAGTGAGGTTCTAGTTGGGGCCTCATGTGGCTGACCGATTGTGGGTTGACAACAACAACATGGTCTCAATCTCAAATTAGTTGGGTTGGCTTCATTGATCAAACTCTTCTATTGTGCCCGATTCATATAAACTAGTTGAATCTAAGATAGACACTTAATCCTACCAACCCAATAATTATTTTTCATTTGACACTGCATATATATTATTTGATGGTCAGCCAATTCAAAACTGGCATAACAAAGCCACTACAGAGTTGACATTCCCTCACAAAACATACCACAATAGAACATGGGTTTCATGTAGGCAGAACTGTTGATGAATGATGAACTCAACGCGGTTACCCAAAAAGATTATGTGCTGTAGAGAAGTTGTTGAACTGGGTAGTCAACAACTGGAAAGGCTTATATTATCAGACATTGTTTTTGTATAAAGCACTAATTGAGCTGTGACCTTCTCAAGAGTCACATGGCACTCCCTGTGGCCACGCAAAGGGCCACTTCAAATCTAAGTTGTACAAGGAACAAAAAGTATATCTGCAGTGCATATATAATTTGGATTGACTATCTTCCCAAAAAAAAAAAAAAAGAAAAAGAAAGGAAGAAAAACAGTAAGACCGCGTTCAATACAGTGCAATCTAGGTTTGTAATGTACGTCGAAAATGAATGCAGAAGAATCTAATCACCAGAAAAATGTAAATGTATCCATTAGTCGGCGAACGCCATGGTGGGAACTTACGATATGGTTAACAACTAAAAATTTGAGAAGGAGACCCTAAACCCCGAATCCTAAAATTTCACGTAATATCATTTATTTATTTTTTGCTTTTAAAATATTTGAATAGTGAAAACTTTGGAATATATGAACCAATAAACATAGCCTAAGTTTTAGATAAGATGTGGTAATGAAAGAAAACAGCAAATTAAACAAAACACAAAAAGCATACACTACAAAAGTATACTGGATTCCGGTATTTCTCGTCGTTATCCCGTGTTAACTTTCACGTCGCTAAATTTTGTAGCGACGGTGTGTCAGGCTTGGCGACGGGATCCCGTCGTTAATCCCGTCGCATATGTGCCGTGTGGTTTTGGTCGAAACTCGTTTGACCATGTCACGTGGACAATTAGTGACGAGGCCCGTTGCTAAAACCCCGTCGCCAATTGTCCACGTGGCTCGTTGGCCGCCACGTGGATTGGTCAAACGAGTTTTATATATATAATATATATAATATATAATATTTAATATTTATAAAATGCAAAAAACTATTATATATAATATAATATTTAAAAATTTAAAATTAAATATTTGAGATATAATTAATTTATAAAAACTAAATATTAAAAACTTTATTAAAAATTATTAAATTTCAAATGAAATTAAATGTAAATATTTAAAATATTTAACTATTATATATTTTTTATATAAATGCAAAAACTATTATATATAATATTTAAAAATTTTATGAAATTTTTTAAATTCAATTAAAATTAAATTTTAAATGAAATGTTTCAAAATAATATTATTTATAAATAATATTTAAATTTAAAAATTCTTTATAAAACTTTATTAAAAATTATTATTAAAATAATATATTTTATCTATACTATATAATTTATTCGGAATAACTATAAGGATAAGAAAATTAAAGGAAATTAAAGTTAATAACTAAAGTCCATCAACCAAAATGAATTAAATACAAAAAAAAAGTTAATTACAAGTATAAAAATATACAAAACAATATATGAACAACCTAAGGCTAAATATACAAGGAAGTCAACTCAATCGTCGAGATCATCGTCGGTCTCTGAGTCATCAGCTGGAACATCTCTCGGAGGCGCTGACGCGAATGAAATCCCAAGTTTGTCCATTAGAGCTCGCTCCATGCGATTCAACCGGCCTGGACCTCTCGCAACCGATCTTTAGGTTAAAGTGTGATCCCGCATAACCCGAATAATGTGTGATCGCATCGCCTTGAAGTCCCTCCGCAAAGCTCGACGGACTCATTAGGAGTAGAAATAGGCCGAGAAGATCCGAGCTCCATCTCCTGCTCCATTTCCTCCGGATATAGCATGTCTGCGCTGCGACCCCATGGTTTCCACCCTAGTCCATATAACGTCCTTTGTCGTCGCGCTTAACGACAGACAAATATAGCTCTGTCTCATCTATCGAGGTGTCGTCGTCATGATCGTGTCAGCTCAATCCGCATAATTCGGATCATCGTCTAAATTAAGAAATTGAAACATTTACAAGTCATTAATACCTATCATTAATTAACTAAAACAAAATTTAAAAGCAAAACTATTTACTTACGACGATCTTCTCTACTCTCGAATCGAGGAAAATTACGCCGTCATGATCTTTCGTATGGAAGTATAAACATAACTCCAAAGCAGTTGGAGGTCGACCCAACTTCTCCGCCTACAAAACATATATTTAAAGAGGATTAAGTTTGAGACTAAATCCATGTATATTATATATAAAAACTTATTATAACATAACTTACCAACTTCTCTGCGTGCTGATAAATGGATATTGAGCCACCAGTATGCACTGTGATCCTGTCTTAGGGTCCCCCTGTCTCAGTTCTCCGATTTTTACTTGCTCGCTCTGACTTCTTCTTAAGATCAGGGGTGGACCGCATCTTCTTATAGTGGTCGAAGATCTCAGCAGATACATGTGCAGACTTCTCATTTTTGGAGCACATCTTGCTAATAAAATCAGTGTACCGAGTGACAATCCGCATATCGTACGCCTCTCTAATAGCTGCGTCATCCGATGGCTCCTAATCGAATGACAACTATAGGCAAAACTGCCAAAAAGTAATAAAATCTTAAATTTATCTATAAACATTTTTCAATTATATATTGTTTGTAAATCTTATGTAAATGAAACAACATTAACTTAAACAACTTTACCTTCCATTAATTCCAGTAAATATCTAGCATGTGCTGCGGGACATGCTCCCAAGAATAACCATCCTTGTGCAGGGAGTGTTTGTATGCCCTAGTCATCTCCCAGGCAGCTCTGTCAGACGGATGTAATTTTCGTCCTTGAAATTGAAAACGAGGCGTTAGACCAAGTTTATAATAATAAGTAAACTTAAAATTTCGTACGTATACTTACTATCTATTATCTTTCACAACCAATAATATTCGCCCCGAGGTTGGCTAGCGCATCTTCGCCGTCGTCGTCCACGTAGGTCGTACTTATGGATGAATCACTCGAACGATGTGCCAAAGAACTCGACGACCGCCACCGCTCTCTGGTGACCACGAGAGGGCGAGGCATGCAAATCAAGATGAAGTGGTGGTGGGGGTAAGTACGATGGTCGTGCATACGATCATGAATATGTGAGGAGATGCGACCCCCCTCGATGAAAAATAGGCCCGACACCTGGCCTAAATGTACCACGACCATCAACCGGTGGAGTGGGTAAGGAGGAAAGTAAAGTAGAATACATCTGCATAGAGGTGGGATCATCACAAAAAATAGATGGCAGACATGAAAGATGTAGATGGATGTGATGGATGTGCAAATGTGGGGGAGGCGTCTGATGGATGTGCAAATGTGGGTACGGATGAAATGAGGTCTGCTGATAAGGGTGGTATGGGTATGGATGCAGACTCTCGTGACCCACGACTAGTACGTGCGAGGTGGAGTAGCATCATCATGAGAACGACGGTGTGGTCCATGTGATCGTCGGTCTCAGAACATTACGAACCTCGGAGGTGAACGCGAGGTTCACTTGATTGAAGTGGTTCTATGCCAAGGAATCGAGCAATGTTTGCATATTGCCCTCTTCTCTCGACGTGTTATGCGTGCCACCACATGTGTTACGCAAGTAGCTTTCGAGGCGTACAAACGTTTGAGAAGAGACACCAAAGGGAAGTAAAACATTGTCTTATGCGGGCGTTTGTTAGAGTTAAACCTAAATTCTCCGCAAAATTTACAAGATGTAAGCTCAGAGTCGAGCACCCAATAAAACATGCATAAGTTGGGACAAAAGTCAATTCGCTCATATAGGAGACCTAACCAGTGCATCAAGCCCTTACATTTGTAAAAGCTATCTATCAAACAGTTGTCTTCAGACAACATGTCTTTACATACTTGCAAAATCTCGTCGAATGCTTGCTCCGAAATATGATGATTCGACTTTATCGTCAATAAACGTGTCATTCTTTGAGAGTTTAATCATCTTCTCGCAACTCAACCAAAGCGGTTGATTCGTCGCGTCAATCATTTCAAAGAAATGCTTTTCAAGGTTCGACTCCTCTTCACGATTTCAATCGAAACCGGGGCCCACAATGTCGTGTATCATATAATGATATGATGTCGGATATTCATCCATTGGATCACCACCTCCATCGTCCTCATCGCTTACTATTTCTTCATCCCCATGCGCGGTCCAACAATAGTAATCGGGAACGAATCCACCCCTCACTAGATGAAGCTCTACGGTGTCTACATCGTAGTATTTGTCGTTGCGACATTTTCGACAAGGACATCGACGTACAAGTAATTGGTGCAGTGTTGCATGACAAATTTTATAAATTCCTTTACGCCATCCACAAACTCTAATCTAATGTAACCGCCTTCAATATGGTTGTACATCCAATATCGAGACACATACATCTCGAAAGACCTAAACAACCCAAATTGAATACATGTACACATCAATCACTATATAAATTTTAGTCGAGTGTTAATCGTAATTAGTCGAATCGATTGCATTTGCACATACTTCGCATAATATATTTTATACATTTTAGTCGATTGTTTACCGTAATTAGTCGCATTGGTCGCAATATATGCATACTTTTGCGTAATTTTGCCTAATTTTTAATTTTTCCTTTGAAATTTTAAATTTTACTTCAATATTTGCGTTTATAATTTTATTTTGTCTTTTATATATATATATATATCTCATATATAAGCATTGTTATATAAATATTATTTGGTTCAACAAATTCTAATTTCTTTATTATAGTTAAATTACTTTTAACTACTCTTATTTATTTATAGTATAATATATTCTACTTTTCTATTTTTGTTCTAATCGAAATTTAATTTGTCCAATAAATTTGCATCATTTTATTAAATTTTTATGACTACAATTTACCGTATTAATATTTCATTTAACTTGTAACTTCATACTTATTTTAATTTCAACTTAACATAATTTATATATATAGTTATATACTAGTTTTCATAACGTGCTCCGCACGTGCGGTGCACGTGCTACGCAAGCTATGTAAGCTATGTAAATTAAACTCTGACTGAAATAAAAAATAGTTATAATTGAGCAAACAATATAAATATAAACTTTAGTATAAATGTATTATATTTAGGCATCCCATCAATAATAGATAAATTTATATATAACTTTAAAAATACCTTCTAATAGGATATGAAGTGTGCATTAATTACAACAATGTAAATTCAACAAGGAACCGACACTTCTATAGTTTATTCTAACCAAATTTTTATTATAGAAAGTTTTTGAACTAAATGAGCAAATTACTCCCTTTATTAGATCATGAGCGCATTATTTTCGCTTCTTGCAGTTTCTATAATTACATTTCACTGGATCTCAAGCATAAAGGCGTAATGTACAAGTACCACACGTTGATAAACTCCTTGATGAATGCTAGCAAATAAACTATTATATAAGTAGTAGGGCATAAAATTGAACTTATTTTAATGAATAAGAAGAAATGATACAATCAATAAATGCATAATCAAGATAAGAAAACCATATTAAATGTATTGTTGCTTGTAATAATTCTTTTATAGTGCAAAATAATGATAATAACAAGATTGCTATCACATGAAATACAAGGTATTAACCTTCACGGACCACACAACTGTCAATATTGATATCCATGAAAAATTCTTGTTTCGTACTTTAGACTATATAGAATCATATTGAAAGTTGACAACCTGTTTGCCAATATTGAGGCACAAATAAGAGTACAAGAGAAAAGATTGTCTCGTTTATCTCTAAGTAGAGAAAGATTCATATCGTTTTATGTGGATTCTCACTATTTCAAGCATCCGATGATTATACAACATTTTCTAGCTAGTCTGCTTTAAAATGGTTTAAACTCTATATATGTTAGAAGAACCACCACATTGATTCCCTATATTGTTTTTGTGAGTTTGCTTTGTCATGGCAAGCACCTACTAAAACAAAATTCAAAAATCGATGACGATATCAACATCGATTCAAATGGCATTAAGGTTGAGCTATTTGAAATTAATCCTCAAAGACTACTCTTACATTCCTCAAACACAAAATCGAAATAGTGCAACAAGTTTTCAAAAAAGAGAGAAATAGGGTTAACAAAACCAGTCAAAACAAATTGAAAAATTGTGAAGGCAAATATTTGGGATGGAGAGCGATTGAGAATATAGAGCCTTGGGAAAACAGAGAGAGATGGCTTTTTGTGTATGAGAGAAAGAGGGAGATATATAGCGAGAGAGCAATTTATAGAAGAAGGAGATAATGAAGAGTCTTGCATGAAATAAAACAAGAGTCTGCGCGGGATAAAACGGAGAAGAAGAAATTGAGAACAAGTTGGAAGATAAGTTTGGAGACCGAGTTGATTCTCAAAATCCTTCAAATAAGAAGCAAGTAGGATAAATGAATAATCACCGTAAAAGATGTACCACAAAAAATAATCTAGAAGAGATCATGTGTAAAGCTCGAAAGAGATTCAAATTGGGACTTTGGGAGAAATCGGTAGACAAGTTGGAAACGAAACATTCGAAGAAGACAATGTAAAAGCCGAAAGAAAATTGAGCAAAAGGGTAGAAATGATATTTCTTCACGGTCCATATTCACTATTTTAATATAGTAGTAGATATATATATCGTATGTAAGCATTGTTATATAAATATTATTTTGTTCAACCAATTATAAATTTCTTTATTATAGTTAAATTGCTTTTAACTACTTTTAACTACTCTATATTTATTTATAGTATAATATTTATACGTACTCTTTTATTTTTGGCCCTAATCGAAATTTAATTTGTCAAATGAATTTGTATCATTTAATTAACTTTATACTTAAAGTTGTTTCAACTTAACATAATTTCTTTATTATAGTTAAATAGATTTTAATTTGATTTTTAAATTAGTGTAAAAAACAATTAAATAATAGTTTAATGGACATATTTGAAATTCAACTAATTTAATACTAAAACATTACAAAAGAAGTACATATATATCAATACTAAAAAAAAAATCATCCAATAAACATCACAAATAATAAAAAAATTAAATTCAAATCACAAGCATGCATTTTATTTGTCACAAAAAAAATAAAAATAAATATCAACATACATAATTTATTGCAACATTTTGATCAATTTAACAAATCTTATTCACCTAAAAATACATGAAATACAAATTTTATTTTTCAAAATTTTATTCCAACATAAAATACAAAATTACAAGTTTTTAATCAAACCATTACATTTTTAATTTAACATGCATATATTTACAAAATTTATTCCAAATTCTCATTCTAACATAAAATACAAAAACCCTATTTTTTCACGAGAAAATACAAATTATATATCACATAAATTAGAAAATTTCACAAAAAAATTATTATAAATAAACTTAAATAACAAAATATAAATAAATCAACTATAAAAACAGAATATATAAAATAAATAAAAAATTATACATAAATCCTAAATCAAGAAGGAGATGGGAGTTGGGGCGTATTTGGCGTGATGAGGCTGAGGCGGAAGCGCCCGGAGGCGGAGCGCGGAGGCGAAAGCGGGTGGCGATTCGGAGGCACGAATCAGCCTGGGGTGGCCAAGGTGGAGGAGGAGGGAAAGGAGAGGAGAGGGTCACGGTGAGGGAGAGGAGAGGATCGAGAGGAGATGGAGAGGAGAGCGGAGAGTTCGATGAAAACCAGAGAGGAAGATAGAGGGTTTTGGTATGGATCTTATTTTCCGGATTAGCGACGGGGTAATCCTGTCGCTATTTTCACACGTGGCACCCTTGTTTCCTGCCACGTGGCGTTCTCTTCGCCACGTGGCCGAGAAAATTTGGTACAGGGCGGGAGTTTTCCCGCCTACTAAATAGCGACAGGGCCGTCGCTATTGACATCCATTTTTTATAGTGATAGATGATCATTAATTTGATTATGGTCAGAAAATGTTTATATATTAAATTCTTTTTTTTAGGGAAGTTTATATATTAAATTCGTATTTGCATGTGGAGAAACTTTGTAATTTATGAAGGCAACAACATGCATGGACAAGTTGGCAGATATATAGATCTGAGCATCAAAAGCTCATCTTCACTTGTTTGTCTGTGTTCCTAATGTAACAGAATTATGCATAGTGTATATAATATTTTAGTGATGAGGAGGACCAATTGTTTTGTGACACAGTTTTTTGTGTGTGAGAGAGAGAGTGTGTGTGTGTGTTTCATCATATGTGCAATGTGATGATGTGGCATTTCTATATGTGCTTTTTATAGGTCTTTGTCTTCTTTACTACCTCTCACAATAACAGGTGGTGTTTGTCTCCACATTCCTTCTTAGATTCTGCCATTGATATAAAATATTTTGTTAATGCACTTCTTCTCCACAAATGCATTGCTAGCTTGGATTCTTTGTTCCTTTGTAAATATATATGTTCAAGTCAAACTACATATGATGATTAGTTGATGATCTTTTGCCTTCAACTAAAGATTAACTTTTGAGAGTATTATTGCATGTGAATGGAATAATTTCAAAACTCTTAACTAGAGGTGCCGCCCTTTGGGGTCCTACATTCTTCGAGTTTGGGATAAGCCGGGGCTATAAATATGAACTTTTGAGAGTATTGCATGTGAATCAACATATATAGCAAATTAATGGATCCCACATAACATATGTTTTGATTCTTATTTCAATGATCTGATTAACATGAGGGAATAATGAACTCAAATATATGTAGGATTGTTGATGATGACATTGTTATTTCAAATATCTCAACCTAGTCGAGGTTGCCACAACGGTAAGAGCGAAGGCGATGTTGTGTGAGTTAAGCGCATGACAGTGACCGCAAGTGTACGACAATCGTTAAAGTAATAGTGGCACCAACTCGTGTTGATGCCGGGTATATCGTATCCACATGGACGGTTATGTGCTAATGTTTAGTCTAACTAAGGAATAGAGTTAGGCATGTTGGTTTTGAGTTTTGTAAATGAAAATTAATAACTAAATGAATCTAACTAATTGCAAGTAATTAAAAGAGTAATTGCGAGTAATTAAAAGAGGTCTTAAGCTATGGAGAGAAGTTCTACGAAGTCTAATTCACCCAAATTGAATCCCTTGGATCCAATGCAATTATAACGTCTCCCAATTCGTGCGATGATAGGCAAATTTCCTAATTTTCACTCCATCCCGAGGTCTCAGTAATGGAGATTCTAGCATCTTACTCGGACTTTGCAGGTCGGCGTGAATAGAGTAAGTAAGAAACTGCATTAAACACCAAATTCATTTGCCTCCCTAGTCAAAGACCATCAGTCGATGCGCCATATGTTCTAAGGTTGTGATTCCCCAATCCGGGTCTAAAAGCCCCAATGGCCATAGTGACTCTCAAACCCTAAGTTCTTCACCTACTTGATCAAGGTAAGTATAGCATAGCACACAAGAATACACAAATCAACACATTAAATTGAAAGAACAACCACAATCACATTGAAATCACAAGAAATCCAACTTGGGGCCCAAAGACCCCTAGAACAAAAAGGATTACCCCATAAGTGGGTTCAATACAATACTAAACATGATGGAAAAGCAAGAAAACATGGATTCAAACTTCAAGTTTAGAGGGAATACAAGATTAAGATTTAAAACTCAATCTTCAAGTCTCCACAAGTTTCATCTCAAATTCTCCAAAGCAAAGGATGTTTTTAACCTAATTTTCAAGTCTATTCAAACCTCGGAGGTAATTTGGTCTAAAAAATAATCTAAAATCCCCCAAAACTCGTAATATGGGTGCCCTAGCCGCACCTGGGTGCCTACACGACACTTTGGGGCGCCGGGTTCAGCGCCCACCGCAGCTTGTTCGTTGTTTTGGGCGTCGTGGCTGCTGGGTTGGTATTTGTGACGCCGGGATCAGAATCTCGTGCATATATTTCACTTTGCGACGCGATTTTGGACCACATAGAGGCCGAATTTGACTACACTCGTGAGACATGAAAACGTTCAGCTACGAGTTTACTTTCCAATAGAAGAAATGAAAAGTCATTTGGACTTGAAATGAGGGAGTTATGGCTAAAACATTGAAACTTGGTCAAAATGGACTCTGTTGAAACTTAGCCACTTTGATACCGTTCTTTGCCGAAACCTTGTATTCTCATCCCGAAACTTCCAGACATCTTCAAAACATATGAAACCATGTGAAATATCATCATTTCATCACTCGCCTCCGATCACGTTTTCCTTTGCCTCGTGATCTGCACAAGCGCGCTTTTTGAGGAAAATATTTTCGGATCTTCAACATAACCTCTAAATGCTCTCACTTTGCTTTCCTCACCTAAAAACTAACAAAATATATCGGATTAGGAGGAATTCACTTATTAATGACCTAAATTATCAACAAAATGCTACTAATAAAGGTATTAAAATATGCTACGCATCAGCGTACGACCTCATTTTCGATTACCCGGTGTGGTAAGATCGTTCGGGCCACTGGGCTCTCACTATCGGTCGATAGAGCCAGAGCCTCGTGGTAATAGTAAGGCTAACTTCAACACCCATGATTATCAAAAAATAATGATATCTCAAACGAAAACCTTAAGATGACTTGTTCTCTTCTACCTATTTGAATAAACAAAAATCATTTGATTTCCTTTTCTTTTGTTCTCTTCATCAATTCCACTATCATTTTTTCTCAATTGTACTTTCTCTCTATGTTCTTCTTTATCATCCAATATTCCTGACAGATAAGGACAGCCCATCAGCCACTCTAGTCATCTTTATATATATATATATATATATATATGGACCCTCAAATGCAACAACAATGTAAAAGCAAACACCAACAAAAATAAACAATAGTGACAAATCAATACAACAATGAAGAAGCCCTGCACTCTCTTTGTAATTCTACTACTCCCTCTTCTCATTACCACAGTTTCTGCTCAACTTAGATTTAACTACTACAGCGCTACATGTCCGAATGTCGAATCGATTGTCCGCAATGCCGTTACTCAGAAGTTCAGGCAGACTTTTGTCACGGCTCCTGGCACTCTAAGACTCTTCTTCCATGACTGCCTTGTCAGGGTATATACATTCATTGTTCTTTCTCAATATATATATATATGATTAGTACTAGCTATCTATACTAGTCTCTCAATTTCGCCGATATCGTTTATTCAATTTCATCACTTAGTTTTGATCACATTGTGGCATTGTCTACCTGACCATGACTAGTGAATTCTTGTTATCAATTAGGGGTGTGATGCTTCAGTCATTCTTGCTTCTTCAACCAACACTGCAGAGAAAGACCACCCCGACGACATAACGCTCGCGGGTGATGGCTTCGATACGGTTATTAAAGCCAAAGCTGCTGTAGACAGGGATCCTAAGTGCAGGAACAAGGTCTCTTGTGCTGATATCTTGGCCTTAGCCACCAGAGATGTGATTGCATTGGTAACATTTTGCCTCTCTTGCTCTTACTTTCATTGTTTAGTCCATACAAAATTAGACAACTTAATTAGCTCCGACGCCAACTATTGATTTAACGCGGCATTAGAGCTTTGGTTTGTCGTGAATCGGGCTCGAGCCTCATCGTTAGCACTCCCTTTCGCCTTCGAATATGAGGCTAAGTGTTGACATGGCTTGATATTCAATGTTGGCATTGTAATTGAAAACTATAGCTTTCATTAGGCATGTAAAAATTTGAATTTTACATTGCAGACTGGTGGTCCTTCCTACCCAGTTGAATTAGGAAGACTCGACGGAAGGATCTCCACGAAAGCGAGCGTGCAACGCCAACTTCCTCATCCCGAGTTCAGCTTAGACCAGCTTAATTCCATGTTTGCTTCTCATGGGATTACACAGACAGACATGATTGCTCTATCTGGTAACTATAACTAAACTAGCTTATTTTCCTATCATTGCTAACATTATAACAAAATGAATTCTTGAATGAATTTGTTAATCTTATGTAGGAGCACACACCATTGGATTCTCTCATTGCAACAGATTCTCGAAACGGATTTACAAATTTAGCAAAACCCGCCAAATCGATCCAACACTCGATCCAACTTACGCTACGCAGCTCAGACAAATGTGCCCGATAAATGTAGACCCGACGATAGCCATAAATATGGATCCCACCACTCCTCGAACATTCGACAACGTCTACTATAAGAATCTTCAGAAAGGCATGGGCTTGTTTTCTTCTGATCAAATCTTGTTCACGGATTCGAGGTCGAAGAACATTGTCAACATTTTCGCTGCAAACAATACTGCTTTCCAACAGGCTTTTGTAACTGCCATTACAAAGCTTGGTAGAGTAGGAGTCAAGACTGGTAAGCAGGGCGAAATTCGACGCGATTGCACTGCAGTGAACTAGGAGAGAATTTGTTGATGATATATTGTTCAGTTAGTTTGGTTAGTTTGTGTTGATTTCTTTTCTTGTTTTGTACTATTCTTTGTACTTCTCCATTCCTTTTGAGGAACTTCTTTGTACTGGAGCTGCAATGAATAATAATAATAAATTTCATCCTCCCATTTTTCCTTCCATGGATGTTGAGTTAAATGAACTAACAGAGGTATCGCCATCGGTTCGTGGCGGGAAATTCAATTTGCAAATATCTGATCTTATATATGAATCAACTTTAACACCATTAGAGAAACATACCAAATAGCATGATAAGATCATTCTGTTACAGTCCTTATTGCTTCGACTCCTTCGCTTCAGTATGCGAAGCGTACGAACGGAGAGTAGTTTCATGGCTCAATGATCATTCCAATTCCTTTTAAACATCTCTTCGGCCTCGTCGAATTCAAACTAGTTAACATTACTAGAGTATGATCAGTTTGGATGTTAAGTAAATGAGTTGTTTTACAATACAATTGCAGTGAGTCCAAACCAACAAAAATAGCTGGTTGAACTGATCTCTAATTTTACAGTAGTGCTATAAATCTTGAGAACAGAAGCTCTTCTCCTACAAGAATGAAAGATAAAACTGATTTCGACACGCCGGTGAGCACTCATGAGAACCAAATGATATTACCATTGAAGCATATATATCCTTTGTTACACCAGCAGTTCATGTGAACAATACATAAATGATCTATGTTCCATTCAATTTCAGAGTTTGAAAAAGCCATGAAGGCTGTTGTAAGCTTTCCCGATCAAATGCTGCGGCGCTTGTTGCGCCCAAGCTGTTGTGGAAGCTACTCGATTCCTCTCCCGGATCCAATCTAATCGACGTTGATGAATCCGTCTTATTCCTTGTTTCCTTGTTGTTTAACAAAGAGCAGGCTACTCCTCTACTCGAGTTTTGTTGACAGATACTCAAAGGCTTTTTCTTACTTGCGCCTAATCCGATGCTCAATGTCAGTTCCACATCGGCATCTCCATCGCTAAGGAAATGCGAATTGAGGGAGGTGTTAATCCTCGAGGCGGGCTCTCCATTGTCTTCGATGGCACTGATATTAGTAGAGTTGTTTTCTTCTACAGGCAATTCAAGATCAAAGCCTTTCCTAGGTGTTCTTGAGGTTTCTCTAGAGCAGCTACTACTCTGCTGTTCTTGCGCGCTTAGATCGGTCCTCGGACTAAACGGTTGAAGGAAGTTATTACATCCAGAGTTTGCTTGGCCAGAGGGATGACTCCAATTGCCGAAAAGAAATTGGTTAGCTTCGGAGCTGTTTCCGGTGCTCCAAAATCTGCTATGGCCTGGCATGTCCTTGAATTTGCTCCCTACTCTCATTACAATCGGCGTTTGATTCACCAACGAGTGAATGTTCGACTCATTGCTTTTAAGCTCAGCCATCAGCATTTTCTGAACCTTGTATAGCCGATGGAGCTCCTTTACCTGCATTCATCCGAAACGCTTTTTAAGCACCTTGCTTTATACTGAAATTCACATCAACTTACTGCACAACATAGCATTCTAAGTTTGTATAACATCTCAAAGCTTGAGATGGCATTTATCGGTTTATTCGGTTCTGACATATGAGAGAGTTCTATCAAGAGCATATACTACTAAAATTTAGAGTATACATTGGTGCAAGCTCTACATTTTGGTGTTCCTAAGAGTCCCCTAGGCCAGTAAGTTTGTCACATGGTGTGATGATCCCTCACCACCCTATAATTGAGTGAATTTGATACTACAGTCGATAAAAGACATCGATAAGAGATTAAAAAAAAAAAACCGAATGCTTGTGATTTATAACTAATAAAGGCGTCGATAAAACAAAACAAGGGATATGAAAGAAATGAATGACGAGGAACTCCGAGTCGCACCTGTTCTTTGAAAACCTTATCATGTTTGAGAATTGTCATCCTAACAGATTCTTTGTTGCACTGCTCAAGGATTCTATCCATGGTGTCAAGAAGTTGTTGGGGACGAAACAGCGTATTTCTCGAACTAGTATCCTCTTGCAATGTTTTACAACCCGAATAACCGAAAGCGCCAACCGGATCGGTATTTGTTAATGCAGCAACTGCATGTTGGAGTGATGTTCCCATTCCTATATATTCAATCAAAATCATTACCAACATGTACTGCACAAACAATGTGCTTGAACAAAACTAAACTTTGTGTGCAATTTTGAACTCCAATTGAGGTTCCAAAAACAAAGACATAATTGGGGAATCTTTCACACAAATGGAAAAGAAGGAGAAAAGGTTAAGATACCCATGTTGCATTGTCAGGGATCAGAGAGTAAAGCAGACAAATCTGGACCCAACAACACAAATGCTATAATTTTGGTTCTACAATCATACTTTGTACAACAAATATAAACTTTGACATAGTAATCCCTTAAAACAACAGTTCAGACAAAGCCAACATGCCTACAACATCAAACAGTTTGGCCTAATGGCTTCCCCACCCAAAAAAAAAAGGTCCAAAACTGCTCAAAATTTCAATGTCACACATGGGACTAATGCTTCAAAGCTCTATATATGTAACATAAGATCTAATGAAAATCCCCATGAAAGCTAGGAAATCGAAAAGGCGGTACCGAATTCGAGATGTCGATTTAGAGCAAAAAATCATATATATGAACAAATTAAGACATTAGTCTAGGAAATTGAATTGAGAAGCCCAAACTAAAACAAAAAAAACAAAAAAAAAAACAAAAAAAAACAAAAACTCTACTTGTGAAAAATAGCTAAAAATTGCAAACCATGTCAATTAGTGACAAAAACACATGGGAATGCAGAAGTTGTATAAAAAAACAAGAAAAACAACAAATTGAGCCAAAACTATATATGAATGAAGAACTCAAGAGAGATGATGTTGAACCTGAAATATGTAACAGCTGGAAAGAGAGGTACTGTTGTGTTGCTCATGAACCATCTTCAAAAAGAGTTGCCCATAACATCAAAGATTGTTAGCACTCATGGGAAGGAGCAATCAATCAAGGCAGGATTTTTTCTCTGCTTTGCTTATATTAACAAGACCCTCTAAAGCTTTCCTTAGAGAAACAACAAAGAAAAAGAGAGGCCTTGAAGAGAGAAGAAAAAAAAAAAAGAAAAAAAAAAAGGGAATTATTCAATTGGGTTGACAGGCTGTGAAGAAGATGAAAAGGTGTTGGAGGAGAAGCCTATGAAGTGTAATGTGTAATGTGTGTGTGTGTGTGTGTGTTTGTGTCCTCAATAGTATTGTATTGTATTGTATTGTATTGTATTGTTTGTGGTGCTGTAGTTGTACTCTTAGAGAGGATCAAAAGGGGACCCAATAAGAAAATGGAGAGAAACAGAACAAAACAAACAAAAAAACAAAATCTCACTCTCCAATACATGAACAAGATATTCCAGACAGCTCTTCCAGGAATCAAGATTTCACAGAGAAGTTGCTGAGACCCTTCAAAGCACACACACACACACAGAGCACAACACAACACAACACATACTCTCTCTCTCTCTCTCTCTCTCTATGTCTTGTTTAGTTTTGGAAATTCAACTCTACTCATGCAAGATTTGATGTACTTGGAAGCCCATATCTAGTTTTCAGTGAAAAAAGAGAGAGAGAAGGTTTTTTACAGGTAAGATTCTTTGTTGAGGGAAATATTAAATCAGGTTTGTTTCATTGTTTGTAGTAGTAATTGACAGCTACCTATTTGATTTCTTTATTTTTTCTACAAAACCCATATTTCAAATAGTGCTAAAACTTTTTGTTTTGATAGGCGAGGATAACCGAGTCACCGCCGCAGACACTGGACTGATCGTGGACTCGATTAATCTCTCGGGGGTCTTTAGTTGCCCCCATTAAAAAACCTAAGAAAAGATCGGAAGGAGAAATGAGTGTTTCAAATTAAGTACATCTTCTTTACTCAGCGTATTAAAGAACAAACTTACCATTAAACCAACGCTTCTGGGGCCGTGCTAAAACTTTTTAAACTAAGAGGAAAGTCTCAAGTTTAGGTCTTGTATATAAAAAATTGAATTGAGAAGGTTGTCTGTATATAGGGTCTGACAATGTCCAACGCGAAATAGTCGATGCGGTTGGCGACGAATACCAAGTCCGAAAAGAACCCCATGTGCTCGGTTTCTATTTTTTTAATCTGCATTGAAAGGCTCATTTGAGATTGTGTACTTGACAAATGAAAACCCAGTTTTTTAATCTTTGAAGTAGATTGTTATACAATCTTGGAGAGAGGCTCAGATATCAAGGTTCATATAAGCATCAAGGACTAGAGACTTTAGAGTAAAATCAGGACCTCATCAATATTTATTTTGCATTGCAAGTCAGTACCTGAATTAATTTTCCTATAGTTTAGCTCAGATAGTACACCAGAGAAGTGGCAGTGAAATGTTCATTCATTTATGCTTAACTTGTCCTAGAGTGACACATAGTAACATAGATCCATAAACAATGGATATAATTACATGGGTCCGCATGAAGTAAACCAAGTAATTAATCCGTTGGTACGTAGAGATTGTGGGTTATGCCTTTTTCTCCAACGTATTACGAGGATTTTGTGTAGTTCTATTCGAGGAGCATGTTTTTTAACTATGTTATTTTGTCACGGCGTAGGTGAGATGTTCGGGAGAATGCTCCAACCACTTGCTACTGAAAATCGAGTTTTAAGAATCAGCAATTCGAGGTGTCGTAGATATTGACTCTTAATGCTTCAGAAGTAGATATTGACTCTTAATGCTTCAGAAGTTCTATCAATTTTTACAGGATAGAACATTGTAGCTAGTATTTCGTGATTAAAAAAATTATACAAGTCCATAGTCCTTTGCTTGCGAGGACATAAATCGCTCATTTTTTTTTTTTTTAAGTAAAATCACTAGAGAAAGACTTCTTTTTCGAAAGAAGTTTGCATTAAACCGATGATGTTGAATGTCCTTTAAAAATTAATAATTAGATATCTCGAGCTTGAATTGTAACCTATCGTGGGAGACTTCTTTTTGTACATGAATCTTACAGTAGGTCAATTTAAACTAATTAAGACAATTGATATAGACACCAAACTATAATAATAAAAATAAAAATTAGTATAATGAATGTTGAGTGAGGACACACCCATCCATTAAACAGTGGAGATAATTAGGGCAGCTAGGTAGATAGCAAGGCCAATTCATGTGGGTTGTTTGTCTTGTACCAGTTTGTATTTCTCACCAAACCCTGTTCACATTTCTCTGGACCCCAAAAGCTGGCTTTGTCCTTGTTTTCTATTTTTATATTTTGAAATGTGAGGGACATATAGAAAAGATAGAGAGAGAGGATTGGCCTTGGCTTTCCTTTTCTCTTGGAGTAGAGGCTGTCATTTCCTATGTGATTTTTTTTGGCCTTGGACATGTTTCCTTTTCTTTTTACATGTATAAGTGTTGGCTTAGAAGAGAATCTAGTCCTTTTCTTATCTTTTTTTTTTTTTTTTTTTTTTTTTCCGTCTTTTGTGTGTTGTACCAAAACAACTACTATGCGCGTGCGACATATCTCGGGATGCATGTCGCACACATTTTAAAGAGCATTGCACATTACGTTCTGATGTGCGTTTTGATGCGCGCCTAGGATTTTCCATAATATCTATTATTATGCATTCTTTGTATGTATCTATCTTTCTGTGCACATGTTCTTGATCCATTTCTTAATCCTCCCCTACTTTTAAAATCTACTATGTTCAACTAATCAAACCCTTAACCCCTCCACTCACATCATAATTAATCCTCCTCGAATATCGGGTCGTCGAGAATCTATTGCTGCTACTTGGAATTTTCCACTTGTAATCTATGATCTTTAATTAGCTTGCATTGGAGATTGTGTGTTTCATGGAATATTTATTGAGTTATAATTCATGAAATTCATGATTAGGGTTTCTTCTTGTCTAGGGATTTGCTTACACAAGACAATCTTTATTTCATTTTCTAAGAATCTTAACACACTCTGAACTGCTCATGCTTTCTTCTTGTCACTTTAATAAATGTTTTAGAAAGGTTAACTTATTTTTGTTGATCTGTCATTTTAGAGAATCAAGAAGGTGTATATTAATTTTTTCCTAGTTTTATCCTTACAAATTAGTAATATGAAGGGGGCATTATTTAAGGAAAAACATCTGGATGATGTACTTAAATAATGCATAATTTAATGATTTATTATTACTTTTCCAAGTAAAAATCAAGATGATTTAATTGTTCCTTAATCCTTGTGAAGTGGCCTTAAACAACCTATATAAATTGAAATTAAATGAGGGAGTAACATAAAAATCTCTAATGTATTATTAAGAATCAAGATCCATCCTTCTATGAACACGAGTCAAATTAATATAATCATCGGAGTTGTTTTCTTTTAGTAATTTGTTGTACTATTAATTTCAAAGTATATATTGATGTTTAGATATAAGAAAAAGTCAGAGTTACCACATACAATCATTATTTACACTAAATTAAGCTGAATGAAAGCATTTAACTCATATAGTCGTCTAATCCTAACTAACTTAGAACTACACAATAACTTGAATTAATTCATAATATGAAATGCAAGATCGACTAAGCACATCTCTACACACAACAGACGTCACAACAACTAACATGTGCAAAACATGATGGGATGTGGTGCATTACGTTCGTTGTGTTGTCGTGGGTGTTATTCTAAAACTCTTCTTCTATAATATGGACGAGTGGCGCGAGGTGGGTGCATGTGTACCAATGATATGTGCACGGACAGTACAGAGGGGAGGGGGAAGTACTGGGGTTGGGGAAGTAAATAAGAGAAGAAGAGAGGGGTGGTTTGGGAATTTAGAAAGAAGAGAAAGTGAGGGACAGAGAAGTCATGAAGAAGAAGAGAACGAGAGCGCACGCGTTGTTGGCCAGTGGAGGAGCAGCCGTAACTCCACTGGGTCCTGCCACCTTATCAAGTTCAAGTTATAAAGATATCGTGCTTAAACATGATTTACATAACGCAAACTCACGACACGACGCATTTGTTAATGAAAAATGTTAGAATAACATTCAAAATAACATCTCAAGTGGCATTCTTATGACGTGTACGACATGACGTCTTGACTCATATCCATAGGAGTCGTCGCTTCGAGATATACAACACGCTTGTTATGCACCAGGAACTGCCACGTCATAGAGAGTGGCACTTGAGGTGTCATTTGATATGTCATTCTAGCATTTTTTTTATTAATAGTGTTAAATATGTTGGATATTCGTGTCGATCATTTATTAAATAGAAAAATAATCTCAAACTTAGCTTGTTGTCTCAATTTTATCCCGTTTCGATCTTAGAGATTGATTTGTGTTAATTAGGTAAATTTTTAGTTAATTAAAACTTTTTGTTCGACGAGCTAAATATTATGAATTTTCTCACGTTTCGATCTTAGAGGTTGATTTGTGTTAATTAGGTGAAATTTTTAGTTAATTGAAACTTTTTGCTTGACTGGTTGAGCGAAATATTATAAATTTTCTCACGTAAGTACAATCAGCTGCTAAAACAAAATCAAATCAAATTAAAATAATAAACACTATAACTTAATAAAACTATAATAAATAAAATTTATGATTATTGAATTTATTTACCTTTTTTTTTTAATTGAAGGGAGGCAAAACATGCAAACGCTACATATAGTACACATCTTTCATTTCTTAAGAGAATATTACATCAACAATGTCATTTAGTAGAATGATTTACAAATCACGAACCATTTCTATCAACCTATAGATGTCTAAATCAAAATCAAATGCATGATTTGAGTTTTAGTTCGGCGTCTTATTTATTCTTTTATTTTTATTAATAAGCTGAAACTAATGTTACATTATTATCTTCCTTTCTTTAAATATCCATTCTTTCAAATAGCTGGACAAATGAAGCAAAAGCAAATTTAAAGAGTTATTGGTGTGTTTGACAATTTTAATTTTATAAGAAAAATCAAAGCAAATTTAAGTGATTGAATCATCAAATTAAAATTCGTGATGAAGTACATCCAAGCCAAGGAAGTCGACAAGGACAACTGTACATGTGTTTGAGGTCTAAATTGATGTTTAATGTGAATTAATAAAGTAAAAGACGGGATTAAACAATAATAATAGTTTATATTATTTTTTGTTATCTTAGGTGTAACAAACATAAAATGAAGGTTGTGAATTCTGAATTTTATTTTTGAATTTAATTCATGAGATGTCATAATCAATAAACTTTTTTTTTTTTTTGGCCTTACTAAACAACTAAATGAATTGCTTAAAAAAATTTAAGTGCTTCACGTCACTCTTGTACATTTCGTAGACAAACAATAAAATAAAGTACTACATACACAAATTAATACATTTTTGTAAAATTAAGCTCATATCACTTGGTTAACCAAGTGAATAATCAACCATTGATTAAGAGTGTGGCTATGAGCACCCCGATGATCAGGGCTCCCCGTCAAGTTTCTCAAATTGCCCATTTGTTCAAAAACGAGCACCCCGCCTGATCAGAGCACTCCGGTTGTTTCTCAAGGCACCCCGACTGTCTCGGTCTCATAAGTTCGAGAAACAACATGCAGTCTCGGTTGCACATGTCAGAGACTATTCCCCAAGTCTCAGTACTCAATGACTTTGACTAGTATCATAGAGTACATACATATGGTTTCGGTTACTTTAGTTCGAGACTTATGCAAGAGTGTCGGCTAGATACAACCGAGACCTTATGTAGTGTCTCGGTCATGTATGGCCGATCACTTTGCGTTCCTTTTACAGTTTGAAAAATGAAAAAAAAATAAAGAAAAATCAAGGAAAAAACTTTATCTTGTTCACGTCCGCCTCTCACTCATTTTCTTCACTTATTATACATTAACAGTGATGCAAACATATCGAATCTAACAAACTCTACAATACAAATTGTCGTTATTGTCTCCTCCAAAATCAGTCAACTGAGTTCATTCAACTCCGTGTATGTGCACTGCTAGGGATCGATTCCACTTGTGAAAACATTGGAGGATTGAAAGTGGAGTGCGCGGGAATGAGAAGTTTTTCGATCGTGAGTGAATTGTTGGGTTTGAGATGACATTTTTGACATTTCCTTCCAAAACCAATTTTCACAAAAATTTTGTTGGGTGCCTTGATCATTATGCGGAGTGCACATAGCCGCGGAGTGCACATAGCCTGACTCTTAATAAATGGCGGTCATGAACTATATATGTGTATCAACTTGAACAAGTAAGCGTAAATATGTTAAATAGTAAATATATATGTATATATTGAAATGTGTGGACTAAAATAATAGTCTCACATTGGAAACGTGAAACTTTTAAATGAAGTATATAAGTGATGATCTCCCATCAACTAGTACCGAGTACTTTTGAGATAAAACTTCACACCTAAAAAGTTGCACGGAAATCATAGGCTCGTGGAGAAGTGACGTACGTGGGCGGGCAGCTTGCGGATAATGTGCTCCATGCATGAAAAATTCAACATGGTATCAGAGCCGACACACCAAGGTGGAGTGTTGAGATGTGTGGACCAAAATAATTGTCTCACATGAAGTATATAAGTGATGATCTCTCGAGGTCTTTTGAGATAAAACCTAAGGTCATGAGCGTGCCGCTTGCGAGATAATATGCGGCGTGCATGAAAAATCAACTATATATATATATTACATTATTGTCCTAAATATTTCAAGCAACTGACCAATATAAAAACACATGCATCAGCTCCCACTAATTATACAATTAGTATTCTAAGTTTCTAATAACAAAGCATATATAACAGATCCAAACCGCATGAAAATCAACTCCTCATCATGATCAATATATATCCTCGTCTACTCCAATTAAACAAAACTACACTTCACATGTTCCACCTTTCTCATATTTTAATCCCCACTAATTTAATTAGCTCTAATTAATCACCTCTGCTCACTTTTAGCAAGACATCTATGTCCAAGCCAACCTTGCTCTCTCGCAACATGCATCCTATATCGTACCATACTTCCTCATATTAATTTTGACTATCTTTGAGCAAAGATATTAAAAAATCAACGATTTCGAGTTCGAGTTTATAATCATCTTTATATAAAGATCGAAGGCACCAAATTTTATGTAGTAGTTTAAACTACTAGCGCTTTATCATTTAATTACTCCAATATATGTCGTAATTAAAATGATCAACTAGGTCAATTAATTTACACCAATTAGTATAGAATATAATTGAGATTATATATGTAATATAGTACACTTGTGGTGCAATAGTTATGTTTTGAATTCTATTTGGATCTTGTGTTGTATCCTTCATTTCTTTAATCAAAAGTTAAGCAGCTGTACAACTACAATAATTAATTAATTAATTAAGCTCAATCATGACCGACATTATCCATATTATTATTAAACTCTTAAACAACATGGATTACGGAATCCCGGACCCTGAATTAATAAAGTTAATCTTAACACTTGAAATAAAATTAATAAATGTACTTTGCGAGATCCATTTACTCATCGTTATCCTTCTATGTATATATATGTCTCCATGTCAACTAAAGCAGACATTGCGTATGTGTTGGAACCATTGCCTAATAAAACTAGTTATATAGTGTTGTCATAATCAATTTATTATAGTAATTTGTCTTTCACGCTCGCATCTCTCTTGTGGTCCATGGACAAATGCTCCACGGATCAAAATAAACGCAAGTAATATCTTTCACCTTAGTTCGAAAAATTAAAGTTCAGAGCACCCGAATAGTGTGGTGCAGTAGTAGCAACTCAAATTTAAAACATTGGACCAGGCAACGGTCTCGAATTTGAGTTGCAACGGCTACATTATATCATCGACTACTTTGAGGCATTGGAAAAGGTGATCTTGATCATCCTCGTAGGACTAGTAAGACTTTAATCGGAAAGGAGCGAGGCGGTGTGGACACCATGGATATCAAAAAAAATAATAGTAATAGTAATAAAAAATGACATAAAGTATCATTTGGTCCTTCAACTTTCAAGTGTTTGTTGATTTGGTCATCAAATTTTCATCAGATTCACTTTTGATCCCCGAACTTTCAATTCTTTTACTCTTGGTCTTTTTGTTAATTAAGTTTGGAGAACAACGGTATTTAACAAAGCGCTTCATAAGCAATTCACAAGCGGCTCACAACTAATTCATCAACTCAAAAAATCGATTGCGAACTATTTCATTAGTAATCGTTACTCTCCATATTTAACAAAATGACCAAAAGTAGTGAAAAAAGAAT